>VDFB02000017.1:476941183-477010999 GCA_007258455.2 Sequoia sempervirens | reverse complement strand
ATGTTGCACATCACCATGTGTTATATCAGGCTACACATCACCATGTGCTATATTAGGATGCACATCACCATGTTCTATACCAGGCTGCACATCATTGCAAATATTGTTTTTCACCAACTGCATTTGTTGAATCACAAAAGTGTCAACTTCTATGAGATGGAGACACTGTATCATTTCTTTCCTTTTGTTTTTTCTTCTCATTTTCTTTGCACTATTTTTCTTTCCTATAAAGAAAAAAAAATCATATTATGTCTTATATACATAAAGATCTTGCCTATAAAATTTTATTATACTATTAAACAAATAATATACTACTTAGTGGATTTACAACTTGCCTGCTTTTCAAACCAAGAAAAAATAAATATTCATTATTCTTGGCCAATTTTTCACGATGTTGGCACTCATAATCTGCCACTAAAGTTTCAACATTATGATCACTATCATCTAATTTGCACTTTACAGTCCTTGTCTTCATTTCCTGAAGTCCAAATAAACAATAATGTATAAATCAACAACTTGAATCAGTAAAAAATTGTTGAGTTCATAAGTTGATAACTGTTAACTTTCTAATCTTCTAATAACTGCAAATGGAAACTTAAAATAGAATCCAGTTTACAGATTAAAAAGAATTTATAGTAAAAAACCAAGATGTTTACAATTATAGGTATCAAATTTTTTTTCCTTAGGGATATATTCACATGAAAATAACTCATAAGAACATAACACAAGTAGGATGAAGCAAAAAAATAGTCAAGTTCATCATGAGGTATGTTAGAACCTTAAAATTTTTCCTAGTTCCATTATCACAATTAACCTTGAGCTCCATGACCTAAGCCTTGACCCTTATATTCCTTTTTATTTTTGACTGAGCCTCCCCACTGTAAACAAACATATAATTTTTTTAGGTCTGTTTGACATTGGAAGACCTATACAAAGCCAAAAATTCATCATATATACTTATGTATAAACATGCCTAGCTAAAAGCATTCCAAATCCCTTAACAATCCATTACCTCAATCCCTCAATAGTAATCTGAATCCTTAGCAGGCTAGCGGTGTGTAACAAACAACATGAAGATATTTACCACCATACCGTGGAAATATTATTATGAGGACGTAGTTGGGCAACATGAGAGAATTTAAATACATCATAAATGCCATACCACGAGAAGGAAAAATGAAGGGTGAGGTATAGCGGGGAATAACCCACCATCCCACGAGGAAGATCATAAAGGCATGTAATAGGGAGGTATGAACCACTATACTGTGGAAGGATGTGACAAAGCATGCAGCATGGTGGTAAGCCATATGTGACCATTAATGTAAACCATAATACTGGGGGTTAAAAAAGTCAAGCTTGTGGTATAGAGGTAAGGATGCTGCTACCCTATGGTGAAATGCAAAGAAGCATGTAGTATAGCAGTGTATACCCCTCTATCCTACGCCATTTATAGAAAGTGGTAATGATATAATGGTATTAAATGCATGAATCACATCAACCCTTTGATCTTGTAAAATCAATGGTGCATATTCAAACTCAAACTATGAGAAAAATATTTGGTGTAAGGTTGATATTAATGTCGACATGAATGAGCTTAGAAGCCATTAAACCAAGAATTCAACATTCTCTTTACACTCATTTGAAAAAATTATCATGTAGGGAGCTGGGAGTTTGAGGAGGTTAAGCTCTACAACAATTGTAACTCGGGTAAGTGCAAAAAACTTGTGAAATAATTTTTATGAGTACAAGATTGTTTGGAATTCTGCATTTCAGAAGTATAGGAGAAGTAAGATAGTTAAACATCTTTCCGCCCAAGAAGAAAGAACCTAAAACTAAAAAGGAAGAATCTAAGATTGAAAAGAGATCCTTACAACAGTTTATCCTAGATATATTCCCTGAATCAACTAATAGAGGATTTAAGAAAGTTTTTAAAAATGTGGCTCACAGTTGTAGAGATGCCCTTATCCCTATCTCCGGGTGGGAACTGTTCTGGTACTTTTATGACAAAAGGGAGGATAAGATTCTGGTGTCAAATCCATGGGAAATAGATTTGGCCAAGTTAATTGTCCCAAATGTTTTTATAGATGTAGGGTTCATCAGAGTATTGGCTCAAAGTTATCATCCTACTACTAGGCTTGTGAGATTTCCAGATGGTTCACCATTAGTTGTGTTCACTAAAGTGACCATTATTGAATGTTTTGACCTAAAAAAACAAGCCCTGACTAAAATTTATTTTTAAAGAAGTGAAGAAGAAAATATTAGATTGAGGAGAACCTATAAAAGTGATGAACTCCCCATTTACATGGAAAGGGGTGTGAACAACAGGGTGATTCCTATATTCTCTTCTGCTACTGAACCATTTGTTGTCTCAGATTTCCAATTCTATTTCAAGAAAACCTAATTTTCTCTCTATCAAGTACTTGGGATAGATGCACAAGAGTGAATGGTAGTTAGTTTAATGATGATGGTTATGAGGATCCAAAACCCTGAGATAAACATTGAATATGATTTTTCCTCATATCTTGAGAAAGCATTGCATGAAGGATTTATGCAAGACAGGGAAAATAGAGCCCCCATAACATTCAAAAAATAGTCTTTAAAGTTCCACTTGATATTATACCAGAATAAAGATAGATGGAAAAAAAGGATGTGTTTGGGTAAGATTGACTAGTAGGGGAATTTGCTGCCAATGCAACGATGGTGTTATATATGGGACAACAAATGTAAGAATTCAAATTATGTGATATTCCATGATGACTTTGTGTACAAAATTATGAGAGTTATTGGCCACCAAACACCAAGACTACACACACTTGTGTTATAACTGTTAAGACCTTTGGCTTTGAAACTTGAGCAAGGCCATACTCATAACTTTGGTGATTGGTTTTTTCTACTAGATATCACAATAATCAAGATTTATGGATTCCCACATGCCCCACATATACTACTAAAGTTTGTCCCCTTTCAATTAGCCTTTTTGGAGTTCATGTGGAAGATTCTATGGATGGAAAAGGATGTCATGCATAAACAAAGGAAGGGTACATTTCTATCCAATTTGACATGTGGGGAACTATCAGTGTGATTTGATACACTTGAAGAGTTGTAGAATTATATAAAAACAAGGTACTCTTTAGAGTTTGAAAGGGAAAGAGCTTTTGACCCTGAGGGTCACATGAATTTTGTAAGACACACCATCCTTACCAAGGCTATGGTTACTCACTAGATTGATTATCAAGAAAATGTAATCAGAAATGGTTTGACTTTTCAAGAGGTATACCAAAGGAGGATAAAATGGAAAATTATGAAAAGGATTGAGGAAGAAAGAAAGATGAAGCACATTGATTTCTTGGGGTATTTCATAGAGGAAGCAGATTATATAAAGAGGATTGATATGACAATTGCTAAGTTTCATGAATTATATGATAAGTCTACAACAGAGATGGAGAGACCTACCAATTTGTCTCCCAAAAGGTCGAGTGGTATTGTAATTATAGAACCAACTCTAGATATTGTTTCAGTATGTCATGCTCCTCCAGGATCACCTCCTAAACAACCACATTAAAAAAAAATGGACACAAGAGAAAGACCCACTTGTTTCCTATGAAATAAGTGAGGTTGGAGATACAATAGAAGTAGTTAATGTGTTAAGACATTTGAAGGATGATGTTGAAGTGGACCAACCTATGCCTAAAATTGAAGACCATTGCCCTAAAGCTAGAGTCGATATTCAAGTACAAGGAGAAATAGAAATGCATGAGGATGAGAGGGTAATTGTAGCTCTTAGGTTCTTGGAAGATGAAGAATTTATCAAAACCCCTAAATTTAAAGACTTTTAGATTAAGATGAAAATGAGAGATTTTAAAGTGAGGATTGAAATAAATAAGATGGGAGCTGAGGAATCCCAACATGACTAGATAGTAGCCCAAAATTTCAATGAATTAAGGATTAATAATATTGATGTCAACCCACAAGAGGCTAAAGGGAGGATTTTTAAAAGTAATATACTTATTGTCCCTGGTATGGAATTAAAGAATATGTTTTTACTTGATCAAGTGAGAACACAAGAAGACCCAATGTTGATTGCTGAGTTTGGCTCAGATGAAGGGGTAGGTGGCATATGGTATAACCCTAGGATTGAAACCTTGGCATTCTGGGTCAAACAAAAGAGTACAAAAAAACCAAGGTTACTAGATGTAGTGTAGGAAATGAAAGGGACAACTATGGTGAAAAAATTAAAGGATACATCTCCTCTAGAAGCTGAAATTATGACAATGCATTCAACTATGTTTACCCAAGCTACAATTAAGGAGATGGAAGCTAGATTGGGATAGTATGAAAAGGAACAAAAGTTTTTAAATGATGAATTCAATAAATTGTTCATGGAAAATGTGAAGTTGAAGGAATAATTGAAAGGAGCGACCCCCTCACAGAACAAGGAAATAATGTTATTCTAGCCTCCTCTTACTCAACCAGTGGATATAGAAAGTGCTTCCACTGAACAAGAGAGCATTCCTAGACAAGAGATTGAAGAGTTAAAGAAATCCAACAATGAGGGTAAGGAAGGAGTGAAAAAGAAAATATGCAATGTTTTAGAGAAGGTCCTTGAGCATAGGATAAAGCTAACCGTGGATAAGTTGGAAAGTGTATGATTGCTACAACTCACTGGCACATGCAATTGATCATATGAAAACACATGTACCCATACCAGATCCACTTTTTAAGAACTGAAAACCAATACAACACACATTGTTAACCTTGTGCAAAATCTTACAGAGGAGTACTAAGGCTCCTGCAACATTAAAACCTATAGATCAAATGGAAAAAATAGTTATAGATGAATTCCAATATATACAAGGAGAGGACCAAAATATTAGAATAAGAATAAATTCATTTCATACTCTGAAGTAGTGGTTTGTGCCAAAAATATTGAAAGATGATGAGCAATTGAAGGACTCAATGAATGGGAAGAGTGATTTTGGCCATATTTTCCCACATTGCATCACTCACATAGAAAAAGATGGTGAGTTGATTCTTGATAGGTTCAACTTAATCATGGATGGAGTAATAACCTTAGATGCTGGATATTCTAAGTTTATCATGGATGGAAGGGGATCACTAGACAACCGATGGAAGATTCACCTTGCAAATATATTGAAAATTCAAGAATACAAATTGCCACATGATTATATAGTGTACAAGTGGGAGCAAAAGTATTTGGGTCCTCCTGAATAGTAGGCCTTAGGGCTATCATAGTGGAAGAACTAAACATTCAGATACACTAATATGGAGAAAGGACCTTGAACAAATCTTTAGTGATCATGGGTTCCTTACGGAGATTAATAGACTATGGTGTCATGAAGAGGCATGAATTTTGAAAAGATGCCATATTTTGTAATGGTTTGAAGCTTGTTGCTTCTCTTATAAAAAAGAAACCAAGACTAAATTTTAATATCATCATTATAGAATTTATAGAAACATATATGAGGAGGCTTCTGTTATATTGTTATATGTATTTGAAGTAGTCAATGGAGAAGAAGATTTAATCTGGTGCTCAAATTTTGGTCTCAATTATTTGTTGATAATATTGTGTATGATTGGATTTTTTATGTATTTTAGGTGGCAATAAAAGGGTATATTATGAATTGGTATCAATTATTTGTTCATAATATTGTGTATGATATAATAAGTTGTGGTCTTGAATTGTTCTATTGGATTTTTTATGTATTTTATATGGGAATATAGGGGTATATTATGAATGCGGTATTTTAGATATCATTTTATTGAAAAGATTGAATAATTTTCTAATTTTGTAGTCTCTTAGTTTTAGTTTTCAGTATCATTTAGACCTAAGAGATCATTTCTTTGTTTCTAATGAGGAGGCTTAGTTCACCTAATGTTAATATATCTATATGTATTATTCAATCATAGATGTTCATTATTGTTTCCTTCACACAAGCATATTCAATTCATGTGGAGGCTAGAAGTTATATTACAAACTAAAGCTATCATCTAGGACATACAAGAAAATTCTAGCATTTAGAAAACATATAGGACATACAATAAATTATATTCTAACTAAGAAAAAATAATTTCAACCAAAGTAAGAAAAATAATAAGAATGAATTACATTCAATAATAAATTACAACATACATAACCGAAGTTTAGGTGACAAGCTAACCTCTTAAGGTGTCAAGCTAGTTAAGGTGAAAAAACATCATCACAATCATCTACATTTCTAGCAAGATCATAATCTTGATCACTCGTTCCTGCATCTGCTTGATTTTCTTCCTCATCCTCATTTGTGACATGCTTCTCATTCTCTCTCCCAATTCATTGGTAATCAAAACCTCTTATTCAAACACCCCATCATCATCTTCATCCACTTCTTCGAATATTTCTTATAAATTAGCATATTTACCATCAAGTGTTATATCAACAACTTCCATGAATTTTTGTTTGGAACGAGACTCTATTTGAATGACATACGACCATCATGAGCTTCTTAAATCATCAATTAGAAATGACTGGTTAATTTGAAGAGGGGAAATATACAACTCGTCAGTCTTTGATAAAAATTGTCATGTATTTGCATGTATAAATCCATACTCATCATTTATTGTACTACAAATGGTCAGATACACTTACATTTTAATAATATAGGACTATTTTCACCAAAATCTACTTGAAAAATTTCTTGGATGAATCCAACATAAAATTTCTTCTCAGTTTCATGTCAAAGAAATTCAACACTAACAACACAATCACATTTTTTCTTTCCTTTGTCTTTTTCTTCCACTCTTAAATGACTACCATAGGCACACATTCCACTAAAACACATAGCCCATATATGTGGAGATTGTGAAAGCTCACTTTCCTCCATTGTTACATCTTGACCTTCTTCTTTTGCATCACTAAATGCATTAGTAATCCATTCTTCAAATTTTGGAAAAGAATCACCTCCAATCTAATCATGTCATCTACGTTTTTGAGGTTGATGTTGCATCCAAGTCTGATTCTCTTCTTCATATTTTCTACATAGAATATTAATATACAAATAGTAATATTAATAATATAAGTGTGTAAATGTAATTCAGTAAATAAATTATTGTGTAATTTTTTTTTACCTATGCCACTTATCGAACGAAGTTGTGATTTGAAGAATATGAGCATGTATTGTACTTCTTTCTTGATGTGATAGCTTGAAGTGACATCCATTTCCTTCTAATACTTCACCCTCAACTGTTTCATCTTCATCATAATCCTATACACGTCGATTGGAATTTTTTAAATCCTTCATATATCTTGTGCAAAATCCAATGGCCTCTTGCATTGAATATCCCTCAGACATGCTACCTTCTAGTTTTCCCCTAGTACAAACAATTTTTTTCAAAACCTTCATATATCATTCTATAGGATGCATCCATCTCATTCTTACTAGGTGGCAATGCTCTAGTTCATATTCTAGATGTATCAAAAGATGCATAGAAATGTTAAAGATTGTTGGTGGAAATTCCCATTCCAATAGACAAAGGAATTCAACAACCTCCTCCCTCAAACTATCAAAGTTCGAAGGATCTAATACATGTAAAATAATTCTCTTTAATATTAGGCCCAACCATATAATTTCCAATCTTGGCCCCTTTTCCAAACTTGATATATTTACCGTAATAGGTTAAATATTCTCTATTATGACAAGATAGTCATGGGTCTTAAGGCCTCTTAATCCATTAATGTTAGTTTGGATTCTATTACCACTATTGACATATCTAGTGGGAAAGCGAGTCCGAGACAACTATAAGATTTGTACATGTTGTTCCTTTGTCCAGACACAAGGAGCACAAGGTTTTCTATATTTTCCATGAAAATATTTTTGAACCTAAATATTTTGACAAATCTTTAGTTTTCAAAAGTCTTCACATGATGAAATAGTATCAAAAACATCAAAAATATTTTCTATAATAGCATAGGCTATATTTTTCTCAGTATGCATAAATTCAACAGTATGCCTAATGGCTATATCCTTAAAGTATGTCAACTTATAGAATATGCACAACCATTTTACACCACTTTCACGTCATAGATCATATCTACTAACAGAAATTCCATCATTTTCAATAAATGACATTCTTCTTTATCCATTCTCAACAATGTAATCATCTGTTACTAGCAATAGTGCTTCACAATTCTCTTCTTGACCATTGAAGTGTGTTTTTTGTTGACGATATGGATGATCCATTTTAAGGTAAGCATGATGTCTACTTGATAAATACACTTACACAAACTTCTTGAGTTTCTCACAAAATCCTTAAAGTTGTAAGTAGGACATCCATGGTATCCATGAACACTGAGAGCAAACAATGTGCCATATGCAGGAATATCATGAATCGTAAACAATAAGGAAGCTCTTAAAGTGAATTTGATTGAATGACCATCCCTTAAAGATTGAAAAAATGGTTTAGTTGCTAACCATGGAGGAAAGTTATAATTTATTAAAAAAACTAGCCAAGTTGACCATTTAGTACTTTGATATGCAAATGGGTTCACCTCATCTAGAGCCAAACCCAACCTTATATTATGAGGATCTTGAGAAATATTGGGTCATCTATTATCAAATTGCATCCACATCATAGAATCAGGCATATGTCGTTGTTTTCCATTGGTGATCTTATTTTGGGCATGCCATTGCATAAGTTCAACAATGTCTCTACACTTATACATTCAGAGTAATCATGGGATTATTAGAAAGTGGTGAATAACCTTTCTAGGAACCACAACTAATTTCAACCCTTGTCTATACCTCGCTTCATGAAATTTCAAACATTTTCTCTCACTTGCAAGATTATTGCGAAATAATACACAACCATTCACACATGTGTGGATGTTTTCATACCCTAAGCCTAGCTTAGTTATTTTCTTTTTAAATTGACTTTTTTTTGTTGGAAATGTGGATTTAGGTGGTAACAATGAACTAAATAATGCAAATAACTGATCTACACTCTCATTTGTCCAACCATGCACCACTTGCAAGTTAAGAATTTGAAGGATTGCTATCAAACGACTTAAATTGCAATTAGCATACACATGATTTAAAGCATCCTCCATCGACTTGGACCATTCATTTTCTAGACCCTCATTCAACATTCTATCAACTTCAAACCCTTCGTCTAACATTTCCACCTCTTCATCTATGTTTGGTGCCACTTCATCTCTATTTGTTGCCTCTTCATATCTCACACTCTACAATTCTATCATATCTTCATAATAATTGTAATATCAAGAGCTTATACCACTATGCCCATATCTTATCATATGTTGATAAATCATATTTCTTTTATGGAGGCATTAGGAAATGGCATTTGGGTTGAACTCATAAATAAAAGGCCTAGTGCCAATTCTACAATTTTTTTGTGTGCTTTAAGGATATGGAATTATTCCATCAACTAGAAGAAGGTGGTATTTCACAAAAGTTACCATGGGATAAAGTCAAAACACTATTTAATCTTGTTAGGTTGTTTGAATAGCTACATGATATTGAAAAAGTAAATCTTTTATACAAGCTAATATTGTTTAAGTTTCCTGATTATGTGGATGCATATCTACATCTTGCAACCATGGCTTAGGCTCAAAATGAGATCCAAATAATCCTATAATTGATTGGGGATGCACTTAAGGTGGATATAAACTCATCAAATGCTTTATGTATGCTTGGAAACATGGAACTAAAAATAGATGATTGGCTTAAAGAAAAAGAAACAATTAAAGCTACATAAAGTGAATCAAATGCGAAGAATTCTTATGTTGACATTTCACTTGGAAATTGGAATTATTTTGTAGCTTTTCGTAATGATAGGAGGGATCCAAAGAATGAGGAAAAACATCTTGAGAAGGATAGAGAACTATCTTGTAAAGTGTTGGCACAAAGACCAAGAAATGTTTATGATGCAAAGGGGATAACCATTGTGCTAGTCGAAAGGGGTCAATTTGATATTGCAAAGGAAATTTTTACATAGGTACAAGAAGCTTCTACAAGAAACATCTTTATTTAGATGCTTGATGTGTGGGTAAATATATTACATGTTTACTTTGCACAAGGACAATTTGTGCTTGCAATAAAATGTATCAAAATTGTTTGAGGAAATTCTATTTTGGCACTCACACCCAAATTTTATTATATTTAGCTCAAACACATTATGAAGTAGAACAATGGAAAGATTGTAAAATAACATTATTAAGAGCAGTACATTTGGCACCCTCAAATTACATGTTACACTTTGATGTTGGGGTTACAATGCAGAAGTTTTCAACTTCAACACTTCAAAAGCAAAAATGTACTGCTAATGAGGTTCATCAAGCAGTGCCAGAATTAACGAATGCTCTCCGCATGTTCAGCCAACTGTCAGTTGTGGCAAGCCCTCATACACATGGCTTTGATGATAACAAGATAGAGTTACATGTTGACTACTATAAATTTTTTCTTGATGTTGCCAAATTTCATAGAGAAACAACAAAATGTGAAGAGTAGCAAAGCCATAAAAAGTTGGGAGTAGCATGATAACTTGTCTTGGCTAATGAAGCAAAACAAAAAGATGATAAAGAATGAAGGATTCAAATGGAAAGGAGAAAGAAAGAGGAAGAAATTTGGTGGGTGATGCAACAAGAGGAGAAATTTGAATGTGTGAAGGAATTATAGAAGAGTAAGCATAAGGACATGGATGATGACAATGATGGGGCTAGTTAGTCTAAGAAGAAACAAAAGAAGAAAAAGAAGAAGGATAAGGAACACAAGGCTTATGATTCTTATATGAGGAACTTGATGTTTCCATGGAAGATGAGGCAAATTATATGAGTAATAAGGCACAAGATGATGTAGAAAATTACCATGATCTCCTTGCAGTTGTAGGTATAAAAGACTTTAATGAAGGTGAGACAAATTCTCCAGTTTCAACAAAATCATGAAGGAGACATGCGTGATTTGATTTTGAAGATGATGGAACATTGTAGAAATAGAGTCCAAGAGAAGATGATCCATATGATGACGACGTCTAGGATTTTTGAGCTTTAACCAAACCTAACCATGGTAGAAAAAAATTCTAAGAGAAGATGATGCACACAATGACGATGGATAGGCTACCTCAAAATTTTAGTCAATATATGCTTTGTCCCTTCCAAAAAAAATTGACATAGTTAAATGAGATCTTATCAAAAATATCAAATGAATAATCTGTATGTTATCTTTTCAATTTTCCTCTTTTTTTTTTTTTATGGGCAACCTATTTTAGTCTTTATTTTAGAACATTTTTGATAATGTATTATGCTTTATCTTTCTATTAGATTCTATATTAAAAGAACCTATAATTGAAAATATATTAATTCATCTATTTTTATTTTACAATCCCAAATAAGTGGATTAAATTATTTTGCTATTAAACAAATCTTATACAATGTAATGTCCCCTTTTTGAAATGTAACCAAGTTGAAACTCAAATGCTCATCGTTCATTTCCTATGGTCCTTGTGGATTTTTCTCTTGGAAAATATGTGTATAATAATAAATCAAGAGGATCTTAATGTCATAAAAGGGGCCACTTAATTGTTATCATAAAATGTAACTATAATAAAGAGGGCCTCAAGTAAATTGAAATTATAAATAAAGGATGTCTCTTATAATTGAAATCTATTTTAAATAATTCCTCTCATATATCAATCAAAGGTCATGAAGGAAATTTGAAGAGTTATGTCTTTGGAGGAAAACTCTATTTAAGAGAATCCAAACAAGGAGGAGGAGGCATAATGATCAAGACTTTTTTTTTTGATTTCTACTCATTGTTGGAGTTTTGGAATTTGGTTCAATTAACTTGATGATGAAAAATCTCCAAGATTGGAATTGGAGGATGAAAACCCACAATTCCTTGGAGTGATTTCATATAGGAGTCACCATTGAGCTAAACTATTCAAATTCCAAATTGATATTAATATTACACTGGTGCTAAAGGTGCACTGCGACTATTGGAGTAATATTGCATTCTTTTTGGCTAGAAATATATCATGTTTGTGGTTACCATATTTCATATAAGACACTACCATTAGAGCATGATAATGGTTTCCTTATGACCACTGGTTATTGTTGATACATTCCATCATAGGTGTAGCTATGAAAAAAGTTTCATACAACTAGTTACCAAATTCCACATATATAAATTACATCATTATTTCTAGGATAGTGTTGCAAGTTGGGGCACTCAGATATATGGTGGATCCATATGGTATGTGCAACTCTTGTATTATTATCAAAACAATAATCTAAGTTTGGATTATGGTGCACAACACTTTAAAATCATTGTCACATCCATGGATCATTGTGGTGACTTCATATTTGATCCAGTATCAAGAATATATGATCTATTATTGTTGAGGTTTTACAACTGTTGGGATGAACATAAGTTCATATTGTATTCTTCATAACAACCTTGTTCTACTATTCCATAGACCAGTTTTCCTATCAATACAACTATTTGTTTTATTGCATCAGTATTTTTCATTTTCAAACTTTATCTAATCTACAAATTGGGTCCATATTGTTGTTTATCTGTACTATACTATATCTACAAAATATAAAAAAATTGTAATAAAAAATACTAAAAAGGAGGGCATAAAATTGGAAAATACCAAAAAATAAGAAATTTCTAGAATTGGGGACATTAAAATGGTATTGAAGTTGGATCTTGTTGGCCTATGAGATTTATTTCTTATATAGTCAAGTGATAAAGCCAACAAGTATTATCAAAGGGAACTTAGAAAAACTATCCATTTCCTAAGAAATAATTAAAGCTACACAAAGTGAATCATATGCAAAGAATTCTTATGTTGACATTGTTATCTCCTAGAAATGCACCCTATGCAAAGTTATGAAAACTGAGCTTTATGGAGAAACATGGGTTCATTTCAAGGCTGTGGGCCACCTAAAGCTGAAATGAACCTCTGGAGAAGGTCGACTTCCTTTGGTGTCACCTAAACTATTGACTCTTTGAAGGGAAAGGGAGAAAGAGTGCATACAAATGAAAACTAAACTATGGTGATACACCGAATTGATGAGATCAATGGAATACTTAGACTGTACTTGAAAATTCTTAATGATCATAGGCTACACATCAATTTCTATGAGCTACGCATTAATATATATCACAAACAGGTTTGACACACACACTTTTTCAATAAAGGAAAAGATTTTCATAGAAAAGAATCTATGTGTGATTATGCAAACACGGTTTGTGACTCATGTAATGGTGCTTTTTTTTACAAAGGAAGTCATGAAAAAACCCGATAAAGTTATAAAGGAATGAAAAAATTCACTAGATAACTCAATCATTAACCTGAAATGCACAACACTTTGCAAGAACAGTGACGAAAATCTGAAGCATCAACAGTGGCCAAGATAACTCTGTACTTTATATTCCAAAATCGAAGTGAGTTACAAAACATACACCAGTTGAGAGAGGATTGCTAAAAATCACTAACTCTTTTGAATGCATTCTTCCAACTCCTTTAAAAGAAGGAAAAAATGCCTTATATACAAAAAGATGTCAGCCTCTTAGGGCTTACAAAAAATCCACCTTTAGAAAGATCCTCCTTAGATCTTTTAATGGAGTTAATGTTGTGTTTGATTGCATCCCTATTGTCCATGTCGGTGAAGAGTCACTTCCATGAATGGTCTTCTTCAGATCTTTCTACAACCACCGCATTTACTTCTGCTCCTTGTGTCCACCTTTGAACCCCCTGGCGAGCTGCTTTGAATGCTCCTGAGCTTAGAACAGATACACGTTGCTTTTCATTCTATTAATCTTCTTCTCCCTGGTCAGACTGCCATAGATTGACCTTAGCTCACTCTGATTGGTCAATCATATGACACACGAGATTTCCAGATGGTCAAGGGTCACTTAGAATAAATCACATGTCGGTGAGACACTTATCGTGTCTCGCCGATGCGATTAGGCTCTTCATCTGTTGTTGGTATAGCATGCCTCTGTCGGTGAGACCTTCATGTCTAGCATAAAAAGTCATATCAACACCCTTGAAACCATTGGTAAGACTATCACTTTCAGGAAGACCTCATGGTGAACCATTAGGAGTCATACATATATCTCTTTCATCACTGAGACCTTGACCCTTCGGCAAGACCTTTTTCTAAGCACATTCTGCTCTCCTCGAGCTCCTATCATTCCATTCGATGAGATTCCCCGTCAGTTGGTGAGACATTACACTGACTGAGCCCTTTTCCAGCGAGTAAAACTTTCTCGGCGGGACACCCATGTGTCGGTGAGACCTCACACTGAGGTCTTCATTCTTACATTATGCTCCCCCTCCTTTATCTTTCGGTGAGACACTAAGCTATCGGCGAGACATCATGACTTAACCTTTCTTGGGTGAGACACCCGGCCTTTGGTGGGACATTACTTGGTCACCGAGACCTCATGGTGATGGCTTCAACTCTTGGCAAGCTCATTTCATGTTGGGGAGACCTCCTACCAGTCGCCGGGGCATCTCACCGGTATTCACTCCTTATACTGAAGCCACAACCCTTTGGTGAGACTTCAGTTGGTCGCTAGGACTTTATGCCAATATGAATCCCTCTTGGCAAGACCCTTTGTTGTCGGCAAGACATTGGCCTATCGGCCAGACCTCTCGCCGGGCTCCTTATCTTTTACTGATGAGTTTACTTTCTCTTCAATCAGGGAGACATCACTAGGTCGGTGAGACTTCATGCCGATCCCTTTATCTTTTCACCGAGATCTCCTTTCCTTTCACCATGACTCCCACCTGTCGGTGAGACCTCTCATTGAGGTCTTCATTCTTTTGCAAAGGTACTCTGCTTCGGTGAGACATCATCTCCTCGGGCAGACCCTTCGCCGAAGGAATAACTTTATGTCAAGAGCTCCCCGGTGAACCAAAGTACGCATGACCCTTGCCAATCACTGAAACATCACAACAAGAGCCCCAACTTTCACTGAGACCCTCCATTGGTTGCCCATTTTCTTGTCGGGGAGATACATGAAGACTCATGGTGACCCGAAAGTCTTGGTGACTGGTGCACTCAGCCAAATGGAATACACTGCTAGTTGGCAAGACAACAGGAAGGTCTTTCTGACTTTCTTCTCTAATAAGTTTTGTGCCAAAACCGATTGAGGCATGATTTTCAACTGAGCTCCTTGTGAAATGTCATCAAATGCATGACCTAACCCTTGATGTAAATGTCCCATTTGGCCCTTACGAACATGGAAAACATAATTTATCTTGCCTAATTGAGCCCGTGGGTGAAAATTGAACAACAAACATTTCACTTGGAAATTGGAATTGTTTTGTAGCTTTCACAATGAGAGAAGGGATCCAAAGAATGAGGTAACACATCTTGAGAAAGCTAGAGAACTATATTGTAAAGTGTTGGCATAAAGACGAAGAAATGTTTATTTTGCAAATGGGGCAACCATTGTGCTAGCTAAAAGGGGTCAATTTGATATTAAAAATGAAATTTTTACACAAGTACAAGAAGCTATAGCAGGAAACATCTTTGTTTAGATGCTTGATGTGAGTGTAAATCTAGCACATGTTTACTTTGCACAAGGACAATTTGCACTTGCAATGAAAATGTATCAAAATTGTTTGATAAAATTCTATTTTGGCACTAACACCGAAATTTTATTATATTTTGTTGGAACACATTATGAAGCAGAACAGTGGAAAGATTGTAAAATAACATTATTAAGAGTAGTAGATTGTAACTACTGTAAGTTTCCAATAAAAAAGCTATATATTTTTTGTTTAAAGTAATGAGGGCTTCAAATTACCTCTGAATTCACTATAGAGGGTGTCCCAAAATTCAAATTCATTGTAGGGGGCCTCACCGACTTCAAATTCATTGCAAAAAACTTCAAATTCCTTGCCCTTACCCATGTTTTCAGAAGTCTCCAGGTCCTCTTTGAATCTTTATTGCCCATGCAAGTAGTTGCTATAACTGATCAAAATGCCTCAATGCCAGGATAACCTACAACTAATGAATGGAGTGAGGAATATTTTTGCAATGAATGCAAATAAACACGAATAAGCACTAATACATCATGCCAATAATTAGACAAAATGGTTTTTTAAAATTTTGTCTAATTTGTATTTGGTGACTAACTATTTAGTCATTTTTATTTATGTGACTAAATAATTTTTTAGTCAATAACCAAATTAGTCATTTATTTACTCATTTATAGTTGAGTTGCAAAAATTTAGTAGAATTTAGTCATTTTTAGTTGTTGTGACTAAAAGTTTTAGTTACCTAGTCATTTATTTGTTAAATTCTACTAGTGGTTGCAACTATTAAGAGGATATTCAGATATTTGAATGGCACTTTGGATCATGGCTTATGGTATATTAGAGATACTGATTTTACACTAAGTGCTTATATAGTTGTAGGTTGGGTAGATTGTGTTGATGACAGAAAAAGTACAAGTGGTGGTGCATTCTTTCTTGGTTATAGATTGGTGTCTTGGCTAAGTAAAAAGAAAGATTCATTTTCCTTATCCACTGTAAAGACTGAGTATATTGTTGTAAATCCTTTTGCACACAAGTTTTGTGAATGAGACAAACATTGAAGGATATCAGAGTAATGTATGATGATCTCATCTCTATTTTCTATGATAATACAAGTACAATTAACATTTCAAAGAATCTAGTGATGCACTCAAGGAGAAATAATATATCAATAAGGTATCACTTTTTTGAGAGACAAAGTTATGGAGAATAAAGTAAAGCTTGAGTATGTACCTACAAAGGATCAAATTGCTGACATATTTACTACAGCTCTTCCTAAAGATACTTTTGAGTATCTCTGAGAGAAGTTAGGGGTTATTGCTCCTCCTTTATCAAACTAGGTGCATATGGAAATACATCAGTATGATGGATCTATGGATCTATCTTTCTTTTGGATTGATGTTTGGTGGCTGCCTCTCAGGGAGAGTAGGTAGTGTCTTGTGTTGTCATTATGCAGTTGTTTGGGTATACTCCTAAGGGGGAGTATTTAGTACTAGTAAAGTTCTTGGTGACAAAGGGAAGAACAATGTAAAATATAGATTTTTCCTTCCCCATTGATGTCAAAGGGGGAGAAAGTATCATGTGAAAAGGCAAGGGGGAGAAAGCATTTTGAAAGGAGAGATTGATGGTTCAGAGCTACTGTGCTGTCTTTTATGGGTTTTCACATCATGTGTTGCCATAAATGAAAAAGGGGGAGATTTTTGCAAGTATGAAGGTGTTGTTATTGATGTCAACTAGTTAATTGGTTGTCAACTGGTTGCTATTATCATTGATGTCATGAAAGTTGGTTATTGGCTATATATGCCAAGGATATTGAGAAAATTATAATAAAGAAGGTCTATAAGTATTTAGTGTATGCTCTTGTGTATGCTATAGCTGGTGCTCTATATTGCTTCTTGAACCAATTTTTTTTGGCAATGTGGGTTCTCTTACACTTCTAGGGTTTTGCACCTAAAAGGTAAGAGTTACCAAAAATATTAATGGTTCACTCAAGAATAATCCCTTGAGATTCCAATGCAAATATGACTTAAATCTATCTAAGGGTAATTTCCTAGATGAAAAGAATTGATAAAAGAGATTAACTAATAATGCAAAACTAATGAAATGCAAGATGTTTGAAAACACACTGTGATATGCAAAATGACCTAAAAATGCAAACAAACTATAACAAAAACTTATGAGATCAAAGGTGTGCACCTATAAACTAGAAAGTGATGGAGAGGAGCTTTGTAATCCTACAGAAGTCACTGTTGAAGCCAACTAGGACTCATATGCCAAGTTGGGCCACTTAGTCCAATTTTAGGGAGATTCTGCTGGAACAGGTTTCAGACAACTAGGTACTTAGAAATACAAAAACCTTTGTTTTTGGCCTGAAAGTGGGACTCATATGCCACTAATGGCATATCAGAAACTTCTAGATTTTGAGAAATTCAAAAGTGCAATCTGTAGTTCTCGGTCTGCACTTTTGCTCCTTACAGGTTTCCAGATCTGAAACTACAGAATTTGACCTGTAGGTGTTCTCCAAGCTTCTTTTAGGGCTTTGAAAACTTTGAATGAGTTTGAAAATTTGTTGACAACTTTTCACACCTTTCTCTTTGACAAATCTACACACTAGACCTACAAAGAGGGGGAAAAATTGTTGAGGGTTAGTGAATAGGGGTTTGCCTTCATCAAACCCTAGTTTGGTAATTAAACCCTTGAAAATGAAATGAAATGAAAAGAGAATGATGAATGAACAAAATACAATTCTTCAACTCACCAAAAACCTTGAAGTAGATATTTGAAGACATGCAAGTAAAAGCTCCAATGGATGTAGACTAGAGAATGCTTGAAATGCCTAAAATGCTTAAGTGAATGATTGCTAATTGATTGAATGATTAATTGAATGAATGGGGGTGAAATGAGAGGAAAAAACCTATATTTATACAATATTTCCCAAAAATACCACATCATAGGCTGACCTTAGGTCTTAGAAAAAAATAACCCACCATAATTTTGAATTTATTTTGATTTTTGAGCCAAAGGTGACCCAATCGCCCCTAGTGGTGAATGGGGTCTCACTTAGGCATTTTAAGTTGGTGTCATAAATTAAATGTATTAATTGACTTTTATTGGGATTATTTTTAAAAATACACTTAAGTAAGGCCTGTAAGTATAAAATGGGGCCAATTGAAGCATAAGAAAAGGTCAAATTATTGATGAAAAGCCTATAAAAGCATGAAAGTTTGTTAGAATACTTTACAACACTTTGAAATAAGGCTTGGTAAGTGATAACAAGAGGTTTTTTAGGTGAAATCTATTAATAAGGTCCTAAAAAAGTGTGAAAGTGTGTTACAACACTTCATAACACTTTTACAAGGGATCATAAAGTTCTTATTAATTCATAAGGGTCCAAGACCTAATGCGAATTTGTTAACCACATTACAACATTAAATCAAGGAAAAAATAGGCCAACATCCACAAGGAAGACCCAAATGAGCGTGAAAATGTTCAAAGATACATTTTTCCACACTACATTTAGCCCCCACTTTAGTGAGAGGATGAACTTGCTTCAAACTCACACTAAAGTAGACAAACATGCACATCAAGAGAGACCCAAATGCACCCATGCTAGCAAGATGAGACAAAAACAATCAAGAGGGGTAATCAAGCCCCTAGGATCAAGATCACATGGAAAACCAAACATTAGCACAAATGAAAATAATATAAAGAGTGAAAGGGAGAAAGGGAAAGAGAGAATCAGATCAAGCTTTGATCATTTTTCCATCCTGTTCAGGATTAGATCTAGGCTGTTTGTTTAGAAAATCCATACTTACTTTGAGGTGACGGAACTCATGGCTATCTATCAGGTAAGAAGTCCTAGAAGGTGAGAAACATACACTCATGGTTGGTGTGCACTCACACACATGCAGGTGGCTATGGGTAAAGTCATGCCTCAGAATGGGCTTCTTGCTCAACCATACCAAAGTTATACCTCCTAATAACTTTAATAAGGTGCCACTAAAGAAAGTGGTTTTTCAAGCTTCATGAGGCAAGAAAAAATTCGTATGCTTGGAGCTCATGAACAAACGTGATGGTACCATAGGCATGCAAGATGTGTTATGCAAGGTGACCATATAAAAAAGGAAAATGAAACATGAAAAGGATGTTCAAAGGAGTCTTTCTTAGTTCATGCAAGGTCTTTAACTTAGGGAACATTGTGCCTAATGTCTCCAAGAGAGGACCAAACAAATAATAGAAAATTCACAACTTAGGGGATGAAACTTGCGTCGCATCAAGCCACTAAGAGGAATGTGATATGATAAGATAGATCATGCTCATGAAGGAAACTATACCCAACTTCATCCAAAAAGTGACAAACACATTGTATGAAGTAAGAAGGTTGCACCAAGAACCAAGAAAAAATGGAAAATGCAAAAGAATAATGCCAATAATGCCCCCACTTTAAAGGAATTATTGAACACTATATTGTGAGTAATTACTTTAAAGTAGCCAATGAAAAATGCAAAGAAGAAGAAAGACATGAGAGCCAACTTGGAAATCCCTATGCCAAATCATATGTTTCTGAGTAAGGCTATGCCATGTGAAGAAAAAAGGAAAAAAGAAAAGAAAAGGGTTGCCCCCAAAATGAGAACACCAAACACATAAGGGATCTATGGATTTGGGGTCAGTATGTTCTTTATTGCAATGTTTGTTAGAAAGCTTGGAATTGTCATCATCCCCCAAATACGTATAGAACTAGAAGGACACAAAGAGAGAAAAAATAAATAAAAATCTTTTGGGTCAACATGGAAGAGACATAGGGTGTCTCAACACTTTGCATCATCCCCAAAAGGAAAACACAAGCCAAAAAGATAATTGAAAAAGGTAAAAGCAAAGGGCCCTTTGGGTCAACATGAAAGAGACATGAATGTGTGAATGCCTTGTGTCATCCTCAAAAGGAAAACAAGAAAAAGAAAAAAGAAAAAAGAAAAGGCAAAGAAATAGAAAAGGCCTTTTGGGTCAACATGAAAGAGACATGGATGTCTCAATGCCTTGCTTCATCCCCAAGGAAAACACAAGAAAAAGACAAAAGAAAAGGAAAAGAAAAAGAAAGCCTTTTGGGTCAACATGAAAGAGACAGGGATGTCTCAATGCCTTGCATCATCCCCATAAGGAAAACACAAGAAAAATACAAAAGAAAAAAAGGTGAAAGCGATGTATGACATAAAGAAGAATGAAGGTACAAATAGAGGAATGTCAAAAAGAGGGAGAACATCAAACAAAACATCACGGGGGATCACATTATGCACATGGTGTAGACACGTAAAATGTATTGATTGGCGTTACATGGTTGATCCCAACTACTAACACCGTTTCATCCTTAATCATCCCTCAGTCTAACCATTTAATTGAATACCCTTATTTGATTAAATTCATCAATTTGATTAAATCATTTATCTGATTAAGTCATTCTCTCTCATTAATTAATTAAATCAATCTAATCTAGTTAACCCTGGCTCCTTTATTTAATTAAATAAATCAAATTTTATTTAATTAAATAAATCAAATTTTATTTAATTAAATAAATCAAATTTTATTTAATTAAATAAATCAAATTTTATTTAATTAATTTCTAAAGTCTATCATCTTATTAAATTAAATAAATTAAACCTTTATTTGATTTAATCTAACCAATCATCCCCTTTAGTTAAATAAAACAAAATATTTATTTAACTATCTCTAAAATCACATTCCTCTCATCTTTAATTTAAATCAACCCATAAATCTAAGTCAAATTTGTCACATCATCTAATCCCTTATTAAATTAATTAACCCTTGATTAATTTAATCCTAATCCATGCCACATCCTCTAGCTTTTGCCACTTGCACATGAAAATAGATTTAATTCATTTATTAAATTCCTATTTTCTCTCAACATGGCATAATAGAGGAATATTTGTCCAAATTTGAAATCTTTCCAAATGGACTTTGTCCTTCCAACAAGACATTTATTCCATCTTTGCATTGAGCCAAGTGGCATTTAGGACATTCCTTTTCCCTCTTACATGTCATTTCATTATTTTCAAAATCCACCTAAATGCATTTATGGGCACATTAATCAAAATGTGCACATCCCTCATCCATTCTCATCTTGACAAGTGGCACTTGGCCATTGGTTGAAAGTTAGTCCCACATTGCTTCATTTTGGGCATTTCTCCATCTTGTATTTCTATAAATAAGAGGATTTTTTCCTCATTTCATCATCCACAATTTGAGAAAACTTACTATACTCAAATCCATACTCAAGCATTGCAATTCTCATCCATTTCATCAAGTCTTAGCTAGGTTATGCAGGTTTTTTTTATCTTGGAGCACACTTTAATCTTCAACAAAGTGGATCAATCATCATCAAATCATTAAGAGATTATATAGGAATTGGGAAAGGGCCAATTTCCATATCAAATTGGCACCAAATCCCCCATAAGATCAAGAGTTTTCATGTTCTTAATAGGATTTAATCTATTTCATTGCTTTTTCATTATATTGTTGATTTCATTCCTATTTTGAACATTGTTAAATGGATTTTATGGGGAACTTTGATCTTAACTTGAATTTGAATCTTCTAATGTGTTTATTTTCTCTTGTAGGTATTAAGATCTTAGTTCTACATTTTGGTGCTAGAAGGAGGGCATATCTCATTTTCTAATCATGTTTTTATCAAAAAAATTATGCTTTTTGTGTTTTTTTGGTGTCTACAGGAAAGTGCACCACTAGCAAACCAATGTCGCTATTTAGAACCGCTACCTTACCAGCGTTGCCATTTAAAACCACTACAAATTTCAAATTCTGACGCTCTAGTGTTCCTGCCCAAAATTCAAATTTTTAAACTACACCATTGGTTCTATTTTCACATGGAATTTTTAAATTCCAAACTGCACCGTTGGGCTAAATAGTGACACAATCACCCTCTCTGTTTTATTGCAGAGCGATTCTTGTAGAAATAGTGTCACCATATGGCACCACTGGGTTCTTTAAACTGCACCGCCTATGCAGGTTCCACCACTAGAGTAAAATAAAAAGTCAAATTTTATTTTTTTATGACATGTGCTTTTTAAAGTTCTAATCCTTTGGGTTATTAATTGATTTCTTGACCTTTGTTTTGTAGTCCTAACTGGTTTCTTGGTAGGTTCACTTATTCAAAGTGAAGAAAGGAAATCTAGTGGAGGTCTCATAATGACATCATTATCTCATGATACCATGTGTTTTTGAACACTTTAGTGTTTGTTTAACACTCTTAGAGAATTCATAATTTCTCTTAAAAAATTGTTATCTTTCACAAGCTTAGGATCCACTAAATTCCTTTTGGGCTCTAAAAAGAACATTTCAAAATTTTCTACAAAGGGGTTTAAAAAGAACACTAGGACAAACTCACTGGATTTGGTTTGAGGATTAACAATTGAACAAGGAAATTTCCATATTTCATTTTGATGTACTAAAAAGAATCAAATCATTGCTTTGTGGACTTAAAATGAACAAGTTTTTATTTTTTTTGTAATTAGTTACTTAAAGTAATATCATGAAAAGGACTTTTGCACTTCTCTCACACCTCACGATGATCTTGAGAATCAAAAGGCCTTTTGGCGACATTAATTTGCATAAATAATTACCCACACACTTCAATTTGGATTTTAAAATTGAACAATTCTTGTGAGTGTGAGTGGATCATATTGCATACATTCTCTCTCTTTGGTTTGAAACAAAGATTGATCAAGTTACAAATATGTTTATTGCTTTTGTTTATCTTAGAGAGCCTACCTTGTGGGAGAAAGTACTCACCCAAGGGAATGATCCAATCGGGAACACGTAAAGCCAAGCGACTTCCACCCAAGATATAAGTGTGGATATTGGAACAAAGGCCAATATCATGAGGATCATTCTGATGAGAAGGGAAGTAATGGTCTCTCGCTGCATGGATGGTCCCCCACGAATGAAATGCCCACATTAAAAACCTTGTGTAGAAAGGCCAAAATCCCTATCTAATTGTTGGTGCAAGAACAATTGTTTTGAAGCCCCCCCACACTTTTATAACTTTTAGTAGAGATGGAAGGTATGGCATGGGAGATTCATGGGTACTGATGCTTGGTTGCCTCAAAATAAGTGTTGAGTTGTGGAGGGGAGCTAGTGGAGTCAAGCATCTAACCATCCACTGAAAGTAAGCATAGTTGGACTTGTCCAAGTGGGGACTCAACAAATATTTTCTCAAATATCCATAGGGTTGTACATGTTCTTGAAATAAAAATGCATTGCTTGATCGAAAACATTGGAAAAAAACATTTAACATGAGCATCAAATCTCAAACCTTTTAGGAGAAGCAAATATCCTTGAACAAATTCACATGCCCTAGCTTGCCCTTGGGATTCATATCCTTAGAGGTTTCTAGGCACTTTAATTTTATCTCAATTTGCTCCTACTAAAGTAAACATTAGGTAAATCTTGCTTTGATTTCCTTGATTTCCACATGATACACTTTGTGGGATGAGAAGAAATTAAAACATTAGACATCTAGTTTCAAAACCTAATCAAAAAATGTTTGTGGTAAAAATAAATCATCAAGTAAAGACTAAGAAACAATTGAATCCCACATATGTGTCCCAAATGATTTCACGCAAGATCAAGATCAAGAAACCAAAGGTAAAAGATCTTAGTCCAAAAGATCACCAAAAGAGTCTCTCAACGCTATACGAATTTAGACGAAGACTACTTTTTAACTTTTACAGAAGAGCTTCAAAAAATAATCTAAATTTGTATGAGTTCTTTTGTCAAAAAAATCCAAATCTTTTTTCGAGAATTTGAACACCTTGTCTAAAGTAAAGCATGTTCTTCAAAATCGAGGTCTAGTAAGCAAGTTTCTTTTTAGGTAAACATAGGATAAAAAATAAAACCTTCATCCATTTTTGAACATCAAACCAAAATAATCTCATCATCAACTCTTGAAAATCTTAGAAAAATCCTTCACGTTAAACTTTGGGAAAATCATTTGAAACAAATCCAAATCATCTTGTTTGATTAGATGTGTGTAGATGAATCCTTCTCCACACATTTAAGTCAAAATATCAAACCTTGTGAAAAGTTTATCCCTTGATAACATCCAATGTCTTGGGGTTTTTTGATGTGTTTTTTATGCACTTCTCAACACAGGTAATGCATAGGTGCATCACCTCTCTCGAAAGACAATATTCCACAATCAGATTGCAAAACACTATCCCAAGGTCTATAATGTCAGGTCTTGACAGTAATTGGAATATCTTAGTTATTTCATGTGATTTGCTAGAATCACAAAGTGGGAAAGTTGGATCTGCAAATGGAGTTCTTAAGATGGGAGAGTTGTGCATTTGCTATAGGTTCAAACACCAGTCTTGAACTCCATTTCATCATTGGATTTGTCTTTACAATGTGCAATGAACCTTGCCTAAGGTTACTTTTAAAAAAAGGAAAAAGGGTAGGGAAGAGAGGAAGTTCCTATACCTAAAACTATGAATGAACAGTGATCATGGAGGCTACTATAGTAGACAAACTCCCTAAAACTAAGTTTTGTTTGACCAAGAGAACCTACAGCTAAACAAAACTAGTGCAATCTTCTAAGGACTACAAATTTTTAGATTACACACACACATCATGCACATGTAATTGAACTAATTTGCAACAATGAAGTAAAGAGCTCAGACTAGCTTTGCAAAGTGACTCATCATCAATGAACCACAAAAAGCATGAGCTAGAAATTCATCAAATACTGAAATAGCAATCACCATCACCACTTCCATTCAAGAAACTAACAACTAAACTAAAAAGGGAAGTAGAACCATGCATGCAATATGAGAAAAATAAAAGAGAACATCCATAAAATCATGCAATGTTGTCCTCTATTGCTGCAAATTATTTTTACACCAGCTCTCCAACCCTTTACAAATGAGGGCTATTTATAGTTTTCAAAAGCCCAAATGAACGACTAAGATTGATTTACAATGAATGACCCAGATTTGTTTACATTAGGGTTTCACCTACCCCACAATATTTAACAATTTAAAATACATCTTTTGTCTTTTCTTGTTTTGTCACCTAGTCCCCAGGTGTTGTAGTAGTTTTGTCATTTAGCTAATTTCTCTTTTCACTATAGCTAAAATTGCTTGAAAGTTGCCTTCTTACTTGATGTGTTTGTAGTGTTCTTCCTTGGATCAAACGGCCCGTCGATGACTAGCATCAATGGATTGGTTGCCCTTGATTTGGGGGATAGGTCATCATTTTCTGGTGAAAAGTAGGACAACTCCCTCATGCCTTCTTCAAGGCCACCCCCTTGCATTTTTGTCATTGACTTCCTCGACACATGCCTTCTTCTAACACCGACCCTGTTGGTGGGTGCTAGGGGGAGAGGTGAACATGAAATGAATGGTGAAAAGATCTATGTCCATTCCTTGTTTAGCTTTCTCAATGGGTCTCCCCAATGGACCCACGATAGGCTTCTTGAATCCTACATACATGAAATGTCGTAAGTGCTTTCATACACAAATCAAGGTAAATGTTAGCCAAATCCTGCAAAATCCTTGTTAGATCCATCCATGCATCATCAAAATATCATAATATTCATATTTGGAGCTCATTTGGACCATAAACATTAATGTGTGCCCAAGGGGGGCAAGCGCTAAGGTGGGAAATGGAGAGAAGGTGGAAGGAAGGCAAACAATGAATAGGGGACAACAAATTAGAAGGGAAGTTCCTAGACCTCACAAAACTTAGCAAAACCAAGATTTTTCAATTATAGCGCATGGGAGAAGGGGAATAAAGATTACCAAGACAAACTTTCTCAAGATTGGACTCATTTTGAAAAAAGTGAAAGTTTGGAAGGGGAAAGCTGAAGGGTCACTGCCCTTTTGAAATGACAATGAGCACATGGTGGCCTGGAAGGAAAGTCCTAGATGGCGACGGAGGGACAAAGTCTTGAAAATGGCCATGGAGGGGCCGGGTCTTGGAAGCTGGAATGTCGAGGGCCGACAAAAGGTCAAAATGGCCAAAGAGGGATAGAGTCCCAGAAATGGCCACAGAGGGGTCGGGTCCCAGAAGCCGGAACATCAGGGGCCGATGAAAGGTCAAAATGACCAAGGAGTGACAGAGTCCCGAAAATAGCCACAGAGGGGTTGGGTCCCAGAAGCCAGAATGTTGGGGGTTGACGAAAGGTGAAAATGGCCAAGGAGGGATAGAGTCTTAGAAATGGCCACAAAGGGGCTAGGTCCTAGAAGCTGGAATGTTGAGGGCTGACGAAAGGTTGAAATGACCAAAGAAGGACAAAGTCCTGGAAATGACGATGGAGGGGCCAGGTCCTAGAAGTCAGAATGTCGGGGGCTGACGAAAGGTCAAAATGGCCAAAGAGGGATGAAGTCCCAGAAATGACCATGGAGGGGCTAGGTCCTAGACGCTAGAACATCGGGGGCTGACAAAAGGTCAAAATGGCCAAAGAGGGATGAGGTCCCCGAAACGGCCATGGAGGGGCCGAGTCTTAGAAGCTGAAATGCCAAGGGCCAATGGAAGGTTAAAATAGCCAAAAAAGGATGGAGTCCTGGAAACAACCACAGAGGGGCTGAGTCCTAGAAGTTGGAATGCTGGGGTTGACGGAAGGTCAAAACGACCAAAGAGGGACATAGTCCTAGAAACTACCACGGAGGGGCCGAGTCCTATAATGAAATTTTTGCAGCTTCCCAAAACTTAACGAAACCTTGGAAATTCACTTAGCCACCACAAAAAACATTCCAAATCCATAGGAAACTTGTCCCCAAAGTCCAAAAATGATGGAAAATGCGAAGCATGGGAGAAGGGCCCAAGTCAGTAAGAACAAATGAAGGGAAACCCGCAGGGGCACTTCCACAAAGGTAAAAGACTTAGTGAAATTAAGATAGGTGAATTTGGTCAGGGGAATTTGATTGTTTGAAGGCACATGACCAATTTAGGCTCTAGGAAAAGGGCACACAAAATGAGACAAGAGCAAAGCAACCCATCGGGAGCGAAAAGAGGGGGTCCCTACCGACAGCGGGGCATGTGTCACTACTGAATTTGAATCCATTTTTTGATGAACATTCATCAGTTGTTCGAAAAACATTTGTCAGAAAATCAACGAATTGAAAAAAAAATTCATCGCTATTTTTTCATCAAAATGCCAATGACAAATTAAACATTGAAATAATGACATAGATTCGTCGGTCGTTGGCATCATAAAATGACTCAGATGTTCATCGGAATATTGACAAACACTTCGTGTATCCACTGACGAATTACACTAGAAGTTCATCACCATTTTGACGAAATGGGCAAGGAGTAGCATCGAAACAACACCAAAAGTTTGTTGCCATTTTGATGAAATGGGTCAGGAGTAGTGTTGAAACAACACCAGAAGTTCATCTCCATTTCAACGAAATGGGAAAGGAGTAGCGTCGAAACAACACCAAAATTTCATCGCCATTTCAATGAAATGGGCAAGGAGTAGCATCAAAACAACACCAGAAGTTCGTCAAAATTGTGATGAAATGGGCAGGGAGTTACGACGAAGCCTTTGTTGTAGCTATAGAAACTTCGTTGGACCTTTTCGGTGATTCGTCAGTGGTTTTCATCAAAATTTTGATGAAACAATGCAATTTTTTTTTAATTATTCGTTGAAATGTTCCATCGCAGAGAATCTTGTTGATGACCACCGAAGCCAACCCATCGGTGAGAGATCAATCATTGGCATAGGATAGAAAACTCACTCCGATAGTCCATGTCTTGCCGATGACTTCCATTGGCAAGACAAATCCAATGTCACACCGATATGACCTCTTTAGTAGTTTTGAACACTGCTGGTATCAACAAGACATTCTAAGGGTCTCGCTGATTAAACAAGTGTCTAAGAGCAAGTAAAAAAAATGGAACCTATTAATTTTCTTATTTTTGGATTCTTTAAATCATAGAATAGATACCATCTTCTTGTGTATAATGTACTTATATTCAGATTTGAATTTGCGACCAATTGTCATTGCACATTCTATTTTACTTGCACATAGTATTCTATAAGCAATATATTGATAATTACAAATGATTTATGGTGTTGTACAACTCTACCTATCATCACAGTTCTGTTGTTCCCCCCGAGAGAATCCTGCAAAGACAAGTTTACAATACCAAGTCAAATAATATGAAAAAGACTTACTTCCATACAAATTAAATGATTATTCTCACAATGGCAATTGTCTAATTACAACAATAATTCCATGAAAGGTTATCCATGCTTCATAAGAGATAACTGATCATACATACAGACTACAAGATGCATAGAAAAAGCATTACACTTGAGAACAACCAAGGGATAACAAGGGAAGGAGTTAAGAAACAACTCTACCTATCATCACAGTTTTGTTGTTCCCCCTGAAAGAATCCTGCAAAGACAAGTTTACAATACCAAGTCAAATAATATGAAAAATACTTACTTCCATACAAATTAAATGATTATTCTCATAATGGAAATTGTCTAATTACAACAATAGTTCCATGAAAGGTTATCCATGCTTCATAAGAGATGACTGATCATCCATACAGACTGCAAGAAGCATAGAAAAAACATTACACTTGAGAACAACCAAGGGTTAACAAGGGAAGGAGTTAAGAAAAAACTCTACCTATCATCACAGTTCTGTTGTTTCCCCCGAGAGAATCCTGCAAAGACAAGTTTACAATACCAAGTCAAATAATATGAAAAAGACTTACTTCCATACAAATTAAATAATTATTCTCACAATGGCAATTGTCTAATTACAACAACAATTTCATGAAATTTTATCCATGCTTCATAAGAGATGATTGATCATACATACAGACTGCAAGATGCATAGAAAAAGCATTACACTTGAGAACAACCAAGGGCTAACAAGGGAAGGAGTTAAGAAACAACTCTACCTATCATCATAGTTCTGCTATTCCCCCTGAGAGAATCCTGCAAAGACAAGTTTACAATACCAAGTCAAATAATATGAAAAAAACTTACTTCCATACAAATTAAATGATTATTCTCACAATGGGAATTGTCTAATTACAACAACAATTCCATGAAAGGTTACCCATGCTTCATAAGAGATGACTGATCATACATATAGGTTGCAAGATGCATAGAAAAATCATTACACTTGAGAACAACCAAGGGCTAACAAGGGAAGGAGTTAAGAAACGTTTGGATTGAAGAGAAAATGTGTAGCAAAAATGTTGAGCTGTGTCAAGAGAACAGAGCTTGTAGAACATATTCTTGACCTAATCAAGCTCTTGAACAACTTAAACAAAATTAAAATACTAACACATACATGAGACATGTAATGAACTTCCAATATCTGCTATCTTTTTTTTTTGTATTGAAAATAGTTTAAGGTCCATTACATATCATGAAAATGCCTATCCAACATTAGGATCAGTACAACATCAAAGCATTTCCATAATAGGAAATATACCATATCAGTACTTTACATAGAAAGAAAGAAACCAAAAAATACCAGTTATTTTCAAAACCAGCATAGACAATACAAATTGTTGTTAACAGCACCATAGGTTGCTGCTATTCAAATCAGCGTAAACAATACATAGTGTTGATTACATTCTCTTCATTGCTGACTTCTTCAATATCAAGGTTTGCCATTGTTTCTCCTTAGGGGTCCAACTACTGGGGGCTACACTATCTTTTTGGGCTTGCAACTTCATCAATTGCTCTCTGGAGCTCATCAAATGTCTGCTAGAACAACACGGTCTCTTCCAAGCTCAACCTACAGGTGGGTCCACTTCTCAGATCCTCTCTGGTATTGTTAGTAGGACCTTCAGTTATTGACTTCAAGAAATTCTCCATTGAGATCTCCACAAGAGTTGAAACCTATAGAGCAACAAAGTAGAAAGTGAGTCTCTTGCAAGACACACTAAGTACCCTCTTGATACCCTTAAATTTATCATCATTTCTCACCTTCCACAAATGCCACATGATCTCATTGGATAAGAAATACCAAAATAGCTTACAATCAAACTTGAGCTTGAAATTACAAAACAAAATATCATGCCAATTAATTTTACCATTGCTATTCCAGACCTTTAGCTTATGGCAAAATAAGTACCAAATTTTCTGAGCATAAAAATATTCAAAAAGAATATGTTTGATAGTTTTCAAAGTCCTGTAGATACTGCAGATTTCAACACTTTCATGGTTAGATTTATAGGGATGTATCTTTTTCATTAATGCAGAGGTAGGTAAAGGAGAAATAATTATAATTGTAACACTATTCATAGTCTAGTAAATTATGTTCGTAATTTGTGTTCAATGGACCTCAATTTTATCATTATACTGCCCATCTAATACCATATTTTAATCCAACTATCTCAGATCTAAAGAAGCACCTTCAATTAACCATTTAAAGTATTATAAAATAAGGTAAGACTTTTACTTGAGAAAGATTGGGTACACTTGTAGGATTAAAGTTCTCACAATCATTAGGATTTATTGGCACATAGACACAACCTGCAATATAGGAAGTAATGGATGACTGCAAGTTATGAAATGGTCCTTAATATGTGAGTGGTTTGCAAATTGATTGGTAGAAAATAAGGTTACAAACAGATCTACATGAAAAATTATGAGGAAAATCTACTGTAATCATCAAAATAGATGAAAAGTGCAAAGGAAAGAGCTAAGCTACATCTCTAGAGCCTAAAACAAACACATGCAAGAAACATAAAAAAAAAGAACAAACCAATTTTTGGACAAATACAAAATGGTGCCTTTAGCAAGTGATTCATATGCTTTCACACCTAACACATGACATTAAGAAGATCTTAGTCTCCTCTGTGAAATTAACTACTTACAGAATAAACAGTCTAGAAACTAATATTATATACGTCCATGTCTAGCTGAGGGTAGGTATAAGAGAAAAAAAATTCTTCAATGCAATGCCGAAAAATATCAATGTGTGTGTAGGTTTGTATTACTCAAAATATCATTTCACTACCTAAGGAAAAATACCAAAGTGATGTTTTAAATTTCAATCTTCACATAGGCTCCCTTATTGCTACACTTGCATATACAAGCATTATTCGAGCTCTAAACTATTCAAATATTAAAGATTTAATTAGCTATAAGATGGAAAGTTGTTGTTTATACATAATCCATCATCTTTTACATATCTTTATTCACTCCTAGCACTTCAGATAAATTTGTGTAAATGAGATAGAAATGTGAATCTTTTATGACAAAGAAAATTCTTAAAAGGAGGGGGGAGAGAGAAAAGGGTAGGGGGAAAGAGAATGCTTGAATGTATAGCAAAGTATAACATTTTGATCATTATAACAATAAAACGAATCTTAAGTTTGAAGCATTAATATCATTTGCAACATTTATGATCAAGAATGAATGTAAGTAGAGAAAATTTTGCATACCTACGATGGTACAAAATTTCATGGTTAAGTTGAAGCCTCCCATCAACAAAAAGATCCAAATATTCGTGTATCTATCTCAATCGAGCCTCTAAACCCTTCAAAGCTGTCAATTTTTCCACTAACCTATTATGCACAAAAGTCAAATTTTAGAGTTATGTCACCACTGAAAATAGAAGAAACAGAGCTTTGAAACCAAATCCACACAAAACACAATGTGGTATTCATACAAAGCCATACAAACAAACTAAACTCAGAACATTGGAATGGAAACAACTTCAAATTATGATGCAGAGCATGGATTCATGGTATAAAGAATAATTTTTTTGCCACCATAGTGAAAAGTTAGCACTTTCTTTCATCTTTGCATATTGGTTTGATGCTTCAAATGATGCATTTCTTATATTGAAAAGTGCATTACCTTATTTAGCTTCTCTTTGTTTCGAGAATAGTTTAATATTCTCTATTTAACAGGGCCAACCACGTGATAGTGGAAGCTCATTTGGCCCCTCCCCCTACCTCTCACATCACTCTCAATTCCCCATACCCAATCATATAACATTAATCATTCATTCATCAATTAATAACATATAACATTCATTCATTCATCCATTAATAACAAATAACATTCATTCATCCATTAATAACATATAACATTCATTCATTAACATATAACATTCATTAATTAACATATTCACACTCATTCATTAACATATAATATTCATTCTTTTAGTTTTTACATATTATCAAAACTATGGTTGTCATGATATGATTACAATCACTTTTTTTTTGTTTCTTTTTTAAAGCTACAAAAATCTGAAGTGGAGTATCATTTTCTAAATCAATATCTATCCCCCCTTTAGTTGTCCTGCCCTTTGCTCATGATCTTAATGTACGCCTAGTCATCTACTCATGACGTGGATGCCGCTGCAAGGGGGGTCTGCTACAATAAAAAAGAAATGTTAAATTGATATGTTTTATTATTATTGTTACAAGTATTTCATTAATTAAAAGAACATTAGAGTGGTTCTCTTTACCTGATGGGTCCACATCATGTTCCTGAACTTTTGTTAAAGACTCATGCTCAACATGCTGAACACCCTCTAAATCCTGATCTATAGTTGAAACACAAATGGTTACATTAATTAATACACCAATTGAAATTAAATATGTTTAAGAGAACATGAGAGTGGTCCTCTTTACCTGATGGGGCCACATCATGTTCCTGATCTTCTCTAGCCTAATCATGCTCAACACATTGATCACACTCTACATGCTCTAAAGTTGAAACATGAAAGGTTACATTAATTAATACACCAATTACAATTAAATATGTTTAAAAGAACTTTATAGTGGTCTTCTTTACCTTATGGGGCCACATCATGTTCCTGATTTTCTCTAGCCTGATCATGCTCAACATGTTGATCATGCTCTACATGCTCTAAAGTACCAAGATGCACACCATGACCTTCATCTACAGGTTGTGCTCCACTATCACCATGCTGCATTCCAATGTCATGTGTAGTATTATCATTGCTTGAATGTTTAAAACAAATAGGCATGTAATTACTTTATGGTGGAAATTAATATTGAATAGATTGCACAAGTATTCAATTTTAAATAAACTTTATTGAGTTTATTTACCTACATGTCGAATGTAGTGGAAGGTTGTGTTTGCCCAGTCAAGACTCTTAGGTGTTCAACCATGACTCCATAGCCTTGCTAGAAGGAAATCTTTAGGTCATCTTCTCTGGGAACTCTGTTGAACTCAGAGCCCTACATTTTTGCATAAGATCATGAATTTTTCTTCTATGGTGTGATAAAACCAAAATTGTTTTCAATTTATTATTTGGATACTATATTTCATTTATTGATACTTACAATTCATGTAGATAATTTCATATAATCACCAGAGCCAAGTTTGTGCTGCTCGTGTTTTTCTAGTCTTACCTTTATTTTCTTTGATGTGTCGGGTAGCCTATGAAAAGTTTGAAATATGTTAGATTATGTAAAAAGAAAGAGTAACCAATATATAATTACATTGTTGATAGTATCACATACCTTCCTTGGCTCGGTGGTGTCTTTCCTTTTTTCTTTGTAGCCTTCTCCTTTCCATCCAACACCAGGTCTTTCCACTCCCTCTCCGGAATCATGGGGGGATGCTCATACTTTTTGTTCTTCTCTAAATGTAATCTATATTGGTCCCTCACATACTTTAGATAGGTACCAACTTTCTTAAGGACCTTTTTTTTGGTTGAATGTTTTATCACCAAAGAGAACAACTAAACCATTAATGAGATCATCTTTTAAATCTTGATTTTGGGAATTCCACCATGTACGTATGGTGGGCCCAAAGAGCTCCAATGTAATATCACTTAGATGTTTATAAAAAACATCATTTCCTGCAAAATGATCATGGGATCAATAGTCTAACAAGAGTGATCAATAAGTAAATTTTAATTGGATTATATATAATAATAATTAAAATATTTTAAAGTACCTGGGACCTTCTCTATCTTTATGGGAATGAAATCCTCGGTCACCACAAATGTGACCGAAAATGTTCCCGTACTAGTAATACGGGAAGATCCAGGAAATGTTGCTAAAATATCACTAGTACTAGTGGCCTCTGCATCCCTAGGTACATGTCTTGACGCATGTTCTGGCATGTGTTCGCCGCTAGAGGGTGCACTAACGGATGCCTGCATGGTATGTGTTTCCAACATTTCAAATGACAATAGAGGCATGGATGATGGGGTTAGATGATGTGATGTATGCGCAAGAAGATCAGGATGGACACTTGTACCAACCCCTACTCCTCGGGTAGCACTTGTAATACCCTAATCATGGCCAGGAGCATCATGAGGATGCAAAAAATATTATTAAAAAAAACACATATTTTAGTTCATGACATAAAAGAGTACAAAATATAAAACCATGAATGAACTTATGTTATAATTAAAGACCTCATGATAGCTTACTTGCAAGTTTTGTGATCTCTCAGTCAATATTTTAACTCATTTGTTTGAGGCACTATGAATAACAACTTAAGGATTTCTTCATTGCATTTTTTGGGGTCTTCCTTATCATATCAAGAGGGCTTGTTGAATAAGCAATGTCATCATCACATAATATTGACTACACCTCCCTATCGATGCTCTCGTCTACTACTGGTGCCTTTCCCCGATTAGTCGACTGCAGGAAGAATATTAAAAACATTATTGAAATTAACCCAATAAACTTATCAAAACAACATAATAATAATTTTTTTTGCTCATATCTAATTTGTACAATTACAATGAGGTAAACCTATTGGGTAGAAGCGCGTCAAGCTAAATCACAATTTGTGCTTTGGGCCGGAGCCTTCTCTGTATGATCAATGTCCCACTGTGACAAAAATTAAATATAAAAAAACATTACTGAAATGAAACCAATAGACTTACAAAAAAAATATAAGAATAAAATGGTATATTGGAGTTATTAATTGGAGGTTGGGTAAAATGGTACATAGTATGTACCACCCCTATAGTAACTATGTTTGTAACTAAGCGATTCAAATTGTAATTGATTAGCAACTCTTCCCCTATAGTTATTGATTTTATTGCACATATGAATACACGGTTTCCCTCGCATGCCTCAAATATGCAATTGGGTTGTTATTTGTTGACCCAGGTCATGTACTGTTTATAAACCCTGCAATATTCCCTGATGCTTTTTGTAATGCCCTGCCACAAAACCCTAGAGGAAGTTGCAATTAACTACCCAAACGTACTAATTTTTTTTTTGTTTAAGAACAAATAACATGCAAGATCGCTATCCATTGCCAACAACCTCTAAGGTTACAAGATTGAGATTACTTAAAACCCAAACAAGAAACATGAATTGAAAACATCACATTTAATTACTTAATAAATTAAGAAACACATACATTCCAACATGATAAATTACATCAAAGCATAAGAGATACCACATGTTTTCAATTAATGATAATTTACAATACGATTACAACTCTCATTCCCTGAATGAGGTAAATCCAATAAGCATGATTACATATTACACAATTCCACCTTGATAACAAATGAGAACTAATAAAATACAATATCAACTAAAAATAATAAAGCATGAAAAGAAACTGGATCCCACGAGCTCTCCAACTAGAAATCTCATCCACACGAACAAGAAGACGACCCAACGGATTAAGGTGCATGATCTACCCAACCATGTGATACCCGAAGGCTCACCCCCCATGCTAGGAGATAGTAACAAGGAATCCTATACAAGACCATCAACCTCTAGACATAGGCTAACTCACACTGACACAACTAATCACATAAAACATACAACCATATGAATAAGACAAGTACAACTCTAACATCACTGACATAAGTCACATTGCTTCCAGAAATAAAATAGATCGAGTATGATAAGAAGACCATACACATAAAACCAAATACCAACTGTTGTCATAGAAAGAGTGTCATCGCATAGCTCGACATGGGATATCCTCTGGGAATCTTCATAGGCTCCGGCCCCCACTATGGGTTGTCCTAGTGGCCTCAACCGAATCTCGACACCCATACTCACTCATGCAGAATCAAATACCTCTCGTAAAGACAAGATAGATGACCTTGCCATTCCAGGACTTCTCACTCATCCCAAGCCTATATGAGCACTTGTGTCTATGAGTGAGGCTCAATTATCTTAATTAGTGTGAAATACTATCCAAACTTCTAAGTATATTGTTTTAGTTATCACTTGATTAAACCACCTCTGAAGGTTTCCCAGTTTACCTCTTTTGGCTCTAGCACCTAATAGAAGCCACTCTTCTACTTGACAACACATACCAACCAATCACCAAGGGTACCAAAGTGCATCCAAACTAGATAAACAATCACTCCAACTCTAAGAGGAACATACATTGAAAACTCACTCCAAACACTGGAGGCACTGAAAGTCAAACCCCTCTCCAAACACTGGAGGCAACAAAACACATAATCCACTTCTAAACCAAAGGAGTCACAAACCATCCCCGTTTGTGAAAACTAGGTAAAACACTGACAACACACCAAGCACTACCCAAGGAATTCAAAATAGGTTGACAAACATAATACGACAACCCCAGATGGTTAAACCCCTTTTGGAAGACTTACCGACCCTTCTAATCAAATTCCCCAAAGTGAAAACAGAAGAAGTGTATATTTAAGAAGGGCAATCAAACATGAATTAACTCTATATTTGGATTTCCTAAATCCACTTCCTTCATTAACATTTAGTAATTTGCTGCCTTAATAAAACTGATTTAATAACGTCTATTTTAGACAAAAGATGAAATTTAAACCATATATTCAATTCCTTAATTTCTTTTAAATAATAATAAAATAAACATTTACTTCTTTGATTTAAAACATATCTTTTTAAAATAACTAATTCTCCTTTGCAAAATAAATCATTTTAAAATCCATTAATCTCGTTATTAAAACACATTTACTTAAAAATAACTAGCCTTATCATAAACTCATTTGCAACCAAATGATATCTAAACTATCATAAAATTCGTTTCCTTAAAAATTTCACATTTCATTTAAATCGAATAATCATTTCTCTTAAAACATTCCCTTATTAAATAACTATTTAAACATTTGACAAGCAATAATAAATCTCAATCTAAAGAGTTACCTCAGTTTCCCGACAATATCTAAATATAAGAATTCTATTTCCCCATAGAAATCATTTCATTATAAAATAAATATTTGGACATATACATCTCTATTAATTAAATATTCATTTAAAATAAGAGAACCACATTTATACAAATTTAAAATTCATTTCTCACGTTTAAATATTATCTATTTAACGATATGCACAGTATCCAACTTCCTCAATTAAAAAAAAGATCAAAATCATTTTTTTTGAATCAAATCATTTTATTATAAAATCATTTTTTTCATCTAATAAAATAATCCAATATATATATATATATATTATGCTGAAACATATACATATTATTTAAATATATAATTATGTTTCCATTTAAATTCCATCTAATCATTATAACCCAACTATTTTCCAATTCAATATGCAAATAAAAATATATATATTATATATTAAAATAATATATAATATATATAAAATATACATACATATATTTATAAATGATAAAACATATATATAAATATATATTTATATAATATATATTATATATATTAAAATAATATATATATATAAATACAATTTAAAATATATAAAGAAAACATAAAAAAACATAAAAAAAACCCCATGCTAGAGCAGGGGACGCAGGGTCCACCCTGCTGGGGCAGGAGCGGCTGTCACATAGTAGCCCCCTATGGGGTGGCTATGGTGGCAGTGCTGTTGCCTGTGAAGGCAGCGGTTTTGCCTCCACAGTAGCCTCCTATGGGGGTGGCTATGGGGGTAGCCCCATGCCTCCCCAATTTTTACATTTAATTTAAAAAAAATAAAAATAAAAATAAATAAATAAAACAACTTCCCAGCTCTGTTCCATACGACAACTACAAGGGTTTTCCTCCAAAACAATTTTTTTTAAAAAAGAAAAAATTTCCAGAATTTCATTTAAATTATAATCAAAATGATATATGCATATAAATATATTCTCAATATATATATATATATATATATGTATATATATACACAAACATTTCAATCTATAGTCACACTGAACAAATTTTTCCTACAAAAAACAAAATTGCAATAACAGAATTTTTTAACAAAAATTCTTAATTTAAATTTCTATATTACAAAGGAATTTCCAAATCCAAACAAAGAGGTTTTCTAATTAATTTTGTTTCTCTTTCATATTTCTATTGAATTTTTTTATTGTTTTCTTTTGATTTCTCTACAGAAATTTCTCAAGAACTCACAACAATTTTACAAACATCTTCAAAATTGAAAATCAAAACTTCTATCAATAAAGAAATAAAAAAAATCTATTTTTGAAGCTTGAAAATAAAATGGGATTTGGAGTTGAGCTTTCCTGCAAGATCCAGATTTTTTCCCCAAAGCTCTTCCAAAGTCTTCACCCAAATCCAATAATGCATCCCAAAAAAACTAGCTAACCTCCATTCTTTTGCAACCATATCTTCTTTTTCTCCAAATGAAAAATATCCTCTCCAAATTAAGTCAATGCCCTCTAAAATATCCCAGATATTTTCTTTTTTAAAAATAAAATAATATCTATGCAACTACAAAATATCTTATTTTTAATAATTTAAAACAAAATTCCTTTTAAAATCAATTCAATTCTTTTAATTCATGCATTTACAAGATATTTGCATTTTAATACTTTAAAACACAATTTAAATTTCAAATAGATTTACATCATTTACTCTATGCATTTTCAAAACAACTTTAACTTTTTAATTTATTTAAACAATAACTATAATTTAAAACACCATTTAATTTCCAAAATAGATTTAAATCTTTTCCTTTATGCACTTTTCAAATACAACATGAACCAATTAATTTATTCACCCCACAAATAAGTTTAATTAATCAATAAAATAAATCCAATCCAAGATTAGATTATTTTATTAATTAAATTAAATTAATTAATAAATTAAATAAAATTTCTAACATTATAATTGAATTTATTTAATAAACACCCAAATACATAAAGCCATTTATTTACCTTTTCCAAATTGCAATAAAATAAAATCAAGGAGAGATGAACAACAAAGAAGCAACTTAACTTGACTAAACCCGATGACACATTATGACTAGGGTGATGACTTGGTATGAAAAACCTAGATACTATCTCCTAATCGATTACCATTGGCCAATGGATACACTCAACCCTGTGAAATCAGGTGGAGTTGATGTCCTGTACCTGTCAACCTGCGAACAAAGAGTATATCGAACATGCATATATACAACATAATAAAACACACTATGAAGAGGAAATCGTAGAATCGTAGGGCACTCACACGCGAGTGATGCGATGTCGTCCCTTTCAGGAATACACTTATTATAGACTGACAATTGCATCATAAACAAATATCTCATGCAATAACATGTTACAATTACTAATCATCATTACACCAATTAAAACATACCAAATAAAGCATCATATAATGTACATCACATCACATGTTAGGGTTAGAAAGGCAGATATCTAACAATTAAATGCAGATTTAAGTAATAAACAGATAAACTAAAAAGACAGAATAAATTATAACACAGAGAATTTAATGTGTTCACCCAATTCGGGCTACATCCACCAAACCGCAGCCATCCAATGATTTTATTATCTAGTGCAAAAACCTATTACAATCTTGCGAATAATCGCATTTTTCATTATTCTATAACACCCATTCAAACCCCGTTTTATCAAGCTTAGAAGCTTCCAGATTTTGGGTTCTACAAAATCAGATTTTTCTTTTTTCATTGATTTTTCCCTTTTTCGGTGATGACACAAAAAAGTAGGAGGAAAATTTTTCTCGGGGGCTACCGCCCTCGAACCCCTTCCCAGGGCCCGACCCAGCCCTAGACCTTGGCAAGGATACATGCCGAGGTGTACAATATACCATGGGCTATACAGTATAGCATGATCAGTCGCCACATACCAACATCACACAAATAGACTATCGCTCTATAAATAGCGATCAAATCGCACACACAAGATAAAGTATCTCAATAACCAAAAATCACGTCAAAGCAAACAAGGACACACTGTCCAGCCAGAAAGAAAAATAGAGGGGTATTACATCCTCCCCCCTAGGGTTAGGCTTACTCCTGGAAGCCTGCGAATACAAACAAGTAACACACACACACCCACATGCACAAATTCACATGCTACACAATGGTCTATAATGCATTGGTCTAGTAGGAAGGATATCAGTGCATTGCACACTACACTGAGGATCCTATCTTTTCTACTAGTTTCCTGCACCATTGGACCTACACCACATAACAACTTCTGGGTAGACAAGTAAGATCAACCAAAAGGAAAAACATAAACTCACGAATAAAGCACCTAGGTCAATGCCATGGGCTCATAGTGCCCAGAGTATAAACCTACACAAGTAACAACTTAATGGGTTCCACATTATCCCAGAGTACCCAATGTTTAAACCCAGGCTCTGATACCATGTGTAATGCCCCGCCACGCAACCCTAGAGGAAGTTGCAATTAACTACCCAAACGTATTAATTTTTTTTGTTTAAGAAAAAATAACATGCAAGATCACTATTCATTGCCAACAACCTCTAAGGTTACAAGACTAAGATTACTTAAAACCCAAACAAGAAACATGAATTGAAAACATCACATTTAATTACTTAATAAATTAAGAAACACATACATTCCAACATGATAAATTACATCAAAGCATAAGAGATACCACATGTTTTCAATTAACGATAATTTACAATACAATTACAACTCTCATTCCTGAATGAGGTAAATCCAATAAGCATGATTACATATTACACAATTCCACCTCGATAACAAATGAGAACTAATAAAATACAATATCAACTAAAAAGTATAAAGCATGAAAATAAAATAGATCCCATGAGCTCTCCAACTAGAAATCTTGTCCACACGAACAAGAAGACAACCTAACAAATTAAGGTGCACAATCCACCCAACCATGTGATACCCGAAGGCTCACCCCCATACTAGGAGATAGTAACAAGGAATCTTATACAAGACCATCAACCTCGAGACATAGGCTAACTCACACTAGCACAACCAATCACATGAACCATACAACCATACGAATAAGACAAGTACAACTCTAACATCACTGACATAAGTCACATTGCTTCCAGAAATAAATAGATCGAGTATGATAAGAAGACCATACACATAAAACCAAATACCAACTGTTGTCGTAGAAAGAGTGTCATCACATAGCTCGACATGGGATATCCTCTGGGAATCTTCATAGGCTCCGACCTCCACTATGGGTTGTCCTGGTAGCCTCAACCGAATCCCAACACCCATACTCACTCATGTGGAATCAAATACCTCTTGTAAAGACAAGATAGATGACCTTTCCATTCTAGGCCTTCTCACTTATCCCAAGCCTATATGAGCACTTGTGTCTATGAGTGAGGCTCAATTATCTTAATTAGTGTGAAATACTATCCAAAATTCTAAGTATATTGTTTTAGTTATCACTTAATTAAACCACCTCTGAAGGTTTCCCAATTTACCTCTTTGGGCTCTAGTGCCTAACAGAAGCCACTCTTCTACTTGAAAACACATACCAACCAATCACCAAGGGTGCCAAAGTGCATCCAAACTAGATAAAAAATTACTCCAACTCTAAGAGGAACATACATTGAAAAATCACTCCAAACACTAGAAGCAACGAAAGTCAAACCCCTCTCCAAACACTGGAGACAACAAAACACATAATCCACTCCTAAACCAAAGGAGTCACAAACCATCCCCGTTCGTGAAAACTGGGTAAAACACTGACAATGCACCAAGCACTACCCAAGGAATTCAAAATAGGTTGACAAACATAATACAACAACCCCAAATGGTTAAACCCCTTATGGAAGATTTATTGACCCTTCTAATCAAATTCCCCAAAGCGAAAACAAAAGAAGTGTACATTTAAGAAGGGCAATCAAACAAGAATTGACTCTATATTTGGATTTTCTAAATCCACTTCCTTCATTAACATTCAGTAATTTGTTGCCTTAATAAAACTGATTTAATAACGTCTCTTTTAGACAAAAGATGAAATTTAAACTATATATTCAATTCCTTAATTGCTTTTAAATAATAATAAAATAAACATTTACTTCTTTGATTTAAAACATATCCTTTTAAAATAACTAATTCTCCTTTGTAAAATAAATCATTTTAAAATCCATTAATCTCGTTATTAAAACACATTTACTTAAAAACAACTAGCCTTATCATAAACTCGTTTGCAACCAAATAATATCTAAACTATCATAAAATTTGTTTCCTTAAAAATTTCACATTTCATTTAAATCGAATAATCATTTATCTTAAAACATTCCCTTATTAAATAACTATTTAAACATTTGACAAGCAATAATAAATCTCAATCTAAAGAGTTACCTCGGTTTCCCAACAATATCTAGATATAAGAATTCTATTTCCCCATAGAAGTCATTTCATTATAAAATAAATATTTGGACATATACATCTCTATTAATTAAATATTCATTTAAAATAAGAGAACCGCATCTATAAAAATTTAAAATTCATTTCTCACGTTTAAATATTATCTATTTAACCATATGCACAGTATCCAACTTCCTCAATTAACCAAAAGATCAAAATAATTTTTTTTTGAATCAAATCATTTTATTATAAAATCAATTTTTTCATCTAATAAAATAATCCAAAAAATATATATATTATGCTGAAACATATACATATTATTTAAATATATAATTATATTTCCATTTAAATTCTAACTAATCATTATAACCCAACTATTTTCCAATTCAATATGCAAATGAAAATATATATATTTGAATATATAATATATATAAAATATACATACATATGTTTATAAATGATAAAACCTATATATAAATATATATTATATATATTAAAATAATATATATATATATATATATATATATAATTTAAAATATATTAAAAAAAACATTTTAAAACATAAAAAACCCCACGCCACAACAGGGGACGTAGGGTCCACCCTGTTGGGGCAGGGGCGGCTGTCACACAACAGCCCCCTATGGGGCAGCTGTGGTGGCAGCACTGTTGCCTGTGTAGGTAGCGGCACTGCCTCCACAACAACCTCCCATGGGGGTGGCTGTGGGGGTAGCCCCATGCCTCCCCAATTTTTACATTTTTTTTTTTTTAAATAAAAAAATTAAATAAAAAATAACTTCCTAGCTCCGTTCCATATGACAACTATAGGCGTTTTTCCCAAAACAATTTTTTTTAATAGAAAACATTTCCAAAATTTCATTTAAATTATAATCAAAATGATATATGCATATAAATATATTCTCAATATATATATATGTATATATATACACAAACATTTCAATCTACAGTCAAACTGAACAAATTTTTCCTACAAAAAACAAAATTGCAATAACAAAATTTTTTAACAAAAATTCTTAATTTAAATTTCTATATTACAAAGGAATTTCCAAATCCAAACAAAGAGGTTTTCTAATTTATTTTGTTTCTCTTTCAAATTTCTATTGAATTTTTTTGTTGTTTTCTTTTGATTTCTCTACAGAAAGTTTTCAAGAACTCACAACGATTTTACAAACATCTTCAAAATTGAAAATCAAAACTTCTATCAATAAAGAAATAAAAGAAACTTGTTTTTGAAGCTTGAAGATAAAATGGGATTTGGAGTTGAGCTTTCTTGCAAGATCCAAATTTTTTTCCCAAAGCTCTTCCAAAGTCTTCACCCAAATCCAATAATGCATCCCAAAGAAACCAACAAACCTCCATTCTTTTGTAGCCATATCTTCTTTTTTTCCAAATGAAAAATATCCTCTCCAAATTAAGTCAATGCCCTCTAAAATATCTCAGATATTTTCTTTTTTAAAAATAAAATAATATCTTTCAACATTATAGATATTTTCATGCAACTACAAAATATCTTATTTTTAATAATTTAAAACAAAATTCCTTTTAAAATCAATTCAATTCTTTTAATTCATGCATTTACAAGATATTTGCATTGTAATACTTTAAAACACAATTTAAATTTCAAATAGATTTACATCATTTACTTTATGCATTTTCAAGACAACTTTAACTTTTTAATTTATTTAAACAATAACTATAATTTAAAACACCATTTAATTTCCAAAATATATTTAAATATTTTACTTTATGCACTTTTCAAATACAATATGAACCAATTAATTTATTCACCCCACAAATAAGTTTAATTAATCAATTCAATATGATTAATTTAATTAATCAATAAAATAAATCCAATCCAAGATTATATTATTTTATTAATTAAATTAAATTAATTAATAAGTTAAATAACATTTATAACATTATAATTGAATCTATTTAATAAACACCCAAATACTTAAAGCCATTTATTTACCTTTTCCAACTTGGAATAAAATAAAATCAAGGAGAAATAAACAACAAAGAAGTAACTTAACCCGACTAAACCCGACGAAACACTATGACTGGGGTGATGACTTGGTACGAAAAACCTAGCTACTATCTCCCAATTGATTACCGTTGGCCAATGGACACACTCAACCCTGTGAAATCAGGTGGAGTCGATGTCCTGTACCTGTCAACTTGCGAACAAAGAGTATATCAAACATGCATATATACAGCATAATAAAACACACTGTGAAGAGGAAATCACAGAATCATAGGGCACTCGCACACGAGTGATGTGATCTCGTCCCCTTCACCAATACACTCATCATAGACTAACAGTTCCATCATAAACAAATATCTCATGCAATAACATGTTACAATTACTAATCATCATTACACCAATTAAAACATACTAAATAAAACATCATATAAGGTACATCACATCACACAAATAGACTATTGCTCTATAAATAGCGATCAAATCACACACACAAGATAAAGTATCTGAATAACCAAAAAACACGTCAAAGAAAACAAGGACACACTGTCCAGCCAGAAAGAAAAACAGAGGGGTATTACACTTTTGGCCTTCCATAAATGTACATAGCCACTCCTTTATTTTGATCCTTATTTTTTAGCTGTATATAATTTGCTGACAGTGCATACCTATGCATACTTCGTGTATATTGAACCAGTTGCATCCAATCTTTGTAACTGTAATAGGGTCTGACATACTCCATCAATTCAGTAAATTGTTGTAACAGACCTTTATGCTGTCCATGCAAAATAGGCCCAAACCATGTAATGATGATGGTGCTATGCAATATATCCTCTCGTTGACACAAAAACCAGTGTTTATCGGAGGAAGTTCCTTGGGTACCCATTGTTTCCATAGATGTTTGTACCTCAAGGGTACCTCGACGTCGCCTATGCTCTCATCATCATAAGAGCATGAACCCCCTTCAATAAGAAAAAATTTCATGCATTTACAAAATTTTCATCTAATCTTTTGACCTCTAGTTGATCTCCTTTTTTTAGACATACTACATGTCTCACTTTCCTCTTCTCTTCCTAAATTTCCCTTGCTTGAGGAAGACAGATTTGACAAATTCCTATTTGGTGGTACCTACACTCATAAGGATGTTAGATGAAGTTCTTTCATGGTGATGTGATCCTAAGGTGACATTATGATTAATCTATCATTTCATCGCTAGAATTTCATAGGTCATAAGGTAATCAAGTCTTGATAGATTGCAAGTTATTGTTACTACCGTCCAAATGTGTCCATCACAAATCAAATCTACTTAACGTTTTAACTCCCAAACTTTGTAACAAGTGTTAAATGTGACTATGGTCCACCAGTTACACAACCAAGGCCTCAAATGTATTCTGTAATTGTAATCAAAATACTTTTTCTCTTCATTCAAGTAAATAAACTTGAAGGGAAACACCACCAAGTGGTTTATTGGACACCTACATGACTAAAAATAGCAGCAAATTTACATTTAATTTCCATATGTCTAAGTGGTTAATGGGGAGGGAGTGTGTACTAGGCCTGGTTAAGTCATCATAATTTTATGCTTTGGCAATAATTTTTTTTAAGTCATCTTAAATCTTCCTATGTCTAATTGCTAGGATACTTTTGGTATGTTTTAAGGTAGGATGATTGATGAAAGAGCCCAAAGAGCCTTTCTCCATGGTATCCAGGTACACATAGTAGCAGTCTTCTCTTATATGGTTGGACATGATTTAAAGAACTTAGCTAGGAATTATTCATTTAACCTAAGGTTTTCTCATAATGCCATCATTGGAAAAGTATGATCAAATTCTTCTATTATGAAGAATTGGTCTATGTGCCTCTAGTAATCAATATAAATGTTTGTAAGTGTAAGGCCCCACCTTGCATGTGATTAGTAAATCCCTAATATATTTTATGTGATCCTAAATAGATGGTAGTATGTATTATGGATGAAAAATAGTGTGATTATTTGATAATATTCTTGCTTACGCTACTGTGAATGTAAGACCCCGTTTCGTATCCCCCATTTTATTTCAATCAAACAAGTAGTTAGATGATAATTATGATGAAATGAATGATAAAATTCTTTCTAGGATTCATGGGCATTAACCTTGATTTAATTATGATAGATGCACATGTGAATTATTGGATATAACTTGAAAGATCTGGGTTATTTGGCATATTAAATTTTGGTAAATGGTTCATCGTTAATGTTATAGGAGTTTAAAATGAATTACTAAGGTGGTAAAAAAAATGATGGAGTGACTATTTCATTGACTATATTCTTGTATTGGAGTAAGTGTGTATTTTGTAGCACCCCTCCATGTTACTTGTTTGTTTGCTCAGTGTGTTTATGTATACTTCATTTCTGCAGAACTTTGACTTTGATGTTTGGATTATCTTGACTGCTATCTGGTTAGCGATATGAACATTATATTTGATGTGATGGGATTTTAATTATACATTACCATTATGACATGTGAATTGATGTAATCAGTGTTAATTTAATATGCTTTATGCTTCAATTTTATTGCTGATGGATTAGACTTGTCAGTTTAGGAACTGTATTGGTGAAGGGGACGAAATCGTATCACTCGCTTGCGAGCGCCCTACGATTTCTAAGATTTTCGCTTCACGGTGTGTCTTATATTTATATATGTATATTACATGTTCGACATTATCTTGATTTGCTAGTTTGCAGGTACATGACATCGACTCCACCTGGCTTCACAGGTTTGAGCGTGTCCATTACCAATGGTAATCGATTGGGAGATAGTAGCTAGGTATTCCATGCCGAGTCGTCACCCTAGTCATAACATGTTGTCGGGTTGTCGTCGGGGTTAGTTGTGTTAATTTGGTCAATTTCCCCTTGATTATTTATTTAATTTCAAGTTTAAAGTTTATTAAATGGCTTGCGTAGTTTTAATGATTAAATATGTGTTTAGTTGCAATGTTGAAATGCGATTTATTTTATTGATTTATTTGATTTAATTAATAAAATAATTATTGAGATATTGATTGATTTGATTAATTAATAAAATTAAATTGGATTAACGGTGATTTTAATTAAAATAGTTGTTTTTGATGTTAATATATATGAGTTCCAAATTAAATTGAAAATGGAAATTATAGTGGACATTAAGATTTAATTAAAATAAATAAATATTAGTGTGTTTTAATTCCACTTTTGGAAATTGTTGAGAAAAACATTTATTTGCAACTTGGAAATGTTTTGAAAATGCATAAGTTTAGAATTAAAAATTAGGAAATGGGCCTTTGAATTAAAAATTAGGAAATGGGCCTTTGAATTAAAAAATTAGGAAATGGGCCTTTTAATAAAAAAAGAATAGGAAATGGGCTTTGGAATAAAAAATTCGAAATTGAGTTTTGAATTAAAAATTAGGAAGTGGGTTTTATGAATTAAAAATTTGAAGTGGGTTTTTATGAATTAAAAATTTGAAGTGGGTTGTATGAATTAAAAATTAGAAATGGGTTTTAAAATTAAAAATTGGAATGTCTCCCCACATGTTATTTTTTAAATAGATTCTTTGGATGAGTGGGAATTTGGGGGTTTTTTGGCCAACTTGGGGAAAAAACCCTATTTTTGGAGAAGAAAATCTCATCTAAGTTTAATCTATCAATTGGAGAAATTTTTTTGGCTTGGCTATGGTTTTGCTTGGAATTTTGAAGGAGAAGGAGATTTTTACTTGAGTTGGATTCAACAGAGGGATTGGAATTCTTCATAGTTGAAGCTTCAAATTTGGAGAAAACACAAGGTTCCATCATCTACCTCTTCTATTTCTTGTTGCATTTTGAATGAAAGTTATATGAATGTAAATATAATTTTAGATTCAATGAAAAATCTATTGAAATGCTCTCAAATTTGTAAAATTGTAGATAGTCTTTGAAATAGAAACTAAACAAGATCTTATACCAAGAAATAGAATGAAAATCAATGAAAACTCTCTTTTGAAACTAGATATTGAAAATCTATTTGGTTTTTTTTGAAAATAATTTATGTTCTTGAAATGGGTTTAGATTATTTTCACAATTTGTGTATGAAATCAAAATCTGGGTATATATATGTGTAAATATACCCATGCATATAATACATGGATATATTTACACATATATATACAAATATATATATTCATTATATTTGAAATTTTAGATTTTGGGTTTAAATCAAAATAGAATGCCCAGTATTTCGCCATAGTTAATGGTTGTTTTTAAAAGAAAATAATTTAGTTTTTGTTGGTTGTGGGGTGGGCGATCAAACCCCACTGCCACACACACAGGCCGCGGCCGAACGGCCACGGACTGTGTGTTATACACACAAGCCATGACGATAAGGCCACGGACTGTGTGTAAACACATAGGCCACGACCCTAGCGGCCACGGACTGTGTGTAAACACACAGGCCATGGCCAGTTAGGGTACCTATGGCTTCTATGAATACCTTGAAATTCGTTTCAACATTATTTTATATGATTCATTTAATATTTATTATTTGATATTATATTAATATTATATATAATAATATATGTATATTATATATATAATATATAATATAATATATTATATTATATATATAATATATAATATATTTTATATATAATATTATCATAATATTTAAATAATATTTATTAATATTATAACTATTTATATATATTAATATATGCGTTATATATTTATGCTTATATATATTTAATTAAAAAAAAAATATGCATAGTATATATACACGTATATTTAATATATATGTTTTTTAAATAATTTGTAAGTAAATTGGTTTTCTTATGGAGATTAAAATTACTTTGGAAGGGAGATAGAAATATTTAAAATAAATTGATGTTTTAGTAAAATTTATATTTGTTTAGTGAACAAGGCATGATTTGTATGAAACAAGATTTATTGAATAAGATAAATTCCTTGAATTAAATTAAGTGATGTAATTTGAAAATGATAGCAAATCTAGAAGAAGAAAATCGATGTAAATATTAGTTAAATGGCTTCATTATTTAAATGTTTTGATTATATTATAGATGTGAAATTTTAGTTAATTAATGATTTGTTAGTCAAACGTCCTTGATTATTAAATGTTTTGATTAGGAATTTATTGGCAAAATTTAAAGTACAGAAATGGCCTTGTATTTACTTCGATTTCAACTGTGTTTGACTGGATTTAGGAAATCCGAATATTAGTTTGTTTAATTACTTGAAATGCTTTTAAGGTTTATTCATTCTTGCTCGGTGGGAAAAGTATAGAGTAATTGTTGAAGTCTTCCAGATAGCGGAGTCATTTTCTGTTGTGAGTTGTCCTTATGGGAGTCAACTTTTGATGTGTCGTGGTTACACCATGTTATTACACCCGGTTTTCATGAACGGGGATGTTATGTATCTCTTTGGGAATAGGAGAGGGATGTGTAGTTTGTAACTCCTTTGGAAGGAGTGGAGTATGTATTCTATTTTTTCCCCAGTGTGTTTTGGGGACTGTTTTGACTTTGTTACCTCCTTGAAATGGAGAGGTTGGATTTTCTTGTTACTTATTATGGTTTTCACCGTGTGTGTTGTCTTAGGAGAGTGGCTTGCAATAGGGGCCGACACACAAAGTGGTGCCAAGGATAACCCTTTGCAAGTTGATTAATTCAGTGATAACTAAACAAAATTTTAGAAACTTAGGTTGCATCAAACATTAATCAAGATAAGTTATGCCTCGCTCATGGACCCAAGGGATCGTTTTAGACTTGGGATGAGACGAGAAGGCCTGGAATGGAAAGATCATTTATCTCATCTCCACGAGAGGTATTTGATTCCACATGAGTAAGCATGGGGGCCGGGATTTCGGTAGAGGCCACCAGGATAACCCATGGAGTGGGGGCTAGAGCCTAGGAAGATTCTGAGAGGATAACCCATGACGAGCTATGTGATGAAACTCTTCCTAAGTCAACTATTTGTATGTTTGATCTTTGTGACACCCTTGATCTGTTATATATCTGGAAGCAAGGTAACCTATGTCTGTGTTGTGAGTATCATACTAGAGTTGTTTATTTGACCATCTTATTCTTGTGATGTGTACTAGTATTTATTTCGTACCAGTTTATGTAGTCCACGTCTAGTGGTAGAAGGTCTTGACTAGGAATCCTTGTTACTATCTCCTAGCATGGAGGGAGTGGGGCCTTTGGGTCCCACGCGATCGGGTGGCACATGCTTTTAAATCTGTTGGTTCTTCTTGTTGGTATGGTCGAGATTTCCATGTGGAGAGCTCACGGGAATTCAGTTCTTCTCCTGCTTTATTCTTTTTGATGTTATGTAATATTATTCCTCTCTTTGTATCAAGGTGGAAATTGTAATGTAACTCTTTTATTGTGGATGTACCTCATTCAAGGAATGAGTGATGTAACCGTAATGAACATTGTACTATTGGAAACACTTGGAATGTTTATATCATTGATTTAATATTATACTATATGGAATGTATGATCAATTATCTATTATGTAATATGTTGCAATGGTTTTATTTAATTTTCTTGTATGAATTAAAGTAAACTCAGTCACGAAGCCTTAGGGATTGTTGGCAATATGTAGTAAACCTAATTGTTAATGTACTTCAACAAAAAATAAATAAAAAAATTAGTACGTTTGACTAGTAGATTGCAACTTTCCCTAGGTTTGTGTGGCGGGGCATTACATATGGTATCAGAGCCCAAGTTCAAACACTGGGCACTCTGGGAATAACAATGAGCCTATTAAGTTTCTAGTTGCGTAGGTTTTATGTAGTGTACTTTTTCTAATACCTTGATGTGTCTGTGCAGGAGTATGCCTCCCAGACATGGAAAGGGTAAAGGACGTGGTTGTGGCCGTGTAAGTGGTTGCGATGAGAGCCAACATGACTCTCCTCCTCGTGAGGTTCCTATTATTCCTGATCAGGAAGAATATCAAGCATCTCAGAATGGTTCAGTAGGTACAGTATCACAACAGGATCCACTAGGGATCGAGGCAACACGTAAGGCCTTATAGGAGGCATTAGCTCTCCTAGGACCGAGACAACCTGTAGTTTAAAATGACCCTATCGAGAGGGAAGTTCCACCCCAAGTGGAGATGCATATGAGGGACTTGCTTAGGGCACGTCCACCATTATACGATGGAGTGGGTACAGGATTAGAGGTAGAGACCTGGCTTATTGATCTGGATAGGTGTTTCACTATGTAGCCATGTAGTAGTAATACCAAGGTGAGATGCGCCATCATGCACTTGAGGGGTTTTGCTTCCACATGGTGGAGGATAGAGGAATAGAAACTCCACCTTGACATCAGTTCGGTATCATGGGAGATCTTTTTAGAGTAGTTTAGAGCCTGCTTCTTGTCAAAACATTGGTGGAAATGACAAGGGGATGAGTTCCATGCTTTACGTCAGTTGACGCTATTCGTTGAATAGTATGAGTGACGTTTCTACGAGCTCAAGCAGTATGCAGGTATAGGTGATGACGAGGGTATGTGGGTTCAGCACTTTGTCAGGGGCCTTAATGCTCGCATTAGTGGAGTGAGGGTTTTCGAACCCAAGACCATGGTGGTCGCAGTAGAGAAGGCACGGTTGATAGAGGAGAATTTGGCTATGGTTCTAGGAGGCCATATTGGTGCACAGTTTGGCAGTAGTTCAGCAGCAGGTACTAGTGCTAAAGGAGGACAGTCTCAAGGAGGTGTACCTTCCAAAACACAATAGGGACCGTCTCAGAGTGGGAATTAGCAACAGGAAACACATGGAAAACGTAAGGGTTTTCAACAGTGTCAGGGGGATAGGAATTGGAGGCGTGCTAGACGTTCCAACTATGAGCAGCCAGCTCAGAGTTCCTAGTCCACTTTTAGGAGTAGTGCGCCTTAGTCTAGCACACCATCTAGAGGTCGAGGCTATGGATGAGGAACAAAGTGTTTTTCATGCGGCCAACAGGGCCATATAGCTAGAATGTGTCCCAATAAAGGCACATCTGGGTATTCACAGAGACCAGCAGCATTTGAGTCGATAGTTGGAGATGCTGGTAGAGGGCATCGAGTTTTCACAGCGGTTGATAACCGCCAGGCTAAGCATCAGGGTACAGTGGTTGAGATTCATGGTACGTTGTCAGGAAACCCAATTACTATTTTATTTGATTTAGGAGCATCAAATTCCTTTATTTATCCTTTCATTGTGACGCGATGTAGACTGGATGCGGTAAGGCAAAGTGATAGGTCGCAGGTTGAGTTAGTTTCGGGTGCAAAATTTGCATCCCATTCCCTTGTATCAAAATGTAAATTGAAGGTTGGACCTCTTCATACCACATTGGACCTTTGAGTTATTCCCTTGGGATCATATGACATCATCATAGGGATGGATTGGCTAGAGGTGCATAGCGCAATTATAAACTATCGATGTAAGTCGATTCGATGTGTTGAGGCATCAGGTAGTGTAGTGGAGATAGTGGGAGTTCAGAAGCTGATCTCCTTAAGGGTCATCTTAGCTATGCAGTTGAGAAGGTGTGTACAATAGGGTTGCCAGTTATTTGCTATTTCAATGGATGATTTGGATCTAGAAGGTGGCGAGGAGAAAATATCTCTCGATAGTCACCCCATTCTTTAGGAGTATTCTGACATATTTCCAGATGAGATTCCAGGGATGCCACCACATAGAGACATAGATTTCAGGATAGATCTTTTACGTGGTTCACAACCCATCTCATGAGCCCCTTATCGTGTGACTACCCAGGAGTTGAAAGAGCTTCACTTGCAGCTTGAGGAGTTGCTTGAGAAAGGTTTTATTCACCCTAGTGTTTCTCCATGGGGAGCACCCATCATCTTCATGAAGAAGAAAGATGGTTCACTTCAATTATGCATTGACTATAGACAGTCGAACAAAGCGACCATTAGAAATCGACATCCGCTTCCTAGGATTGATGATTTGTTTGACCAGATTAAGGGTGCCACAATCTTTTCAAAGATTGATCTTAAGTCTGGATACCATCAAATTCGCATCTTTGAGTCAGATATCCATAAGACAACATTTCGAATGCGATATGGAAACTATGAGTTCACAGTTGTACCATTTGGGTTGACAAATGCTCCCTCAGTGTTCATGAGTTTGATGAATGGGGTATTTCGCACATACCTAGACAGATTTTCTCTTGTGTTCCTGAATGACATTTTGATATATTCTAGGACAATGGCAGAGCATGAAGAGCACTTACGATAGGTATTATAATGTTTACGAGATAATTAGCTTTATGCTAACCTATCAAAGTGTGAATTCTTCAAAACCGAGGTCCAATACCTTGGTCATGTTATCTCAGGAGAGGGTATATCAATGGATCCTTCAAAGATCCAAGTGATTTCAGATTGGATAGCACCCACGAATGTGGCAGAGATCCGTAGCTTCATGGGGTTAGCAGGTTATTACAAGCAATTTGTACATAACTTTTTGAGGATAGGTTATCCTATTACCTCCCTTTAGAGGAAAGGAAAGAGTTTCGAGTGGTTAGAAAAGTGTGAGTCAGCATTTCAAGATCTGAAAGGGAAACTGACTAGTGCACCAATACTTGCGATACCAGATCTGACTGGGGACTTTATAGTTTGTACAAATGCGTCCTTGGAAGGATTAGGTGCAGTGTTGATGCAAGAGGGTCGTGTCATTGCTTATGAGTCACGAAAACTAAAAGATCATGAGTTGAACTATCCCACGCATGATCTTGAGTTAGCAGTAGTGGTACATGCATTGACAAGATGGAGACATTTCCTTCTTGGCCATAAGTTTGAGTTGCACAGTGATCATAGGAGCCTTCAGTACATTTTCACGCAACCCAATCTTAATGCTAGGCAAAGGCGATGGATGGAGTTTCTCTGCGAATATGACTTTGATGTGAAGTTTATCTAGGGGAAATAAAATGTTGTAGCGGATGCTCTCAGCAGGAGGAGACATGAGATATCTGCATTAACTCTTGTTGTAGATTTGCGGAGTTAGATTCTCTCTTCTCTTCCATTTATAGCTAGTATTAGGAGGTTCAGACAGAGATTGAGGCAGGAAGACCCCTTAAGGGCAGGTATTCAGGTTATTCCATGGATTCAGATAAGGTATTGAGACACTTGGGACACATATACATTCCAACTTCAGGAGATCTTTGCACCTTGGTCATGACTGAGGCACATCGAGCACCTTATTCAGCCCATCTCGGGGTGAAGAAGATGTATGCAGAGTTGCGTCAGTTGTACTATTGGCCAGGGATGAAACGCGACGTTGCAGATTATGTGTCACGATGTCTTGAGTGTTAGCAAGTGAAAGCTGAACACCAACATCCAGCAGGACTTTTACAGTCACATTTGGTGCTAGAATGGAAGTGGGACATCATCTCATTGGATTTCGTTGTTGGTTTACCCAACTCTTCGAGATGACATGATGCTATTATGGTGACAGTTGATAGGTTGATGAAGGTGGCACACTTCTCACCTATTCGCTTCTCTTACACTGCATCATCCATAGCTAGAGTGTTCATGGAGGATATAGTGAGGTTACATGGTATTCCGTGTCAGATTATTTTGGACAGGGATCCTATGTTCACCTCAGCTCTTTGGACTTCATTACAACATGCGATGGGTACACAGTTGAAATTCAGTTCGGCTTACCACCCAGAGATAGATGGACAGACTGAGAGGGTCAACCAGATCCTCAAGGATATGTTGCGTATGTATGTGATGGACCAACAGACACGATGGGAGGATTACCTCTATCTGGTAGAGTTTGCTTATAATAACAGTTTCTAGAGTTTAATCGGCATGCCTCCATTCCAGGCTTTGTATGGGTGACCATGTCGCACACCCTTGAGTTGGGATCGACTTGAGGACAAAGTTACCTTGGGTCTAGAGATGTTACAGGATATGGAGCAACAGGTGGTCAGAATCCGAGAGCACTTAGAAGTAGTGCAGGATAGGCAGAAGAAGAATGCAGATGCACATAGAGTAGATCGTCAGTTTGCAGTAGGTGATAGAGTCTTCTTGTGGGTGCATCCACGAAAGCGTCCCATCTGTTATGGGAAGGGCTCTAAGTTGGCGCCATGTTTTGTCGGACCCTTCGAGATACTCAAGAGGATTGGTCCAGTTGCTTACCATCTAGTGTTACCGCCCAGTCTCGTGTATTCATGATGTTTTTCATGTATCAGTTCTTCGGCCATATCATCCAGACACTACTCATGTTCTTGATTGGGATGCATTGCAGGTAGAGGACGGGCAGCTGGCTTTGGAGCCCGTGACCGTGGTAGAGCAGAGGACGCTTGCTCTTCGGGGGTGAGATATTGATCAGGTTAGGGTCCAGTGGGATCCTAGGGATGACACGTCATCCACTTGGGAGGATGCAGCTAGGATGAGGGAGCTTTATCCCTACTTGTTTACAGGCTTCCAGGAGTAAGCCTGACCCTAGGGGGGGAGGATGTAGCACCCCTCCATGTTACTTGTTTGTTTTCTCAGTGTGTTTATGTATACTTCATTTCTGTAGAACTTTGACTTTGATGTTTGGATTATCTTGACCGCTATCTGGTTAACGATATGAACATTATATTTGATGTGATGGGATTTTAATTATACGTTACCATTATGACATGTTGTGAATTGATGTAATCAATGTTAATTTAATATGCTTTATGCTTCAATTTTATTGCTGATGGATTAGACTTGTCATTTTAGGAACTGTATTGGTGAAGGGGACAAAATCGTATCACTCGCTTGCAAGCGCCCTACGATTTCTGAGATTTCCGCTTCACGGTGTGTCTTATATTTATATATGTATATTGCATGTTCGACATTATCTTGATTTGCAAGTTTGTAGGTACATGACATCGACTCCACCTGGCTTCACAAGTTTGAGCATGTCCATTACCAACGGTAATCGATTGGGAGATAGTAGCTAGGTATTCCATGCCGAGTCGTCACCCTAGTCATAGCGTGTTGTCGGGTTGTCGTCAGGGTTAGTTGTGTTAATTTGGTCAATTTCCCCTTGAGTATTTATTTAATTTCAAGTTTAAAGTTTATTAAATGGCTTGCGTAGTTTTAATGATTAAATATGTGTTTAGTTGCAATGTTGAAATGCGATTTATTTTATTGATTTATTTGATTTAATTAATAAAATAATTATTGGGATATTGATTGATTTGATTAATTAATAAAATTAAATTGGATTAACGGTGATTTTAATTAAAATAGTTGTTTTTGATGTTAATATATATGAGTTCCAAATTAAATTGAAAATGGAAATTATAGTGGACATTAAGATTTAATTAAAATAAATAAATATTAATGTGTTTTAATTCCACTTTTGTAAATGGTTGAGAAAATCATTTATTTTCAACTTGGAAATGTTTTGAAAATGCATAAGTTTAGAATTAAAAATTAGGAATGGGCCTTTGAATTAAAAAATTAGGAAATGGGCCTTTTAATAAAAAAATTAGGAAATGGGCTTTGGAATAAAAAATTCGAAATTGAGTTTTGAATTAAAAATTAGGAAGTGGGTTTTATGAATTAAAAATTTGAAGTGGGTTTTTATGAATTAAAAATTTGAAGTGGGTTGTATGAATTGAAAATTAGAAATGGGTTTTAAAATTAAAAATTGGAATGTCTCCCCACATGTTATTTTTTAAATAGATTCTTTGGGTGAGTGGGAATTTGGGGGTTTTTTGGCCAATTTGGGGAAAAAACCCTATTTTTGGAGAAGAAAATCTCATCTAAGTTTAATCTATCAATTGGAGAATTTTTTTTGGCTTGGCTATGGTTTTGCTTGGAATTTTGAAGGAGAAGGAGATTTTTACTTGAGTTGGATTCAACAGAGGGATTGGAATTCTTCATAGTTGAAGCTTCAAATTTGGAGAAAACACAAGGTTCCATCATCTACCTCTTCTATTTCTTTTTGCATTTTGAATGAAAGTTATATGAATGTAAATATAGTTTTAGATTCAATGAAAAATCTATTGAAATGCTCTCAAATTTGCAAAATTGTAGATAGTCTTTGAAATAGAAACTAAACAAGATCTTATACCAAGAAATAGAATGAAAATCAAAGAAAACTCTCTTTTGAAACTAGATTTTGAAAATCCATTTGGTTGTTTTTGAAAATAATTTATGTTCATGAAATGGGTTTAGATTATTTTCACAATTTGTGTATGAAATCAAAATCTGGGTATACATATATGTAAATATACCCATGCATATAATACATGGATATATTTACACATATATATACAAATATATATATTCATTATATTTGAAATTTTAGATTTTGGGTTTAAACCAAAATAGAATGCCCAATATTTCACCATAGTTAATGGCTGTTTTTAAAAGAAAAAAAAATATTTTTTGTTGGTTGTGGGGTGGGCGATCAAACCCCACCGCCACACACACAGGCCGCGGCCGAACGGCCACAGACTGTGTGTTATACACACAGGTCGTGGCGGTAAGGCCACGGACTGTGTGTAAACACACAAGCCGCAGCCGAACTGCCATGGACTGTGTGTAAACACACAGGCCGCGACCAGTTAGGGTACCGTGGCTTCTATAAATACCTCGAAATTCGTTTCAACATTATTTTATATGATTCATTTAATATTTATTATTTGATATTATATTAATATTATATATAATAATATATCTATATTATGTATATAATATAATATATAATATATTTTATATATAATATTATCATAATATTTAAATAATATTTATTAATATTATAACTATTTATATATATTAATATATGCGTTATATATATATATTTATGCTTATATATTTAATTATATATATATATATATATATATATATATGCATAGTATATATACACGTATATTTAATATATATGTTTTTTAAATAATTTGTAAGTAAATTGGTTTTCTTATGGAGATTAAAATTACTTTGGAAAGCAGATAGAAATATTTAAAATAAATTGATGTTTTAGTAAAATTTATATTTGTTTAGTGAACAAGGCATGATTTGTATGAAACAAGATTTATTGAATAAGATAAATGCCTTGAATTAAATTAAGTGATGTAATTTGAAAATGATAGCAAATCTAGAAGAAGAAAATCGATTTAAATATTAGTTAAATGACTTCATTATTTAAATGTTTTGATTATATTATAGATGTGAAATTTTAGTTAATTAATGATTTGTTAGTCAAACGTCCTTGATTATTAAATGTTTTGATTAGGAATTTATTGGCAAAATTTAAAGTACAGAAATGGCCTTGTATTTACTTCGATCTCAACTATGTTTGACTGGATTTAGGAAATCCGAATATTAGTTTGTTTAATTACTTGAAATGCTTTTAAGGTTTATTCGTTCTTGCTCGATGGGAAAAGTATAGAGTAATTGTTGAAGTCTTCCAGATAGGGGAGTCATTTTCTGTTGTGAGTTGTCCTTATGGGAGTCAACTTTTGATGTGGTGTGGTTACACCATGTTATTACACCCGGTTTTCACGAACAGGGATGTTATGTATCTCTTTGGGAATAGGAGAGGGATGTGTAGTTTGTAACTCCTTTGGAAGGAGTGGAGTATGTATTTCGTTTTTTCCCCAGTGTGTTTTGGGGACTGTTTTGACTTTGTTACCTCCTTGAAATGGAGAGGTTGGATTTTCTTGTTACTTATTGTGGTTTTCACCATGTGTGTTGTCTTAGGAGAGTGGCTTGCAATGGGGGCTGGCACACAAAGTGGTGCCAAGGATAACCCTTTGCAAGTTGATTAATTCAGTGATAACTAAACAAAATTTTAGAAACTTAGGTTGCATCAAACATTAATCAAGATAAGTTATGCCTCGCTCATGGACCCAAGGGCTCGTTTTAGACTTGGGATGAAACGAGAAGGCCTGGAATGGCAAGATCATTTATCTCATCTCCACGAGAGGTATTTGATTCCACATGAGTAAGCATGGGGGACGGGATTTCGGTAGAGGCCACCAGGATAACCCATGGAGTGGGGGCCGGAGCCTAGGAAGATTCCGAGAGGATAACCCATGACGAGCTATGTGATGACACTCTTCCTAAGTCAACTATTTGTATGTTTGATATTTGTGACACCCTTGATCTGTTATATATCTGGAAGCAAGGTAACCTATGTCTGTGTTGTGAGTATCATACTAGAGTTGTTTATTTGACCATCCTATTCTTGTGATGTGTACTAGTATTTATTTCATTCTAGTTTATGTATTCCACGTCTAGTGGTAGAAGGTCTTGACTAGGAATCCTTGTTACTATCTCCTAGCACAGAGGGAGTGGGGCCTTTGGGTCTCACGCGGTCGGGTGGCACATGCTTTTAAATCCGTTGGTTCTTCTTGTTCATATGGTCGAGATTTCCATGTGGAGAGCTCGCGGGAATTCAGTTCTTCTCCTGCTTTATTCTTTTTGATGTTATGTAATATTATTCCTCTCTTTGTATCAAGGTGGAAATTGTAATGTAACTCTTTTATTGTGGAAGTACCTCATTCGGGGAATGAGTGATGTAATCGTAATGAACATTGTACTATTGGAAACACTTGGAATGTTTATATCACTGATTTAATATTATACTATATGGAATGTATGATCAATTATCTGTTATGTAATATGTTGCAATGGTTTTATTTAATGTTCTTGTATGAATTAAAGTAAACTCAGTCACGGAGCCTTAGGGATTGTTGGCAATACATAGTAAACCTAATTTTTAATGTACTTCAACCAAAAAAATAAAAAAAAATTAGTACGTTAGACTAGTAGATTGCAACTTTCCCTAGGGTTGTGTGGCGAGGTATTACATATTTCCTTTGATTATAATGAAAATTGAATCGTTAGGTTTATTTGATGTATTAATGAGTAAATAGTTCATGAGTGAAAATTATGTGAATTAGATTAGCTAATAATATGAAGAGATATATGATCTAATCATGCTGACCTTGGTAATGTGCAGGAACCGAATATGCAAATAGGAGGATAGATAAATATTGGAATCAAATAAAATAAATCTTTGGGAAGTTCTAAGTGTAGCCCTATTTGACTTAAAAGGGTTTGAGGTTTTATTATTGATTAGGTGATTATGTTTGAGTAGAATCGAATTGTAGGACATGTGATGTGAGTTTGGTTGGGGTTGGAACCCTTGGTTAGGATCAAAATTTGTATGGATTTTTGTGTGGGTTTTGAAAAGGAATTTTTGAATCAATTTCCTTGGTTTTTGAACAAGAATATACCCCTAGGACCTATACCTATGGGTTTGGAAAATTTTTGACACATGTGAACTTGTCCTTGGAGTGTGAAAAGACCCCTCAAAAGTCAACATTCATGAATGTGACAAATTCAAAAAGTGATGGGGCTTGGGAAGAGTGACTTGTCACTCTCAACCTCCTACTCCCAAAAAGTTCTTAGAATTGGCACAAGACTCACACGTGTGAGCACTTGTTGGAAAGAGTGTAGGTTTGGAGGATCCCTATATATCTCAAGAAGATGGAAGATTTGGGCATTGCCCACTTCTCGTTTTGGAGAACTTTAATGGAGATGGTAAAAAGAATGAGAAGAGGAGAGGAGTCCAACTCTTTGGAAATATAGTGATCAAAATGGCTTGGCTTGGAGATGAAAGATGGATAAAAGAGTTCAATCCCTTCACTTAAAGAAAAGAGATAAGTTCTTTCCTATTTTCATTTACCCTTGCTTATTGGCTGTAAGAAAGTGGCATAGTGCATGGATCATGATTGAAAATAGAAAGCAAAGAATCTAGATGCATGAAAATTATGCTATGTTAGTTTATCCCTTTGTTAAAATGTGAAAAGACTCCATTTATCATCATGGAGCTAAAATAATTCCTTGCTCAGGGGTATGGCTAGAGCCCACGAGGCTCCATGACACTATTACATAAGGGTGGAGAGCAAGCCCGATTTAACTGTTTGTCATCCTTTGTAATTCTTAAATTTAGTTTGTAAAATGGAAAGCTATTGATCTAATGTATCACGAAAGAAAATGGGAAAGAGCAAGACTTTGTTTAATAGTTTGCAGCTCATCTGGTTGCGTGTGTAATCATAGTGTAGAATGGTTAAAGTTTAATGATTTTTGTTAATGAAGTGTTTGAATCAAATAGTTTCATTTGTTGTTCAAGAGAAATTTATTGTTTGGGTTGCATCCTTTCAAATAATAGAGTATTTAATCAAATAGTGTTTGTTTAGATATCTTAGAAATCTGTGTATCTGAAGAAATTACGCTTTATGCAATGAAAACTAAATGATCACTTGTTTTAAATGAAATTTTAGTGGTAAGAAAACCATGGTAGTTGTACTCAAAATGGATAACAATCTATACCTGATTTCCTCCTTTTAAGATGTTCATTTAATCGATGGCTGCACTATCCAGTAATACTTATGGACTATACTCCGCCTTGATAAAATTTACTTAATGTAGCCATCGACCTCATTCAAAGAAATACATAAGGGAAATAATCCTTAACTTACGTAGATGCAGAGTAAGAATAGACAGTTTCAATGAACCAGTGCCCTCTTTGAACTACTATTTTCACATCAGACCGCTCATACAAAATAAATAAATGGATAAAATGGATAATAATAGGGCTCACTTTTGAAAGAGTAGGGAACACCTCAATCATGTACAACAACTTCTTGTCTTGAGGACCCGCCCATTTAAGATAGTCTTTTTCCCTGCAGAACTGAGTAGTTATGTACATAAGAAATTTAACATATATGTATGTGGATAGGAAATGATAAAATGTATGTTGTGGAATCTATGAAGTAAAGCCTGTGGTGTCGAAAGACAAAATGGTAGGGAGAACGAGAGGCTTGCCAATTCCAAATTCATCTGTTAAATAGATTTAGTTCCCAGTAGTTCATAACACAACCACTGACCTCATTAATGACAATAAATCTCATCTTGGGGAAATCATGCACAATTAGTCTATTCTTGCAAAATACCAATTTATGGATTGGATTTCATATGCTCTAGTTGAGTTGCAATGGTTTTCATTCCCTTGAGTCGTTGCTATAAGTCACACAGAGGTACAGTGTCACCTAGTAAGCCACTACGTGAGCTTGAACGAGAGTCTCATAACCGAGCAGTACTCTATATTGTATATATCTCCTTGGTTGAAACTTAACAAAGAATCCTGAATTTTCTGCCTACTTGTGTGGGTTCCTATGCAATGTACCTAGCAGAATACAAAACATCTTGATGGAGGATGACTGATAGAGATTGCATTCAATACAGAGTATAAGAGCTAAACTTCTTCTAGACGCAGGCCAAAGATATAAGTATTGTGTAAAACAACATTAAATGAGGGGAAGGCAAGTATTTATATCTGTAATGTTTCAAAGAACAAGGGAATGAAATAGAAAATGTAGAAAAGGGTAGTCATTACCTGAATACTTCACTCCATTCAAATCTTGAGTGACCCACTCTGACAGTGCGGCTCTAAACTAATGACCCCAGACCTCATTTTAAATCATGTAATAACTGCAGTTAGGTGTAGATGTTGCCCCAGTCAGAGTTCGTCCACTATCGTGTGAACAACTATTCTTTGAATTCCTTCTCGTTAGCATGGTGTGCACGCCTTGGCATTGTAAGCAACCATTAGTCAAGCACGATCTTTTTCAAGCACTGGCATCGATATCTATCCAGCACAATCTTGACACAGCTATATGCATCATAGGTTTTGACCCATGGTCTTTTAAATGCAAGAACGTCATAAGCATAGAAATCTGATTGAAGGTTAGGTAGAAAATTTATTAGAAGCTCCATCTCTAAGCCATATGTGGGTGAATATTTTAGCAGATTGCCCACCCAGCCGGATGCAGCAGAAGTTATGAGGAACGTTAATATTCCCATTCGTTCACTACTGGTTTAATTTTACTTATGTGGTCTACGGACATTGGTTAATATAAAAATGAGAACTAATATTAATATATTACTGGGTTCATTGATAAGGGTAATAATGTGGACTGCAGCAAGAGATTAAGGTCTTGACAGAGTCTTAGAATGTTTTTTTTTTTTAAACAAGGAAGTTTCAGTCAAGCTCCTAATAATGATTATATTTAGCTTATTAGCATTATGACATCCTTTACTTTTTTATTATTATTATTATTATTTCCTCCATTGAGTGTATAGCTTGACTATTATAATGGTGTATGCTGAAGGTACCTAGTCATGGGAGAAGATTAAATGAAAATCAAAAAAAAAAAAGGTAAATAAATACATATATATATATATATATATAAATATATAATATTCAAACCTAAAACTTTTGGAGCCACTGCCCAGTAAATGCAGAATTTAAAGAATTTTACCGTGACACTAATCAATGGTAATCAACATTTCCCGTAGCGTAAATGGTGCAGCAAATAAAATTATTATCTTTGTCTGCGTAAATGAGGCATCAAATAAATTTATTATCTTGTATCTTTTAGGTCTTGATACAACACACTTTATTACATAGCAATAATGATACTAATATTGCTAGTATGAGAAATTTGATAATTCCTTTAGTGGACGTAATGTTGTTTACACATATGTTAATACATATAGCATTGATTTGTGAAACAAAAAAAAAAACTTTCCTTTCTTTATGACAAAAGGATTTTGAATAGATAACCAACTATGGCTTTAGGTGCATGACACTATGGCACATAAATGGTGCTTAAGCTGTAGTAGTGAGGTTTCAAAAAGAATAAAATTAAAACAGTAATTTTTTTCCTTAAGAGATCCTAACCCTATCTTTTCCCACGTATTCTTTATGTTTTGATATTCTTTAACTAAAGGAATGAAGCATATATTCCCTCTATTTTTATTTTTAAAAAGAGCATATTAATTAGGATAAGAGTAGGTAAAGAAAAGATTGACAAAGTATGAGAATTACCCTATTTTCCTTGAGAGAAAGAATTTACTTTGTTATTTTAATTTTTTTTTGGAATAAAATAAATTATATAGAAAATAATGTTTTAGGTTATAAGTGGGTATTATTATTAATACTTTAAAATCATCTTTTAAGAGGAATGGATTTTATTTCTGTATATAAAAAGAAAATGTATCATATATATATTCATTTATATATATATATTTATATATATAGATAATTAAACAAATAAATAAATAAGTATTTCACTATTATTGTGCTATACTAATTTTAAAATATTAAACAATCTTGCATGTTTACTCTATTATTTGTGTGGAAATTTAAGGGATATGTCCTTTCTTTGTAATAAAACAAACCCTCTTGATATTAGTAGTCCCTTGTGTTTTTTTTTTCTTTTTCTTTTTTTTTATATGTAAATAAAGTGATGTGATACTCATGCTAGTCAAATTGTAATTGTGGTAGTTTTTGGGGCACACTAATATAGTGCTTGGCCCAATTTTCTTTGAGTCAATCAACAAGCTTATATTGTTATTATGAACATTAATGGTTGTGCTAGGTGATTAATGCAATAGTTGAAACATAGAAGTGTGGGTTTGTTGTCATTCTAAGAGGGATGTAGTAAGGAGATATTATTGATAATAATAATATAATTGATAATGTTTGTGTTTAGTGTTGTACCATGATTGTCATGCACTTTAATTAGCTTAATGTAAAATAAAAAAAAATTGGTTGGGTTTTATAGCGAAAATTTTACGGCATGACAGTAAGGATAAAATGACTAATTGCATCAGGTAGGAGAGAATCAAATTTGAGTTCTTCAAAGATTATATTCCTCTATTCATAATTTTTAAGGGTTTGTGTGGAGGAGGTTATCACTACCAAGAAGGGAGGAGACCTTTCCTTGTATTCTTTTATAATTTTCATTATTCGTATTTATTTTACACTTACATTTACAAATACACATACATATGCATTTACTTTTTCATTTATTTCTCATGTAGTTTAATAGTTTGATCGATTTCATATTATATGTGTTGAAGACTTTAGAATTTCAATTACATTAATTTATGGATATGTTGTATCTATAACACTACAAAACCATATGCTCTTTGCATTTACACTTGCATTTAGAAATACACATTTATATACATAGATATAGATTTCTTTAATGATATGTTGCATTTATTGTTCTAGGAGAGCATCCAGTAATTGCATTTACACTTACATTTAAAAATACATATACACACATACATACATACATACAAACATACATACATACATATATATATACATGTGTGTGTGTGTATGTATATCATTTACATTCAGTGTTTAGAAACAACCCATTAGGTTTGTACATGGATTAAAATTCATAAAATCAGATCTCTCATACATTTTTTGTTGAAACCTAGGCTTGAACCTTTCATTTCACATGCTTTTCTTCACAAAACTATTGAGGACAACAACTATACCTTCTTTATTTCTCATCCTACGCCCTGTTCATTTATCCTACAATTACAATAGTATCCACGGGGTCTCTTACACAAGCTACAATAATCACAAAAAGTGTAAGAGCCCTTTTATATCATGTTTCAACTACAAAACCCTAAAAAAAAGGGTAACTCACATTATGATTTGTTGGTGAGCTGTATGGACAAAATCATAACACTAGCTCATTTTTGGAGTCTTTTGAAAGAGAAGAGAATTAGGTGGCAATTAAGTACGAACCTTATAGTGTCAAGGTGAATGAGGTGATCAATTTTTATTGGCCAACTGATGAAGAGTATCAGAAATGGGTAAATGTATATTTAACTAAGGAAGAGTGAAAAGGAGTAGGATACTAATGGTTGAAAAATTAGTTGTTGCAGTTACAACAGATTCTAGTTTTGTTTTTTGGTGACAGTCTAGGCACAAAATTCTTGAAGTTTTTTCTTGCTGCATCAACCATTCTCAGTGGGCACAATGAACAAGAAGATTCTCTAGGGAGATTGTTGTTGTAACAAATTTTTGGAATACCATAAGGTGGTCCAATTGGCTGGTGACACGTGTGCTCTCTGGCTTGATGTTTATTTGCTCATTTTTTTATAAGAAGGATTTCAAGGCTAGAAGTACGGGTTAGCAAGTTAGATATTTTTGGTCAAGTCTAGATGAAGTTGCAGAGCAAATTGTAAAGTCTAATAGTTTTAGGAAAAATGCAATTTAGGTTTTGAGTCATTTTGTAGTAGGTTTTGAATTCATGGGGATTTGATGTTTTATGATAGTACTGACATTTGAATTGATATGATTAATTCAAACCCATGGCTTTCCATTGTACAAGCATATCTTAATTTTGAATAAAATGATCAAGGGTTGTTTTGTTCATCTCACTGTTGTGGTGTGTATGATTCTTGTTTTAGGTTTAATTCAAGGAATTAATTAAAATGCTTGAATGGGATTGTAGGTGGATATATTTATGTATAGATTTGATAAGTAGTATTGGGTTAGAATACATATTGATGAGATTGTAAAGCAATGTTATCAAAAGATATTATATGTTATGTGTTAAATTTGTCATAAACCCTTAGATGCTTATAAATTTGACTCCTCCAATGGATATATGGCATTGATCTAAGTTGTACTTATTTGTATGGTTCAGTATTTGTTTTCCTTTACCTAGAGCTTACTACAAATTGAAAATCAATGACTATCTTATACTGTGAAATGTTGTAGTTATCTCATGCTCCAAATAGTTGATATTATTGATAAACAACCAATTCTATTCGATATTATCCTATTATGTTGAGCTATTAAATGAGATTATCTGTTATTTGTTAATGTTGTTTATGATGATGGTGCAGAGGTTGTAAACGCATTAAGGGATCACCCTCCTGGGTCTTGCAGGCCCAAGTGTAGGAGGTCTTTCAAATCCTTGTTAGTTGGTCCTAGGTCCTTCAAGGCTGTCCTTTATTGGAATTCGAAATTCCATAGGTAGATTAGAAGATGAACCTACTTATCGTAAAAACAACCAACACCTTGCATATGTTTGTGGTGGAGGTATTAAAGAAGAATTGTATGCCTCTATTTCCATTCATTAGATCTACCTTAGCCTAGCATATACTTGGGCTAAGTCTACAATTGCTGTAGACTCATGTGATGAAGGCTATGTGTGATGAAATCCTAGACCTCAACCAAGATGTGGGTAGATTATGGGAGTTTTTTCAAGACCCGAGCCTGGTGGGTAAAAATTTGAAAGACTAAGCTATTTTATTTTTTCTGTCTTATCTTATACCATTTTACAAGAATGAGGGTGCCAATGTATGAGAAGATCTTTGGAAACTAGGCATGAAAATTGAAGGTTAAATAGAATAGGGGTGCCAAACTTACAGTACTCATTGCCCCTTGGCTGTTGATTTTCCCTAAGTGCCCTCAACCTCATCCTCGGTGTTGGTATTGACCTTGTTTTCACTGCTCCAAACTCTTCCTCGGTGCTGATATTGACCTTGTTTTCACTCCTCAAAACTCTTCATCGGCGCTGGTATTGAACTTGTTTTAACTCCAAACTCTTCCTCAGTGCTGGTATTGACCTTGTTTTCACTCCTCCAAACTCTTCCTCGGTACTAATATTGACCTTGTTTTCACTCCTCCAAACTCTTCGTCGGCGCTGGTATTGACCTTGTTTTAACTCCAAACTCTTCCTCAATGTTGGAATTGACCTTGTTTTCACTACTCCAAACTCTTCCTTGGCGCTGGCATTGACCTTGTTTTCACTACTCCAAACTCTTCCTTGGTGCTAGCATTGACCTTGTTTTCACTACCCCAAACTCTTCCTTGGCGCTGGTATTGACCTTTCACTTCTCCAATTTGACGAGCTACAACCTGGTTTCGTTAGGTTTTACAATATGTTAATTAAGTTCAAAATTTTGGCGCCATTTAGCTAGGTTTTAATATTCTACAATATAGTTAAGTATATATATTAGCTATATTTTACATAATAAATAATATAATTATTCAACTTATTATAATTATATATTATATTCTTTAACAAAATTATTAAATATGTATAAAATTATTATAATTAATAATAAGTATGATTTTTTATATAATACAAAATATAATTAATATAATATATATAATTTAATATAATAGTAATATATATTAATATGAGAGAGAAACTAAATTTTGATTGGTTGTTTCATGTCAACAATCCAAGGATGGCATGTGTCCTTGGGGAGTTATGCTCAAGGTAGCATGCCATTTGATTAAAGATATGATAATTCTCCTTTAAGACCTCTTCAATGTACCCATTGCACACTTAAGGAGATAGATAAATATAGGGAAGAAAATATAGAGAGGGAGGGAGATAATGAAAAATATACAAATAGAAAGGGAGACAAAGAGATAGAGAGGGGTAGCGAGATAAAGAGATAAGGATGAATAGATAGAGGTATAGGGAAGGTGATTGATATATCTCTCCCTGTTGCTCTCTATATCTCTATATCTCCCACTATCTATGTCACTCCCTCTTCCCCCCTCTATCTATTGAGCTATCTCTCCCTCCAACCCGAGTTGACTTTTTTTTTGGGTTGGTTGTCAGTACATTGCTCCATAGCAATGCCCAAACCAAAGTACTACAAATAGGATATCCAATTTGTTTTGGATATCCAATTCGTGTCTAATATCTAATTGAAAACATTTTAAAATGTAATATTTTGGTGCTATAAACTGGATATCCAATTTTTGCACACATATACCCAAGAGTAATTAGGAGGTGGAGGGTGGGAAAGAGAGAGAGAGAGGGAAAGGGAGAGAGAGAGAGAGAGAGAGAGAGAGAGAGAGAGAGA
>VDFB02000017.1:476871001-476941083 GCA_007258455.2 Sequoia sempervirens | reverse complement strand
AGAAATGGATAGATTATGATAAGCTATTAGATATTGTGTAGAAGATGGATCTAAAGTATAATCCATTGTTGGAGTTCAATCCATACCACAAGAAGATTGACTTTCTAATGGAGATCTTCAAGGAAATTATGGGCACATTGAGGACCAAAAAGATAAATTTAGAACTGAGTCTGAGTGTACAGGAACAAGGTGCCAGGCCAATTGAAACAAGACTAGCATACCAGCCTACAGAAAGGTGGCCTATTTACAAGAGGAAAAAGGATGATAGCAGTGATGAAGAGGAAGTGGACAGAAAAGGAAAGAAAATAATGAAGTTTCCTTCACAACCAGGTCCAAAATTTAAAGTGCTTGGGGAAATTAAAATCATTGACTTAGAATCATCACCAGAAGATAGTCCCTCATCACCACCATCTGATCCAAGCCCTAAAAGAAAAAGAATTGATCAACCATATGATGATCTGATGGATGAAATTATTGTTACTGATTAGGACATGCAGGTTGGTATGCCTTCCCCTCCTAGGTCAACTGAATTGGTTCTATCTGATTTAGATATGAAAGGTAAAAGTGTACAAGATGCAAGAATTGAAGCATGTAAGGAATTTCTAGATGACAATACATTTGTAAAAACTCCTGTATTCTTGCAATTGGTATGGAGGATGAAATTTGAAGAATATCAAGAGAAATGTAAGAAGAGAAGAGAACTAAGGTCTGACAGGTTAGACCAAGATAATGATGAGGAGGTAAAAGTTGAATTAATGGAGGAATTTAAGAACATCAGTCCTGAAGAGGGAAGAAGACTGGTGTGTTGATTCTGCCTGAATGGGACATTGCAGATGCTATAGCATTTAATGCTATTTTAAAGTCCAAACATCCTTTGCAAGACTCTGAAGAAGAAGTCAAGGTAGCATTGCAAGATTCTGCCTTTAGTGAGAAATATAAATATTTGGCAATTTGGGAATTGGCCCCTCAAGGAAGAAAGCCAAATGTTACAGATATTAACCCAAATTTTAGAGGAGGATTAATAATAAAGAGAGCTTCAGAGACCTCAACCACTGAGGCCACTAATTTGACTGTGAATGTGGCCAAATTGGCCCAAAAGACTGTTGAAAGGGAGGAGGTTAAGAAAAGAAAGAGCTGTTGATATAACGCGATTTGAGAATACAACAAGATGCAATAGAGGAATGTTGGAATTGTAGACTAAGGTGGAAAGGTTTAGGTATAATGATTAGAGGAGACATCAAGTGCTCCAGGGACCAGTACATTACCTTCCACAACAGGGTCAGTGCCTCCTGCTTCTCCAATTGTTTCCACACTAGGGTCTCCCAATCAGAATCTTTCTCTCACCCCTCCTTTAGAACAAATTGATGAAGAAACAGAGTGCTTTGTTGATCCTACAAAGAAGTAGCTCTTGCAAAGAATCAATGAATTGCAGACATCATTGAAGGTAAGTCAGGAGGGATCTCTTTCAAAGAAAAAGGAGATTGTTACTACTGTCTTGAGGCATTTAAATGAAAAGGTTGATTGTAAATTGCTATCTATACATTCTTTATATTCTTTGTTGTTAGATGCAATAAAGAATATTGATAGGGATCTGGAAGTAGTGATACCATTGATTGAAAATTGGATTCCTAGGGCCAGTGATTTGGATGTCATGTATAAGCCTTCAAGGTTTGATACAAATAATAGGCCCCAATCATTAAAGCCTACTAAGTGTTGGTTAAATCATTGCAAAGTTTTTAGACCCTACTAGATGATTTGAGTAGGAAGATCAGGGAATTGGTGAAGAATTTTAATGATTGGGGTAACAAATTGTTACCAGATATAATTGATGAGCAAGGGAAAATCGGGTCACTCCAGCAGTGGCAGGATCAAACAAGTGAAGTCATCAATGATCAAATTAAATTAATTTGTGATGACTCAGATTATGACTTGTTGGTGAGCTGTATGGATAAAATCATTAGTACTTGCTCATTTTTGGAAGCTTTTGAAAGAGATGCAAATTAGGTAGCGATAAAATAACCACCTTCTAATGCCAAGGTGAATGAGGTGATTAGTTTTGATTGGACGACCAATGAAGAACACTAGAAATGGGTAACTAAATATTTGACTAAGGAAGAGTAAAAGGAATGGACTACTAACAGGTGGTAAATTGGATGTTGCGATTACAACGATTTCCAATTTTGCTTTGATGGCATTCTCGGCATGGGTTTCTTGTGGTTTTTTTTTGTTGCGTCAACTTTTCTCAGCTGACATGATGAACAAGAATATTCTCCAAGGTGATGGCTATTGTAACAATTTTTGGAATATCACCAGGTGTGCCAACTAGCTGGTGACATGTGTACTTTCTGGCCCAATGCTTGTTTGCTCCTTCATTTTCTATATGAAGGATTTCAAGGCCAAAAGTACGGGTTAGCAAGTTAGATAATTTTTGGTCGAGTTTAGGTGAAGTTGCAGAGAAAATTGTAAAGTACGATGGTTTTAGAGAGAAATACAATTTAGGTTATGAGTTATTCTGTAATCGGTTTTGAATTCATGGGGATTTAATGTTGTATAAAAGTACTAGCATTTGAATTGAAATGATAAATTCAAACTCATGTCTCTCCACTGTACATGCATATCCGAATTTTGAATAAGATGACTAAGGGTTGTTTCATTCATCTCACTGTTGTGGTGTGTATAATCCTTATTTAGCTTTAATTCAAGGAATTAATTAAAATGCTTGAATGGGATTATAGGCAGATATGTTCTGTATAAGGATTTGATAAGTAGTATTGGGTGAGAATGCATACTGATGAAATTGTAATGCAATATTATGGGGATCTTATATATATTTATGTATTAAATCACTAAAACAACCTTTAGATGCTTATAGATTTGGCTCCACGCAGTAATGGATATAGCCTTTGATCTAAGTTGCTTATTTGTGTAGTTCAATATTTTTTATCTTTCCTATAGCTTCACTACAAATTGCAAATAAAATGACTATATTTTACTATGGATTGTGTTGTAGTTATCTCATGCTCATAGGTTGATATTATGGGTGAATAGCAATTTTATTAGATATTATCCTATTGTGTTAAGCTATTCAATGGGATTATTTATTATGTGTCAATGTTGTTTATGCTATTGGTGTAGAGGTTGTACGCACATTAAGGGATCACCCTCCCGAGTCTTGCAGAGCCAAAAGTGTAGGAGGATTTTTAAAGTCCTCGTCAATTTATCGGGTCCTTTGGTACGCCCCTTGAATGGAGATTAGCAATCCCATAGTGCCGTCCAGGCCAACCTGGTCTCCTTTCCTGCACCCTCACCACCTTTAACCTAAAACCCTAAAACCATTAACCCTTAAACTCCTAAACCATAAACCCTCCCTCAACCTCCCACCCCTCCTATCCTCTCACTCCTCCCTCCCTCTCTCCTCCAGTCCCTCCTACCCCCCTCCCTCTCAAGTCTCTCTCTCTCTCCCTCTTATCTCCCTCCCCTCTACCCTTAACCCTCTACCCTCTATCTCTCTCGCACTCCCTCCGTCTCTCTCTCACTGAATCCCTCTATCTCTCTCCCCTCTACCTGTTGGTTGTTTTTACTGTAACCAGGTTGGTCTTCTAATTTACCTATGGAATTTTCAATTCCAATCAAGAGGAATTAGCTCAAGGTCTGGATATTTGTGAGGATTTTAAGACCTCCTTTGGGCTCTACAAGACCTGGGAGGGTGATCCCTTAATGCGTTTACAACCTCTGCACCATTCTCGTAAACAACATTAAAAACATCGGATAATCTCATTTAATAGCTCAACATAATAGCATAATACTGAATAGAATTGGTTGTTCATTAGTAATATCAACTATTTGGAGCATGAGATAACTACAACACATTCCATAGTGTAAAATAGTCATCGATTTGCAATTTGTAGCAAGCGCTAGGTAAAGACAAACAAAATATTGAACCATACAAATTAGTACAACTTACAACTTACATCAGTACCATATATCCATTGAGGGAGTCAAAATCATAAACATCTAAGGGTTTATGACAGATTTAACACAACATATAAGATCCTTGAGAACATTGCTTTACAATTTCATCAACATGTATTCTAACCCAATACTACTTATCAAATCCTTATACAAAACATATCCACCTACAATCCTATTCAAACATTTTAATTAATTCATTGAATTAAAGCCAAAACAAAAATCATACACAAACAAGAGTGAGATGAATGAGACAACTCTTGATTATCTTATTCAAAATTCGGATATGCATGTACAATGGAGAGACATGAGTTTGAGTTAATCATTTCAATTCAAATGCTAGTACTATCATAAAACATCAAATCCCCATGAATTCAAAACCTACTACAAAATGACTCAAAACCTAAATTACATTTTCTTTAAAACCATTGAACTTTACAATTTGCTCTGCAACTCTACCTAGACTCGACCAAAAAATACCTAACTTGCTAACCCGTACTTCTAGCCTTGAAATCCTTCTTATAGAAAATGAAGGAGCAAACAAGCATTGGGCCAGAAAGTACCTCTCATTTCACATGTTTTTCTTCACAAAACTCTTGAGGACAACAACTATGCCTTATTTATTTCTCATCCTACGCCCTATTCATGCATCCTACAATTACAAAAATATCGATGGGGCCTCTTACACAAGTTACAATAATCACAAAAAGTGTAAGAGCCCCTTTATATCATGTTTGGACTACAAAACCCTCAAAAATAGGGTAACCGAGCTGTATGCAAAGAAATGAAGCTTTCTAATTCAAATCAACGCCTTAAGCCCTCAAATTAGATTCAAATCAAAGCTAACACATATCTTCACAACCTGGAATTGATTTCACATCAAAATATGGTTGCATGTGACCATATAGTGCTGCATAACAAGAAAAATACAAAATTTTTGAGGAAAAACACAAATTTTCGAATGTCAAGAGCTTGTATTTTAAATCCTCAACCATCAACAACCATTACAATGATCACTTTATGCCTTTTAAAGGGATTTAAATGTAAACCACTGAACAACCACCTCTACAACTGACTTTTTAATCTTTTATGATCACATGAAACATAAAACACACTAATTTCAAGGTTGTTAACATCACTATTGAAATGTTTTAATTTTTTGACCTTTCAAACATTAAAAAGTACATCATTAAATTAATTATGTAATGGCATAAAAATTAAAAATATCATGAATTGATTATGTAACCACATAAGTCAAATATAATTCTATCAAGAAATTAATATCAAATAGATAATATAATCGCATAACTCATACATTTCAATGGCATTGATCTTCTTCTTCATCCAACTCTTTGTCTATATCATCCGATCCAGATTCGACATTGTAAGGATTGGTCATATCATCATCATCATCATCATCATCGATATTAGTTTTGATAATGTCATCATCCACACATATATCATCTTCATGAACATTAACTCCTACATCATCATGATCTAGTCCCTTCTCTTCGACATCTTCGTCAAGGACATCATCAACTAACTGTAGATCATGATCATCATCTACATCATCTTCTAGTTCTTCACTATCTTCTTCTTCCAGCACATTATACTTTACCGGCCTTCCTCTTGGATCATGTCTAACAACAAATGACCAACCCGGTTTACCTTGAACCTCTGAGTAAAATACCTACTCACATTGGCTTGGAAGAACATAGGGCTTATTTCTAGCTCGCTCGATCAACCTTGTATTAACCATGGTAAATTCATTATCATGTTCAATAACAGTTATCTCAGGATAATTTTCATTCAATCCTAGCCTATACCATAGGACGACAAACAAAATTAATCTGAAGGACTTAAAGTCACAATCAAGTATATCATAAAAAATCTCATAGTATCAATTTTCTGAGACTTCTGGATGTATGTCACTTCTAGATAAAACATTAGTCACCTGAAAGACTACAGTTATATCAGAATCACAAGTTTTCTTCATGACATCTATAACTGAGGGTAAATTTTGGATTAGATTCAATCAATAAAGCATATAAAATAAACCCAAAGAAATTACAAAACACAAATGGAAGTTTAAACAAAGAACGATTATACCTGTAAACCGTCGAGTCTTCCATGATTCACTTTTGTAACACCTTCTAGCTTGTTGGTTGACCTGTTGCCCTTAGATTTGACATGTGAGCAAACCTTGATGAAGTCCTACACCAAGCTTTGAAGGATTTGATAAATGCCTAAATGCCTATGACTATGACAATACAATTGAAATGCCTATGTCTAAATATGCCAAGACTAAATGAAATAAGAAGACAAATGTTGCAATGCCTGTAGAATCTATGTACGTCTAATGTCTAAAATATTGCCTAATGCAAAAATGAGAGGAAAATGAAATTTTATAGAAAATGCCATTTTGAACGGACGGATGAGATTGATCTTTGACAGAGACCTAAAATCAAAGGTCCAGATTAAATTTGATAATCCCTAATCAGGGTTAGGGAAAAACCCTTAAGTGAGCAGTCAAGATTTCATCTAAGAATATCAAATCGGCGGTGGATAATAAATGAAATAATTAATTTAGAAAATAAAGATTTTCGAAAATCAAGAGGATAAAGACTGTCTGATTTGTGAGATTCGAAAAATCAAGAAGATAAGAGTTGAATTGAAGATCAGATTTGGAAAAATCAAGAATCTTCCTGATTACTTGATTTTTGGAGGAAAATTACCATTTTGAATTAAGTTAATTCAAAATATGGATTTTGTGAAATAATAAATAATTGATTTTTAGATTATTTACTAAAATGAACCGACAGTTAAGATTGAGATGACATTTTAAATAATTTAATTTATTTAAAATGAGAAGAATATTAATTTGGCAATTAAATAATTAAATTTAATTATTTAATTTAGGAGGTAAGACCAATAATTAAATAAATAAATTAATTCATTTAATTATGACAATTAGTGACATATTAAATAAATAAAAACTTATTTATTTAATAATCAGAAAGAATAAAGTGTATCAAAGGTAATTAAATAAATTAAGAAATTTATTTAATTAAGGGAAGACTTAGACAATTAATGACGTATTTAATAAATAAATAAAACTTATTTATTTAATAATCATGAAGAGTAAAATGACATGAATTAATTAAATAATTATGAATTATTTAATCAATAGTCGAATGTGGACCAAAGACATAATTAAATGTCATAATTATGCTAGGACAAAAGTGGTAAAAATGAAACTTGCAGGCCTAGGTCATTTTTAGATGTCTACATTTTGCCCCTCTTTGTCATAATGCCACTTGTTGCGTTGTGACAAAGAAGATAAGTCAAAAATATGCCCCAGTGCAAAATAAGATGAGAAAGAATGACAAGGAGGGTTATGGTATGCCCCCTCGAGAGGACAGATAGGTTCCAGGAACATGGGTGTGCTCTCGAAATTAATGAGAAGACTAGAATATGAAGAGACAAAGAAATGTTAGTGCAAAAGATATGGATGATGATATGGATGCAGTGCCTATATAAGATGAGTGAGAGAAGATGACAAGACTAAAGAAGATGCATGTTAGTTCCTAGACCAAATCCTTCAAAACATTGCCATAGGACTTTAATATTTATTGCTCTTAATCATCATTGGGCAGTAAAAATGACAGAAATGGACAAAAAACACCATGATATGACATAGAACAAGGTGTGCAAGGTCATCCATTTGAAAAACAGACAGTCACAAACAAGGAATGTCCTAACTCATACTAAGGGCGAAGTTGCCCCAGTCTTTTTGTCAAGACAATCCACAGACAACAGTCAAATAAAATAAAATAGGCCAGGAGACGTCATCGCACCTCTAAATTCTTCATGGGACATCCTTGAGGTAGCTAGTAACATGACCCAAAAGACAAGACAGTAAAAATATAAGAAAAAATAGCCAAGATAGTCAAAAGATAAGACAAGATACACCAAAAAGATTAACAACCATTTTATTTTGTTTTCCAATGTTTGTTTGTCAAAGATTGATTTCTTGTTGATTTGACAGTTTAAGAGTTTTGCCAATTTGACGGTGTTGACAGTTTGACGAAGCCTATTGTCAGGAAGGATGCATCCTAAAAAGGCAAAGGACATTTTGATGAGGTCCAACTCCAAGGACACATCTTGAAGAGGACCAAAGAATGACGAGACTGACATTGTTTTGACTAATATGTTTTGGCAGGTTGACTGATGTTGACTGTATGATTGATTGGACTGTGTTGTCTAATTTTGACCAATTTTGACATTGACGCTTCAAATGACTATCTTGTGTCTGAGTTTGACTATGTATGACTTATTTGACCGATGTGACGATTGTGACAAATGCTATGATTTTATTTGGACAACCTAAAAGGACTGACATAATGTCTCGGGGACTCAAATGTGAGTCTTGCCTATGTAGCACATGCACAGAGACAACGTAGTTTGGACAAATGACAAAGACTAATTAAGATGACTGACTTTGACAAGAGATGACCCTGTGTTTGTGTTCTTCGAGTAGTCTGATGTTTTGTTGTGGTTTTGTTCAAGACATTTTATGGTTTTTTTAGGTCTTTCTTCAGGGCGTTTTATGATGTTTTTGGTCTTTTTTTTAGGACTTTTTGCCATATTTTTGTCTTTTTTCTAGGACTTTTATGATGTTTTTGTCTTTTTTTAGGACATTTTATGATGTTTTTGGTCTTTTTGAATGGTTTAAGAGGATTATGACAAATGCATGTGACTGATTCCTACACATGAGAATCCAAGGAAAAACATAATTGTGCCCTTGGTCAAGCTAAATACCAATTGACAGGTGATGACAACGTTGTTTGACATGGGAAGGACACATCCTGAAACAACGTGAGGATGATGATGATAATGTGACAAAAGTATCGAGGTATGCAGCCAGGCCAGGAACAAAGTCAAGTAAGATTTTGGATAATGTGCTTGTATGGATTAGACTCATTGCATTTGGAATGACTTGGTTAGGACTAGATGGGATGATGATTATCCTTAGACCGTTTAACAAGGGAAAGCCAAGATAGGTGACAAGCATGAAAGGATAGGAGTGGCCTTAGTAAAAGATGAGAGACATGAGACTAAGGGAATTGTCATATGATTTTCAAGGACTATGTCGGATAAGGACAATAAGACTATGATGTTCAATGACATGATGTTTCATCTATTGTGTATGACCGAAGGATAGACATGTCAAGAGTTTTCCCAAAGCATGATTTATGTGTGACAATTTTATGTCAAGACCGAGGTAGGTGGGAAAATGGATGGAAATGATAAGGCTAAGATGGACGGATGTCAATGTCAGGAGGAAGGTATGGGAAATGAGACGACTTGCCCCCAAGTGTAAAAGTCCACATAGATGATTTGTTTTACATATGATGCCTGTTTTCCAGGTTTTCATCATGGTACTTATCCAGAGTGCATGTTTGCCAGGTTTTCACCATTGGATGAAATTTTTCTCTTTATTATTTTCTTGACTTTTTGATTTTTTTGGGGTCACCAAGATGCCTGTTTGCCAGGTTTTCATCAAGGTGACAATTTTTTTTATTTTTTCAAATTTTTTTTGTATTTCTAATGTTTGGATGCTTTAGATGACCACTGACTATTCTGAATCCACTGATGGTTTCAATGTAGAGACTGGTGCCATGATATGCCAATAATGACCTTGCTGAAGGAGTTGTCTTGTCAGGATCATAGCGCTTTCATATAATTGATTGATGTCATCATAGTCCTTTCTGATACTAGAGTTGGCCTTATCAAAATACACACATCGCAATAGAGTTCCATAAGAGTCCTTGTGGTAAAGAGTTGCTGCCATGATGTGATGGATTTGTGATGTGGGATTTTTGGACTTTAGACGAGATGTAGGATTATGATGAATGATGGTAGACATGGAAAGGTTGTTTGGACATTTGGATGAATCACTTTTTATTTTCCAAACTTGGCATGGTGAACGACTGATTTTGGAGGGATGGCATTTGGATCCAACACTTTTATATGCTTTGATTGATGACCATTTTGAAGGAGGTGGACATTTTTTATATGTGGGAGTCCTCTTGTATTGTGGCTCCACATTGTGATTGACTTTTTCTTTTGACATATTTTCTTTGCTTGATCCACTTGTCTTTGGGATCCATTTTAATTTCATTTGTCCACTTTCCTTTTTGTTTGATTCAATGGCCTTTGAAATTTGATTTTTATCTTTTGACTTCTAAGACTTTTGTTTTTTTTGGTTCCAAAGGGAAGGTTTATTTATGATGGAATGATGGTTCATGGTGAGGGTGGAGGGGGTGTTGACAACAATCTTATGACAAGGATTTCTCATGGACTCCATTTTGACGTTTGTATCTGAAAAAGTTGCCCCCAGTATTGAGGAGGTAGTACTAACATCATTTGATTTACTAACTGAAGAATACCCAAGACCTTGATGTGTGTAATTTTCCTGAAGCTGTATTGGTTCCAGAATGCCTTGCTCGTGTATGCCTAGTCCTTTGCCTTGATATTGCATGCTTTGGCAGATTCTATTTGCGATGGAGTATTTGTTGTTTTGAAAGTAAGATGTTAATCCATCATTAGGTATGTGGATACTGTCACTTGTAATATTTTCGTCTGCAAGAAAGTCTGTTCTGACAAAGATAGATGACCCTAGTTGATAAAGTGTCTTAGCTTCATTGTCATGCTGGACATATTCCTAACTGATATTTTTGGTCTAATCATGTGACATGTCAAGTTCAGTAGATTATGTTGGTGCTTCCAAGGCAATGTCGAAGCCTTCATTATGTTTAGTGTCATAGAGTCCAATGATTTTAGCTATAACTTGATCATATGCAAGCATGTCCCTAGTGGAAGATTCTTGTTCTAGAGGAATATCGTCTATGTGTCCCATGAAGGCAAGTGTCTCATTGTGGGAAGTGTCAATAGTCGAGGCCTTTATAGGGTCGACAAGTGTTTGATCATGAATGGCATAAAGGTCAAGGAGTGGATCGTTTTGGACTTCTTGGTCAATGGTAGGGTCTTGATCAAAGATGGGGTTGTCATGGATTTGGACTTCTTGGTCAATGATGGGGTCTTGGTAAAAAATGGGGTTGTTGTGGATGATACAGTCAGAAATAGAGTCGTTGTCAAGGAGAGGTGTGTTTTGGATGTCATGATTGTTTTGAAGGACTTCATGGATGGACTAAAAGATAGGGTCATGGGATGGACTACCTTGTCCTTGACATGAGGGTGACATTATAAGGTCATGCTTTGGGCTTTCATTTTGACATGTATCCTCAAGTTTATTAAATGGGATGACTTTGAGTAATGATAGAATTTTCATGACTAGATGTGGCTTGTGAGGGGGTGACTTGAAAAGGATTAATGAATGACGGACTAGGATAGGACGTGGGGACTTGGACTGGACTAGTATGTGAAGGACTAGGATATGACATGGGTACTTGCATTGGACTAGCATGTGAGGGACAAGGATAGGACATGGAGTCTTGGACTGGATTAATTATTGAAGGACAAGGATATGACATGGACACTTTGACTAGATTGGTGTAAGGTTGATTGAAATAGGACATGGAGACTTGGACCAGATCGGTATGGTATGATGTGGGGACTTGACATGAGTTGGTAGATGGATGATAAGGGATGCAGACTTGGACATGATTAATAGGTGAAGGATTAGCATATGATGTGGAGACATGGAATGGACTAGTGGACAATTGACTTTCCTTGTCAAAGTTAGGATAAGGCTGATTAATGGATGTTTGTTGTGGACTAATGCCATGTATGGTGTTAAGTGACTTTTGGTAGTGAGGGTAGGTGGATGGAGGTGGAAAAGTATTTATGTCAAAGCCTTGTGGTAACTTAGCCCTTTGGTCCAAAAGCATGGCTAGATACTTTTGATGGTCGCGTAAGATTGATTTTTCTACAAAGGAGACTATATCAGGATTTTGTGCTGTAGCTTCTAAGTCTTTTGCGTATAGTCGTCCATTTTGGTCTCTTTTTATGAATGGCTCAAAAATGTTTTGTGATGAAGATGGCATGTTCATGGAAAATTGCATGTTCATGTTGTGAAATGGGTCAGAAAAAGTCCAATGTTGGTTCGTGTCATAAGTGTTATTATCAATGTTGGGATTGAAATCTTGTTGAAAGTTTTCCATTTGTTCTCTCTGTCTTTAAAGTCTTGTTTCTACCATCAAAGAGATTGCTCAAATGAAGAAGATGACAATGAAAGTATGACACTAGTCCATTTTTTTGTCTATTTTTTTGTGATAAAGGATGGCAATGCAAGGAGATGATAATGCAAGACTATTTTTTTGGATTTTTTAGATAAAGGATGGCAATGCAAGACTATGTTTTTGGATTTTTTGACAATAAGGGATGCAATATGAAAATGTTGTCTAAATAAAATGACTAATGCCAAAGGACAATGAAGACTAAGATGACAAGTTATGACACTAATTTTATTTTATTTTTGTGTTTTTGGAGGATGTCAATGCAAGGTGATAATGACGTTTGCCTAAGGAAAATGACTAATGCGAGGTAATAAATTGTCAAGAAAGGATGTCAAATGCCAAGGTGACAGTGAGGACTAATGTGAAAATGTTGGTTAAGAAAATGACCAATGCAAAGTCTAGATGCCAAATGAGGACTATGATGACAATATTTTGGATTTTAAAGATATGCAAGGTGAGGACTAAAATGATTTGAATGTCTAAGGTATGCAAATGAAAAGGTATAAAATGATTTGGAAGAAGGTTGCCTAACCACTCTATGCTTTATCTATGTCTCAATTTTGGAATATCAAAGGACTTGTTTGAAGGACTAAAGGACAAGGACAAAATGACAAGCGAGTCTTCCTAACTAGACTTTTGAATCAGAAGGATCTCACAAAAGGACAATGAATAAAGGAGATAATGATGTCTAAGTCCAATGATAACCTAATTTTGAAAGTCAACATTTTGCAAAGTGAGGTAAGGTTGTCCTAATCCAAAATATGTAAAATGAGATGAGGACCTAAGTTTTTGGTTTATGACCGAAAATGCAAATGGTGAATCCTAAGGATGAAAGTAAATATTTGCAAAGATGACCCTATGGTAAGATGCAAGCTAAAGTGTACAAGGAATGAGATATTTGAGCAATTTCATGATTTTGTTCTGACATAAGACTTATAGGCTGAGATTGTTGTTTTGATGTTTTATTGAAAAGTCTGAGTTGGCTGAGGTTTTGTGTCTAGATTTGTGTATATTTTGTATATTGTTTGAAAATCTAGAAAACGCTTGACAAGCACGATGTCTTGGTGTACGTAAACACACATGAGACAAGCACAATCCTAAAAGGCCAATAGGCCAAGGGTTTGTATACTTGGTATAGCCCACGATATACTCCGGATTGGTGATAAACACTTTTCCTTTTTGAGAGCAGATAGCTTAGAATTTTGGTGGCATTGGCTCCCCTCCACGGCTCATTAACGTCATTCGAGCACACCAAATTCGAATTCTTGGGTAGTGACTTCCCAAGAACTACTATCTCTACTCAAGGGGATCAGTAGTGAGTGTTTTTGGGCATGATACTATACCCTGCACTATACCAAGCAACGGTCAAAGAATGGTTGGATACTAAGACAAGAGGTTTTTAATACGGGCATTCCGTTCGTGGGGCATGATCCATGCGGCGAGAGTCCCCTTTCGGATCCATCTCGTCAGAACCACACTCATGATTCTTGGGCTTTCCCCAAGAACCCACTTTTATATACTGACTGGAAGTCCCTCAGTGTCAGGGTGCTACCGGTCTGAGTCATCCTGGGGTAAGTACTTTTTCCCACCAGAATAGACTCAAGTTCTAGAGTCAGTAACCGTTTCTCTTACACCCAGGATCACACGAATGCACAAGGGAAGATGATACTCCGATATACCAAATCGTGAGGGTAATAAAAAGAAGAAGAATGGGTCTAGTTTTCTGATCACCGAATTTTCACAAGGTGAGAGCATACTCGCCTACCATTTTGCAAACATAGTCATGCAAAAAAGACATCGTTCTTTTTAATTGCACTAAAAGTAAGTGTGTACTAATCTAAGAAAAAGATAAACACAATGTTTTAGTGCTTATTCTTTGATATTCGAACTTGCAAGACTATAATTTAGAAGTTTGAATTTTTGCCTTTGACCCATGAAAAACTCCAATGCCACATGCTGCCAACAAAGATTAGTAATAAAAAAAATAAAAAAAAAAGATTTAATGACAGCAGCAAATTAAAACAACGATAACTTGCTCAAAACTTAACAAAAATTTAAAATGTAGAAATCTATGGAAAGCTAAATGATAGACCTTCAAAACCCAGAAAACGTTTTCCAAGATTTTGCACAAAAAATGCGGGTTTTAAAAGCTAAATTAAAAAAAAAAGATCACTAAAATGACCATAACTTTCTCAAATCTTAACAAAATTTAAAACTATTTGATGTTCTGGAAAGCTGAGAGCGAGATCTAAAAAACCCAGAAACCATTTTAAAATATTTTATTCACCCATTTTTCTGTGCTTAAAAGAAAGTGACGGGATTTCGTATGACTTCTTGGCTGTAACCTACAAAACAGTGAAAACAAACAAGAAAACACAATTTTTTCTACAAAATGTCAAGTTCACCAATGTAACTGAGGGTAAATTTTGGATTAGATTCAATCAATAAAGCATATAAAATAAACCCAAAGAAATTACAAAATACAAATGGAAGTTAAAACAAAGAACGATTATACCTGTAAACCGTCGAGTCTTTCATGATTCACTTTTGTAACACCTTCTAGCTTGTTGGTTGACCTATTGCCCTCAGATTCGACATGCGAGCAAACCTTGATGAAGTCCTACACCAAGCTTTGAAGGATTTGATAAATGCCTAAATGCCTATGACTATGACAATACAATTGAAATGCCTATGTCTAAATATGCCAAGACTAAATGAAATAAGATGACAAATGTTGCAATGTCTGTAGAATCTATGTATGTCTAATGTCTAAAATATTGCCTAATGCAAAAATGAGAGGAAAATGACATTTTTATAGAAAATGCTATTTTGAATGGATGGATGAGATTGATCTTTGACAGAGACCTAAAATCAGAGGTCCAGATTAAATTTGATAATCCCTAATTAGGGTTAAGGAAAAATCCTTAAGTGAGCGGTCAAGATTTCATCTAAGAATATCGAATCGGTGGTGGATAATAAATGAAATAATTAATTTAGAAAATAAAGATTTTCGAAAATCAAGAGGATAAAGACTGTCTGATTTGTGAGATTTGAAAAATCAAGAAGATAAGAGTTGAACTGAAGATCAGATTTGGAAAAATCAAGAATCTGCCCGATTACTTGATTTTTGGAGGAAAATTACTATTTTGAATTAAGTTAATTCAAAATATGGATTTTGTGAAATAATAAATAATCGATTTTCAGATTATTTACTAAAATGAACTGACAGTTAAGATTGAGATGACATTTTAAATAATTTAATTTATTTAAAATGAGAAGAATATTAATTTGGCAATTAAATAATTAAATTTAATTATTTAATTTAGGAGATAAGACCAATAATTAAATTAATTCATTCATTCATTTAATTATGACAATTAGTGACATTAAATAAATAAAAACTTATTTATTTAATAATCAGAAAGAATAAAGTGTATCGAAGGTAATTAAATAAATTAAGAAATTTATTTAATTAACGGAAGACTTAGACAATTAATGACGTATTTAATAAATAAATAAAATTTATTTATTTAATAATCATGAAGAGTATGATGAAATGAATTAATTAAATAATTATGAATTATTTAATCAATAGTCGAATGCGGACCAAAGACATAATTAAATGTCATAATTGTGTTAGGATAAAAGTGGTAAAAATGAAGCTTGTAGGCCTAGGTCATTTTTAGGTGTCTACAACATCCAACATTTTGATTCAAAATTTATGACTATTGCACCACATAGCCTTGTGGTGTTTCACCTGCAATTTTTCAAACATGTAAAAATTATTGCAATATCATCAATTGATAAACATATTTATTTTTGGCCGAATGTATATAAAGAAAAAAATCTCAACATATATGTACATCAATATAATTGAAAATAATTAAATAATATGGGTGATTAATATATTTATACGTACCTATTTATCTGTTAAACCATATGCCAAATCAATTTCCCTTTGTGTAACATTGGAATCTCCATTATGATGAGCTTCTTTAACCAATGAAGCCACATCTTCCCATGTTAATGCGTGACCAGATTGTTGACATCGTTCAATCCATACCATCATCCAATCAAGATTGTTTGTGACATACAAATGTAGTGCATCTCACTCTCGACCAACTGTATCAAAAAAAATTAAAATTTACAAACGACTTATAATTAGTTAAATACCACAATATACGACCTTAATTTATAATTGATGTATATTGAAAATTAAAATTTAAATAAGTACAATATATATAAAAACCATATGTAAAATGTATTCCAATTAATCTCCATGACCATCTTATAATTACCTCTCACTTTCCTCAATCTACCTTTCCCCATTAGGTACTCCCTTTCAAATTTTTTAATGGAGTTGGGATCCCAAATGTGATCTACATAGATCTTTGCTACAAACTTAGGAAGATATTCACTAATATACACCATGGTCTGGTATACCATATATCCCTCCACTGTAGAACTCTCAGGATGTGCCCTTTGTCTAACCAAAGCCTTCAAAAATTTCAAGTGCCTCTCAACCATCCACATTGACCTTGTGTGTATAGGTCCACACAATTCAATCTCCTCAACTTAGTGTATGAGGTAGTGTTCTTGTGCATTGAAAAATGTCGAAGGTAGACACTTTTTCATTTCACACATTAGACGAGGAATTTTTCTCTTCTAATAATTTATATATTCTTTATGGATTTATTTAGATGACAACCATCTACAAGTGATTCAAGACACAAATATATTAACGGGATTTAACAAAAATATACATTATATTACATAACAAGTAAAAAAAATGGCAATTATAAGATGTATACAATGAATTGAACAAATATCGCTACTTACCTCATGTATTTTCTAAGATCATATATAACTTGTTTGACATTTTTGTCAAAGTTGTCTGGGAGAGATAGAGGTAGAACGTACTGTAACAATTATAAAATGATTTTTTCATTATTTTTTCAAAAGTAGTAAACACAATACACTGAAAACTACATTCATTATACAAGTGTATATAATATACTGGAATAATTATCTTAATGAAGGTATGCTAATCATGCGTTTTCATCGCTGACCTAAATTCACCTTTCTTTGTTATTATATTGTTTATGTTCGCAGCAAATCCTATTGGAAATTGAATTTTTCATATGACTTATTTTATAGCATTGCTTTACTAATCTATTAATAACCAAGGAAGGGCACTTATATTAATTTGGTCTCTAGCGCTATTTAATTGAATGATATTTTTCATTGCATGATTGGCTTCCTGAATGTCACCACAAATTTTGACAATTTTTTCTTTGTCATGCCTTCCATCCAATATTTTCCATAACGTTTCTGTTATATTCTTTCTGATATGCATTGTATCAAACAAATGCACAATTTGTAGCTCCTCATAGTAGGACAACCTACTAAATTGTCTGGGATAACTTTTTAGTTCTATGGAAGCTGACCATTAAGGCCTTGATGACCTTCATAAAGCATATAAGTTAAAAAAATTAACGACAATCATTGTCAATTACAACATTAGTAAACACAACACAATATAAAAAAATAAATTCAAAACATATCATATATGATAGATAAAAAATTTGATCTAATGTATAACCTTGACGATTAATTCTATTATATTCCAACTTCTATAGACAAGGTGTCATTTTTCGTGGTTTTGATGTAGTCTCCTCTTTCCCATTGAAAAGATGTTTTTCAATAGTTTGATACTTATGATTTCTATGGAGGAAGTGCCTATACTCATCAAACACCTACTTTCCTAAACTTGTTGAACGACGGGATTTCATCTTTGGACCACAAATTACACATGAAAATTTTCCCTTTGTTTGAAGACCTGTAAGATCATATATAATTGGATTAAATATGTCAATTTTTATAATTATATATAATGAATAGATTATTTTAAAAATATGCATAATATCTACTTCATCAAATTAAATATTGTTAAAGTGCAGTCGAACGTTATAACATACCACAAAAATGTGTTAGCCTTGGGGCATCATGAATTTTCCATACAAGCATTGCATGGAATTGAAATTATCTTTGTCCTATTGGTCTAGATATGGCATACATAGTGAAACCATTCCATAACTTTAGTAACTCGTCGATAAGAGGCTTGATATATATATTCATATCTTTAACTTGGTACTTACCTAGTTGAATGAATATAAACATTACATAATTATTATAACCATTTTACTACAATATATATAAATTAATGTACATGACTATTGAATGAAAAAAATATAAGTCATTATGCAACAAATAAGACAAATGAGATGCTACTACATTAAAGAAATTGATGTAAACAAATACCTAGAACAATCATTGACAACATTATGTGCTCCCTCTTTATTGACATCCATGGAGGAATGTTATTGTTGATAACAAAAACAGGCCACACCGAGTAAATAGATCTTAGCTCTCCAAATGAATTGACACCGTCCGCTCCCAATGAAAGCTTGAGATTACGAGGTTCTTCTTTAAAGTGTGGCCATTTTTCCTCCATGTCCCTAAATGCAGAACCATCTATAGGAATTCAAAGAATGTCATCTCCACTTCTATTCCGTGTATGGTAATCCATAAATTGTGCTAAGCTTTCACACCTAAATAATCATTGCATATGTGGAATAATGAAAATATAACAAGGAACCTTGTGAGGCACCTTTTTTGTTAGTTGATCTATTTGATATCTACTGATATGACATTATGGACATTCTGTTGCAAATTCCTGTTGTTTATGATATATAATATGATTATTGGGACATGCATCTATTGCTTGATACTCCATTCCGATATCTTTCATAATGCCACATAAATCTCGATATGAGTGAGGTAAAATATTTGATAGTGGTAACAAAAATTTTCCAATCAATCTATGACAAAAAATAATTTGTTAATATAAAGAATATTAATGGTACACATTTCATCCTTTATTTACCAGTGATGAACTAACAAGTAAAATAGATGAAAAAATATGACATATATGACATACCTTAACATCTATGAGATTGCTATGTTTGATAAACCATTCATAACCTTCAAGCTCAACAACAACAATACAACAGAGAGAGGAGTTGTTTGGGAGCCTTCATAAAGGGGCTTGTATGCCTTCTCAAGTACAGGTAAATCATGAACATCATCAAAGTCATCTCGATCATCATGATCAACTCTACCATGAAATGTGTCATGGATCAAAGTATTTGTACCATCATCTTCAACTGTGTTTTATGGTGCATAATCATCTTCTTCTATAGGATCATTAACTTCAACTTCAATATTCACAGCTCCATGTTTATCTACTTGCAAAACCACATTCTTCAGGCCATGATAATCCATATCATCTGCCTTAGGGTGCCCCACCTTTATAATAATGATAAACAAAAATAAACACATATAATGAACAACTTACCAATGGACGATAATCATGCCCTGCTTCAACGTGACCATGTTGCCTACAATGTTTCTCAACTGTTGTGATTAAAAGTCATCTCGTCTTTAATCCCTTGCAATTATTGCAAGGAAAATAACATTTCCCATCACCCTTTCTTTTCAATCTAGCCCACAATCTATCAAGTGTCTCTTCATTTTGTTTTGGACTAATATTATCTAACATGATTTTTCTTTACCAAGCTTGACTATTTAGATCTTCAAAAAATATCAAACTCACACTCCAATAATTCTATTCATAGATAGGTAATAAAATCTAATAATTATGATATTTTACACCAAAAAAATTTGGCATGCAACCACCCTTGCAAAAGAGAAGATATTCTGAAGTTAATGACTCCAAAAAACACTTTAAAATGCTAATTCCAAAACTTATTAAATTCTAATTTTACTATGATTTCCAACCATTAAGACTCCTAAAATCAAAATATTGAACTTGATCAAAAACTTCCTACAATGATGGAGGTAGCGAGCTAGTAAGAGCAAGTGACCCATTCCTAAGGAGCAACAAGTTAGAATCATCATTGCTAATGTTAATACGGATTTATCCTTTTAGTTAAAGATGTAATGTGTCACTTCTTATGACGAGCTTATCCCTAGGGCCCTCAACATTGAGAGAGCCCTAATCGCACAAGGAAGCACACACTAGTAGAATTTGAAAAATAAATGACCAGGTGACTAAAAATTTTAGTCACAACAACTAAAAATGACTAAATTTTTCTCATTTTTTGCAACTTAGCTGTAAATGAGTAAATAAATTACTAGTTTGGTCGTTGATTAAAAATTATTTAGTCACACAAATAAAAATGACTAAATAGTTAGTCATTTATTTAGTTACAATCCATCTGAATAAATAATTTAAGGAATAAAGAATATAGCCTGCCAAAATACTCTAAAACTTTAATAAACATACCCTAAAACTTTTGTCAAAATTTTATTTTCAGGCGTAGCCCACCAAAATGGAGTTTTCATTTTAATAAACATACTCTAAAATCTTCGTCAAAACATTATTTTCAAGAATAGACTGCCAAAATGGAGAAGTGTTTCCATAAAGAATGACAGAGAACGGTGATGAGATGTGTATGAAAGGAGGCATAGGATTCATTGCTACTTATCTCATTCCTGCTCTTCTCAACAAATCTTACATTGTTCCCGCCACTATTTGTAATCTAGGTATTTATTTGACATATATTTGCATAATCTCAAATTCCTTCAGAGGCTTTTGAAGTATCAATGTATCCTATATAGGGTTTATAATGATTTCTTTTAATTAAATAAATAAATAAATGATGTATTTCCCTGTAATTAGATAATGTGGAGATCTCCTAAATCTGCCCTAGCACACTATCCTCTATGGCATTGTATTCATTACTCCAGCTACTAGGGTTTTGCATGTGACATATTTAATATCTTCATGACCGTGGTTTTTAAATAGATCTCAGTCTTTACTTTAATCATTTTCATGGTAACCCTTGAGTTCCATAATCTACCTTCAATCTCTTCTAAGAACGGTGTCTTAAACTAGAATGCATAGAATGCATATAAAGCAAGTCATTCATACCTTCCATTGTTCCAAACCACCAATCACCGCCTTGCTTAAAATGTTTCCTCCATAAGCAAAATAGCATGTTTTAAAATCATGGTTGCCAGTGATTGACCATTAAGGTCACCACGTTCATTAAGATACAATGAGATTTTTGTCTTCAAACTCAAGGCATTATACAAGATAACAATGTGAATTGTTTGTTGTGTACAATTTAATTTTCTTGTACATTTACTGCTTTGCTAACTTCCTTTAAGACTGGGTATTGCACCCTCAGCTGCAATCTCAAACAGCTCACTCACTATCACTTGAAGATTTCTTTTATGAGCATCCTTCTATAAAATCAAACTATGCCCTATAAACTACCTACTTACTATAGGGGACTCATTATTTTATGGTATTGTAGATCTTAAGATCCTTCAACCTTATTAAAACTACTTCATAGTCCATAAGGTATTATTCACTATCCTCCCATCTTTGATGAGTCTCAAAACACTACTCAAACATGCAATCCACTACCTCCATTATACATTAATGGATAAGAAGAAACATTGAACCTATGATTACCGCTATTACTTCATTTGGATAGTCATTCGCTAATTGCATTTTCCTTGTCTAACACTACCAAAAGCATTTGAAAAACCCTTAAGGTCAGCAGGGGGTAAGGAAACTCACTGTTAAAACCTCCACTTTACTATGCAAGGTTTGAGCTTTATTATCTTGTCATTGCTCGACCTCTTTTTGACTGTCGCATCTCAAGTGATTTTCATTCTTCTTACCGTAGATTGCATTTACAAATGTCACTAAGCTACATAGTGTGCTTATTTTTTTCTACAATCTTTAGATTGCAAGATTTTGTTATTAGATACAATGTCTCAATATTTCTGGTATTGCAACCTCACTAATTCACTAGAATTATTGTTTATGTTTCTACGGAGGCCTAGGGTTTGTACCCTAATCATGCTCTTACCAATGCTTCTATTGGTATTAAAAAACAACCTTAAATCTTGGGTCAAAAAATTAGTTGTCTTGACAAAGTTGTGGTATGATCTTGGATTGTATCCTAGAGTGTGTGGGAACCTTGTGTTTGATCATTAAGATATGTAAACCTGATCATGGAAATGTATCCTATATAGCATGGGTCTTGCTTTAATACTTTCCATAATAGTTATTAGCAGATCACATTATTATAGTTTGTGGTAACCCAAGATTGCATTCAAGTATGTAACAAAATTGGTTTGTAGTTTAAGCTATACAATTTTAAGTAACATTCATAAGGTTTAGAAAATCTTGATCACTCTCTAGAATATCCCATTAAACATGGGTTGTGCTTGAATGCACTACATAATTGATATAACACAACCACTCTGCATATCAACCAGAGTTATAGGCTCTTTATTGCAGCAAGAGGTAATCACTCTTCGATCATGCTATAATTACATCCTAACCTGTTAAACTTGAGACAACCTAAATGCACCCAATGATGATTGACACCTACATTATACAACCTGAATTAACTACATTATATGAGTGCCTCCATTTCTATCACAACATAGCCACATTAAAATTTGGTCACACATGAATGCATATTGTATTTTTTATAGCACAACTATGCCACATGACCAATAGAGTTATGGATCACATAATTATAGTCACAAGAATCTATTCCTTGGTTGTGATCTTATGGTGATTCCACAGAACAAAATCCAAACATGAAATTCTCAAAACCCTAAACCTCTAAAAATGAAATCTAATGAGATGTTGCTTTAAAATATGATTTTCAAACCTGGAATTACAAATCTGACTTCACAACTCAATTCTGCAAAAAGACAATGACTACCCTCAACTGGCGATATCTTCTTAAATTTTTTTTTCTGATTTTTCCCAAAAAATCGTCATTAGTTCTCCACAAACTATCTCAAGTAGAGCAAAACACTGTCACAATAAATCAACAAACTCACTTTTCTGTCGGCCACAATTTGATTTTTTTCTTATTTTTCATGTTTGTCAAAATTTTGATGAAACTGATAGTCGACATTTTGATGAAACCTAGGTTTGTCAAAATTTCAATGAACGTTGGGGATAAACTTTTAAAAATTTGAAAATTACACATCAAATTTTACAAGCACCCAATGATACATCAAATTATACATATTTCGTCAAACATTTTCATTGGATTTTGCAGTCAAATGAGTTAGTGTGTGCAAAACATGCACAACAAATGGTGACTCACTAGGGAAATGCTCGAGAGCATTTCGATGAAAAATTGGAATCACGAACCCAAAATCTCTAGTTCCAATCTTCATGCTAGGGAAAACAAACCAGACGCTCAACCAAAAGATCAAAACCACTAGTTAATCCAACCTTGAGTATGCTGAAAATCCAATTGTATGCAGTTGCATTAATTCCCATCCTTCAGTTGCTATAGGAACCAAAGCTCCATCAAGTTAATCTACATAGTTTATTCTAACTCCAAAAGCATCAAGGAAATTGCCTCGCTCCCAATCAAGCATCCATAGCCCCGACAAGGTTGTCATTGTGATTCTCTTGAACATTGCTCTACTACTGGCCGAGTGTCCATAGCCCCGATAGAATTACTCAGATACCTCTGAAAAGTTAAATTTTATCTTTCTTTTAATTTTAAATGCTTTCTTTCTTTCTTTTTTTGATTTTTTCTCTTTTTATTTGTTTTATTTCAACCTGTAAGCAATGAAGCTCGTGGTTAGGGCTGAGAATCACAGTGGCACTAAAGCAGAATTTTAGATTTTTCACTTAACTAGACTTCATAAAGGACATACAACGACCTCCAAATTCTTAAAATATGTGAGAGATATAAGATTCCAGAATACATCAGAATTAGACCAACCAATGACTTATCCTCTTTGAATTAAACACCCAGTTCACTTAACACTAACAAAAGATCCTCACCATCCACTCTGAAACATTGATTAGAATTTGATGAAGAAATACATAGAACAACCCCAAGTGATAAGTATGGTTGTTGTGCGCATAGATGTACCTAGCCAAAAGAAGAGGGACCCTGGGCAAAGTAGTAGCAAAATGGAAGCAAAGCAAACAGAAAGAGAACACCAAAACTAACCAAAGCAGAACAATGAATGAAAAAAGTAAAGAAACTACCCTAAAGAAAGCAACCTACAACACACCAACTAACCTAAGGAAAGTAGGAAAGTGAAGTATTTACAAGAAACCTACACTACTAAAAAATGAACTATGTAAGAAAATATTTACAAAGCACTATGTTTAGGTAGGGAAAGCTGACATTAATGTTCATTGGAATTTGCAGTGCATGCACAAGAAAACGGGCTATCATTATCATTCTTAACCATGCAAATTTATCTTTATATTCTGAAAAAAGAAATTCAATGTTGCAACACTCAAGTTCAATCACATCATCAAGAAAAATCAGCAATTGAGGTGATTCGTTGAACTCATGGTTAATCCATAAACATGTTTTCCCTCCCTCATTACCATAATCAAAATGAAACATGCAACTGTAAGTATTCATAGGATTAAGGAAGGATAGAACCTAGATGTTGTCACACAGATGTGGCAGCATTGGATAGTCGAGAGAGAGCACAACATCGTTGACAGGTGCATTGGCCACTTCGGATGGAGGCACTAGGTGGTGCAACATTTCATGCATCAAGCCTATGTAAGGCAGGGAGAACAGGGCAACAAGCACTTCTTCCAGGTCTTGCGTGGGATCAACAATCCCTATCAATTGTTCTTTGAGAAGACAAACTTCATCTCGTTGATCTTTCACAAACCTGGTGTCCACTTGATTGTTGTCCTCAAAAGGAAACACACTATCCCACTTCCTTTCCCAAGTGTTCTCCCTATTTATCTGGTGTTCAATGTCATGGGACAATGACACAGATGAATCTTTCCTATTGTAACTCCCTGAATGTGAATGGGAACAACAATTACCATGGTGAAAGGGTTCCAAGTTGCACCTTGTAGTCGGTCAGGTGCTTCATCTCTATGGGAAGCCATTGGAACACCCCCACCTTCATCTTCTTCCTTTTGTATTACATGTGTCTCATCAGGATGTTTGATCACTTCACCTTGGTCACTGCCACTATAAATGGAGAAGGAATCCCCCTCCCACTCTAGGGGCTCCAATTTTTCATCAACGAGAGGTTTAGGTGGTATGTCTTCATCACTGTCAATATTTGGGATGCACTCCTTTGCTGTGCTGATATACCCTTGTGGCATGGTTCCAAGTGGGAGATAAATAGGAAGAGACACTGGTTGGTCAAGGGGATCAATGTATGCTGAGTGATCCACCCCTAAAAGTCTTCTACAAATCCTATCATCCATCGTGTACAAATGCTCTACAGGGGAAAAGGACCTTGGATGACTGTTGGACAACATTCCCATCTGGTCCACTCTGTCATTCGAAATCTTGGGACTGCTTTGTTGTCCTTCTTCCTTAAATTTTGTCCTAATGTCTTCTTGAGAACTACCTTCAGCTAGGTTGTCACTTGGCTTAGGCTCTTGATCCTCATGTTCCATCCTTGAGGCAACTGTAGGAAGTGGTGTGCTTGGTTACCTTGCTTATTTTTTGAGTAGCTTGATGGCTTCTTGGTACAATCCGTATGTGAACTCTGAGTGTGATGAATCATGAAGTCTACACTAATTCAATAGTAGTAGCACCTCCAAATCCACTTGGAATTTTAGCTCATACCAATCCCTTGCTAGTCTAGAGACAAGCTAGTTATATCTTTTCACTATCAGGTCCTCCTCATCATTTGGGAAGGAAGGTGGATAGTAGACAGCTGCAACGAGTGGTTGCTCCCACTCCTCCAAATCTTCATTTTCAGATGCTTGATCACTGTTATTGTAGATGGAGAGTTCCTCTAATATGATCTTTCTTATTTCTTTGTCATCATTCTCTGATGTCCCAAGGTTGTCAACCTTTTCTTCTTTAGGATTTTCAACATCTGGGTTGGCTGCCCCAGCATACACTATTGCAGACTTTGTTGACCCATCATCGACTGTCACTATCTCCTCTTCTTGAGTGGAGGATTTCTCTTTGCTAATAGATGAAATGCTCTCTAATCCTTTATTATTTGAGTTTCCATCAAGACTGTTTGCTGTCCCAAGGGAATCAACTCCTTCCTTTTCATTTTCAGCTTCAATGTTCGCTATCCCAACACTAGTTTGTGTCGAATCTCTTGGTTCCTCTTTGATGTGCTATCCTCTAAATGTTGACAGCTCTTTGGCCTCATGGGATGACCCATCCTCCTTGATATTTGGCTCCTCCAACTTTTCCAAACAACCCTTGACTTGAGCGGTGATGTTTGTACATGACGAGCAAGTGAACTCAGAGTGGGGTGCATTATGAAATCTGCACCAACTAGACATCAATATTTCCTCCAATCTTGGTCCATCTTTGCTGCTCAAATGTTCCTGGATCAACTCCTCAAATGCTTTGGCTACCATGGTTGTCAACTCTTCCTGTGGGTCTGCAAGAGCCAAGAGCTAATAGATTTCCCAAAAGGGGATTTATCCTTGCAAGACCCTTTCAATTTTTCTCAAGAAAGTTAGACACCCCAACTTGTTGTGCCTACGAGTGCAATGGATCCAACATCTACCCACCAACATGAATTGCTGCAATGGCTTGTTCAGTTTCTTGTTCAAATCTGCATGCAGCTAAGTGATGCTAATTTGTGGATGCTGCTCCATTTCGACTCAACTTTTGTTTTCCTTTAGAATTTGTTTATTTTAATCTTCAACATGAGAAGAGATCTCCTTATCTCATATTTCTTTTTGAAGGTTCTCTTTTCAATTTCCAACTTTTAGCTTTGTAGCCTCAACATGCCATGCCCTCCTTCTAATGATAGTTTTGTTGATATGTTTTTTATGCACTTCTCAACACAGCTAATGCATAGGTGGATCACCTCTCTTGAAAGAAAATCTTCCACACTCAGATTGCAAAACACTATCCCAAGGTCTATAATGTTAGGTCTTTACAATTCTTGGAATATCTCAATTGTTTCATGTGATTTGCTGGAATCACAAGGTAGTATTACAGATGAGTCATAAAGTGTTGAAGTTGGATCTACAAATGGAGTTCTTAAGATGGGAGAGTTGTTGTGCATTTGCTATAGGTTCAAACAATAGTCTTGAACTCCATTTCATCATTGGATTTGTCTTTACAATGTGCAATGAACCTTGTCTAGGGTTACTTAAAAAAAAAGGAAAAAGGCCAAGGAAGAGAGGAAGTTCTTAGACCTGAAACTACGAATGAACAATGTTATGGAGGCTACTATAGTAGACAAACTCCCTAAAACTAATTTTTTCTTGACCAAGAGAACCTACAACAACACAAAACTAGTGCAATCTTCTAAGGACTGTAGATTTTCATATTACACACACACATCATACACATGTAATTGAACTAAGTTTTAGCAATGAAGTAAAGAGCTCAGACTAGCTTTGCAAAGTGACTCATCATCAATGAAACACAAAAAACATGAGCTAGAAATTCATTAAATACTAGAACAACAATCACCATCACCACTTCCATTCAAACAACTATCAACTAAACTAAAAAGGGAAGTAGAACAGTGCATGCAAGATGTGCAAAATCAAAAAGAACATCCATAAAATCATGCAATGTTGTCTTCTATTGCTGCAAATTCCTTTTACACTAGCTCTCCAACCCTTTACAAATGAGGGGAAAGCCCCTATTTATAGTTTTCAAAAACCCAATTGAACAACCAGGATTGATTTACAATGAATGGCCCAAATTTGTTTACATTAGGGTTTCACCTACCCCACAATTTTCAACAATTTAAAATACATATTTTTCCTTTTCCTTATTTTGTCACCTAGTGCCCAGGTGTTGTAGAAGTTTTGTCATTTAGCTAGTTTCCCTTTTCACTATAGCTAAAATTGCCTGAAAGCTTCCTTTTGACTTGATGTGTTTGTAGTGTTCTTCCTTGGATCAAACGGGCCCATCGAGGACTGGAATCAATGGATTGGTTGCCCCTAATTTAGGGGATATTCCATCATCATCTGGTGAAAAGTAGGACAACTCCCTCATGCCTTCTTCAAGGCCACCCCCTTGCATTTTTTTCATTGAATTCCTTAACATAGGCATTCTTCTAACGCCAACCTTATTGGTGGGTGCTAGGGGGAGAGGAAAACATGAAATGAATGGTGAAAGGAGGTATGTCCATTCCTTGTTCATCTTTTTAATGGGTCTTCCAAACAAACCCGCGGTAGGCTTCTTGAATCCTACATACATGAAGTATCGTAAGTGATTTCATACAAAAATCAAGGCAAACATTAGTCAAATCCTACAAAATTCTTGTTAGATCCATATGTGCATCATCAAAAGATCATAATATTCATATTTGGAGCTCATTTGGACCATAAACATTAATGCGGGTGCTAAGGCGGGCAACGAACGGAAGGCAGAGAGTGAACGAGAGACAACAAATCAGAAGCAAAGTTCCTAGACCTCACAAAACTTAACAAAACTAATATTTTTCAATCATAGCGCATGGGATAAGGGGAAGAAAGAGTGCCAAGACAAACTTTCTTAAGATTAGACTCATTTTGAGAAAATCAGAAGTTTGGAAGGGGGAAGCTGGAGGGTCATTGCCCTTTTGAAATGAAAATGAGCACACAATGGCCTAGAAGGAAACTCCCGAATGACAACGGAGGGATAAAATCCCAGAAATAGCCGCAGAGGGGCTGGGTCCCGGAAGCCGGAATGCCAGGGGCCGACGAAAGGTCAAAATGACCAAAGAGGGATGGAGTTCTAGATATGGCCACGAAGGGGCCGAGTCCTAGAAGCTGAAATGTTGGGGGTTGACAGAAGGTCAAAATGACCAAGGAGGGACAAAGTCTTGGAAACAACCATGGAGGGGTTGGGTCCTGGAAGCTAGAATTCCAAGGGTCGACGGAAGGTCAAAATGACCAACAAGGGACGAAGTCATGTAAATGGCTATGGAGGGGTCGGGTCTTGGAAGTTGGAATGTCAGGGGCCGATAGAAGGTCAAAATGGCCAAAGAGGGATGGAGTCCCGAAAATGGTGATGGAGGGGCTGGGATCCAAAAATAAAAACGTTGGGGGCCGACGGAAGGTCAAAACGACCAAAGAGGGACAAAGTCCTAGAAATGGCCATGGAGGGGCCTAGTTGCAGAAGCTGGAATGCTGGGGGTTGACGGAAGGTCAAAATGGCCAAAGAGGGATGGAGTCCCAAAAATGGCCATGGAGGGGCTAGGTCTCAGAAGTCAGAACGCTGGGGGCCAACAAGAGGTCAAAACGGCCAAAGGGGGATGAAGTCCCGAAAATGACCACGGAGGGGCCAGGTCCTGGAATGAAATTTTATCAACTTCCTAAAACTTAACGAAAAGTTGGAAGTTCACTTAAAAACCACAAAAACATCCCAAATCCATAGAAAACTTGTCCCCAAAGTCCAAAAATGATGGAAAATGTGAAACATGCGAGAAGGGGCCCAAGTCAGCAGCAACAAATGAAGGGAAACCCGCAGAGGCACTTTTGCGAAGGAAAAATACTTAGTGAAATTTAGGTAGGTGAATTTGGTCAGGGGAATTTGATTGTTTGAAGGAACATGACCAATTTAGGCTCTAGGAAAGGGGCACACAAAATCAGACGAGATAAAAATAGCCCATTGAGAGCGAAAAGAGGGGGTCCCTACCTATGGCTAGGCATGTGTGTAGAACATGCACAACAGGGTTTAGGAGTTCATAATCCAAAATCAAAACCCAATAAAAAATCATCTTATTTGGTTAGGTGTGTTTGGATGAATCCTTCTTCTCACACTTAATCAAATTAGCATCTTGAGAGGTGATCCCATAATAGTGGTTTACAATTTTTGGCCAAACTGGACACTAAAATAATTTTTTTTAACTAAATCTTCACTTCCAGACACCTATAGCGGCTAAACTATGAGGAATTTGAAGATGATGCAAACTAGAGTTTCATGAAATTTTGTCTATAGATTCTAAATATATTTTTTCAAAATTTTTGGAATCAGATTGCACTTCTTTTCCATCTCCCTCGAAAACTAGTTTTTAGAAAACAACATTTTAAAAAGTGACACTTATAATGCATAACTTTTTTCCATGAAGGATAAAATTCTAATTCTTTAGAATTTAGATTCATAACTATGATATCTAGTGCTTCCACATGGTTAGAAAGTTTTTTAATTGAATATTTTTTCTTTAATCAAGTTTCAAATTCAAACCAATTATAATTTAGACATAGCATGACCGTATAATGCATAATTTTTTGTATGTATCAAAATTCAATTTTTTTTCTTTGTTGGATCAAGGACTTCAATATTTGGTGCAATAATTTTTTTTTTTTTAATAATCTGCTATTTTTCCACACGTGTAGAATAGAGAGCTTGATTTTTGGTAAAAAACCTACATTCATGAGAAATAAAAAATAAATATAATAATTAAATTAAATTTATTTAAAATTAGACTTTTTGGGAAGGCTATAATAAGGACTACATACTTGCAAAAAATAAACTTTAAAATTAATTCATTTGATCCCCCAAAAGGTAAATCAAAAGTGGTTTTTTATCAACATTTTGATAGGTGTAAAGGAGACTTTGTTATAGGTATGGTTTAAAAATAGTAGGATTCTATTCAAGGGGGTTTGATTTAAGGTAGTTTGATCAAACCCTCTTCAATTGGAATTATTTAAATGAAACCTTTGAAGGCTTAAATCATTATATTTTCTAAAAATATGTGATTTCAGCAAAAATAAGTTCCTCCCAGAAATTGTAAACCAGCTTTAGGACATCTAACCTCTTAGAATTTATGAGTTCACAATCCAAATCCAAAATCAAATCAAATCTAAAAATCAAACATCAAAATACAAATTCCTAAAATTTAACATCTCCTTCAATATTCCTCAAGAGTTTTAAATCATCCATATCATCCATCCTTCATTTCACCATCATACTTTTGATCCTTAAATCATCCTAAATTTTCTTTTTTGCACCTAAAGTTAGATCAATCCAAAGAATTAGAGATTCATCTCCCACATTCTTAAAAATTGATCCCTATTTTATGGTGCAAACTATATTTGAACACAAGAGGAACATGGAAGCCAATAAAGAAACATCCACTTCAAGTGACCTAAGCCAAACAAATTTTGAGATAAATTTGGTTGGACCAAATGATCTTCTAACTAACTTTCCTTCATCATCAAAAAATCCTCAAGAGGAAAGTCAAGTAGAGGATATCACTAACAATTCCTTCAAAATGACACAAGATGAAATCATTGAGATGGTCCAAAACCCAGAGAATCTTAGAATCATCAACATCATGATGAGACTCAATCCCTTAGTCTACATGCTTGAATTAGCAAAACAAGGGGCTAAACTCCGTTTTGATTTTGATGTGAGTACCATTGTGGAAATATCTTTTGGGGCCATTCCTTTGATTTCATCCATGCCCCCAGTCTCATCTACACCTCCATTCCAAAGCATCACTCAATCCATCCCCCAAATCACATCATCCATTGCTCCAACTCAACCCATCATCAACAAAGGGAGCACATTTCTCAATGCATTAGAAACACACCCCCTTGTGAATAATCAAGAGTTAGACACAAACACCATCTTGGGGCAATCCATCCCAAAAAATCCATCACATCCATATGTCCCCCTCACCTTTCATGATCCTAATAACCCATCATCATTATTTCACACACCTCTCCCCATAACCTCACAAGGAGAAGGAGACATATTTGGACCAGGGGGAATCTTTGTCACTACATCTTCATCATTCCCCCCAGGGAGTATGCCACTTACATTTCCACCATTCCCCCCCTTGCCATCAATATCCACATCATCTCTTGGTTTAGGGCTTCCCCCTTTACCAAATATCAATCTACAAAATCAAATCAACCCTTTGATAGATAATCAAAATATCTTGTCATCGACATCATAACAACACATGACAACCATCTTGATAATGCAAGACACCACCATCACATCATCAACCATCCCCCAGGTATCTCAAAACATGGTCTCTTAAGGACTAAGCATATCAATCACACCATCCACCACCCAAATCCCAATCATTAATATGATAATGCTTCTCACCATAGCAACAAACACTATACCAAATCTTCCACCACCACCACCACCACCTCCACCACCAAACACAAATGTATCAATCCAATATAGTATTGCATTGCAAGTTGCTCAACAAGCTACCTATCAAAAGATACTTCAACAAATCCAAAATTGACAAGCTACACAATAGGCCACTCAAGCAGTGCAAGCCGCTCAAGTAGTGCAAGCCACACAAGCCACTCAAGCAGCTACCCAAGTAGTGCAAGCTACTCTAGCCGCACAACAAGCACAACAAGCATAGAAGGATTCTCAAGCCCAAGACCTATTACAACAATAGAAATCACAAGCCCAAGCATAGGCACAAGTGCAAGCTTGGGCCTAGTACCAAGCTCAACAGGTTCAAGCACAAGCACAAGCACAATACCTCGCACAACAACAAGTAGCTCAACAACAAGCATACCAACAAGCACTAAAACAATACGAAGAGCAGCAAGAAGAACCCAACTAGTAGCCCAACAACACACATTGTTGGTGCAACAATAGCAACAAGCTCAACAACAACATGATCAACAAGTACAAGCATACTTGGTGCAACAGAATGTGCAAAAACCATCCATCAACACACCAACCAATCCACCCATCCCTCCAACAAATGAGCCATCACAAAACACTTTCATTAGCCCCTTGATCTGCAAAATGATGTAGCAACATAGATCAAGTTAATTCACAACAAGTAATTGATCTTCAATTAGGGAGAACCAAAAAGACACCCAACAACTTATGGCCTTATCCATTTGATAGGAGCCTTGTAATGAAATCATTATCAAAGGGATTTGATATTCCTAAATTTGATAAATACCTTGGGACAGGAAACCCTGAAGATCACATCAGGGAATTCCAGGTTCATTGCATGGAAGTCACATATGACGATACCTATCTGATGCCTCTATTTCTGAGAAGTTTAGCTAGCCATGCGATGGAGTGGTTCTCTTGCCTTCCTCCTGGCATCAAGAAGTTCCAAGGGATTGTGGACACATTCATTAAAAATTACACATTTAATATAGGTATGGATGTCAGTCTCAAGGAACTACCAGCTCTTAAATAAGGAAAGAACAAATCATTTGCTTCCTTCCTGCAATGATGTAAATCCGAAGCCAATAGGAGCAAATGGGCCATGCCAAAAGAACAAGAAGTTTTCACAATCATCTCCAACCTTGACGGGGCCTTAGCATTCCATCTCAAGATGCAAGGGATCACCACATACGATCAACTGATATCTAAGGAACTCAACATTGAATGAGCCCTTATTTCACGAGGGACACCCACATATCTAGAACAACAAAGAAATCACCCATCCAACATCTATAACTAGAAACCCCGCACATGGGAAAGGAACAAAAATGTCAAAAATGATGGTGTGGTTGATGCTAAGGTCATGATCAGTGCTTCGAGGAAAAAAATCAAACCTACCAACAACCACAAAAAAATGATTGAAACAACACCCAAACTAATGCAGTATCACAACACCAACCAAAAAAAATAAGGTTAATAACCTAAATAGTCAAGGGGGACCACCCTCGCAAAACAAAAATCCCACCAAGAAGAAGTAAATGGCCCTTGGAGAACCACTTGAGGTCATAATGAAGAAATTGATAAACAAAAACCTCATCAAGGCTCCCACCTATGAGAATTACTAGGAACCAGAAGTGAAACCACCCTCGTACAATGAAAACTAGCTCTATGACTTTCAAAAAATCAAAGGGCATACCACTAATAGTTGCATGAGGTTAAAAAACCTAATCCAAGACCTCATTGATCAAAAAATTATAAAAGATGAAAACCAGAATCTTAAAATATACATGAATCTGATGCCAAATCACAACAATAAAGGGAACAATAAGAATGATAAGGGGAAGGGAACATTCAAAAGTTTCAACCATGTATATGACCATGTCATTGCATCCTTGGATGAGTATTGCTAGGTTATCACCATGAAGGGAGCCCACGTTGATTGTGGAGTCACCATAAGAGGCAAGAAAATGACCATCGCAGGGTCATCTCAGCCTCCTAGAGCATCCACTTCTAACCCAAAATCTATTCCTAGTGGTTATAATGTCATTGGTCAACTGGAAAGAATCCTAACTCAGATCTCCATCATGGAGTTACTGAATATATCATCATCCCATAAAAATATCCTTGAAGAAGCATTAGCCTCATCCACTGTCTTCGTGGATCTTAACACTGAACAATTCAAAGCTATGATCAGGAATATCATTATCCCAAACCTTCTCACATTATCTGATCAAGAATTCCCTGCCCAACTATCTCACAATTGTACACTCCATTTGGAGGTCTTGGTATATAAGAACAAAGTCAAAAGGGTTTTGGTGGATGGAGGTGGAGGTTTAAACATTTGTTCCCTTAAGCTAATAAAGAATATGGGAATCTCTGAGGATACCATTGACAAAGGAAAAGGTATCACAATTAGGGCATACAATGATCAAGAGAGAGTGTCTCAGGGAACTATCCAACTCCTTGTCCAAGTGGGGGAAACAATAATGGAAACCACCTGCCAGGTCCTCGACCTTGATTTTCCTTACAATATTCTCTTGGAACACTTGTGGATCCATGGGATGTAAGTAGTTGCATCAACCTTCCACCAATTTGTCAAATTCACATATCAAGGTCATGAGGTCACTATACATGGGGATCTCAAACCATTCTCTTATTGCAAGAGCCTAGAGGCCAAATATTATAAAATCCCCCATGTACCAAAGAATGATGAAGGCTCATCTACCCCATACATTGACCCACCAACCCTCACTTCCACTTCTATGACAGAGACACCCACCATCCCCACCATCTCAGACATCAAGATTATTATCTAGGATAATGGATGTGGGAACTATACTATCCCAAAGAATGCCTTTGTGGTAAGAGAGTTACCATAATTTCCTAGGTCACAGGGACAACCACAATCAAAGAACACTTCATTATCCCAAACACTTGCAGTAGGCTCTTCCAACTTCTGAAGTTGGGGAGATTTAGGCAGGAAGATAATAGAAGAGGACCCATCCCACCTCTTGTACCAAGATAATAGACTAGTAGTTGATCTACCTATGGATGACAACAGTAAGGGTTTACAAATGATGCTCGCCATGGGTTATGATAGAAAAAAAAAGCTTGGCCAAAATGACAATGGGCTTCTAATACCTATTATTCCTAAGACTCGAGTAAAAAATATTGGCCTCGGATGTACCCCTCCAAGTATAACCATATGTGGCTGAAATCCCCCAATTAAAAAGGTCAAAACTCCTCAACAAACGAAAACTTCCCTACAATTTCCTGTATCCATTGGCCTACCCTTAGATAACTTCACATTTGACATAATCGATGTCTGTAGCAATAGTGATGAGGAAGATACCATAACTGATCTACCTAGGCTCTTCAAGAAATCCTCTATCCTCATGCTTAGTACCATGTATTTTGAGACAAATGACCATCAAAACCATGAAATCCATCTAGTCTACCCACAACTCATCGATTATGACCAATGAGGACCACCAATTCTGGACACATTCAAAAATGATGAGGCACTCTCAGAATTCATGGGACTGCAGGAAAATATTCCATGTGTCAATGATAAATTAGGATTTATCATTGAGTTGGACACACATGCATACTATGGGGAAACAATTGAATCCCTCAATTGCAAAAGTGAAAAACTAAGAATAATCTCTAGGTCCTTGAGTGAAAACCACACTGTGGCACTCTTCGACCTGAAAAATAGTAAAAAGAAAGGATGCATCCAATGGTGAAAACCTCTCTAAGGTGCCCGAGGATGGGGGATTCAATCTTCCTCTTAGAGCTCTACACTAGGAAAAATCAACGGTCTTAGCTGAAAAATGCAATCCAGTTAATTTGGGAATAGAGGAGACCCCACACATCACATTTTATGCAGAGTCATTACTATCAGAAGAACAAGAGCTCCTAGTAGCCTTCTTGAGAGAGAGACAAGTTAATTTTGCATTGAGTTATGTCGGCATGCCCAGCTGTGATCCATAGATTGTGGTTCATCACCTAGTAGTCTACTCCAAAGCAAAGCCCATTAGACAAAAATTTAGGAAAATGTATCCTCAAATTGCTTTGTTGGTCAAGATGGAATTGAAGAAACTACTTGAAGTAGGATTCATATGACCAATATACTATCTAGAATTGTCAAATCTGGTTCCTATTTCAAAACCCAATGGTGACATTTGAATCTGCACAAATTTTAGAGACCTAAAAAAAGCATGTCTGAAAGATGATTTCCCATTGCCAAATATTGACATGATAGTGGACATGACAATGAGACATGAAATGTTTTCTCTGATGGATGGTTTCTCTGGGTACAACCAAATAATGATTGCTAAAGAATACCAACACAAAATGACCTTCACTTGTCCATGGGAGACCTACTACTGGAACATGATGCCATTTGGCCTAAAGAATGCTAGAGCCACCTACCAAAGAGCCATGATGTTAATCTTTCATGACATGATCCAAAAAACTAATGAAGATTATATTGATGACATACTAGCAAAATTCAGAAAAAGGAGAGATCACACAACAACCTTGAGTGCTATTTTCGACAAGCTGGAGGAATACAAGGTCTGCTTAAATCCAAAGAAGTTCATCTTTGGTGTATAATAAGGAAAGCTACTAGGATACATAGTGTCAATGAGAGGTATTGAAATAGATCCTGCCAAGGTAAAAGAAATCCTTGAGATGGAAGCACCCAAAACATTGAAACAGTTGAGAGGCCTCCAAAGCAGGCTTCAATCCATCTGTAGATTCATAGAACAACTAGAAGACAAGAAAAACCTATATTCTCACCTACTTCACAAGGGAATAGCGTACAAATGGGATGACAAGTGTGAGGAAGCGTTAAAAAAATCAAAGAATATCTGCTCACACTTCCGGTCCTCATGTCACTTATCCCAAGAAATTCTACTAATCCTCTATGTGTCAGCAACAACAACAGCCCTTGGTGCTCTCCTAGCTCATCACGGTGAAAATGGGATAGAAAGGGCCATCTATTATATCAGCTACACAATGGTCGGACATGAGTTAAACTACTCATTCATCAAAAAATCCTATCTAGCAGTAGTGTTTGCTTCACAAAAATTCAAACATTACATTTTGGGAAACAAAATAAAACTCATTGCCAAAATTGACCCCCTTAAGTACCTATTATCAAAGGCAATGGTCACAGGAAGGATGGCCAAGTGGGTCATGATTCTATGTAAATATGACATCGAATACATGGAATGAAAAACAATCAAAGTCTAGGTGATCACAGATCAGCTTGCAGAAGCACCCATATATTCAGAGAATCCACTCATATTATAGTTTTCGGATGAATCCATCTTCAATATCAACATATCCAACCACTAGAAAATCTACTTTGATGGTTCCTACATGCAACATGGATCAGGAGCTGGTGTCTTCTTCATCACCCCTCAAGGGGATTGTATACCTAGATCCTACAAATTGGCATTCCCCTGCACTAATAACATTATATAATATGAGGCTTTAACCATAGGTCTCATAAGAGAAGTGCAGTGGCACATCATGGCCCTTAGAGTATATGGAGACTCCTAGTTGATAATAAATCAAATGAATGATGAATACCAAACGAAAGATGATAAACTGACTCCATACAAAAATTTGGTAGAGAGCCTCAAAGAATCATTCATTGATATCACATTTGAGAAGATTCCCAAAGAAAACAACAGAGCAACAGATGCCATGGCAATGATTAGATCCCTACTGGACATCCCTCGCAACATCTCGAGACATGAATTCTTGGTAGAGCAACTTCTCGTGCCTGCACTTGAGGCACTAGAGTTAGAATTTGTGTGTGAAATATTTGGTCCCAATGATCCTTGGTACCATGACATTTATACCTACCTATGAATAGGTGTCCTACTTGTTGACTTACCCTCGAGCCTAAAAAGAGATTTTGTCAAGAAAGCATCCTGGTTCGTCATCTTAGGAAATACCCTTTACCGTAGGAGTAGAGAAGGAACCCTACTAGGTTGTTTAAATGTTGAGGAGGCATTGACTGCTTTAACTAAGGTGCATAATGGTATTTGTGGTTCACATTGGAGTGAAATGACCTTGGCCAAAAAATTGCTGAGGATGGGGTATTATTGGCCTACAATGGAAAGAGAAGCACATGACTATGTCAAAAGGTGCCTACAATGTCAGCAACATGGGGACCTCATCCATGCTCCAACTCAAGAACTTCAGCAACATGGGGACTTGATCTCATTGGAAAGATAACCCTCGCCTCATCCAATGGCCACAAGTTCATCATAACTGCCACTGAGTACTTTACCAAGTGGGTGGAAGCCATCCCCATGACATACATCACTAGAAAGAAGATATCAAAGTTCATCTTGAACTGCTTAATATGTTGATACAGTGTTCCCCAAGCTATTATCTCAGATAATGGGACACCTTTTAAAAATCAGGATGTCCATCACCTATGTGAAAAATTCAAAATCCAACATCGCTTTTCCACTCCATATTATCCCCAAGGCAATGGCCAAGCAGAAGCTACCAATAAAACCATTCTGAAAATCCTCACAAATATAGTCAATGACACAGGTCGTGACTAGCACTTGTAGCTAAATCCCACCCTTTGGGCCTATTGAACCAGCATCCACACACCAACTGGTTCCACCCCCTTCTCCCTGGTCTACGGATCAGAGTTCGTATTACCCATCAAGATAGAACTCCCATCACTAAGAATATCACTAAAAAACCTCATCACAGATGAAGAATACCACGTATCAAGACTAAATGAGTTGGAGCTACTTGATGAGCAACGTATGGACACTTTTAGTCATTTGCAAGTCTATCAGAATAAACTCAAGAGGAGCTATAACAAGAAGATCAGAAGCAAGACTTTCCAAGTTGGAGAACTAGTGCTAAAAGAGAATAAGAAGAATGTCCCAAATCTAAACGACAAAGGAAAATTTGAACCCAATTGGTTGGGACCATTCATCATCACAACAAACTATAATTTAATGGCATATCAGTTATCAACACCTGAAGGAGAACCCCTGCAGGAGCCCATCAACAACTCACATCTCAAAAAGTTTTATGCCTAAATCTTTCAAGGTATAAAACCAAAAAATCAAAAAATTAGAAAATATCTTGAAAAAATGGTCACCCTGATGAAAACCTTGCAAACAGGTGTCTTGATGACAACAAAAAATTAAAAAAGTAGAAAAATGATCAAAAATAGGAAAGATAAAAATTGTCCTCTAGTGAAAACCACTTGAGTGGCGCTTTGGGCAAGTACCTTGGAGAAAACTTGGCAAACAGGTGCCTTGTGTAAATAAACACTTTCCATCCACTAGGATCTTCGCGACTCATTTTGCATCATCCATCCATCACGCTTCCATCATCCATCACATTCCATCCATTACACATCCATCATCCATTCACATCTGCATCATAGCTTGGTCTTGTGTTCATATCATGATCCCTCCTAGTACTACTCATCCCATTCTCAAGGTTAGTTTGTCCTACCTCTATCAGGGTAGTCTATTGTTTCAAGCTGGGGGCATGTTCTTAACGAATCATATTCATGTATATTCTTCCTAAGGTCCCTAAATCAAAAAATCCAAAAAACATTAGAAAAATTACAAAATCTAAGAATCAGAAAATCCAAAAACATCAAAAAGATAAATATCCAAAAACATTAAAAAAACCAAGAAAATCCAAAAACATTCAAAACATTCAAAATCCCAAAACAGGTCAAAAATTCAAAAAAAAATTCATCTTTTCAAACTACGAGTCTCTGAGCCTTGAGCATAGGAAAGGTTGATCTTTGATCATCCCCCGAGACACTTAGGTTAGTTCTTTAGGAGTTCGTCATAATAAACTACCAATCCATGTGTTCATATCTCATCAATAATCGAGACTATGTCAGTCGAACTACATGGTCTCTGCATGTATAACGCAGGCAAGGCTAATCTATTGATCAGCCCCCGAGGCCCCTAGGATAAGTATTTAGGTTAGTCTCTTGGTCAAAATCTCAGAAAACCCCAAAACATTCGTAAAATCTCAAAAATACCAAAAACAGCCTCAAAACATTTCAAAAAACATCAAAAACATCCAAATATTTGAAAAATCCATCCGTCTCATCTTGCTTTCACCCACAATAAACATCACTCACAATATATCAAACATCATCCCAACCTTTGGTAAAATAGTCAGAAACAAGTCTAGCAGTTCAAACGTGAGAACTCAAAACGTCAAACTCTCAAGTCTAGGTTAGTACATAAACAAGTTGGTCAACTCTTGGAATCAATAGCTCATCATCTAGTCAGTCCCATATCAAATTATCTGATATCATTTCCTAGGATGAATCCTTCCTGCAATGGACATCAACATTAGGTGTCACTATAGTTTAGTCATGGCTAGCAGCTTTGAAGAACATCAACTTGTTTGTTTACTTTATCTTTGTCTTTTGGCTTGTCTTATCGTGTTCATTCCAAGGACCTCTTGATGATGTCCAAATGAAATATTTAGAGAGATAGGAATGGGGAAATGATCATTATCTTTTTATCTGTTGCTCTTGTTGGATGTCTTTATAAAATAACCTCAGTGAATACTTGCTTTATTAGGTGTGTATAGAAGGTGTTTTAGATATCTTGTTGACCACATAGGAAGGCTTTCCTTTCTATTTTTTGGTCCAAGATGTTTGAAGTACCTGAAGTGCATCCTAGTAAGGATTTCGTATGTTAGGTGTGAACAAGGATATTCTTATCTGATTCTTGAGTCAAATTCCATGACACTAGGTGCAACCCCATCCTAGTACTTTATACCTTGATGCATTGTACTTATGTGTGTAATCAAACATAAGGTAATTGGCCCTTTGAAAATACCAAATCCTCGGAAAGCAAATCATCATCATCATCATCATCATCATCATCGTCTCATGTCTTGTTGGAATCTCTTATTTTCTTCTATCTCTTACTGTTCGCACTAACAAGGTACCAAGACACTTAATCACAAGTCATCATCATCATTGCATTCATCCTGTATCCACAAAAAACCATTAGCATATTGCATTATACATATCATATAGAATGTCAAAATCATTCCATATGCATTGCATCTCCATCATATATAATAGAGATTGGTTATTCTAAGCATCTCATAAATAATTACATTAGTCATTTGCATAAAATAAATCATCCCATACATGAATATAAACATCTACATCATCATAGCATCATTTGCATTCATCATATCATAACATTGCATAAAAGCATCCATTACACCATCATACATCATATATCAAAAGCATCCATTTGCATATCATAACACATACATATATCATTTTATAAAACATCATTTCAACATATCATATCATTACGTCATCATCATAACATCATAAGTGCATATCATACATGAGAAAATTACACACATCTTCTCATCCATCATTGCATAAAAATATAGATTTTTTAGTCTAAGCATTTGCATACATTATGAAAAAAGTGCATCAGAAAAAGTAATGAAAAGAGAAAAATATTGCATTGGCGTCATCACATAAAATATAATACGCATCACATAATCATTGCATTACATCATAAAACATCATCATCATAGCATCAAAAGATAGAACATGATTGCATAGCATATAGAACATAAAGATCATCCATAATGCATAAATAAAATAGGACATATCGCATATCATCAAATCAAAATCATCATCTCATATATCATCAAAATAATATATTGTCATGGTACAAAAAATTAGATCAATGTACATGTGTCTATCAATGAGTACAATCAGCCCATGGGGCTATAAAAAATGAGCCCAAGGGAAAAAAAAAGAATCATGTCTTGATCAACAATAGGCCTAACCCTACTGGTTGCTTCCCTCACCACCTACCCTCTCGCCATGGTCCTCTGCCGGCCTATGCCCTACCCTTTGTGAAAAATCTAGCACCCGAGCTGTAAAAAATTTGGCACCTAAGCTTCCCATGGTATGGCTTGATAATAATACAGTTTGTAATAATCGGCTTCCCTATAGGCCCAAAGTGATACTATGCTCCAGGAGGAAGAGGCGGCCATGCTCTCTAATTTCTATGGGCAATCCATCTCAGTCATCACCTGTAACTTTGTTTCCTATCTATGTAGGACCTCCTAGTCTTGCTCGACCCATAGTGATCTCTCTTAATTGTCAATGTCGGTACTTGGGCCTGCAACTGCAAAATTAGCCTATCTTTCGGATCTAGCTGTGGAGGTGGCTATACTGGTAGCTAATATTGATCCCCATCTCTGGGTGGCATGGGGATCTTGTCCTAGTGTCCTAGATCCTAGTCCTACCAGGGGGCATCATGTCTCTGCTCTCCAACCTGTGGATTTCTGGGTGGTTGATCCTATGGCCCACGATCCTAAACCTAGTGAACTGGTGGTGGCCCACCACCACCCTGATCCTGATCCCTATCCCCCTAGCCTCATCCTGCTCCCCTGCCTCTGGCTCTCCATCGAGTAGATGGTATCCCTAGAACTATTAGCCAAGGTGGTGGCTGAAACTAGTCTCGGTATGCATGTGTAGTCCCTGGATCCACCTATCCCTAGCCATACAACTATAGCTTGGCCACCAGTTTTCTGAGAGAGTCAACTACCTCCTGGGTTGGTATGTAGTGTACCCAAGAGCTCTGGGTCACTATCCTCACAAAAATGGCCATATACTGATCGTCAGGCTGATCTTGTACCTCTCCAAACTACCTTTGTACCCTGCCTGGTAGGTACATCTCAAGCATTGTATGCTCTCACCCCTGCATCAGTTGATTCTGGCAAGAAAATAACAACTATTGGACATCATCAAACTAGGTAGGCTACCCAAGGTATGGCCGCCACATAAATACTTTCATGTCATCAAGGACTCTCCACTAGTGGGGAATCCCATGCTGTCCTATATGGCTGAATGAAACACCCCCTCGGTATTGCTAGAAAATCGGATCAGCTAGCTCCATGGGAACCTAAATGACTCAAGGTCGAAGCATGACGATGTGCTCCCAGGCCCAGATGTGTAGAAGTTTCATGCCTGCCCCAAGCGCTTGGCCATCTAGGTAGGAAAACTCATGTAAGTCTCTATATAGTGAGGCTAGAAGAACTGGCTCCCACACAAATAGTCTCCATCACTGAACCATCTGCTCCCAAGCGAGCTCCCATCCAAGACTGAAGTAATAGCCACACCAATCTAGTAAGACGAGACCTGAAATAATAGTTGTGATAACCAATTGAAATCCAAAAAACAATAGGGCTATAGCGCTCTAACTTGATCTACCCCTTGCAAAATACAAGTTTCTCAAGGCCCATGACATCGTGGCATGCATCCCTCTTGGCATCTGAATCATAAATAACACACTTGCCATGAATAGGCAGTCTATAGATCTACCACACATCCTCTAGTGTGACTGTAGCCTCCCATTGGGAGGTGGAAGGAAGAGGTCTCACTGTGCCATTGCTTAGTGAGTGTCGTTACCATCCCCAAGTGAGTACGAATAGGTGGTGCATAGGTGATGTACCAGAGACCAATCCACCCTGGGTGCTCCTACTGTCACTTGGTCAGCTCACCCAAAATATTGAAAAGCTCTTGAGACTTGTGTTCACATGAGTAGATATCTCTTGCCTCCTGCATTAGGAAAAGTCACCATGTCAAAATTCATAAAAAAAAATCCTGGTCCTAGCTTGTCTTAGCATTCTAAAAGTAACTCCAGTGTCACTGCCTATGAAGGCGGTGCAATTTTTAAATTTCAAACTATGGCACTAGAGCCTTCAAACTCCAAAATTGCACTACGGCATTGTAGTTTGCAAAGGTGTTGGAGTTTAACAAAGAACCCTAAGTTTAAAGTGCACTGTGGTGTCACACCTTGCAAAAGCAACAGAGTTTGGAATTTGACCCTAAACTCCAAACTACACCGTGACATCGTTACCCGCGATGGCGGCGTAGTTTAACACCGAGTGATGTTGTTTGAAAAACCTAGTAGCGCAATATAGCCCCACTCCTAGAGACCTAATTTCCTAATGCATTAAATGAGCATGAAAATCAAAAAACAAGCTTGGGTCAAGTTGAATCACTGGTGGTCCAGTGCCAGGAAGTCTCTGGTGCATTTGTACTCTATTGGAAATATGCATGGGAAGCTGTCGTTGCACCATTTCTCTAGAAGGTCAGAGCTCAAAATCGTAGAAATTCTAAAGGCTGAATGTGAAAATGAATTGGAAGTGGCCCCCCAAGGCCTATTTAAGCCTAAAAATTAGGGTTTTCTAACCCCGTTTAGCTATCCAGGAGGGGTCTAGGTCCCCTCATCCCTTTTTTGTTCATCTGAGGGTTGATTTGTATCATTTTTTGCATTTTATCTCATTTTGTGGCCTCCCGGAGCCTTTCTGGACCTGTCGGGCACCTTATCTTTTTCCGTGAGATCACCCAAAAATCAAACTTTTTGTTTGATCTCTTGAGGGGGCAGTATATTGGCATATTTTTCTCTCATCGAAGCAGCAATGGGGTAAGTTTTGAAATTGAATTTTTTTTGGCTTTTGATTGAGATAGTTTATTCTTTGAATCAATTTATTCTTTGAATCAATGTAGCAAGTGCACTGCTTCAAAGAGGGGAAAAATGTAGACATGTAAAATGTATTGATTGGCATTACATGCTTGATCCTAACTACTAACACTGTTTCATCCTTAATCATCCCTCAGTCTAACCATTTAATCGAATACCCTTATTTGATTAAATTCATCAATTTCCTCTCTTAACTAAATAAATAATTTATCTGATTAAGTCATTCTCTCTCGTTAATTAAATCAATCAATTTGATTTAATTAACCCTGGATCCTTTATTTAATTAAATAAATCAAATCTTATTTAATTAATTTCTAAATTCTATCATCTCATTAAATTAAATCAATTAAACCTTTATTTGATTTAATCTAACCAATCATCCCCTTTAGTTAAATAAAACAAAATATTTATTGAACTATCTCTAAAATCACATTCCTCTCATCTTTGATTTAAATCAACTCATAAATCTAAGTCAAATTTGTCACATCATCTAATCCTTCATTAAATTAATTAACCCTTGATTAATTTAATCCTAATCCATGTCCCATCCTTTAGCTTTTGCCACTTGCACATGAAAATATATTTAATTCATTTATTAAATCCCTATTTTCTCTCAACATGGCATAATAGAGGAATATTCTTCCAAATTTGAAATCTTTCCAAGTGGACTTTGTCCTTCCAACAAGACATTTATTCCATCTTTGCATTGAGCCAAGTGGCATTTAAGAGATTCATTTTTCCTTTACATATCATTTCATTATTTTCAAAATCCACCTAAATGCGTTTATGGGCACATTCATCAAAATGTGCACATCCCTCATCCATTCTCATCTTGACAAGTGGCACTTGGCCATTGGTTGAAAATTGGTCCCACATTGCTTCATTTTGGGAATTTCTCCATCTTGTCTTTCTATAAATAAGAGGCCTCTTTCCTCATTTCATCATCGACAATTTGAGAAAACTTACTACACTCAAATCCATACTCAAGCATTGCAATTCTCATCCATTTCATCAAGTCTTAGCTAGGTTATGTAGGTTTTTTATCTTGAAGCACACTTGAATCTTCAACAAAGTGGATCAATCATCATCAAATCATCAAGAGCTTGCATAGGAGTTGGGAAAGGGCCAATTTCGATATCAAATTGGCACCAACTCCCCTATAAGATCAAGAGCCTGCATGTTCTTAACAGGATTTAATCTATTTCATCACTTTTTCATTATATTGTTGCTTTCATTCCTATTTTAAACATTGTTAAATGGATTTTATGGGGAAATTTGATCTTAACCTGCATTTGAATCTTCTAATGTGTTTGTTTGTTGGTCTCTTGTAGGTATTGGTATCTTATTTCTACACATGCAAGCACACACAAGAAAATGAAAGAAAATAAAAGTGTAAAAGACTAGTAAGGAAAATGTGAGTGAGCCATCGATAAAGTTATCTACCTCCAAAGCTTAGTTTGTATAAGTGGAAGTTGAATAAATCAACTAAGGCATAACAACAAATCCATTACTAGGACAAGGCTAATAACTTCTTTACCCCATTGGGTGCAAAAAAAGAATGAGTCGAGGTAGGTGAGCGAAAAAGGTCATGTAATATTGAGAAGGGAATGTTCTACAACTATGACATGACAATGAGTTGGAGTGTTATATGGGTTCAGTGGATAGAAATTATCGCATACTTGCTTAGTATTTATTTCAATTGATGACACTCATCACTACGATGTCCAAGAACACGATGATATGCACAATGTGGAATGTTGGCATCTTTAAGATATATCACCAACCTATTCATAGGTGGTAATAGTATGAGTAATTTGTTTAAAAGTATTTGTAATTTCCTTTTACATTGAGGTGGTGGACAAAGAGGAAAATTTAGTTTCGGTAACTTGTAAGGCCTCTTGCATTTGCTAGATTCACCCTTCTCTCAAATTGAAGGAGGAGGACCCAAAGTGATCTTTTCATCCTTATCATTGTTATCATTCAAGGGTTGCTCTCAAGGAAGGAGGACATTCAGATCAGGAGGGGAATCAAAGATCACTGTGCCATCATCATGAAGCCTCAAATTTTCTCTAAGAGGCTTGTTGTAATGAGAGGGATCTAGATATCCTAAACCCCATTTTATTGTCATCTTTTGAAGTTTTTTCTAAGAGTTGATAGATTCCATGTTCAGTTGTTATGTCACATCCATATTTGCTAAAGATTGTGAAAACTTTGCCATATGTTTCTTCAAGGTTGATTGGAGTGTTTGTTACTTTGTTATCATAAAATGGTTGAGTGTTTATTTCTTTAGAAGAACTAGATTCACCTTCTGTAGGGGACTTAGGTTCAACTTTTTTTTTCAGGATGTAAATAACCAAACATTTTAGGAAGTGGTACTATAGGGAGGCGAATGAGTCCAGGGAGTTATTTTTTTGAAAATTTTCAGAATTTTATAATTGGTTTTTATGCTTTTTATGTTTTTGATGTAGGTATAATATGAAAATGCAGAATTTGATCAATTTTTAATGAAAGGAAATGCAAAAATCTAAGCTATATGAGCTTTTCACTAATGCAAATTTGAAAACCTTAGAATGCAAAATAAACAATGAAAAATGCCATGCAATGCTAATGTAAACTATGCCTAGGATGTAAATGCACTTGAAATTAGAAATATGACATTCTAAAGTCAAGTTCACCAAAATGAACCAATGATTTTTTGGAAATGTGGGTTCTCTTACACTTCTAGAGTTTTGCACCTAAAAGGAGAGAGTTACCAAAAGTATTTATGGCTCACTCAAGAATAATCCCTTGAGATTCCAATGTAAAGATGATTGAAATCCTTCTAAGGGTAATTTCCTAGATGCAAAGAATTGATGAGAGAGACTAACTAATAATGCAAAACTAATGAAATGTAAGATGTTTGAAAACATGTGATATGCAAAATGACCTAAAAATGAAAAAAAACTATAATAAAAACTTATGATATCAAAGGTGTACACCTGGAAACTAGAAAGTGATGGAGAGGAGCTTTGTAATTCTATAGAAGTCACTGTTGAAGCCAACTAGGACTCATACGCCAAGTTGGGCGACTTAGTCCAATTTCAAGGAGATTCTACCAGAATAGGTTTCAGACAACTAGGTACTCAAAACTACAAAAAGCTCTATTTTGTGCCTAGCAGTGGGACTCATATTCCATTGATGGCATATCAGTCCACTTCTAGATTTTGGGGAATTCAAAAGTGCAATTTGTAGTTCCTAGTCTACACTTAAGCTCCTAGCAGGTTTTCGGATTCAAAATGGAAAAATTTGACCTGTAGGTGTTCTCCAAGCTTCTTTTAGGGATTTGAAAAATTTGAATGAATTTGAAAATTTGTTGACAAATTTTCACACCTTGCTCTTTAAAAAATTTGCACACTAGACTTGCAAAACACATGCAAAGTGGGGGAAAAATTGTTGAGGGTTAGTGAATAGGGGTTTACCTTGCTCAAACTCCAGTTTGGTAATTAAACCATTAAAAATGAAATGAAATGAAAAGAGAATGATGAATGAACAAAATGAAATGCTACAAGTCACCAAAAACCTTGAAGTATAGAAATCTGAAGACATGCAAGTAAAAGCTCCAATGGATTTAGACTTGAGAATGCTTGAAATTCCTATAATGCTTAAGTGAATGATTGATAATTGCTTGAATGATTAAGTGAATGAATGGGGGTGAAATGAGAGGAAAAACCCTATATCTATACACAATTATGCAATATTTCCCAAAAATACCACATCATAGGCTAATCTTACGTCTTAGAAAATAATAAGTCCCTAGAATTTTGAATTTATTTTAATTTTTGAGACAAAGGGGACTCATTCACCCTAGTGGAGAATGGGTCCCACTTATGCATTTTAAGTGGGTATTAGAAATTAATGTATTAATTGATGTTTATTGGGATAATTTTCAAAAATACACCTAAGTAAGGCCTATAATGTAGAAGTTTTCAAAACCAACTTCATAGTCCAAGAACACTTGCATGCAAAGAGATACATGTCATAGGGAAGAGAATGGAGAAAAAAGAAAGAGAGGGTGTGAAGCTCTGTAATATGAAATATATATTAACATAACAATAGAATAAAATATTTACAAAGATCAATCCTTAAAAGGAGATCAACAAAACCTAAAAGTAACCCTAATAGGTAGACATTTAATAATTACTATAATTATTAAATGTCACAATATGCAAACTAAAGTGAAATCTTAAGAGAGGAATAAAGGTAACTTAATTAACATAATTAAGTTAAAAACTTTACTCTAACACCCACCCTTAAGATGAGCAAGAGTGTAGCTACAAACATGTGTAAGAAAGCAAAAGTAACTACAATGCATGAAAATAAATTTGGGTCCTGACAACTAGGCCTAATTAGGTACCTGAATACAACCAAATATTTGTAAAGCGGAGTAAAGGAGAAAACCCATTGGGAAAAAACTCTTCTCCAAAAAGAGATAAAGAAACATGCTGAAAAAAACATGAAGGAAGGAAGGCCTCATTGAGAGCCCCCAAGGACAACTTCCTTCACCCCAAGCATGGACCACAATGGAAGATAGCATAGAGATGCCAAAGGTTTAGTGAAGATACCTGCAACCTGCTCCTCTATAGGAATGTACTCCAAGATGAGAGAACCATCTTGAATCAACTACCTAATGAAGTGCATGTGGATTTCAATGTGATTAGTCCATTAATGCTCCACTCGATTGTAGGAAATGTGAATGGCACTCTAATTGTCACACCAAAGAATAGTGGGACTATCAGGAGAAAACCCAAACTCTGTCATCAACTGCCAAAGCCATAAAACCTCTTGACTAGCTAATACTGTTGCTTGGTACTCAACCTCTATAGATGATAATGCAATAGCAGACTGGTTCTTGCAAGACCATGTGATAGGACCGGAACCAAGGCAAAAAAAAATCCAAAAGTAGACTTTTGATCATTGACATCACTAGCCCAATCTAAGTTAGTGAAGCCAATAATGTGAGGGAATCCTGAAGTGTAGTGAATTCCATAATGAGTGGTTCCCCGAATGTACCTCAAAATATGTTTGGGTACTTGCCAATGAATCTCATGAGGATCATGGGAGAACTGAGAAACAAGGCCAACCACAAAGCAAATATCAAGATGAGAATGTGTCAGGTACAACAAACTGCCAACCAACTACCTGTATAAAGTGGGATCCACTGAAGGAGTAGAACAAGTAGAAGAAAAAACAACACCTGACTGAAATGGAGTGGGGGAAGGCTTGCAATCAAGCATTCCAAATCTTTGAAGCATATCAAGAGCATGCTTCTATTGAAATATGGAAATCCCATCCAAAGATTGAATAACCTCTAGGCCTAAAAAGAAGTGCAAAAGACTGAGATTTGTCATCTCAAACTGCTCCATCAAAGCTTGTTGAACACTCTGAATCATGGATGATGAGCTACTTGTAAGAATGAGATCATCTACATACAACACAAGAATTAAAATATCACCCTTCTGATGCTAAATGTACATTGTGTGATTGGAACGACGTGTGAAGTGAGAGGAAAGCAAGAAAGAGTGCATCTTCTCATACCAAGCCTGAGGGGCTTGTTTGAGACCATACAATGAATGTCGAAGTCTACAAACCAAAGAAGTTTCCTATACAAATCCCTGAGGCTGCTCCATATAGATCTCCTCATGTAGGTATCCATGCAAGAAAGCACTCTTCACATCCATCTAAAACACTGTCCATACCTGTGAAGCTGCAAGTGAAATTACAAGGCGTATAGAGTTCATCTTGGTGATAGGAGAAAAGGTCTCAAAGTAGTCAATACCCTCTACCTGAGAAAACCACTTTGTAATAAGATGTTCCTTATACTTATCAATCAAACCATCTGCAACATACTTGGTACGGTACACCCACTTGCACCGAACCAACTTTCTCCCTTTCAGAAGAGAACAAAGATCCCAAGTGTGATTCTTCATGAAAGAAGAATACTCCTCATCCATGGCCGTATCCCACTCAAGGTAACCTTTTTCCTCTAAAAAATTCTGAGGATCATCCAAAATGGCATGACTCAAAAGACTAGAACCAAATGTCTGAGCATGAGTATGATGAGTATCTGAAGGATTACCTGCCAAAGAACCACCCGCCTCAATACTAACACAGGCCCACCTAGGAAAATGTTGAGTGGCTAGTGGTGGTGGAGATGGTGGATCATCATTTGCATCATCCTCAAGAGATAAGTAATCCTCAAGAGATGAAGAGGGAGGAGTAGGCAGTGAGGGAGAAGTTGGTGATGGAGAATCCATTTGAGGATAGCGCTCATCAACCTAGACATCCTGCCGAAACAAGACCTCTCTGGAATCGGGATTAAATGACCTATATGCCTTAACATCCTCATAGTAGCCAAAAAATAAGAGTGGTTGGCTCTTCCTTTCCATGGATTTCCATTGAGCATCAGGAATAAATTCCCAAGCCTCACTACCAAAAACTCAGAATGTAGAAACATCAGGCTTGACATGGGTCCAAGCCTCCTAGGGAGCCATATGTCATAATGCCTTATGAGGCATCCGATTCTAAATATAATTGGCACAATTGACTGCCTTAGCCCAAAATGAAGAACTCATAGCTTGATACTATATTATACAATTTTCCATCTCCCATAAGGTTTTGTTCTTTCTCTCAACAACACCATTTTGCTAAGGGGTATAAGGTACTGTAAGTTGATGTTGCAAACCATGCTCAGTGCAAAAATCCCTGAAAGCCTGATTTTCATAGTCCCCCCATTATTTGTGCATATCCTCCTGATAGAAAGTCTAGATTGCTTCTCCACAAATGTCTTAAAGGTCCTTAATGAATCAAAGACATCAGACTTGTACATAAGAAATTACACCCATGTACATCTAGAGAAGTCATCAATAAAAGTGATCACATATTAGGCCCCTAAAAAAGGAGTCGAAAAGGACATAAGATCACTGTGTACCAACTCCAAGGGTGCCTTAGCATGTGTGGCTCAAACCTTAGGAAAAGGATCTTATTGATGTTTTCCAAGAGCACAACCTTGACATACACCATTAGTATAGGAAATTTGAGGAAGCCCAATCACAAGTGCTTGAGTACTCAACTGTTGTAGATATCTATAATTGACATGGCCAAAATGCTCATGCCAAATCCTTCTCACTGAGTCTACATGTGCTATAAGAGAGGAACCTATAGTGTATGAACTCTCAAAGCTATCAAATCTATATAAGCGAGATGTAGAATCGACACTCCTAGTAGCCACAACCAAGTCAGGATCATGAAGCTCTCAAATAACCAAATCATGTGGTGAGAACTCAACTATCTTACTAGAGCCAAAATGCAAAATTTGATAAATGAAAAGAAGGTTTGTCAAAATTTTAGGAACTAGAAGAACATCCTAAAGACAACCACCATCCAATGAAACAGTACTTGAACCCTTAACTAAGAGTTGTGTTGAGTCACCAACTACAATGTGTGTAGTACCAGTAGGGGCAAGTGCAGTGACCAAATCCTGTATGTGTGTCATATGGTGAGAAGCACTATAATCTAGAATGCAAGTGGACCTTGAAGATAATGCTCATGTAGAAAGAGCATGGCCTTTCCCTATGGGTTGGGAAGGAGACTGAGGTGAGGTGATATTATGCTACTACATGGCTTCCTCTAAAGCCTCTAATCATTTCCAACACCTAGAAACTGGATGTCCTTCCTTACCATAGAAACTGCAAGGGTCACCTGATTTCTTCTTAGTCTTAGAGGAAGACTCGCTAGACTTCAAAGATTTTCCCTATTTAGAATTGAATTGTGGTTTTGAATCAATCTTAGGAGGTGGCTTGGAGGAACTTTCACTACCTGTTGAATCTGTCTTGGGGCTTTGATTTCTGCTTCTTTTTCCCTTTAAATGATTGAGCTACCAGTGGTTGGTTCTTAGATCCAGTGAAAGCATCCAACTGTGATATCTTGGCCTGCACTCATGTCAACCAATCATAGAAAACCTCAAAAGTATGCATGGTAAAGCGGTTGCCCAATGCATCCATGGTGGAATAAAATGTCGAAGATAATATTTGAAAAGGACCTCAAAGCTTAGAAAGAATCAGGTAAATACACTCCTCATCTATTTTGTTCTTACCACAACCTTGTAGAAGAGATCTCTATTGTTTTAATTTCATTAGAAAGTCCTCAATAGAGGGAAAATAATTAGGTACAAGTGAAGTCAACTCTGCCTCAATTTGTATTGCACGGAATTGATTGATGGTACCGAATAAATCATTGAACTTGGTCCACATTTCAAGAGGATTGTTACACCCATCAAGATGAAACAACAAGCTATTTGAAACATGTAAGGAAATCAAACCCATAGCCTCATCCATCTTATTTCTATGCTGCATAACCTCAAATGGTCATGTCAAAACTGATTGAACTACATCTAAATAGGACCACAACCCCTTTGATTTGAGAAGACGTGTCATGAATTCCTTCCAAGTATGATAGTTATGAGGTGTGAGAAGTTCAATAGAATAAGGTTTTTTGACCATGTTTGGAGAGGTTTAATGAATGTTTAATGTGAAGAGTTTCTAGTTTTCTAAAGTAAATGATAGAAAGCAAGAAAAAAAACTCCCCCCACAATGCAAGAAACCAAACCCCAACAGTGATTTTTTAACAAAAAAGGAGGAAAAAAGAAAAAAAGGATTTAGACTGAATCTTGTGTACTTGGTAATTTTTCTGGAAAAAATAATAGAAGATCTGAATAGAGTGTAGGAAGAGCTTTCTGACGCCTATTTATTTTTTAAGAAAATTGAGCAAAAATGACCAAGTTATGCCCTTGAAGTGCAAAAGGAATCATTTGACTTTGACTGCGAAAAAAGGAAACCAAACTACAAAATTTTGAAAAAATCCTACACCATCACGATAGGCTTGGAGTGAGCTTTCCAATGCCTTTTTTCATTTGAAAATTTGAGCTAAAATGCCAGAGATATGCCCATTTTACTAAAAGTTGGTTATAAGGGCACATGCAATGATCTTTGAGCCCTTAGGGGCTAAAATTCTTCTGCCCCTGGTCAAGTGGATGACTAGGGGGCTATGGATTGGCTCTTTGGTGGAGTCCCCAATCATTGATAGGACTACTGGTTGGGGCTTAGGGGGCCACTGGGGTTGGGCGCTGGCAGCACTCAAGTGACGCTCAAGTGGGCCACCGGTGGCTGACGGTTGTTGGGTGGCTCTGCCAGTCGAAGCGGCTCGCAGGTGGCCGCCTAGTGGCCACTAGGTGGCCAGTGGGAGGTGGCTTGCAATTACACTAGGGGCACAGAAATAAATCAAAAAATTATTTTTTTAATTTTTAACCTCGAAAATTGTGCCTTGAGGTCATATGGCCTTAGGGCCAATTTTTTTTGCCTCCCTGATCAACTATGGCCAAATTGGATAAGATTTATATGAAAATAGGGGTTTTCAAGCACTGCAAATCCAACGGCGAGGTTCGTTTGGGCCCAAAATGAACCCAAAGAATGAAGTATGCCAGATCCACAAAAAATCAAACTGAAAACCTGTGAAAGCCAGATCAAACCCTCGTAGCTCCAAATTCTTCAAAACAAGAATAGGTTGCAGTAGGTCCACGCTCTGATACCATGTAGAAGTTGTCAAAACCAACTTTAGAGTCCAAGAACACTTGCATGCAAAGAGATACCTATCACAGGGAAGAGAATGGAGAAAAAAGCAAGATAGGGTTTGAAGCTCTATAATATGAAAGATATATTAACAAAACAATAGAATAAAATATTTACAAAGATCAAACCTTAAATGGAGATCAACAAAACCTAAAAGTAACCCTAATAGGTAGACATTTAATAATTATATTAATTATTAAAGGTCACAATATGCAAACTAAAGTGAAATATTAAGAGAGGAATAAAAGTAACTTAATTAACATAATTAAGTTATGTAGAAGTTGTCAAAACCAACATCAGATTCCAAGAATACCTACATGCAAAGAGATACCTATCACAGGGAAGAGAATGGAGAAAAAAGCAAGAGAGGGTTTAAAGCTCTATAATATGAAAGATATATTAACAAACAATAGAATAAAATATTTACAAAGATCAATCCTTAAAAGGAGATCAACAAAACCTAAAATTAACCCTAATAGGTAGACATTTAATAATTACTATAATTATTAAATGTCACAATATGCAAACTAAAGTGAAATCTTAAGAGAGGAATAAAGGTAACTTAATTAACATAATTAAGTTATGTAGAAGTTGTCAAAACCAACGTCAGAGTCCAAGAACACCTGCATGCAAAGAGATACCTATCACAGGGAAGAGAATGGAGAAAAAAAGCAAGAGAGGGTTTAAAGCTCTGTAATATGAAAGATATATTAACAAAACAATAGAATAAAATATTTACAAAGATCAATCCTTAAAAGGAGATCAACAAAACCTAAAAGTAACCCTAATAGGTAGACATTTAATAATTAATATAATTATTAAATGTTACAGTATGCAAACTAAAGTGAAATCTTAAGAGAGGAATAAAGGTAACTTAATTAACATAATTAAGTTAAAACCTTTACTCTAACATGTAAGTGTAAAATGGGGCCAATTTAAGCATAAGAAGGGGTCAAATTATTGATGACGAGCCTAGAAAAGCATGAAAGTTTGTTACAATACTTTACAACACTTTGGAATAAGCTTTTGTAAGTGATAAAAAGAGGTTTTTAGGTGAAATATATTAATAATTCCCTAGAAAATTGTGAAAGTGTGTTACAACACTTCACAACACTTTTACAAGGCATCATAAAGTTCTTATTAATTCATAAGAGTCCCAGACCTAATGTGAATGTTTTGACCACATTACAACATTAAATAAAGGTAAAACTAGGCCAACATCCACAAGAAAGACCCAAATGAGCATGAAAATTTCCAAAGATACATTTTTTTGCGCTACATTTAGCCCCTACTTTAGTGAGAGGATGAACCTACTTGAAACTCACACTAAAGTAGCCAAACATGCACATTAAGAGAGACCCATATGCACCCATGCTAGAAAGATGAGACAACAACAAACAAGAAGGATGATCAAGCTCCCAGGATCAAGATCACATGGAAAACCAAACATTAGCACAAATGAAAATGATATAAAGAGTGAAAGAGAGAAAGGGAAAGATAGAATCAGATCAAGCTTTGATCATGTGAGTGAAAGAGAGAAAGGGAAAGATAGAATCAGATCAAGCTTTGATCATGTTTCCATCTCATTGAGGATTAGATCTAGGCTGTTTGTTTAGAAAATGCATACTTACTTTGAGGCGACAAAACTCATGGTTGTATGTTGGGTAAGAAGTCCTTGAAGGTGAGAAATATACACTCATGGTTGGTATGCACTCACACACACATAGGTGGCTATGGGTAAAGTTATGCCTTAGAATGGGCTTCTTTCTCAACCATACCAAAGTTATACCTCTTGATAAATTTAATAAGGTGCCACTAAAGAGAGTTTTTTTTCAATCTTCATGAGGCAAGCAAAACTTCATATGCTTGGCGCTCATGAACAAACGCGATGGTACCACGGGCATGCAAGTTGTGTTATGCAAGGTGGCCATATAACAAATGCAAATGCAACATCAAAAGGATGTTCAAAGGAGTCTTTCTTAGTTCATGCAAGGTGTTTAACCAAGGGAAAATTGTGCCTAATGTCTCCAAGAGAGGACCAAACAAAGATTAGAAAATTCACAACTTAGGGGATGCAACTTGCATTCCATCAAGCCACTAAGAGGAATGCAATATGCTAAGATAGATCACACTCATTAAGGAAACTATACCCAACATCATCCACAAAGCAAAAAACACATTGTATGAAGTAAGAAGGCTGCACTAAGAACCAAGAAAGGAAAAATGCAAAAGAATAATGCCAATGTATGCCTCCACTTTAGAGGAATTACTGAACATCGTACTATGAGCAATTACTTTAAATTAGCCAATGAAAAATGAAAAGAAGAAGAAAGACATGAGAGCCAATGTGGAAATCCCTATGCCAAGTCATATGTTTCCGAGTAAGGCTACGTCATGTGAAGAAAAAAGCAAAATGAAAAGAAAGGGGTTTCCCCTAAAATGAGAATACCAAATACATAAGGGATCTATGGATTTGGGGTCAGTATGTTCTTTGCTGCAATGTTTATTAGAGAGCTTGAAACTGTCATCATCCCCCAACTGCACATAGAACTAGTAGGACACAAAGAGAGTGAAAACAAATAAAAATATTTTGGGTCAACATGGAAGAGACATAGGGTGTCTCAACACTTTGTGTCATCCCCAAAAGGAAAACACAAGCCAAAAAGACAACTTAAAAAGGTAAAAGAAAAGGGCCTCTTGGGTCAACATGAAAGAGACATGAATGTCTCAATTCTTTCTGTCATCCCCAGAATGAAAACAAGAAAAAGAAAAAATAAAAGGAAAAGAAACAGAAAAGGCCTTTTGGGTCAACATGAAAGAGACATGGATGTCTCAGTGCCTTGCGTCATCCCCAAAAGGAAAACAAAAGAAAAAGAAAAAATGGATGTCTCAATTCCTTGCATCATCTCCAAAAGGAAAACACAAGAAAAAGACAAAATAAAAAAGGTGAAAGTGATGTACGACATAGAGAAGAATGAAGGTACAAATAGAGGAATTCCACAAAAAGGGAGAACATCAAATAGAACATCACGGGGGATCACATTACGTACATGCAAGAACACACAAGAAAATGAAAGAAAATAAAAGTGCAAAAGACTAGTAATTAAAATGCGAGTGAGCCATCGAGCAAGTCATCTGCCTCCCAAGCTCAGTCTATATAAGTAGAAGGTGAATATCACAACTAAGGGATAACAAAAAATGCATTACTAGGAAAAGGCTAAGAACTTCTTTCCCTGATTGGGTGCAAGATAAGAATGATCTGAGGTACGTGAGTGAAAAAGGTCATGTAATAGTGAGAAGGCAATTTTCTAAAACTATGACATGACAATGAGTTGGAGAGTGTTTCATGGGTTCATGGGTTCAGTGGATAGCAATTATCTCCATTGAAATGATACTTGCTCAATATTTATTTTAATTGATGACACTCATCACTACAATGTCTGAGAACACGATGATATGCACAATGTGAAATGTTGGCATCTTTGGGATATATCACAAACCTATTCATAGGTGGTAATGGTATGAGTCATTTGTTTAAAATTATTTATAATCTCCTTTCACATTCAGGTGGTGGACGAAGGAGAAAATTTTGTTTTTGTAACTTGTAAGGCTTCTTGTATTTTCTAGATTCACCCTTCTCTCAAATTGAAGGAGGAGAACGCAAGGTGATCTTCTCATCCTTGTCATTGTTATCAATCAAGGGTTGCTCTCGAGGAAGTTGGACATTTAGATCAGGAGGGGAATCAAAGATCACCGTGCCATCATCATGAAGCCTCAGATATTCTCTAAGAGGCTTTTTGTAATGAGAGGGATCTAGATATCCTAAACCCCGTTGTATTGTCACCTTTTGAAGTTTGTTCTAAGAGTTGATGGATTCCATGTTCAGTTGTTGTGTCACATCCTTGTTTGCTAAAGATTGTGAAACCTTTTCCAGATGTTTCTTCAAGGTTGATTGGAGTGTTTGTTACTTTGTTATCATAAAATGGTTGAGTGTTTATTTGTTTAAAAGAAATAGATTCACCTTGTGTAGGGGACTTAGGTTTAGCTTTTGTTTCAAGATGTAAATAACCAAATATTTTAGGAGATGGTACTGTAGGAAGATCTTGTTGTTTCATGGATGGATAAAAGGATGCATTAGCTTCAAGGTTGTCAAGGAAATCATTTAGGAAATTATTCATGATTTCATCATCTTCTCCAATGATGTAAACATCATGAGGAGGGAATTCATGAGGAGTTGAAGGAGCATGTGGAAGTTCAATGTCATTAGGATCAATTCCAAAGGCACAACTTGACATATCAACTAAGGATTTTAATGACATCCAAAGCTTATTAAAACACATATCCATGATACAAATTTTAGATTGCACAAGATGAACTAAATGCAAGAAATTGAATGAAACAACAAATATGGAAATAGAAATAGAAAGGTACTAAGAGAAAAAAAATGCAAAGAATGAATTGGAAATGACAGAAAATCTAGTTCAAAATGTGCAACTGGACTAAGTTGCCTAGGGTGGAAAATGAGTCCAAGGAGTGGTTTGTTTGAAAAAATTTAGAAATTTTTAATTGGTTTTTATGCTTTTTATGTTTTTTGATGTAGGTATAATACGAAAATTTAGAATTTGATTGATTTTTAATGAAAGGAAATGCAAAAATGAAAGCTATATGAGCTTTTCACTAATGCAAATTTGAAAACCCTAGAATGAAAAATAAACAATGCAAAATGCCATGCAATGATAATGTAAACTATGCCTAGGATGTAAATGCACTTGAAATCAGATATATTATGTTCTAAAGTGAGGTTCACCAAAATTAACCAAATATTTTTTTGGCAAAGTGGGTTCTCTTACACTTCTAGGGTTTTGCACCTAAAAGGAGAGAGTTACCAAAAAACTTAATGGATCACTCAAGAATAAGCCCTTGAGATTCCAATGCAAAGATGATTGAAATCTATCTAAGGGTAATGTCCTAGATGAAAAGAATTGATAAAAGAGATTAACTAATAATGCAAAACTAATGAAATGCAAGATGCTTGAAAACATGTTGTGATATGCAAAATGACCTAAAAATGCAGACAAACTGTAACATAAACTTATGAGATCAAAGGTGTGCACCTAGAAACTAGATAGTGATCAAGAGGAGCTCTGTAATCTTGTAGAAGTTATTGTTGAAGCCAACTAGGACTTGTTAGGTCACAAAAATACAGGTTTAAACCACGAGAGGTTGCCAATCTCTCACAATGTTTTTGGCTAATGTACAAGGCCAAATGATGAATTTGAACATTCTTCTCTTCAACTCTACCCAACCTAGGTGGGTATACCTATGCAAGTAGAGAATACTTAAATAGTGTGTTTCCTACTCAAGCAATCCTTCTACAATGGCAATTGGAAGTGGAGAGATGCAAACCTATTTGGTATGAATTGTATAAGCAATATCAAGGTAATATGTTTAGTTTAGATGTGAAGTTTTGAAATAAATTTAATGAAACTAAATAAATAAAATGGGTGAGACCAGTGCCTTGTTGGGTAAAACGGAGTCAAATGAAATTCTATGATGAGTGGCTTCTATTTGGCAGAAATTCTAATTGTTTGGCATACAAATATTGGTTTATAACTTGTATAAACATGCAAGAATGTAATTACCAAGTTCTTCTTAGTGATCTGAATGATACTTCCAAATTAATGTGAATGACTAGAAGGATTTAAGCTTTACTTGAAAGAACCAATTAATGATACCACACGACTACAACAAATGTGCATTGATAAATTGAGTATATACTTGATATATCAATTTAAATAATAGAGAAACATCAGCCTTGAAGACAACTTGATAATATTTTTGATTAATTCAACAAACAACTGATACCAGAATGACACCACAAAATTAGAGTTCTTTCATTGATTCCTCCAAAATTTTATACATGCATCATGGTCTTTTGAAATGTAGGTGTTATATCTATCCTTGTTCGCCTATTATTTTCTCCTATCTCTAATCTAATATCTCCTTTTGGTCTTGGTCTCTCGTATTTATATGAGAGGCAACAAGCTTTAGACCAAAAGTCATGTCTTTTGGTAACAAAACATAATTATGAAATTAAGCATAACTGAAATAACTAAAAATCAAACATGTGCTCCAATCTGTTAGTCTTCGAGTAAACGCCCATGGTCATCTAGGACCTGTACAAAGCTTTTACTTTATGATTAATCTTCCTTCATGATGCTAATGATCAGTCCTCATTTGAGCTAAGATACTTCTCCTGCCATTTTCTTATTGTCAAATCATTTGGCCATTTGAACTCTTGTGCAATAGTGAAATGACTCTTCCATCTATTATCAAGAAAATTCCCAACATCTACCACAAATTTCGTGTATCCACTATCTAATACTACAATCCCATCGAGCAAAGCATTAAATCTGTCAAGGCTAATATCCCCATCACTTTGTATGTGTGTCAAGCACTGAGAAACCACTTAATCAAACTCACCCTTCCATTCATCCACAACTTTTAGTTGATTATCACCTTTAATGGCTAATGGACTGAAGATGTGTTTTATAGAATCAAATGTATTCCTTCTAGTCTCCACCTTCTTCTTCATATCAATTAAATACTTGTTCTCCTCAATCATACCCTTCACCATTTCCTGAGCAGGTTTTAGCCTTGGAGGGGTGCATCAGGATCTTTTTTTGTTGCCTTGCAAAGAGTAGTTAAAATGTGATAAGTTGGCTGCCATCTCTTATGGAGTTCCTCTAAGATAGCCCTTTGGTGGGTCTTTAGCTTGAATAGGTGGGTGATAAACAACTATCTCATTTCCCCTCACTTTTGTTGCTTTTTGTAATCGCTATTTCACCTTGACATTTTTAATAAACAATTTATTTACTTCATCATTTGACTATTTCAGATTTTTCTCATATTTAGTTATTTTCTTCTCCACGTTCTCCACTACATCTTTGGTAAACATTGTTGAATGCATAGTTATGGTTGCAGTGACTATTGGAGTTTTGTCTTTCATTTTCCTCACCATGGTTGACCCCCTCATCTCTTGTACCACATCTAAGAGTCTGGGCTTCCTTGTACTCTTTTTCTTTGTCCATAAGGCAAGGATTTGAGTGGTGGGGTTATACCCTATTCCTAGCACACCTTCCTCTGAGTCAAACTCTACAACTAACATTGGGTCATCTTGTGCTCTAATTTGGTCCAAAAGAAACACCTTGGACAACTCCATCCCTAGTATGATCAACATATCACTCTTCAGTACTAATTCTCTTTCTTCTTTGGGGTAACATTGATATTATCAATATTTAGTTCTGCTAATGTTTGGGCTTGTACTTTAGCCTACTTTGCATCATCTACTCCTATGGGATTGATCTTTAACCTTTCATCGAACCGCTTCATTTTCAATTTGATCCAAAATTCTTTAAATTCACTAGTGTGAATTAAATTATCATCCTCCATAAATATTAGAGAGGCAACTACTCTCTCATCATCTTGAATCTCATCTGCAACTTCTTCTGATATCTTGATTTTAGGATCATGGGGCTCCTGAATTTTCTGCTGCTCTACTACCTCTTTTATTTTAGTCAAAGTCAATACTACTTTTTCCTCATCACTCGATCCATAATCAACTAATGACTCAATTTTTTGTTTCTTGGATGGGGGTTCATGTGTGGGAAATGGAGAAGGATTCATAGGTGATGGGTGTGGTGTACGAGATGTGGATACCTCTTGTGATGGTTTATGGGGTGTAGGAAGTGGAACCAACCCTTCATCTTGGGCCATCTTATAAAATTCATCAAATTTTCCAAGGACCAACTACATCCTTTTTAGAAGATTAGGTTCATCGGCAAAGAACCCCTTGAAATTTTTCTTCTCCTCTTCCCACTTCATCATTATGATCCATCTCTTTCTAGTTTGAAATACATAATCAAAATGTACTAAATTCCTTATTAGATCCTCCTTAGGGTCAAATTCATGAGATATTGTCTGAGTCTTTGTAAGCAAAGTCCTAATCATATTAACCCTCTGGGTCACATATTCTTTCTTTCCCAAACTTGAGGGGATAATTGACCCTCATGAATCTTTGTTGCTCCTCTAACATATTTGATCCAATAGACAACTCCTCAAACACTGTCAAATCAGGAAATAATGTTCCTTTTCTCTAATTCCTCATTAGATCATACTCCATCTAGAGCATCTTCCACATGAACTCTAAAAAGAAAATTCTACCAGGCACAAATTTTGGCAAAATATGCAGTGCCTAGTCACAACCATACACCCTGATGATAGTATGTTGTGGCATTAGGAACCAATAAACATAATTATGTGTAAAAACCTAGTCTAGCTTGTATTGCATTGGCCTCATGACATTCATCAAATACTGTGGCAACCTTGGTGTCAAAAAATCAAGGGCAACAATTATTCTAACAACAAAATCATCTCTAAATACAAAAAAATCACATTCATTACACATATTGTCCCATATGTAGCACCAATTCTATACAAGGAATCTAACTCCATTCTCTTGTGTGCACAAATTCATCCTCTTAGTCCATTTTGTTTCATTTTGATGCAAAATCAAATGAAAAAGTAAATAATACTTTCTGAAAGACATGGGAGCCTTAGCCTCCTTCACCTGCAACAATCCCTCATGAATTTGTTCTTTAATCAAAAAATAAAAATCAAATTCAACATTTGACTCCAGATGTTGAATGATCATTGGGAGCCTCACAATCTTTGTTGGGGAATGGTATCTATTGGCCAGGGATTTAATTAACTCGATATCAATGAAAACATTCAGAACTATCAGTTTGGCCAAGTCAAGAGTCCACAGGTTTGATGCTAGGACCTTGTCATTTATGTTCCTATAGAAATACTAGTATAAATTCCACCCTGACTGAGGAATAATAGGGTCCCTACAGCCTTGAGTTGAATCTCTAAAGACCTTCTTTGGCCCCTTATCTACTAACCCATGTAGTAAATTAAGCAATGGAGATATTAAAGATGGTTTACTAGCTTTAGGTTCATCTTTTTTTGTTCCTATTTTTGATTTCTTTGGCACCATTGTTATAAAATCAAAGAGTGATGAATAGAGCTTACTCAAAATATAGTTCACTTCTGGAGAATTCCCTTTACTTTTGCACCTTGAGCTCATTTTTACTTAGCCTCTACTGCTATGAACGAGAAATCTCAATCTACTTTGTTTATTCCCACACCAAGCCGCATTAACTCTCAAATCATAAATTATCATCTTTCAAATCTTTTGCATTGAGCTCAATTTCATATTTCAAAGTTGATTGATGTGACTGGCCTTCTTTAAATGTTTCAACGGCTGCTTACCGCATTACCTCGCATCACTTTTCACCCCCTTGTGGTACCATAGTACATATTGTTTACTTTGCTTTAGTATACCACACTACTGTGCACCATCTTTGTCTTCAATGTGGTACCGCGGTGTACCCTTAGTTCATACTATACCGCTCAACTGTGGACTACCTTTATCCTTCCTATGGTGCCATGTTGTCCTCTCATTGATTTGCTTTGTATACCACTTTACCGCGGGCTATATTCTAACCTTCTGCGGTATGGTGGTGCCTCCTCTTACTACTATTCTCAAGTATACCACTCTACCGCAGGTCTTGTTCTCACCCTCTGTGGTATAGCGGTTTCCTTTTATCTATGTTCTTCATCACACCACTCTACCATGGGTTGTGTTCCATCGCTCTGTGGTATAGTAGTTCCCTCTTGTAAATATTGATCACTATACCGCTCCACAGCAGGCTAAGGTTTAACCCTTCATGGTATAGAGGTAAAATGGTATAGTGTTAGCTTCCTTTATCATGCTATCGTGATCTATTTTGCAAGAGGCCACGATAATGAGGTAAGAGGTGAGGGCTATGTAAGGTATTCAATGAGGCAGTGGTATAGCGTTAAAAGGCTATTTTGGCTTTATGGATTGAAATAAAGTGATTTTTTATGAAAATGATGGCATGAATTTTTTATTTCCATTTATAAAAGCTTCATATTTTTTATGAAAATTCTGGTTCTAATAGGACTCATACACCAAGTGGGGTGACATAGTCTAGTTTCAAGGAGATTTTGTTGGAACAAGTTTTAGACAACTGGGTACTTAGAACTAAAAAAACCTCTATTTTGGACTTGGCAGTGGGACTCATACACCATTGATGGTGTATCAATCCACTTATAGATTTTGAGAAATTCAAAAGTACAATCTATAGCTCTCAGTCTAAACCTCAACTCCTGATAGGTTTTTGGATCCAAAACTATAGAATTTGACCTGTAGGTGTTCTCCAAGCTTCTCTTAGGGCTTTGACAACTTTGAATGACTAAATTTTTTTTGACAACTTTTCACACCTTGCTCTTTGATAAATTTGCACATTAGACCTAAAAAACATATGCAAAGAGGGGGAAAAATTGTTGAGGGTTAGTGAATAGGGGTTTTCCTTGGTCAAACCTCGGTTTGGTAATTAAACCCTTGAAAATGAGATGAAATGAAAAGAGAATGATGAATGAACAAAATGTAATGCTACAACTCACCAAAACCCTTGAAGTAGAAATCTGAAGACATGCAAGTAAAAGCTCCAATGGATGTAGACTTGAGGATGCTTGAAATGCCTAGAATGCTTAAGTGAATAAATTGGGGTGAAATGAGATGAAGAACCCTATATTTTATACAAAATTATGCAATATTTCCTAAAAATACCACATCACAGGCCGACCTTAGGTCTTAGAAAACAATAACCTACTAGAATTTTGAATTTATTTTGATTTTTGAGCCAAAGGGGACTCATTCGCCCCTACTAGCGAATGGGTTCCACTTAGGCATTTTAAGTGGGTGTAAGAAATTAAATGTATTAATTGATGTTTATTGTGATTATTTTCAAAAATACACTTAAGTAAGGCCTATAAGTGTAAAATTGGGCTAATTAAATCATAAGAAAGGGTCAAATTATTGATGACAAGCCTATAAAAGCATGAAAGTTTATTACAATACTTTACAACACTTTGAAATAAGGCTTGGTTAGTGATAAAAAGAGGTTGTTTAGGTGAAATATATTAATAAGGTCCTAGAAAAGTGTGAAAGTGTGTTACAACAATTCACAACACTTTTGCAAGGTGTCATAAAGTTCTTATTAATTCGCAATGGTCCAAGACCTAATGTGAATGTGTTGACCACATTACAAGATTAAATCAAGGAAAAACTAGTCCAACATCCACAAGAAAGACCCAAATGAGTGTGAAAATGTCCAAAGATACATTTTTCTATGCTACACTTCTATGCTTGTGTGGTTTATACATATTGATAATGGTTGTTTGTAGTTACTACATCTAGAATTTGGGCTTTTGGATCATTGTATAGCATGAGATATCTTCACCAGTATGTGATTGTGATTTTCAGTGTGTCTGGTTATGGTCTAGGAGAAATATAGTTACTTTGAATTTCTCTGTATTTTGGTTTTATGACTTACGGTTCTAAGAGTAAGTTTGAGGTTGTGTTCAAATGAAATTTTTTGTTTAGAAAGATTGAATATTGTTAAGAATGCATGTGCTTAATTGATTTATGTGTTTTACACTAGTGTTCACCGACCTTACCGACCTTGTGTTAAACACTACTTATGAAGTTCATGCAAGCGTTTTGAGGTGTGTTGGCACTTATTTAGGTCCTCATTAAGTATATGTTTTGGTTTCCCTCATTCTAATTCCACCATAGAATGTTTCGTTGCTAACCTAATTTGAATTTGTAAATGTAAATGGTGTGTGGCTGACCTTGGATGAGTTTCAAGGTTGAAGATGGTATAAGTACAAGTTGAGATGTTGATGAAAGGAAAGGTAGATGAAAGATAGATGTAAGATAGATGTGAGATAGTGTGTGTGATGTGATTTTGAGCAGATCAATGTAAATTTTATGTTAGGGTTTTGAGTGAATTATGGTGGAAATATTTGGTGCATTGAGATAGTTTTCTCTCTGTGACAATTATATTCTATCTTCTTTGTAATTGTATGATAGTGAGCCCTACGAACAATGAACCCTCATTGGATAGTAAGTCTTGTCTTAGAAGTGAGCCTTCTGACAATGAGCCTTTGTATTTGGTTTTGGAATTGTTTATATTGTGAGCTAATCCTCACCGTGGTTTTTTACTCATTGAGGTTTCCATGTAAATTTGGTGTTATCATGTGTATTCTTTTCAATTTATTCTTCCGCAGTCAATGATTAATTGCATTAGCAAAGTAAAGGATTTATGAATGGTTATTGATCTAACATATGGTGAAAATTTTAAAGGTTAAATTTTCTACAACTGATTCACCCCCTTCTTCTTGTTCAACATAGTGGAGATGGAGAAGAACCTCCAAAGAAGAGGGAGGTTCCCAAGAAGACATGTGGTGATGGTCTTCCAAAGGATAGTGGTTTGGAAGATCCAATAGAGAAAGAGAAAGAAAAATAAAAGGAAAAGGTAAATGAACAAGAACAAGAAATTGGGATATGAGAAGTTGATATCCTTGAAGATCAATGAAATCCATATCAAAATGAGATTGAGAACATGAAAGGGTAAATATTTGACTTTTTTTCCTTTCAATTTGTAGAATGTAATGAATACCCCTCCCTTGAAGAGAGCTCTTCAATTTTCATCACTTGATTCTTCTCGAACTATTGGTATTACTTCTTCTCCTTCATGGATATAGAACACTTTATATAAGAAAAGAAAAACAGTGCTTGTTAGCTTGATAGATGATAATTTTTTAGGGAAATTATTACAAATATCTCCTAAGTTTAAGAAACTAAAAACCAGTTCAAGACTAATGGAAGATAGTAGCTCAGGGAATTTTTTCGTAGAAATCGCCCATCCATCTACAGAGGAAGAACTTGGTCAAGCTACTATAGCTGACTATAACATGAAAAAAATTGATTTTGAGACCTCCAAGTAGGGATGGAGATGTTCATAACTTACAAGTGACTACTACAAGGTTATTGGAGAGAACTAAAAAGGATAAGCATGATTAGGATAAATTGAAAAAGGTAGTACAACTACTCTCTAATTTCTAAAAGTCACTGATGGATCCTATTAGGATTCAGGCAGATCAGAATTGTTTGCCTCCCATAATGATTCAACAACTAGGCCTTTACAACCATGATTAAGAGATTGGAAATCTAACCTGAATAGCCATTTCAATCATCATGGAGGTGCATTTAACTTGTTAACCTAGGGACGTGAACTTGAAATGGGTCAGCACAGGATGTGCACTAGGAACCCAAAGAATCTATTTTCATTCTAAAACTAGGAGAAACACAATGCTGAAAGTAATTTTCTTAGAAAGGAATAACATAAATGCTAACCATCAACCAAAAATTACACCTAGCTGAAATGCATGATAGAAATGAAAATTTGAGCACCAAACTGAGCACTACTTTGTTTGCTTTGGTTGCAAGAACAATCACATAATGGAATTCTAGTGGCTACAGGAACAATCGGTGCCAAATTTTTTAACTAATTACTAAAAAGAAAGTAATACTAAACTAAAGGATAGATTACTCACCAAATGGGCCCCCTTAAATAATTATCCTCTAAAACTAATGATAACTCAGATGCTTAAACTCAAAATTTTATTTTATTCACTATAAATCATGAGTACAAAACAGTAATATATCTGGATTACTGACAACTCAAGAATGCAAGTAGACTATCATATCGTGCAACCTATGGAGAAGGAGCATAGGATCTTTATTTATACTATCAACTAAACAAGGCATTCAACTCCATGAACTAGGAGGATGCCATTTAGGGAAAATAAAGAAAGTGAGGTGATGGTTATGCATGCATGGAATCTGGTCAAACATGCATGTCCAACTATAGATTTAGTGTTGTAGTAACACACACATTTTCTCAACATCAATAATTACCACTAAAAGGTGATTAAATTTTGTTTGCATGAGTAATATCCTACCGCTGAACTCCTTTGACCTTTGAACGATTCCCTTGCTAGACATTATGGTGCATTCCCAGCTGGCAGTGTCTTCCTCAATTTAGCATCCTCAAATTAAATCTGCATGGCAATATTAGTACACATAATAATTGCATATCAATAACCACCTTAAGGAACATTCATTAACCACTTGAAAAATTAATATAGATAGTCCATTTAACATGCCCTTATCATTAAAGGTTTGCAGAAATAAGATTAAGCCCAATGTCTATAGTTTGAGGAAAATATCATAAAAGTATCAACACTTAACGTCAAAGCCCATGATAACTTCACCAACTAAATCAAAAATTCTACCCAAAAATGAGACCATAAACTAGACTTATCACTCCCCCCAACCTAAGGTCTTGTTGGTCCTCCAGTAGGGGAAAGGTTGTTCTTTTGCTTGGTCATTGCTCTAAAATTTGCAACTGACAACTATCCCACATCAGAGTGTGTTGTGCGTAAATTAGAATCCCAATAGAATCCTCCCAATATGTCCAATCTACTCCATCTCTATTTTTCTACAACAATATCATATTGGTAGAACTTGAAGTTCAGTATAGGCCCCATTAGGATGGGTGGCTGAAAAGTCAAGGAAAGCCAAAATCGCCCCTTTGTCCTTTCAATGTGAATATATCTGTCAATCCTTTTAAGAGCTACTACATAGTTCTGGATGGAATGAGGCCCAACCTACTTGAGATCATCAGTTCAGTTGTTCCATCTTTGTGAGACGTATCTCTACATGGTTTCCTCTTTTTGTTTTTCCTTTGCCTCATATTCATTATAAACTATTTCTATCCAAGCCATAATCGTATTACCATAGCTAGGTCTAAAAATCATTCTATGCCATTTCCTAAAAATATCCCCTGGATTCCTTGATTCAACCCTAATGGGTAGAGGGATGTTAGAATCCAATTGCTTATAAGCCCCATATTGCTATCCCCAACTAATCTCATTTTGTACCCAAGACATAAATTCCATTAATTGGACACTCCCAACATACAACAACGGATTCCAATCATGGTCTTGAGTTACAACATAATTATGCAAATAAAAACCACACAAAAAATTCTTCATCTGAGGGGAAGCAATTCGATAAGCATTGAATAATTCAACAGGGGTCTCAATAGAAGGGTTCAAACCTGAGACAATTCTTGCCAGTCTAAAAAAGAGATATATCTCCTTCAAATGCAACGTATAGACCCTTGGAGGGGTCCTACATTCCAAAATATATGGTACTAAGTTTTCCATATCATCCACCTTCTTCAAGGTGGAAATTTCTACATCTTTATCTTCAATTTCCTCATCTCTCTTTTGAATTTCCTTCTTCAATCTGTGTTTTTCCTCCTTCCATTTCTCCTCTCTTCTTTGCATCTCTTTCCATAAATGCATGGAAACCTTGTGCATTGAAAAATTAGGGGGGTTATGTATTCCTACCAACATCTTCTCTAGCACTAATGCTACCTACAAGGATTTAGGTTGTCC
>VDFB02000017.1:476829688-476870901 GCA_007258455.2 Sequoia sempervirens | reverse complement strand
TTATTATGAGATAAAATCTCTCCTCTCGAAAAGGGGAGGCTCCCTTCTTACTACTTATAGGAATGAAAGTAAACTATTCTAGACTTTACAATATTTACACTATTTTAACCATGTGGGGTGTGTGTTACATTCATGATTCTCTCTTATTTTAGAGAACATGTTTACAATGTTCCACGTTGTTACTTTGTGATGCTCTTCAACTCTAAGTAATAACTAAAGCAATAATTTCTAATATTCTTAATATTTCAAAGCATAATCTAAGAATACTAGCTCAATAAAAAGATTCATAACCAGAAAACCAATGAAAGCATAAAGTCTTTTTGTTGTATTCAATGATGATTTCTTTAGTAACTAGTGATACAAATTGAAGCACAAAGTATTTCAACCTACACCACAAAAAAATCCACAAATAGAATGAATAATTCCAAGCACAAAGTCTTGAAGATCATTCACCAAAATATATCCACAACACATACACAATCCCAAGCAAATGATATAGCATAAATTCTATAAAATCCATCTTGAACACCCTCCAACCACAATTAATAAAATGCCACTAACCCAATCATATAATAATATAAACCAATGTGAAATATGTAAGAACATTCACATTCATTAGAAATTGATCCAACATAAAGTCCGGTATGCAAGTCACCTTCTTTATTGATTGAATATAGTATCACAATATGAACTCAACGTCTCAAAATTTCTTTACAATTTGGTAACACTTCATTGCAATAGATTAAAGGTAAATAATACAATAGAGATCTCTCTTATTTATAGGTGAGAGCTAAAGAGTTATTCTAGGAAAAAAACTAACTAAATTTTGACATGTAAATATAGAGATTTCCTCCTATAATCTTGGACATTAGGCACTATTTTTCAATTCCCATACATGTTGAGAAGTTCATTTGTGGCGAACGTGCTAAAATTCAACACCCCTACATAGAATGCAAACAAAAATCACTAACTCCCAGAAATATTCTAAAATGCTTTCCGAACTCTATTTCTCTTGCAACCATTTGATTTTTCTTGCTCCATTGCTTCCATTCACTTGCTCCAATGTGCTCACTTTTACCTCATTCCTGCTTACATAATTCATATTCTTCTAATATTGGAAAGATCCTTTGTTTCCTTGTAGTTTCTTTGCAAAGTTCCTTTCAGGAATTCATCAAGGATTTCCTCATCAAGATATTAGTGTTCCTTGGTGCATTCAATGACAAATGAAGAATCTCCATCATTAAGAAAGAAGTGAAATATGAAGTATAAATACCAAGGTGTTTATCCTCCAACAATGGTTAAATCCAAGATTGATGAGATCAAAGACACAAAAATCAAACACCTAGATATGGATGATTTTTTCAAAAGAGCAAAGAAGCAACCTCTAGAAAAAGAGTTGGAGGCAATAGTTTATATAGTAACCTCCATCAAGTAGCTTCATTCCCACTGGCAGCTCACTACTCATATTTTATCCTCCAAGTAGCTTCACACTACTTTAGGGAGGATAGAAGTGTCAGGGACTCCTCGGGCCATGTAATGATGAGACTTGATGCTGATTTCTTTGACATATTTTTCCAAGTCCCAACTATGGTAAAATACACAGATATATTATATTCAACATTCTCAAGAGACTTATGATAAAAATCAAAATGAAGCCAAGCAACTAATCAATACAAAGTGGTTGAAGACCCTAAGGCCTAGCATTGCAACATGGCCTAAAAGCTCTCCTCATAGTGATTTCAAGGAGGATGTAAATAATATGATTAATCTTCTAAGTAGAGTGAAAGGATTTCCAACTTCTTTGACATTCCAAGAATGGATGTATGAATACATTAGGGTTATCAAGAAAAAGAAGAGTCACATTGATTGGGGTGCAAAAATCAATGATGAAATCCATGAGCAACTCATCAAGGTGCACTCTAATTTGAAGTTTTACATGACTTCATACTTGGTATATGCTATAGCAACAATTAGATAGTATCCAGGTTTGATGATAGATAGAGACAAGATATGTACCTGTGCACACGTATTATTCCCAAATCATCTTAAGAGGAAGTATCAAGTACTTCAGAAGGGTAAATGATGCTTTCTTCACACCCTTGATGGGCATGTTTGAGCCATCATTGGAGAAGAAAAGAGTTTCTGATGAAACATGTAAAGTAGTGAATAAATATGGATGCATCTTCTTACAATTTCCTACTTTCGCATACCTTAGGGTGGGTTTGTACATGTGATATCCTTACATGTTGCTAAGGTATCCTTCTGACAAGTGGGTATTGATGGAACTGTGTAGACAAATTATCTCTATGCATAATGAGTGTCAACCTATTCATAAGCCAAGGATTAAGTTTCCAATCACCATTGGAAGGTATTCAGTACAAACAGTGCCCAAGGCCAAAGTTGTAACATCATAGATGCAGATCATGAATCTGAGGACTTATGTAATACTCCCATGTTGATTGATTCATTAGATACTTTTGATACTTTTGAGATTGTGGACACTCTGTGTTACTCTGTGTGGTGGTTTTATATTTGAACATGTGTGGTTTCTTAGTTGATTGGTTTACTGCCTTTGGCATTATGTGTGTAGCAATTGATGATATATTATGCATAGATGATTTGATTTATTATGCAATGATAAGTTCTTAATTTCTATGCGATAATTATGCTTACTATGACATGTTCAGTATATTATGGCGGAAGGACGGAGTCATACCACTCGCTCGCGAGTGCCCTATTACCCCACTATTTCCTTTCACCATGTGTTTTCTATGGAGATTATATGTTACTTGACGTTTAATTGTTTGCAGGGATTGCAGGATTAAAAGTCTCGACTCCACCTGCTTCAGCAGGACAGGGCGAGCACAAATTAAACCCAACGGGTACGATGTGGTTAAAAAGGAGTTGTAAGGAAGGGTTTCCCGACCCAAGTCCGTCATTCGTATGAGTTTATTGAGTCATATGTTAATCCGATTTTGTCTTGTTATTTTGATTGGTTGGAGTAAGATGATTTAATTAATTAATTATGTTGGTAATCGTCAATTTTATTTAGAATTATTAATTATGTGTTAAAGAAGTATTAAGGTTAATTATATTTTAAGTTAAAAGTTAATTGTTTTCAAAAGTTCGTTTTAATTAAATTTAGAAATTAAGTGGAAGTAAGTTAAAAACAAAATAAATTATTAGTTTAAAATTTAATAAGTAAATAATTAAAGTTACTTTAATCAAAAGTTGAGCAGTGGTAATTTAAAATAAATAAGTAACCGAATACATAAAAATGATTAATTAAAATTGGTAAGTTTGTGGGAGTTGTTCGGAGAAGGAAATTAGTTATGTTCTGTGGGAACGGAAAGAAAGGAGTTGGGCAGTTGTAAAAGGGAAATGGTTATTCTTTAAAAAAAAGAAGGAAAAATTAAGGAAGGGGGCTGAAAAAAAAAAAGGATTTCGGAAAAGAAGTTGTAGGAAAGAGGGCCAGCATGTGAAGAAGGAGAAAAGCGTATGTGGGGGAATTCTTCTTCAGCCGTAGGACGCCAGGTTTCTCTTGAAATTTCTGATCTCATTGCTATGTTTTTTTTTGTTCTAGTTGTCTATGTTGTTTTGAATCTCTGGCTGTGATAAATTTTGTGTGGGAAAATTTATGTCTGTAAAGATTTGCAAATTTAACATTTAAAATCAGGGAAAATATGATTTAAAATTCCCTAATGCAATTTACTTGAGGAAAAACGTAATTGATAGAGAATGGTAAAATGTGTTTGGGTTTTACCCAGAACTGGAAATTTATGTTGTCAAAAATGAAATATTGGATTGGGGACTGTGAATTAAGGTTTAAATGGGTACGTTTACTTATTACTTTTATTTTCGCAGATTCACTATTGTATAGGTATAGATTTAGGGTAAATATCATTATGTCTTTCGTTTTACTGGGAAATGTTTTAATTCGGGAGGTTAGGGTAAATTCTTTTTTTTTAAAAGAGTAAGGTTATGTTTACCCAGTGTATAAAAAGAAAATGGGGTTTTACCTTTTTATTCGTAAAGACAGCCTCATAGGTTAATTCTCTCAAAATTTTCTAGAAAACAGTTTTATATTTGGGTGGAATGGGTAATTTTTACCCTATCTAAGTTTGCGGGATTACAATGTTGTGTATTGTATTGATTACTTTATTGTATGAAACTCATTCATATTGAATAAATATTTTTATTTAAATTGATGTCGTACTGTTGTATTTGATTTGTTCTTTTCTGTTTAGTAAACAATAAAGGGTTGTGAAGTAAACCATAGTACTCCATCGCGGTAGGGCCTTGGTCTCATGCTCCATATTCATTTGGTGTCACCTTTCCATACAACATTTCCGTGTTGGTACCTTCCTCATCATCATGACTGTGCCGAGATCCGCGCATTATAAGTTATATCCAGGAAACCCTAGCAGTTGTTTTAACCTCTGTAGGGATTTCCGCGTTCTTTGCTTTTACCACGATCCAGTTGCTCTGTGCGTCGGCGGTGACTTTCCTTTTCTGTTTTTCTTTTCCATCGGTTGTGAGCCTAACCTCTTCTGTTCATTTCCGGGTCGGAGTGCTAGTTACAGGGGCGTTGTCTGTTGTCGCTGTTGTGATTACTGTGTAATCCGTCCGTCCTCCCAGTGTGGCATTTAGATTGTTCGTCCTTCTCCATCTGGTGCGTGATTTATCCTTTTTGGTTCTATCTTGGTGCAGCGTGCAGAAGACACCTGTCCGTCTTTGTTTTTTTATGGAATTCGCTGGTTCTTATGCGTCCATTAAGACTGCCAACATCTTGTCAATTTCGCGCCTTTCATCTCTTACTGGCTTATATATATAGTTGTATTCTGTGAAAAGAACATGTACTAATCCGAATTAGTCAAATTTTGTGCGTTATTAAATGCGTTTGTCGTATGTATGCGTTGTTCTTTCGTTCTGGGCTTGCAGTGCGGTACCATTATTGCTGGTATGTTACTTCTTGTGCGCGTAGTTCTCAAGTCTGCGCCCACAACTCTTGGGTAAAATAAATATATTACTATGTATGGTCAATCCAGACAGTGTACAAAACGTTTGGTAGGATTTCGTGTGTAGGGAGATATGTATGATATATGGGTAATGTTAATGCGAACGCCATATTTGGGTAATGTATATGGTTATGTGTGTAATATTAGTATTACTTAACAATAATACATATACATATACGTTTAAAGTTATTTATTTATTTATTTTATAATTACAATTATTTATTTATTTCCATTAAAATTTAATAGTAGGGTTAATTGTTGATTTGTTATGAAGTATAGAGAGAATTCATTATATATGTTACCTTCTTAATATAAGTATATTTATACATATATATGTGTAGATTTTTAAATTGAAAATTGTAATTTGATGGCAAGTTAGTTTTAATTTGATAGTATAATAAAAGATAGATTACAATAGTGTTACTCATTGAATATTGTTTCTTTAAGTATATATATAATCATTGGGGTTAATTTAATGTTTATACTAATATCAATGTTAATGCTTTGTATATTTATATATATGTGTGGATTATATATATATGAATTGTAACTTGTTTTAGGTTAGTTTTAATTTGATAATTTGGGAAGATAGTTATAATTGTTTTATTTCATTGAATAGAGCATTTCTTTAAGAAAATAAATGTAACGTTGAGACATAGCATTAAATTAGATGTCTAAATTAAATGGAATTTTTGTGTATCAAGACGTGTTTTATTGTATTATTGTTTATGAATTCTTTTGAGTAATATCATTTCATGAGTGATGGGAAATTTCTTTTATTGGGGAAACCTTAGAAGTGTATCATCCTGTTAGGAACCCAAGTAATACCAGAGGTGGGGTATTGTGGTTCTTTTGATTTTGTTTGTGACGCTTATGGTGTGGTTTTGTCATTGGATTGTGCCAGAATGTGGAAATGCTTCCTTGTGGTTAGTGAGATGGTTATGCCTCACTTTTGATTATCTTTTGATGTAGTTCTTTTATGTGGTACAATCCTTGCTGTTATTGTGTTGTGATTGAGTGATTAGAGGGAGTGGCTCTGAGTGGGTGGTCGGCACACAAAGGGGCGCCAGGATAGCCCTCATCAAAGTGAATTTAATAAGTGATAATTTAAATAATTAACTAGGATTGGGTAGTAACACACTAAAAAGATAATTATTGCCTCATCCGCCTTTGAGTGCTACCACAGACTAAAGGGGATTGAGAAGGCCGTGGTTGGCATGTTCGTTGCCTGGTCTTTGCGAAGGGTAACGGATCTGCATGAGCAACGCTATGGAGCAACACCTTGAAATAGGTAGTCTGGATAACCATAGATGGAGGCGGCTCCTAGCGCTCGGGTTGCCTGGATAATCCGTCAGTAGATGGAGGCGGCACCTTGCGATAGGGTAGCCTGGAGAATCCATGTTAATCCATGCGATGACACTCTCCTCTAACATTCATGTTTATGTTGTCTTTTGGAAATCCTCTGGAATCAGTCACTTGCTTCGTATTGATGGTTTTTTTGTGTTGTTCGAATTTGGATGCTTTTATGTGTTGTGTGATTTCATTTAGTTGTTTGTGAGTTTATGTTTTGTTGGTCTTGGTCGGGAACCTCTTCCTTTGCAACTCCTAGCACGGGGGTGGTCGGGTGGATAGTGTTCCGCACCCCGTTGGGATTCTCTTCTTTTTATGCAGGTTCATTTTTCAGTGTTGAGTTGCTGTCTCAGTGGATTCTTGTTCGTGGGTCCCAGATTTATGTCTTTATTGATGTATCATTCCCACCTAGTTGGGTCAATTTTGTATATTTTTGCACATGGTGCTATTGTTATGTAATCTTATGATGATGCAATGTACTCTAATTGTAACCTCGGTTTTGGAGGAGAATTCATAATGATGTTGTAACTTTGGTTATTATTTTATCATGTTTCTTATTTTGTTGTTACTGATGTAATTACTGTTATGGATGGATGAAATTATGGATCATGTAATAGTTAGTTAATTATTTAAATTAAGTAACGACCTCGTGTTTCTCAAAGGATTAAGTTATGCAATTTGATTAATGATTAGGTTATGTTATTTACTACTCTCTTCTAATAAAAAAAAATTGGTTGCATTTTACTTAATTCCTTTGGGGTTGCGTGGCGGGGCGTTACAACTTACAGAAGAAGAGTTGATTTTGTTTATAGAGGAATGAAAAGAAAGATTAAAAAGATTCATAAACATGTCTAACAATTTGAAGATATTTGGGCAGAATGCAGAGACGAAGAGGATATCAGAAAGATGAATTATTGTAGGCTCATGGTGGAGTAGATCTGTGATCTTGTCTTGGTATATTTTCCTAAGGATGTAGAAGATACTAGTGATATTCTAAACTCCATCTATGATGAGAAATATATAGAAAGCAAACCTTTTCCTCTCTTTCAATGGTATCAAATAGAAAATACTTCTGTAGACACCTAAAAATGACCTAGGCCTGCAAGCTTCATTTTTACCACTTTCGTCCTAGCATAATTATGTCATTTATTTATGTCCTTGGTCCACATTCGACTATTGATTAAATAATTCATGATTATTTAATTAATTCATGTCCTTTCATTCCTCTTGATTATTAAATAAATAAATTGCATTTATTTATTAAATATGTCATTAACTGTCTAAGTCTTTCTTTAATTAAATAAATTTCTTAATTTATTTAATTCCCCTTTGTCATTTAATTCTTCTTGATTATTAAATAAATAAATTTCATTTATTTATTAAATACGTCACTAACTATCTTAATTAAATAAATTGATTAATTTATTTAATTAATTAGTCTTATCTCCTAAATTAAATAATTAAATTTAATTATTTAATTGCTAATTTAATATTCTTCTCATTTTAAATAAATTAAATTATTTAAAATGTCGTGTCAATCTTAACTGTCAGTCCTTTTTGATAAATAATCTGAAAAGGATTATTTATTATCTTTCAAAATCCATAATTTGAATTATTTTAATTCAAATTAGTAATTAATCTTCTAAAAATCAAGCAATCGGGCAGATTCTTGATTTTTCCAAATCTTATCTTTAGTCCACACCTTATCTCTTTGATTTTTCGAATCTTGCAAATCAGGCAATCTTATCTTATTGTTTTTTTCGAAAATATTCATTTTCTAATTAATTTGTCTCATTTATTCTCCACCGTCGATCTGATTTTATTCTGACCGTTCGATTAAAGATTTTTTCCTAACCCTAATTAGGGATTCTTAGGTTTAATCTAGATCGTTCATTTTAGGTTCTCATCATTGATTTATCTCGTCCGTCCATTCGAAATGGCATTTTCTATAAAATGCCATCTTCTTCTCATTTTTCAAGGACACGCTCATTTTGACATTTTACGTAATTATTATAGCATTTACTTAGTTTCACACTTATTGTCATAGGCAATTGTAGTATTTCAATATTGGCATTTGTTTTAAGCATAGGCATAGACATTGGCTCCTAGATATAGGCATTTAGATTTCAAGTAAATCCTTCAAAACTTGATTTGGTCTTGTCACTCGTCATAGTTGCTCATACAAATCTGAGGGCATCTTCATTTACTGCAAGCTAGGAGGTGTAACGAAGGTGAAGCATGGAAGATGGAGATTCTTGGTAATATCTTTCCTATTTGTTTTCATCACTTTTCCTTTGTACTTCGTTATTTCAATGGATTTTAGTGTTATTGATCTAAAAAATCTAACAATCTGATTTTCCCTTGATTACATTGGTGAACCCGACTCCGTTTTCTCGTTTCCGTACGGTTTTTTTCTTGTTTTCTGTTGTTTTGCAGGTACTGGTACGGATCGACGCAATTGTCTTCTTTTTTTAAATTGTGACGCATTTGATGCGTCGCGACGCATTTGCTAACTAGAGAGCCGCAATCGCCCTGACAAGCCGCAACTGACAACCAGAACGACGCATTCAATCTGTCGAGCCGCATTTGAATACTAGAACAACGCATCTGCTCTGTTGAGCTGCATCTATCTGGTAAAATTTTTCTTTCAGTTTTGAGGTTCTAATTTTTGGATTTTCGAGTTTTTTGGGTACTGGTTTTCTGGTTTTCTATTTTTCTGTGTTTTTTATTCCTGCATGTTAACTAGATTATATTTTTTTGTGTTATTAATATTTTCTTGTAGTGTATGGTGATCCTCATTCAGGTGTCAAACACTATTGCTTAAAGAAACTACTAATTCAGTGTTTGCAGATTCGCATGTCAAAGAAGGAATAAACAAACTTTGTGCTTGTTTTTTCTTAGATTAGCAAACATTTGATTTTGGTGCTTATAAAACAAACTCATGTTTTCTATGCTTGATTGTGGTTGCGAAATGGTAGGTGAGTATGCTCTCACTTGGTGAAAACCTTGTGATCAGAAAACTAGACCCATTCTAATATGTTATTTACCCTGACTTGGTATATCGGAGTATCCTCTCCCCTCGCGCTTTCGAGCGATCTTGGGTGTAAGAGAAACGGTTACCAACTCTAGAAATTGGGCCTACCTAGGGATTTCATCACCCCAACGAGACTCAAACTGGAAATGGAGCTAAAGCCAAGCTACCCACCGGTATATAAATGTAAACCTTAAGGGAAAACCTAAGGTTGCGAGAAGTGCGGATGTGTCATACGGACGGAGTTGTACTCCCTTAAACCCTATTGAGCTTAACCTCTTCAGGCTGGAGTGCCACCTTAATGGTGATTAATCTCTTGCCCCATGTATGGCCACTCGAACGGGGGTCCCGAACTAAAAACTCTTGTATAGAAAGCCAAAATCCTTCTATTTGCTAGCGCAGCACCGGTTGGTGTGAAGGCATCCACATTTTCAGAGTTTGTAGTAGAGGTGATCAGCTCGCCATGGGAGTTTCATGGGGGTTGGAAGCTTGGTTGGCTTGAGAAGAGAGTGCACTATAAGGGGAGCCCGTGCAGCCAAGCTTCTGAATTCACACACTACAGATATGCAGTTGGGGAAACCCGTGTGGAATCTAGCGAATATTGTCATGGCCTAACCTAGGATGGTACTTTTCTGATGTGTGTTTGGTTACTTTTTAAAAACACTGTGTTTGTCAAGTGTATTCTGGTTCTATCACTGTTCAAACAAAACATTCACCAAACAGATCAAAATTTCCATCAAAATGACAAGAAAATCACTTTGAAACAAAACTGTCATATCTGTCAAACCACAACTGATTTTCTGCAACGCAACTGCTCTGCTAAACCGCATTTGAAACTTAGAATGCTGCATCTATAGGCGTCGTGATGCATCTATCAATTTAAAAGCTGCATATGCTAAATCGAGTCACATTTGACAGTTCGAAAGCCGCAATTGAAAAACTGAACCGCATTCGCTAAACTGTGACGCATTTGCCTGTCAAAATTTTAAACTTCACAGTTGAAACCTGAGGTCTTCAAATTCTCAACCATTTGTCAAATACTGTCATCAAGAAGATTCTATCAGAAACCAAACTTGATATTGCTCAAAGTCTTGTCTATTAGCTTGCATTAGTCACCATAGGTTCATACCTCATTCCTTTTAGTTTCATACATTCAACATTACGTTGTCCCTAGGTTCATACTTGCATACTTAGGATTAGGAAAATCTTAAGCACACTTTGCAAAGTCACTGTTTTCGAAATTAGACCCTCTTGGACCAAGTTATCAAACCTCCTTTTTAGTCATTGTCCTCTTTTGTGAGATTTCTTCCAACTCAAAAGTCTAGTTAGGAAGACTCACTAGTCATTTAGACCTTGTCAACTTGTCATTTTCCAACAAAGTCCTTTAGCAGTCAAAATCAAAAACAAATTTTGAGCTTAGAAGTGCTTAGATAACCTTGTCTTACATAGCATACAAATTGCATATCCTATTCAGGAAAAAAACCAAAAACATTAGTCATTCTAGTTGTCATTTTGAAATTAGACTTCACATAGTGTCATACTCACATTTGGTCATCATTCCCTTTTGAGCAATCTCATTTATGGTTGAAACAAGACTTCAAAAACAAAAGAGACAAATGGAAAACTTTAGGCAAGACCCCCCGTTTATTGGCAGCAATACTCCACATGACCCAAATTGGACCTTTTACGATCCATTTACCAATCAAGACAATCAACCTCTAGTAAACAGTACATTTGAACTCTACTTGCAAAGAGATGAAAATGGTCAACTACTTCAAGAAAACATAGAGGCATTGACACAAGACCCAGAGGTCTATCAGCTTGCCAAAACAATAGCTCGTTAGGATAGAGACAGATTTGTAGCTATGCTCTTGAGTGAAGGAGCTAAATTACCTCAAGGATTTGACGTTAACACCCTAAATTTGACACTTCATGACCCTAATTCCAACAATGCACATAACATGTCACATAGTGGTCAACTTCTAAATACTACAAGCAATACTTCCTTTGGGACCACAACAAATACCACGACAGTCAATGCCACGATAGTAAATGCCATGGGGGCATCATCAAGTCACAATAATCCCCCCTTGACAACTTCATTTACTTCCATGAACACAACTTCGACACATCCATCCAGTGGTATTTCACAAAATCCTTTGGGAGGAGCCACAAGACATATCTTTATTCAAGGACAACAACAAAAGGTCAATACGACAACACAGTCAAACGTGATTTTCTCCCAAGGTACAAATACAAACATTCCCCTTGTGCAAAATCAGCAATTTACACAAGGTGGTCAAATAACACAACCCATGACATCATTGACACACCATAACAGTCATGGTCACAACATCCCCCAAATAACGACACACATGGCTGGGGGACATATCCCAACATACTCATCCAACATTCATACTCATCAACATGCACCAAATCATAACTTCCAACACCAACAACACACATCATACGTACCACAACAATCCATACTACCACAATACACCAACATCCACGCACACCAAACAAGAACACATGGTGTACCAGGCAATCCAACATATGGAAACGTAAACGACCCTACCATAGATGAACTCAAAGCAAGAATGAGGGATATGGAGAAAAATATGCAAAACATGTACATTTCAGGTAGGAAATCAGAAATATCATATGACCTGGATGTATACCCATTTGACACGAACTTATACATGCCTGCATTTCCACCAGGATACGTGTCACCCAACTTCACAAAATATAGAGGCAAGACAAATCCCATTGAACATGTTCGCGAATTCGCAACCAACTGTATGCATATCGCCTACGAACCAACATACTTGATGAGACTTTTTTCTAAAATTTTGGCGGGTCAAGCCCTTGAATGGTTTTCAACTCAAAAAGATATCCAAACATGGGATGAGCTCAAATGAAAATTCATAAGCAATTACACGTACAACATTGACATGGATACCTCTATCACTAGCTTGTGCAATCTCACGCAAGAAGACTCTGGTGAGACATTTATTCCATTCTTTCAAAAATGGAGAAGCCTCGCTAGTCGATGTCACATTGACATTCCTGAAAGGGAAAAAGTCGACATGTTCATCCAAACACTCCTAGGACCCCTAAAATTCGCATTGCAAATACATTGTTGCACAAACTTCACAGAATTAGTGGAAAAAGGGGTCCAGTTGAGAAAGCCCTTATCGCAAAGGGAGAACTGAGATATGGTTCCAAAAACACAAACGTTAATCCACCAGCTGACAAAAACAAATATTGGGTTAAAAATAAGCACGTTACAAATGACGGTGTTGTTGATGCCAAGACTGCAAACACTGTAGGTCCTGTATTGGCCCTGAAGGGGGTTCAACAACAAAACAGACCAACAACAACATTGACACCTCCTCCCAATACTTTTTCAAACAACCAAAGTGGTCAAAACAGTCAAGGGCAATATCGTCAAATGAGACAATTTCCTAGGGGTCGCACATACACCCATTTGGGTGAACCCATTGAAGAAGTCCTTAAGAAATGCATTCAGCATGGGGTCATCATACTTCCAGAAATAAAACCATATGACCCAGGATAATTCAAACCAACATGGTGGAAGGATAATGCACTTTGCGAATACCATCGAGCCAAAGGACATACAACCTCTAACTGTCGACAATTGAAAAACATCATACAAGACCTTATCGAAAATCGCACCATTGAAGTAGGTGGATCGCAATTCACCTCCAATGCAGATCATACTATCCACAAGAATCCACTGCAGGATCATGGTCCTCATAATGCATCCACTTCAGGTCCGCAGAATCAAGCTAACTTTGCCCGAGTCAAGTACGACTATTCTGGTGGACCTATTATAAACAATGTCCGAACTAAAAATGAATACATCAATACCATTACGGTTAGAAGAGCACCCCAATGTAATGCTACAACTCACAGTGGAAAGGTCACTATAGCTGGTCTGCCTCCTCCTAGACAAGCCAAAATCACAATACCGAGCCCATCGGCTAAACAATCACAACCTGCTACATTGGCTAAACAGCCAAAACCTGTCTCAACCCCACAATAGTGGAAACCCAAAAGTCAGTTCAACCTCATTGACCAACTAGGAAAGACTCCCGCGCAAATATCTATCCTTGAGTTGCTTCGTATCTCTCCTGCGCACAAAGAAATCCTAGACAAAACTCTCCTAGAGTCGTCGGTCCCTAAGGACATCAATGTCAATCAGTTTGAAACTATGGTGGGATATCTCACCACGCCACACCACATCACCTTCTTGGATCAAGACTACTCATCACATAAAACCAACCACAATGACGCATTACACATAGAAACTTTTGTCCACAAGCACAAAGTTAGACGGGTTTTAGTAGATGGCAGAGCAGGGCTGAATATATGCTCTCTCAAATTGGTTAAGGCTCTTGGATTCTCTGATGCGTGCATAGACCCAATGAAAAGCATAGTGATCAAAGCATATGATGACGAGGAACACTCTTCATGGGGTGTTATCTCTCTCCCAATCAGAGTGGGACCGGTCATTGTAGACACAACCTGCCAGGTCCTGGATTTGGAACTACCATATAACATCTTACTTGGCCATCCATGGATTCACGCATTAAAAGCCGTTCCATCTACATACCACCAATGCCTCAAGTTTTCTTTTGACGGCACAGAAGTAACCATAGACGGAGACCCCGACCCTTTCCAATATTGTACCAACTTAAGGGGTATCTCCAAAAACCGAGTACCTATTAATCGAGAAGCACCTGGCTCCTCGCCATCCAAGTATATCGACCCCTCCACACTCACATCATCTTCCACATCCACTCCATCCACATCTTCCAATGTACCACCACCTTCCACCAGCTCTAAGATGGAATCCATTGTCACAATCCAGGACCTTGGCTGTGGAGAATTCAAACTGCACATAGCATACAACATAACAACAATGCCCAGGTCTCCCAAGGACTATGGTCGGCCATGTTTCAGAATGGAACCTCAGGAAACCTTCAAAGTTCCACCGAATATAGTTTTTATCAAGTGGGGAGACATGAGTGAGGAAGACCTTGCTGACATCACAGGATGGATCTATAAGGATACTGTCACATTACCCCCACTACCAGTTCAAATATATGGCAAAGGTTATGACTTCATGAAGGCTAAAGGCTACGATGGTACTAGTGGCCTAGGAAAAGACAAAACAGGCCAAAGAGAACCCATAGAACCTTTTCAAATTCTGAAGTATCTTGGATTAGGGTTTGGATCACTGGCCAATGATGACCGACGTACTTCTGGACTTTCAAGTGAGCGAGTACATGCTTCAAAAAGTGTCGAGACTATTAGGGAAACCCTAATCGAAACTGACTCCCACGAGTGGGAATTTGGCTTAGAACGATCCCTAAGTGACTGTTGTCTTGATGATTTGTTTGTCGAACCAGGGGAATTGACCTCTAAACAACGATTTTGGCAAACATTCAAAATTGAACAGGCACCAAACAATCAAAGCCATACTACCACTTCCCATAACACACAACAGCCATCATCTCAACCCCCTCAGTCTAATCTATCCGAAGTGTCAGACGACATTGATAACCAGGGCTCTAAAACCTTCACTCCTTATTATGATAACGAATACGACACTAGTGAAGGAGAATACTGGATAGAGTCTGACGTCGAGTTGGATGATGATAACCTCATCTACAACATTACCGAATCCATCTGTATGTTGTTTGCATCCTCGCCACAATTCACTAGCCTTGACGATGGCATCTCCTTAGTTTACCCTGAATTAGTCGATTGGGACCAACAAGGACCGCCAGTTCTGGACACATTTCAGAATGATGAGGCAATTTCCGAATTCATGGGATTACGAGAAGGCATACCCAGTGGGGACCACAAATCAGGATTTTATATTGATTTAGACTGCACCGCATACTTCGGTGAGACTGTCCAGTCCTCTAGTCGCAAAAGTAAAAATAAAGTAAAAAATGAAACGTCTCTAGGTGAAAACCGAAAGGCACCTCTTGACGATAAAATAGTAAAAATAAAGGACAAATCTGCGGGTGAAAACCTCTCTGAGGCTCCCAAAGATGGAGGACTGGACTTTCTCCCCATGCAATAGGAGAAATCGGCCATGCTTATTGAGGACACAATAGAGGATAACATTTCAACTACAGAAGACCCCAATATGGTCCTATTTGCGGCATCATTGACTGATGAAGAGAAACCAGAATTTCATAAATTCTTTACAGAACAGAAAATCAACTTTGCATGGTCCTACGCGGACATGCCAGGCTTGGACCTCAAACTGGTTCTACATCATCTACCACTATTACCCAATGCTAAACCAGACAAGCAGAAGTTGTGCAAAATGCATCCCCAAGTTGCTCTATTGGTCAAGGCCGAGTTAAAGAAATTACTGGATGCCGGATTCATAAGGTCTATAGATTATGCTGATTGGATTTCCAATCTAGTGCTAGTGACAAAGCCAAACAGGCCGATTCGAGTATGTACAGACTTTCAAGATCTAAACAAGGCATGTCCAAAGGATGACTTTCCTTTGCCCAACATTGACATCATAGTAGACCTAACTGTAGGACATGAGATGCTATCCCTCATGGATGGTTTCTCCGGCTATAATCAAATCTGCATTGCTCCTGAGGATCAACACAAAACAGCATTTACGTGCCCATGGGGTACACACTGTTGGAACGTCATGCCATTTGGTCTCAAAAATGCAGGTGCCACGTATCAAAGGGCTATGACCACGATTTTCCATGACATGATGCACAATATAATGGAGGATTATGTAGACGATCTGTTGGCCAAATCAACAACTAGGAAAGATCATTTGAAGGTACTCGACATAATTTTCAAGAGACTTGAAGAGTACAAAGTTCGGCTAAACCCTAAGAAGTGTGTTTTTGGGGTCACGTCCAGTAAACTATTGGGGTACATAGTTTCCCGAAGAGGCATAGAGGTTGATTCGGAAAAGGTCAAAGCAATCATAGACATGCCTCTGCCCAAAAGGATCAGTGAACTCAGAACTCTGCAAGGCAGAGTGCAATCTATTCACCGTTTCATAGCCCAATTGGCAGATAAGTGCCATTTGTTCCAGTACCTGTTGCGCAAAAGTGTCCCCTTTGTATGGACGGATAAATGTCAAGAGGCCTTCCAGCAAATCAAAGATTACCTGCTATCAACACTAGTACTCATGCCGCCCATTCATGGAAAGCCATTGATTCTATACATCTCGACTACTAGTTCAGCATTGGGGGCATTGCTGGCCCAAAATGATCACGAAGGAAAAGAAAGAGCAATCTATTACATCAGTCACACATTGATAGGCTATGAGTTGAACTACACATACATTGAATGTGCATGCTTCACTGTTGTCTTCGCATCCCAAAAACTAAGACACTATATGCTCAGCCATCAGACACAACTAGTTTCCAAGATTGATCCATTGAAATATCTACTAAGTCGAGCAGCATTAACAGGCCGGTTGGCAAAATGGGTCATGATCCTAAGCGAGTATGACATACTGCATGTTAAGCGCAAGGCAATAAAAGGGCAAGTAATAGAAAATCAACTAGCAGATGCACCGATTCAAGTCACTCATCCATTAGTAACTAATTTTCCCGATGAGTCCATTTTTCATGCGAAACTAGCAGCACCATGGAAACTATATTTTGATGGGTCTCATACTAGTCATGGCTCAGGCGCTGGAATCATGTTTATCATAGCACAGGGGGATTCAATTCCTAAATCATTTCGGATTGCTTTCCCTTGTACAAATAACATTTCCGAATATGAAGCACTAGTCACAGGTCTCAAGTTGGCAATCAAATGGAAAATTCAGACATTGCTTGTATTCGGGGATTCCCAGCTACTAATCAACCAAGTGAATGATGACTATGAAACAAAGGATGAGAAGTTGCTTCCCTACAAGAGGATGGTGGATAGTTTCTTAACATACTTTCAATTGATTTCTTTTGAACAAATCCCCAGGGTACAGAATAAGGCAGCTGACGCAATGGCTACTATTAGTTCTCTCTTGGACATCCCTAAAAATGTGTCACAATTTGAATTTTTAGTAGAGCAGCTTTTGATACCAGCATATGATATCCCAGAATCAGAAATGGTTTGTGAACTTGTTGGTCCCAACTCTCCTTGGTATCAAGACATTTACGATTACCTAAAGTCTCACACCCTTCCATCGAACCTGTCAAATAACCAAAGGAAGTCCTTCATTAGAAAATCTGCAAGGTATGCCATTGTCAGTGACACCCTATATCGCCATAGTTTCGATGATACCCTCCTTAGATGTCTTGACACTGACGAAGCATGTATGACCTTACGAGAAGTGCACGATGGTATATGCGGATCTCATTCGAGTGGTCCTACGCTAGCTAAGAAACTACGAGACTTGGGTATTATTGGCGACAATGGAAAAAGATGCAATTGAATATGTCAGGACTTGTCGTGGAAATTTCAAATACACAGTGACTTGGTCCATGCTCCAGCAGGAACTCCGCCGATCACTTCTCCTTGGCCCTTCACTCAATGGGGACTCGACCTGTGGGTAAGATTCATCCAACCTCATCCAACGGCCATAAATTCATTATTACCGCCACTGAGTATTTCACAAAGTGGATTGAAGCCATCCCATTGACATATATTACTGGCAAACAAATATCAAAGTTCATCCTCAACTACATCATTTGTCGGTATGGCCTCCCATAGTCCATCATCATTGACAACAGATGTCCGTTCAAAAACCAAGACGTACGTGAGTTATGTGAGTGATTCCATATCCAACACCACTTTTCATCTCCATACTACCCACAAGGAAACGGCCAAGTTGAGGCGTCTAACAAAACCATTTTCAAGATTCTCAAAAAGACTGTCAATGACGTTGGCCGCGACTGGCACATACAACTTAACCCTGCTTTATGGGATTATCGAACTAGCATTCGTATGCCTACAGGAGCCACCCCATTTGCCCTAGTCTTTGGCACCAAAGCCATCTTACCCATTGAGGTCGAAATTCCTTCGCTACGAGTCTCCTTGAAGGGTCTTACTAATGAAGAGGACTACCGACAATCACGCTTGCATGAGCTGGAAATGCTGGAAGAAAGAAGACAAAACTCACTTAATCATCTCCAAGCATATCAGAACCACCTTTGTCACAGCTACAATAAAAAAGTTATGGTCAGAAAGTTTGACATCGGCGACCTAGTTTTAATGTAGAACCCCAAGAACCAAGCAGACAGAGAAAAGCCAGAAAAATTTGAACCAAACTGGTTGGGTCCCTATATTATCATATCTTCTTTTGGTTCCAGAGCTTATCAATTGGCAACTCCAGATGGGGAACAGTTGATAGAACCCATCAACAGTTTACATCTCTAAAATTTCTACGCATAGCATCAGAGGATGGAGCTGAAAGTCATAAAATACAAAAAAAATGAAAAATGGTAAAAATCGTCACCTTGATGAAAACCTGGCAAACAGGCGTCTTGGTGACACCAAAAAAATCAAAAATTCAAGAAAATAGTAAAGAGAAAAATGATTCATTCAATAGTGACAACCTGGCAAACAGGCACTTTGGACAGGTACCATGGTGAAAACCTGGCAAACAGGCGCCATGCGTAATCAATCATTGCCCTGCCATCTACTGTCACTTTGTCTAACTTGGCCTAGGATGAAAGGTATTTCTTCCATTATTCTGCAAATCGCCATCACATCCTACCCTACCTGTCATAGTAGATAAATGATTGACATCAAGTCCTGATGACTGTCTGTCTAGTAAGTCAGCAGCATCCCGTCCATATTCCTCGCAAATGGCTAAGTCTTAAACCTGACTAGGGGCAAAATGTTTATCATGAAACTGCAGTGGATGTCACGCATGATCTTGACAATTGGAAAAAATTCCTGAAAAAAGACAAAAACATTGGCAAAAAGTCTTGAAAAAAGACAAAAATATTGGCAAAAAGTCCTGAAAAAAGACAAAAACATCGCAAAATGTCCTGAAAAAAGACCTAAAAATCATAAAACATCCTGAAGAAAACCTCAAACAAAATTATTAGACCACTCGAAGAACACAAACACACTGTCATTTCTAGTCAAAGTCAATCATGTCAAATCAGTCTTTGTCATCTGTCTGAACTATGTTGTCTCTGCGCATTTGCTACGTAGGCAAGACTCATGCTTGAGTCCTTGAGACATTAGGTCAGTCCTTTTAGGTTTGTCAAAATAAAATCATGACGCAATCTTTGCTCATCAAGACAAAGTCATTGGTCGTGTCGAACTACGAGGTCTCTGAGTGTATGACGTAGGCAAGGCCATCTATCGATGAGCCCCAGAGGCCGCACTAGGTCAACCCATTAGGATTCATGGCACTACATTGGCACACACGTCAAAAATCTTCAATCAATTTCCACATGGTAAAACTCCTGAAACAAAGTAAAACAATCATTTGTTCAAACATGGCTATTTCATCAACACGTCACTCATATCATCATGACAATATCAGCGTACGGTCAAACACAAGTCAAACTCAGTCAAAGCAAGTCAAATCATCATAAACCGGTCAAACTGTCAAATTTTGGTTAGTCTTCAGATGAATCCTTCTGAACGATAACCTCTGTCATTTACGCCTTAGGATGTGTCCTTCCTAGGCGTCATCATCGTCATTCGGCACTTTGAGCGATCTTCTTGACATCTAAGTATCACTCTTCATGACACCAGTATTCTTCAGATGTGTCCTTCTAAAGAACCAACTCTATCATTTATGCCTTAGGATGTGTCCTTCCTAGGCATCGTCATTATTCCGAGGAACCCCTTACGACCATTAGGGATCAAATCCTCTCGGCATCGACATTATTCAGGATGTGTCCTTCCTGAATTCACCAGTCTCAACATTTTTCAAAGGTCATCAAAACTTTATACATTCAGACACCTCGACATTATCAATCAGGGCATCTTGACATCAGAACAGTGGATATCCAGACGCACTTGGCAAACACTTGACAATTGTTTTTTGATCTTTTATCATGTTATTAGTTTTTCAGCGAGATCCCACTAAGCAGGATTTAGAGAAGCAGCGACATAGCAAGACAATTGACACGCATGACTACTAGCTTCTCAACGAGGTCCTGATCCTGGAATTTAGAAAAGCAACGACATATCATGATAGTGACTTTATTTTTGTATTTTGGCAATCATGTCACTAGTTTCTCAAGGATGTCTTGGAAATAGGATTTAGAGAAGCAACGACGTTTCATGATCTGTCCTTGTCTTTTTCTGCTTGTGGTTGATTATGACAACAAGACTGGGGCAATCACACTCGTAGTATGAGTCATGATCATCCTTGTCTATGACTGTTTGTCTTAGGTAATGGTACGACCTTGCACACTTTGATCTATGTCATATCATGGTGTTTGTTGGCCATTACAACAGTTCGCCCAATGATGATTAAGAGCAATAAATATTAAGTCCTATAGTAAAGTTTTGAAGGATTTGGTCTAGGAATTAACATGCATTTTCATAGGTCTCATGTCTTCTCCTCTTTGGTCTGATCATCTTCTCTCATCAGTCTCGTCGTCTTCTCTCGTCCATCCCACGATGATACCCTGTAACATCCAAAAACATAAGTGCATACATGATCATATACATTGCATTAGGTCCATACATACATCATCCATGGCATTAAATCATATACATAAGTATTGCATTAACATAATCATCAGCATTGCATCTTTTACATAAATACATCATGCACATCATTAACATAATCATATAAATAAGCATCACATTATCATGGCATCAAAAATCACAAATAGGCATCATAGGACATACATGGCATCATAAGTCATACATCATACATGTCATAATACATAAAGCAAAAGCATCACATAGCACATGTAGGTCGCATCAAAACTGCATCATCATATAGAATCATCTCAAAAAAATACAATGTCACAGGATAGAGTCAACGGATATCCCAAAAATGGAGCTCGCAGGCTCAATAATATACATAGTGTGTCAAAATACAAGTATGCCCCTAGGGTAGGCTCTCATCATCCCCTCGAGGTGAGGAATGTGGTGGTGGCAGCTCTGTCACGGGCGCTGAAGCAATAGGTGGTCCTGTGGAAGCCTCTGTCTGTGATACCGATGGAACTGCGAGTGATGGTATCATCCTAACGCTGGCAAACATCTGTGAGGTCAATGCTGCCCGACACTGGGAGGTAGATGGATCTATCACTGGCGGCTGATCCTGTACTGACCTCTGTGCTGAAACTGTGGAAACCTCTGCCTGTGCCACTGACGGAGCTACAAAGGATGGTGCCATCTCAACAGTATAGAATATTTGTGAAGTCATTGCTGTTGGACTCTGAGAAATAAAAGGATCTGTCACTGATGGCTGTACTGATCTCTGCACCGAACCAGTCGACCTAGGACTAGGAGTGTGCCTACGCGAATGATGGAACCTGTGCCCTGAAGTGTGCCCTATCGAGGTTGACCCTCCGACACTAGTATAGCTCCTCGTACCACTGCCACTGCCTAACCTATGTCCACTACCTGTCCTCGTCTGTGATCGGGACAAGGTAGGATCTCGTCGCTCTGGCGGCACTGCTTGCTCATAGAGAGTCTGGTACTGCCCCAGTCTAGTGCTAACTCTAGCTAACTCCCGAGCCATGTCTCCCATAGGTCCTGTGCACAAGGATGCAAACTCGGTACACCACTGGGTTGCATCCTGCTGGCGGATCACCGCCTAATCCCGCTCTACCCGGGCTACCTTCAGAGCTGACTGTAAAGACCTGACCTGTGCCAAGCTAGTGTCCAATCTCTGCTGAAGGTCTGCCACTCTCTGATCTGTTGTGACATCTGGTGGCAACCCTGAAGAGGACGGTATCTCCTCCTCCCCCTCCACCATCTTCCATCTCAGAATCCTCTCAGCCTCATCCATGGTGTCGTCCTCGTCATCATCATCCTCCGCCTCCACCTCCTGTCCCCTCACCTCCGCCTCCACCTCCTATCCCCTCACCTCCACATCCTCCTCCTCTCCCCTCACCTCTACATCCTCCTCCTCTCCCCTCACCTCCGCCTCCTCCTCCTCTCCCCTCACCTCCGCCTCCTCCTCCTGTCCCCTCACCTCTGGCTCCTCCTCCTGCCTCCCCTCGCCCTCTCCCTCCTGTCTGGGCTGCTCCTCACCCTCTCCCTCCTCACCAACCTCAGGGATAGCATCTAACACCACCCTCACCACTCGTGGGCGCACCCTCCGGACCTGTCTCTATCCATCTCGTCGTCGTCTCCTGCCATCTCCACCATCATCTCTGCCTTGGCCTCCATCCCCACCCCTGCCTCTGTCTCTGCCTCCATCCCCACCTCTGCCTCCATCTCCACCCCTGCCTCTATCTCCACCCCTGCCCCCTCCATCATCCCCACCCCTCCCTCCATCATCCCCACCCCTCCCTCCATCTTTGTCCCTGCCTCTGCCTCTCCCTCTACCTCCATCTCTACCTCTGCCACCTCGTTTGGCTCATGGCACCCGCGGAATAACTGACCACCTGTCAACTGGTGCTGGCCCGTCAGGATCTGTCAAGGGCACTGGTCGGCGTGCCTACCACCATAGATCATATGCCGGCGTCGTACCAGGATCTACTACTCCTCTCCAACCCCAGGCCTGGGCTACTAACCCATCTATCTATTGTGTCGCAAAGGCCACTGGGATGGCCGGCCCCCATGCATACTCTTTGGATGACCTGGCATACTCTGCTGTCCCCACAGGCACATCCTGGTGCTCTCTGAACTACCTAAGGACACGCTATGGGAGGTACATCTCAATGATCAGTGACGTTTGCACTGTCCTGCCAATAAGATATTTGTACTACCTACAGAAGCTGAGGTGCTCGTCCTCATCGTCCCATGCTACACAGTCTCTGTACGGCCTCCAGATGAATGTCACCATCATGTCAATCATGTGCTTCCACCACCCCATCTTGCCCATATGGGTCTGCTGTAATGCACCGGCATAGTAGTAGGAGTAGGGCATCCCCTCGGCTAGTTGCGGTATGTCAATAGGAGGGCGGAATATAGCAATGTGCTCCCATGCCCAGATCATCATAAGAGTGGTCCCGCAGGAGATACTCTCTCCTCTCCTATACGCGACGTCGTGAAGCTGATGGTAAAGCATCCCTAGCAGGAAGGGACCCCACGCATAAACTGTCATGTCACGTCTCATGCCAACCAGGACGTCCCCCCAACCAATCGGAAATCCATGACCTCGCCGGTCAGGAATCAGGATACCCGCAATCATCGTCGCCAGAAATGCATCGAAGCACCCATAGTGCTCTGCCATGAACTCCCATCGGATCTCATAGCCCTAAATCCCCAGTCCAGCACCCTGATCTTGATAATAGGCATAGAAGGTCTGCTCGCCATGCCGCGGATCATAGACAATTCGCTCCCCTTGAATAGGAATCCGGAGAATCCGGTAGACGTCCTCCAAGGTAATGGTGGCCTCACCTGTCGGCAGGTGGAAGGAACAGGTCTCAGAGTGCCATCACTCGCAAAGTGCAGTCAATAATCCCCTGTTCGCCCGAATGGCGAGCATGAATGCAGCATAGAATAAACCCAAACGCATCAATCGTCGCCGCTCTCGCGGGCCCAACTGATCTGAAAACCGAAAGGTGGTCGGTCTGCTCTCTCTCGTATAGATAGGGACAAGCTGCCTCTGCAAAAGGATGAACATTGCGTCAGTATCTTTCCGACAACTGTCAACATCATGAAAAGCAACTAAGGTCATGTAAACATCAAAACAAGTTTTATTAAGGAAACAGGCAAGTGCGTCACAACCAGGCAGTTGTGTTGCGAACAAACAACTGCGTCATTGAAAACATCAAATGTGTCTCGACATGGAAATTGCGTCTCGATATGACACTTGCGTTGCAAAATTTTGCAAATGCGTCACAAAACGATGATTGTGGCATTCCAATGGTCGAATGCGACTCGTTAAGTCACTTGCGTCGCACTAATTGTCAAATGCGGCGCGAACCACCGGAGCGGCTTTTTTATTCTACGCACTTGCATCGCGATGCATCAAATGCGTCAAACACGAAGGAAATTGTGGCTTATGCGAACGCATATGCGCCGCAGCGCAGGCGTTGACTACCCTAGAAAGCATTAAATAGCACGTAAAATGATAAAATGACAAAGTGAGTTTAAGGTACATACCGCCGACTCTAAGCCCTCTGGTCGTCTGAAGGTCCTCACGATCTCTCTGCGGTGTTTTGACACTGGAATAACCATCCTCACTACTGCACCTTTCGCTCTGAGCTCTCAAGTTTCACAAGGTAAATAGTAAAAGTGAATTGACTTTACCCCCTTTGTCAACCTATTTATAAGGGTAAAATGGCATTTTTCAAACAAAGTCAATACTGGAGGCTCATTTGAACACCTTTGACTTCCTCGTAAGTTGCTTTAAACATGTCAAAATCTGAAACCGACTGCACCGTTGTTTTTCTGGTCATCAAGTTAATTTATCGGGACCCTTTGCAAATTTTTCTGGCACCGACTCAAAATTTGAAAATTTCCCGAGGGGGCAATGATACTCCGTACCCTCGCTGGGGTATATTCTTGACTTATTTTCTTTGTCACAATACGACAAGCGACATTATGACAAAGAGGGGCAAAATGTAGACACCTAAAAATGACCTAGGCCTGCAAGCTTCATTTTTACCACTTTCGTCCTAGCATAATTATGTCATTTATTTATGTCCTTGGTCCACATTCGACTATTGATTAAATAATTCATGATTATTTAATTAATTCATATCCTTTCGTTCCTCTTGATTATTAAATAAATAAATTGCATTTATTTATTAAATACGTCATTAACTGTCTAAGTCTTTCTTTAATTAAATAAATTTCTTAATTTATTTAATTCCCCTTTGTCATTTAATTCTTCTTGATTATTAAATAAATAAATTTCATTTATTTATTAAATACATCACTAACTATCTTAATTAAATAAATTGATTAATTTATTTAATTAATTAGTCTTATCTCCTAAATTAAATAATTAAATTTAATTATTTAATTGCTAATTTAATATTCTTCTCATTTTAAATAAATTAAATTATTTAAAATGTCATGTCAATCTTAACTATCAATCCTTTTTGATAAATAATCTGAAAAAGATTATTTATTATCTTTCAAAATCCATAATTTGAATTATTTTAATTCAAATTAGTAATTAATCTTCTAAAAATCAAGCAATCGGGCAGATTCTTGATTTTTCCAAATCTTATCTTCATTCCACACCTTATCTCTTTGATTTTTTGAATCTTGCAAATCAGGCAATCTTATCTTATTGTTTTTTTCGAAAATCTTCATTTTCTAATTAATTTGTCTCATTTATTCTCCACCGTTGATCCGATTTTATTTTGACCGTTCGATTAAAGATTTTTCCCTAACCCTAATTAGGGATTCTCAGGTTTAATCTGGATCGTTCATTTTAGGTTCTCATCATTGATTTATCTCGTCCATCCATTCAAAATGGCATTTTCTATAAAATGCCATCTTCTTCTCATTTTTCAAGGACACGCTCATTTTGACATTTTACGTAATTATTATAGGCATTTACTTAGTTTCACAATTATTGTCATAGGCAATTGTAGTATTTCAATATTGGCATTTGTTTTAAGCATAGGCATAGACATTGGCTCCTAGATATAGGCATTTAGATTTCAAGTAAATCCTTCAAAACTTGCTTTGGTCTTGTCACTCGTCATAGTTGCTCATACAAATCTGAGGGCATCTTCATTTACTGCAAGCTAGGAGGTGTAACGAAGGTGAAGCATGGAAGATGGAGATTCTTGGTAATATCTTTCCTATTTGTTTTCATCACTTTTCCTTTGTACTTCGTTATTTCAATGGATTTTAGTGTTATTGATCTAACAAATCTAACAATCTGATTTTCCCTTGATTACAACTTCTATCCAAGGGTTACTCCTATTCTAAGTAATACCAATGAATGGTTACAAAGGAAAGGTATTAAGTTGAAGACTTTCAAGATGGGTTCTAAGTGTGAGGATCTGAAGGAGAAGCAAGTAGATAACAAGAATCGGAACCAAGAACAAGACAATTGTTGCTCCCTATTCCACATGAAAAGGACCTAAGATTACATTTACTTGTGGAAAGGGTACAACACAAACTACTGAAGAAGAGCAGCCTAAAGAAGAAGAAAAACATGTAGAGGAAGAACACAGTAAGGAAGATGAAGAGGATGAGAAAATAGAAGAACATGCTAATGAGGAAGGTGAACAAACTGAAAAAGGGTAGGATGAAGAAATTTGAACATCTCCACATGATAATTTCGGAGAAGATCCTCCACATAAATCATCACCTATTGCTTCCACAACACCTCATACTCATTATCTTACCTCTCCTCCACCTCTTCTTCACAAGAAAAATTCGTTCAATTCATGAATGAATCAACTTAAGATACATCAAATGTGCATATTCTAGGTACCATAATGATTGAGACACCAACTATTGTAAGTACCACATTTTTTCCCACAAATACTAGTGTGACTCAAGAATTAGAAATAGGGTCTAAAAGTGATTTTTTTTTCTTTCCTCCATAGTTAGCTTCATAGGCTTCAAAACAGAAAAAGCAAGTAGTTTCTCCCGATGAGTTGGATCTTGAGGAGTTAGCTCCACAAAAGCCTAAGCGGAGAAAGAAGTTGAAATTTCTCTCAATACTACATATGGATAAATTAGGGTACAAGTATGTGGAAGTGGTAGAACCGCCTCAAGGTAAAATCCACAAAGAAATCAGCATAGAGGACTACACTATTACCAAGGTTGATCTTGGTAAAATCACACATGCAAGCGCAAAGGAGGATGCTCAAACATCTTTCACAACATTGATGGAAATTTTTGACAAGAGGAAAGAGCCCAAGGACATGTATAAGGAGAAATTTGAGCACCTCATCTCTTTGTTAAGAAAAATCACAAAATCTTTTGAGAATGTGCAACCTGTTGCAATGAGTATTGAAGAACCTTTGATCCAAAAGGTTGAGAAATATTATTCAAAAGATAAATCATATATGAATTTATGGATAGAATAATTGAACAAGGTTCACAATTCATGACCATTGCAGTAGAGAGGATTGCATAGATATCCAAGGTAAAACTTGAGTTGGAGAAAAAAATAAATACACTCTCCATTGAGCAAAAAGAGATGGAGTGAAATCTTGAATCTTGGACCTAGTTAAAGAAAGTGAAATTGGGAAAGTTAGTGGATGTTGGGATTATTCCTGACAAGGATAAGTATGTGGAAATCAAAGAATCAATAAAAAATGCATACACATCATCAAGAACCTAATCAAGGATGTACAACTAGTTCAAGAGGGCGTTGAAGAGCATCAAGTTGTCTTGGTGAATAGAATTGAAGAATTGTCAAGAAAGCTTCTTGATGATGATCACATATTTCTTCCAGCTAGCGAGATTATTCAAGTATTGAAGGAAGCAATTCAGAAATAGGTTGAAGATGAATCATTTTTATTAGATTCTATGGATACCTTATTTGACATGCAACTTACCTTGGACAATCTCAAAACACATTTGGATCGATGCAAGAAGGTTTGTTCTTCTACGAAGAAGTCTGTCATTAAGGTTCATACCATCATTGATTATACCTCAAGACCAGATGAGACAGTGATGTAGGAGATCTTAAAGAAGTATGAATATTTCCAAGTCCAAAGCGAGGAACAATAAATCTTTTTGCATTTCTAAAGAGTTAGTTTTTATGCTTTTTCACATGCTTTGTGTAAATAGGAATTGGCATTTTTACATTTCATTTTGTACGCATGCAACAACATGTAAAGATGGAGATTTCCTCCTATAATCTTGGACATCACATTGAAAAAGTTAAAAGTTAGTTCCTAGAATAGCTCTTTAGATATCACCTATAAATAAGAGAGAGCTCTATTGTATTATTTACCTTTAATCTATTGCAATGAAGTGTTGCCAAATTGTAAAGCAATTTTGAGACTTTGAGTTCATACTGTGATACTATATTCAATCAATAAAGAAGGCAAACTTTCATACTAGGCTTTGTGTTGGATCAATTTCGAATGAATTTGAATGTTCTTACGTCTTTCACATTGAGTTATCTTATTATATGATTGGGTTAGTACTTAGCATTTTATTAATTGTGGTTGGAGGGTGTTCAAGTTGGATTTTATAGACTTTGTGCTATATCATTTACTTGGGATTGTGTATGTGTTGTGGATATCTTTTGGTGAACGATCTTCAAGACTTTGTGCTTGGAATTATTCATTCTATTCGTGGATATGCTCATGGTGTAGGTTGAAAGACTTTGTGCTGGTATTCTTAGATTATGCTTTGAAAAATTAAGAATATTGGAAATTACTACTTTAGTTATTACTTAGAGCTGAAGAGAATCACGAAGTAACAACATGGAACATTGCAAACATATTATCTGAAATAAGAGAGAATCATGAATGTAACACAGCCCTCACATGGTTAAAAATAGTGTAAATATTGTAAACTCTAGAAAATTTACTTTCATTCTTGTAAGTAGTAATAAGGGAGCCTCCCCTTTTTGAGAGGAGAGATGTTTATCTCATAATAATTGTGGCTGAAATGCAAATTTTGTAATCTATAAAGGGATTACAAAATTTTCACCCAACATAGTAGTAAAAATCCTATCAAAAAGGGTAAGGGAGAGGGTTTACCCACATGTTCTAATAGGTTGTACAACAGCCAAAAAACTTAAAAACCTTAATCCAAATTATTATAAAATGATTAAGCTGGAATGTTAGGGGCTTGGAATCCTTTGATAGGAAATATGTGTTGAGGTCACTTTGTAATGAGAAAAAGATTTAGATTGAACGATGATTCAAGAGGTAAAATTAATTGGGTTTCAACAAGAAAACAATATGAAATTTATTTGGACAAACGCTTGTGTTTTTCATACTAACCAAGACAAGGGGAAAGGGAGAAATTCTATATTGATAAACTGGAAATACAGAAAATATATAAGAAATCTAGGCTTCTCTCCTTGTAATAGATGCCTATGAGTAATAATCAACAATAATGAGGATAAATTTAGTATTTGTTCCATATATGGCCCCAATGACTAAGGAAAAAATTGAAGTTTGGAAATGGGTTGCTTATGAAATGTCTGGAGTGACTTGGATAATTCGAGGTGACTTAAATAGGCTAGAGAAAAAAAAGGTGGGATCCCATGGGCTTTGGGGGAGACTAATGGACTGGATGGTGGGAGAAGGAACCGTGCGAACAATGAATAAAAATAAAGGCTCAATTCCACCAGGCATTAATATCGACGGTATTTCGCCAGCTGAACAGTTGAATATAAAACTCACCAACAAATGGGTAACCGTATTCGGGAAGTGATCAAGAACTGCCTCGACAAAACAAATTGCCGACAAACCGGGAACCATTTCGGCAAGGAACGCCGAGCAGAACCGCGCCAGGAATTGTTGGACAGTTGAATAACCATAGAACAGCGCCATCGCATGGGCGCTATCAAAACAACGGCGAAGATATTCAGAATGAATGCGTTCAAGACTGGCATGAACTCGCCAAACCATCTTTATCTCCTTAATTTCAGACTATCAAAGGAGAAAGCGGGGCTGAACTGAGAACTTCGATAACAAGAACTAAGAACAAAACTCAATTCATTAAGAATGGGCGATGTCGTGAACCAATTGAACAGAACTAACGGAACAAGGTCGCAGCAAACGGCAAACCATGCCGAACCAAAAGATAACGCTGAAAGGAAGCAGCTGTTTGGGAACAGAATGGACTAGGGTTCTATAGAAACTAACTGGGATGATTATTGATGTGGATCAGCGGAGGAAACTTTATAAATAAATAGAATCATAGCTTCTACCTAAAAGATGAAAGAATAAAAGAAATATATCTGAAGAATGGATCACTAATTTCATTGGTTGGTGGGATATTAAATGACACTAAAACTAGTTCTATTAAAATAGGTATATATTAGAAAATCTAATTACTAGTTGGGAAGCAATGGAATAAGCAAACAGAAGTGGGAAAAATGTTGGCATGTTGCTTGTTAGGCTTTAAAAATGCATATGATAGAGTGTAATGGTCTTTTGTAATTGTAATGCTAGAAGATTTTGGTTTTCCTCAAAAAAATGCAATATGGTAAAAGTTTTATTTAAAGATGTTAATTCTCAGATTGAAGTCAATGGATCAGTTTTTGATCCCTTACCATTGGAAAGATCCATTAGACAAGGGTTCCCTCTTTCCCTGACCTTACTTTTTATTTCTTTTGAGGCCTTGCACTAAATGTTAAGATCAAGATTTCTTGGATCTCTTGTTTAAGGGATCACTCTTCTAGATAATTATATGCTTTGAATATTCCATGTGTAGATAATACAACATTATTTCCAATTTTGGAAGAGGGGAATATAGTAAAGCTAATAGATAGAGTAAAGGTTCTTTGTAATACTTTAGGGGAAAATATCTTTGAGTCAAAATCAATCTTGCTAGGGTGGTCAGAAATACCCCCTGAATGGATCTCTAAATTCAAGTGGCAATGGGAGGGACTGAATAAGATTGTCAAATATTTGGGTATTCATTTATCTATAAAGCCATCCCTAAAGGATATGTGGAGCTAGTAGTTTGAAAATTTGAGAAAAAATTAAAGAATTGGAAAAATAACTATTTTCCATTAGTTGGGTAGGGTTTGAGTGTGTCAAAAAAAATTAGCCTCATATCCACTCTATTATGCCTCAGTTTGGTTTCATGCAAGTTACCAAGTTAGCATGGTCCAAAATCTAATAAGGAAATTCCTTTGGTTAGATGGAAAAGGTAAGAGCAAGAAACATGTTGTAAAGTGGGAATGGTGTTGTCTCAAAAAGGATAGAGGGGGTTTGAAATTGAAAGACATGAAGTGGCAAGGTATTGGTCTAGCTTCTAAATGGGTTTCACAAGCTCTAGAAGGAAATGAGCCATGAAAATTTCTTGTTATAAGAAATATACTAGAATTTTTCCCAAAAGGATCTAAACAATGGAAAAAATTTCACCCACATGATTTGTTATTTAGAAACTTTAGAGTTAAGTCCTCATGGTCAAATATCTTTGCTAGTATATGGAAATCCTAGGAGTCTACTAGAAGATTAATCAGGAATTGTGAGGAAATTGATAAGGTGTAGAGAAGGGGGACCTACCACCCCTTGAGACTCTAAGTCACAGGAGAGCCCAAAGGAATGAGCTTCCCTAAACTACCTCAAGTTTTCTATTTATAGATCAAGGAGGAAAAGGTATTGACGTTGAAATGGAAGGGAAAATAGCTTACCACTTTCCTTCTACTAAAACTAGGTACTCATAGGGTCAGAAGAGTTGGTTTTAAAGGTTCTTGACCTACTACCCAAACAACTCACTATCTGAGGATGATAGCACAGATTTTGAACTCTAGTGCGGTGTGTTGGTGTCTCAAGGATGCACTGGCATCTGTATGGATAGGGGTCTAGAATACAAGCAAAAACACAAAGAAACCTACTAACTACCTGACTATGTGATGTTTTATGCTTTTATAGAGAATAAAAAGGTATAGAAATAGCAAGTGCAATGAGAATCACTTTAAAAGGAATATTATAGAAATGATGAAGAGAGTGAGAAGATGTACCTTTCTACCCACAAGTTGATTCTTCAAGTAGCTCCACTCAAAAACACCTATACACATGGGAATGAGAAAAATATTGGGGATGTTTTAGAGGATTGCCTCAGTTAGTCCCTCATTTTGGTGAACTCCCACCTCCAGGAACAACTAGCTAGCCACAAAGTATAGAAACTAACAATGGAGATAGAAAGGAATTAGTATCACTAGCTAGAAATCAAAGACAACTGCAATGTTATCTAGTAAACAAAATGATGCAAAGTGAACAACAAAGTACAATATCACCTCCTCAACTATGAGCTCTCAAGGCCAATAGTAGAAGGAAGGAAGCACCTCCACCATGTAGGGAAGATGAAGCTTGACAATTCTCCAATGGTGGTGGTATTTTAATGGGAACATGATGCTAGAGCCAAGTGAGGAGCTTGCAACCAAGAAGAGATGGTGTAGAAGAAATAATGGAGGAGCAAGAATGCAAGAGTGAGTGAAGTTACTGAATGAATCCCAAAGAGAGTGAAGGAATGAAAGAAAATTTTGAATTGGAAAAAAGGTGGTAGAAGGGTTAAAATTTGTCGGTCAAGGAGGTAGGAGATGTTAAACTTCTTATCCAATGGAGGATGTAATGTCTCTATAGAATCTAGGGGTAGGAATCCTATGAGGATGACAGTGTGGTGTGTGGATATTCATGTGGCATGTGTGTGTCATTGAAAGAGATTCCTCCACCAATGCAAAACAACATGGCCATGTTGAAGGTGCAAGGTGGCAGTGGTGAAATTGCATCATTTGGTTTACAGATTCTAAGGTAGGGGTGATGAAATAGAGAATTTTCCTAGGGGTGCAAATTTTCCCCATTACATTTTTCCCCCACTTTAGCGAGCATGCATGTTAGTGTGAATATGAGGTAAAGTATAAAGAGGTTAAAGAGAATATACCTTAACCATCGAGAAAGTAGATCTCTGATCTGGCACATCTGGAGGTGCAAGAGGTAGCTCTTTAGGTTCTTAGTCCCATAGGGAAACCTTGATGTGAAAGAGAGAGATGTCTCCATAGGTACTTAGTCCTACAAAATTGGCTCCATGGGTTCTCAGTCTCGTAGAAGTTGAACAAAGGCTCTACAGGTTCTTGGTACTACAAAAGTTGATCAAAGTTTGTATACGTTCTTGGTCTGTTAGAAAGAAGGAGCTTCACAAGTTCTTGGTCCTAGAAATGGAGCATCGCAGGTTCTTAGTCTTGTGGGGCTTGACATGAAAGGACTCTACAAGTGATCGATCCTGAAGATTTTGATGTGAAAGACCCTTATAGGTGCTCGATCTTGCAAGGAAATCTTGACGATGTGCTCGGTCTTGCAATATTTATAGTAAAAATGGCTTTATAGGTACTCGGTCCTACAAAGTAACATGTTAAGCTATAGACAAAACATGTTAAGAAGAAAGTCTAAGACAAGAAGACATATCACAGAGCAAGCAATTGAAGGAGAAGTTTTCAAAGGGGCCCCATCGGGAACCCTTCAAGATAGCAAGGGGCCCACACAAAGTGACACTTTAATTTGAAAAACATGACATTTTTCACAAATGATTCTATCATCAAGGAATCCTTTTGAAAGATCTCTTTTTTCAAGGAATCCGATAAAAAGAATTCTCCTCAAAAGCAAGCTTTCAGACTTCTTTATTAGAAAAAGTACTCCTTTTTCAAAGGAAAGTTTTCAGATTCTTTTGTTATGAATTTGTTTCTGAAAGAAAAATTTCATGAAGGGGTTCTTGTTGAAGAATACATTTTTGAAAAGTGAACTATCTTCAATAAGGGATTTGTTGGCCACTGAATTCACCTTATTGAAAATTAGAGAAGTGTAGTAACCCCCCTTAGGATGGTGTGTGTAAAGTAGGGGGGCACGTGACATCCTAAGGAGATAAAAAAGAAGCAATGATTTTTTGGACCATAATACATTATGAGATGTAAACATGAAAATTTTGTCGCGCATGTGAGGGACAACACATAAGCACCACAACATCACTAAATAGAGAGATAAGCAAAGAAAGAAAATGAGAAATAAGTAGAGATGAAAAAATCAAGAGACAAGGGGATTTGGGAGTTTAGGGTCAGATTAGTTCATATATATAAATAGGTAACAATCGGTGTATGAACGAAAGATCATCAATCCACAAAGCCCCTAGATCATGAAGAATAGCACATGAAGAAAATATAAAAATAAAAAATTGGGTCAACATGGATGGAATTCCTAAATGCTCCCAATGCTTTGTATCATCCCTAATTGTCAAAAATCAAAGTTATATCATATAGAAAAATGATGAAACATATAGAAGAAGTTCATGATAAATTCTAGGCCTATATCCAAGCACCTTCAAGGGTAGAAAGGGTCCTTCAGGTAGGATCACAAACACATAAATACAAGCATAGAGAAACACAACACACACAAATCTAATCTATAGATATAGAAGAGATACCCCCTACTCCTCATCAACCTGTAGGTCATCCTGATTGCAATCTAGATCATTATATGGGGAGGGAGGATGTGCCTATAAGGGTGGGATAGTGAGGGGAGCACCCTTCAACTCTCTTGCAACAAGGGCCAAGGAAGAAGGCCCCTCAAGGTCTTCTTCATTGAGCTCTTGTCAAGTGAAGGTCATCGATCTCGTAAAGATCACTAATAGATCTGGGACATCATCCACAAAGTTAAACATGCACTTCATTGGGGTGCCATGTGTTGACCAGGTGGGAGAAGGAGGCACTTGAGATCCACTACTGACCTCATTAAGGGGGGCAGTGAAAAGCTCAAGGGATGTTAGGGTTTCCTTCATCACAAGGAAAATGCAAGCCAAAGTAAAATATCTCCTAAAGAAAGTGAACCCTTCTTCTGACCACCACTCGAAGTGAGGTCATCCTCCTGCTTGTGCTTCAAAAAAGGGTGTTGGATCCCCACAAAAGAAGTGGAGGCACAAGAGGGATAAGATAGAGCTGCAACACACACCATCATTGTGTTTGACATGTCTATGGGCTGAGAAAAAAAAGAGATGTTCACAAGAGACATCATAAGTAGAGGGTCCACGGAAGGGGCGATGAACACCTGTACCCTTTTGGGGTGAGGTTCATTAGCACCTATTGAGGGAGCTAGAAGTAGAACTGTGGTGAGTGGAATTGAAGAAGGAGTAGGAGGGGGCACAATAGGAGGTGTTGAAACAAGAGCTACTGGCTCCCCTTCTACCTTCTACAAGGTAGCTTGGTCAATGACCAAAGCTTTTCTCTTGTGCTTGTGCTCACGTGCAAGTTGGATACGTCAGCTTCAGGCACTAGAAGTCATAGCCCGATAAGGGACAAGGCACTTCTCTTCTACCATAGAATTTTCCTCCACAACTATTGCTAGTGGAAGGGAGGCCTCTTGGATAGGAACAGGAGAAGGAAGCATGAGAGTAGAAAAAACAATAGGTGGAGAAGTAGACATGAGTGCCTTAGAAGCATACGTCTTCCCATTCATTGCCAGAGGGACAAGAGGATGAATGGTAGGAGACCATGGAGGCTAAGACATGAGGGAAACTTCACAAAGACCCTTCCCCATTCCATAAACAATGGGTCTAGGAACCGTGGGAAAGATGGTAAGTTCAAACACCCGATACTTAGCTTTTTACCAAATGGGCACCATCAAGCTCCCCATGTGAGGCATGGGAGCAAGAGCCGAGGACACCACAATAGGGTGAGAAGCGGAAGTAGATGAAATAGAAGATGTTGAAGAGGAAGGCCCATGGTTGTGAGAAAGCTTCCCTTTCCCATTTTGATGGGAGGATGAGGCAACTTGTTTCTATGCAATCATAAAACCTTTTATTGAAATAGTGTAGGGAGAAACGAGATAGGTCACTTTTGGTGCCCTGCCTCCAGTATTATACTTGACATAGGCACGATATAGCAAGTCCATCCTTGGAAGTCAATTCCATCCTTGGAAGTAGAGGACTAATGAGAGTGGGCCCAAAATGGTATAACAAGAAGCCCTCACATGACACTAGTGGTTTGTAACTAGTGTCATACATGATGTGCACATAGCCCTCAAGAGAGAACCTAAGACATTTATGAATCAACAAAGCGATGCTATTCATCGAAACCAATTACGGGATGCCCAATTTCACTATGAACAGGTTCGACTTCAGAATTATGATAAAAGAGGTATCCATGAATCTGGGTCCTACCAATACCAAAAGAGTAATAGAACCTAGAGGAGGGACCGAGATTCCATCATGTGTGCATATAGTGGCCTTCGATTCTTCATATTCCTCCCTATGCAAAAATTTTATCAACAAAGTTTCTTCCATTATAACATTCACTTGTCTCACAAGTTCAACTAAGACACTAGTCACAATGTTTCCATTGACATGAGTGAGAGTGTACAAGGGTGAAGGCTTTTTATTCATAGGTAAATCCCTCGAGGTAAAATTTATGTCTGGTGATCAACTCATAGGCTGGGCAAAAGGAATATGTGTTAATGAGACCATATTAATGCATATAGGTAGAACAAACTCAACGAACATAAAATATTAAGAGATTGAACATTTACCTAAATCTCACTCCTAAATATCTAAGAGCCCTTCTAACTATTTAGCTAGGGGTTGTAGATTGGGTTGCAAGGTTGAACACCCTACAACACACAAATTTATAACACGCTTAAGATACAAGAGAAAGATCTTCGATACCAAGAGATGAAACAAAAGCAGTTCACATCAGGTTCACCAAAATGTAGAGAAGGGGGACCTATCACCCCCAAGACTCTAAGTCATAGGAGAGACCCAAGGAATGAGCTTTCATAAACTACCTTAGACTTTCTAAACAAATTGAAAAGGAAATGATACTAAGGCTGAAAAGGAAAGTAAAATAGCTTACTGCTTTTCTTCTGCTAAAACTGAGTGCTCATAGGGTTAAAAGAGCCAATTTCAAAGGTTTGACCTACTATCTAGACAACTCACTATTTGAGGATGGTAGTGCAGATCTCGGACTCCAACACGACACGTTGGTGTCTCAAGGACGTGATGATATCTGTACAGATAGGGGCTAGAATACAGGAAAAAACATAAAAAAATCCTACTTAAAACTACTTGACTATGTGATGTTTTATGCTTTGACAAAGAATAAAAAGGTACAAAAAAACAAGTACCATGAAAATCACTTTAAAAGGAATGATGAAGAGGGTGAGAAGATGTGCCTTTCTAAGTACAAGTTGATTATTCAAGTAGATCCACTCGAAAAAAACTGCACACACGATAATGGGAAAAATGTTGGGGTTGTTTTAGAGGACTTCCTCATTCAATCCCCCATTTCGGTGTTCCCACCTCCACATACATCTAGATATCCAAAAAGGATAGAAAGCAATACAAGAGATAGAAAGGAATTAGTATCACTAGCTAGAAAGCAAAGACAACTGCAATGCTATCTAGTAAAAATAATGATGCAAAGTGAATAACAAAGTACAATATCACCTCCTCAACAATGAGCTCTCAATACCAATAGTAGAAGGAAGGAAGCATCTCCACCACATAGAGAAGATGAACATTGATTATTCTCCAATGGCGATGGTGTTGTAACAAGAACATGAAGCTAGAGCCAAGTGAGGAGCTTACAACCAAGAAGAGATGGTGTAGAAGCAAGAATGGATGAGAAAGAATGCAAGAGTGAGTGAAGTGATTAAATGAATCCTAGAGAGAGTGAAGGAATGAAATTTAGATCATTTGAATTGGAAAAAGGGTCGTAGAAGGGTCAAAATTTGTCAGTCAAGGAGGTAGGGGATGTTATAGTTTGCAGCCAATGGAGGACGTAACATCTCTATGGAATCCAGGGGGCAAGAATCTTGTCAGGATGACAACATGCACACATCTATGATAGAGATCCTCCATCAACAAAAATGACATGAGCAGGTGGAAGGAGCAAGGTGGTGGCGGTGAAATTGCATCATTGATTTTACATTTTCTAAGGTAGGGGTGATGAAATGGGGAGTTTTCCTAGGGGTGCAAATTCATTTCATTACATAAGGAAAATAAGATTTTCTATGGATATAGATCTGTATGGTGGAACTTTATGCACACTAATAAACACCTTGCACTGTTACAAGGATTCTCTGCTAAAAAATGGAACTTTTTGGGAATATCATGTATAAATGATATTTTGGTAAATAATGACATAATTTCTTGGGATTAGCTAAAAACAAAGTTCAACATCCTTGATTCTAATAAGAGGTCTAATTCTATCATAAATGAAGCATGGAATATAATTTGGCTCTAGTGGAACTGATATTACCAAACAAAATGGTTTTGATAAGCTCAAATGGGTGGATGATACTCCCCATCTAAAGATAAAACCCAATAATCTCTATAAACTGTTCAAATGAACTCAAGGATGTCCTAACCAATTTTAACAAAAAATATTGGTTTAAATTGGTTGATGTTAAGAAATGTTATTTTAGATGGTTGTTACTTATTAGTAAATTGGTTAGAGGTCTCATTTAATTTTTTTGTAGTGGGCGAGTGCATGGAGATGGATAGCTAATTTGTGGCCACTTTCAAATTTTTTTTTTGAAAATTCATTATGTGAGCACATTATAATGCACTCACATTATGGCTTGTTGTGCCGAGCCTAAGGCTTGGCCACAACGAGCCCATAACCTGAGTGTGTTATAACATTCTTATGTTATGACATGTTAAAAGCAAAAAAAAATAGTTGTGCCCATGGCCAAAACCCCCATTTTTTGCATTCGCATTCTAGGAGGAGGTATTGTGCAAAAATATTCACTAACGGTTGCTATTTCTTTGCAAGGATGGAACCACGATGAGGAGGTGTGAGAGGTAAGGATTGTTTACTCTTTTTTCTGAATTTGTTAGTTTTAGGTTGTATTTGATTTTTTTTTTTGAATTTGTAGGAGACGCAAATCACCCTACAAACCCTCAAAATCCTCAACAAGAAGAGCAACCAAATCCTCAAGAACAAAATCCTCAACAAGAAAGTTAACCTCAACAACAACCTCCTCCACCAATCACTCAACACCCTCCTGGCACTCAACAAAATTTAATGAGTGAAATTGAGAACAAGAAAAAAAAATTGAGGATTTAATAAGTAGGTTGAGTGATCCAAATGGTTCAACTGCAGAAAGAATGACCCTAGCAAGTTCATTGAAAGATATGCTAAAAACTGTAGATTCAATTAGCAAACAAATAACTAGATGGCAAGATAGGAGGCAGGTGGCTATGGCTTATTATGCAGATAAACTATCATATAAAGATGTAAAGGATTTAAAAATTACAAAAGGTGATTTGTGCTTATTATTCACTGACCCATGCACAAATCAAAATCTTACCCTCAATGCAAAGAGGTTTCCTATTCATTGGTGCCACCACCAATAGATTAGGAACTATTTTTATGATAGGTGGTACATGGTCTTTGATTACCCATCCTGCAAAAATTGTGAAATCCTGCAGTATTTTCTTAGGAAACTATACAGTGAGTTCATATTGAACAAAATCCAAAATTATTTTGATATGAGGGACTTCCAAGGGAGAGGTTGGGGGATGGCTCATGATAGACCTGGTGCACAGCTGGATTCTACGCAGCAAGGGAGATGAGCTCTCGCTAGGCCGAATCGTGAGCATGTTGTTATGCCTTCTGTTGTGAAGGAGAGTGTTGACATAGACATTGCAAGCGATTAACACTTTGACCCAGAGTGTCATCCATCATACTAGCCCTATTCTATAGTGCCATCCAGGGGATTCTTCGAGTAGTGGCCTTCAAACCCATGTGTGTCAATCTTGCGATGCGACTTGTTCATATGACCCCACTGACACTCAGGAGGCTACTACGCAAGATCTGTATGAAGCTATGGAGATGGAGAGGGCAGTTGGAATTTTGCATGAGGCATATAGCATTGATAGTCAGGTAAAAGTTAGCATGTTCATTGAATTTAATTTATTAAATTTTTATTTTTTAAATGCAAGATTAACTAATTTAATTTTATGATTTTAATAAAATTGCAGGGTCATAGTGTTGAGACTAGATACACTATCCCTACACCTACTTATTTCTACAATACACCTATCAGTGGGGTTTGTAACTAGTAAACAATTATAAATTTATTACATGTTAATAACATTGTTTTACGAATGGTATTTTAATAGGTGATTTTGGATGTTGAACAGGTTAATATTGGAGGTTTCGAGGGAACACCTCCCAGTGCTAGTGGATTTACTCAAACCTACATGCAGGTAATAGACTAAAGAGTTTAACTAATGAATTTTACTTAATAGATTTGTGTAGTTTATATTCATATCATTGATTACATTGCATTGTACATCATTCAAACTAAAAGCATTACTTCATATTACATAACTAATAACTAGATGTTGATAGATGACAAAATTTCAACTACAATATAGTTGTTTAGAAAGTCAACATAAGCAGTGATGCAATTACTTCACATAGCATAAGTAATAAGTCTAGGAGAAGCTTCCAATTGCATTTGCTTGTCATGGCATTCCATGATACCACTTTTTACTACTCGACATCTTTTCAAACAATTCACTTTTTACTTTTTGCTTGTCATGGAGGCATGTGCTTGCAAAGGTGCACCTGCACGACAAACTATGGATGCTTGGAAAAAATCTATCAAAGTATAATAGTAAGGAATAGTATAGACAAGGCAGTTAGTAGTTTGAAAAAATGCCTCGAAGAAATTTGGTCTTATAGTGATGGAATTCCATTCCATCACCATGAGACCACATTTCTTTGAGGCATTTCTTCAAATAACTCACCACCTTTTCTATGATACCACATTTTCCATACATGTGTGCCAAAGCATTTTATCAAAATACTCACTTCCTTGCTACTATGGCTAAAAGCCTAAAATAGGTGATTTCCAACAAACTATGGATAATTGGAAAATATTTATCAAAGCATAATAGTAAGAAATAATACCATAGAGAAGGCAATGAAATTTTTGAAAAAATGCCTAAAAGAAATGTAGTTTTATGGTGATGAAATGCCATGACGTGCATTTTTTTGTAATGGCATTCCATCACCATGAGACTCCATTTCTTTGAGGCATTTTTTCAAATAGTTCACTGCCTTCTCTATG
>VDFB02000017.1:476787952-476829588 GCA_007258455.2 Sequoia sempervirens | reverse complement strand
AAAGACATACACAAATACATACATACAAGCATAATACATATGTACATAAATCCTACATACATACAAGCATACATGTAGATGCACATATATACAATCTTACATACAAGTAGGCATACATACAATATACAACACATTGATACATACAGGCATACATACATACATACATACATGGCATACAAGCATACATGTGCATACAAAAATACAAATATATAAACATACATTCAATATGCATTTAACATATAAACAAAAAAAACCATGTCAAAACTGACATATAATGCGAGCACGTTATAACACGCTCACATTATATCTTGCTTTGGGAATCCCCAAGCCTTGGGTTTGGTATTTTCCTTGGAATTCCAACCCAAAGGCTTGGAGGGCATTCCCAATGATCAGAGACGTGTTTTTGCAATTTCTACAATATTTCACATAATCGTGTTCGTGCTCACTGTAAGGATTGTATGTGGTTCAATATCAAACAAATCGAACATCTGGGTAATGTTAGATTATCTCTTAGCTATCCAATGATGTAATTTTTTTCAATTTCTGATGATGTTAAGCCATTCATCTATAATTTCATTTGTTTGTATGTCTCTTTTTTGGAAAAAAACAATGTTTGGTGTTTTTTTCATTATAAATTAACCATTTATCAAAATTTCAAATAAATTACATTTTTAGAAACTAGAATCCATTCTATAGATTAAAAGAAAAAATTCAATTAGTTTCCAAAATTTGTAGGGGTAGCACGACCAAAATTTTGTTTTTCAGGAAGTGTCCACTTCAAAAATTAGTAAAAAATAAAATATTCATTAAAAAATTTCAAAAAAATCGTGCATCAACTACATACTGTTAGCTAACTTCTGACCATAGCAATTTTAAAAATACTAAAAAAAAGTTCACCGTATGAGGGTCGTACAAGAGTTGCTATGTTATGTTTTTTTGACAAAAACAACACCAATTTGTATACATCCCTCATTTGAACCCCTTAATCTCAACCATTTTCAAAATAAATTAGTAGTTTAGAAAGTAGACTCGGAGCACTTGAATCCTTCTTTTTGTTCCATCTCAAAATTTTGAGTGTAAGTATCCTCAATTTCACATCCAAGGTCAGTATTTCCTTATTTCAGAAAAAAAATGGTCACTTAAGCCCTCTTTTTGGGAACCATCTTGGTGCACTTACCCTAGTGTCTACAACTATCCTAAAGATATTTCTCACATTTTCTTTAATTGCATATATTCCTTGAGAGCTTGGTCTATCTTTAAGGGGAATATTTTGGGATGGGACTATAGAAATACTATTTCTTGGTATGAAATTCTCTATAGTTATGTCAAAGGTCTAACCTATAATGTGAATATGTTCTGGAATGCCTTGTCCATAGAAATTATTTGGTTCATATGGAAAAAAAGAATGAATACTTGTACTAGGGTAGGAGGATAATCCTTATTGAGTCTTGTGGTAGGCTCATCTTTTTGCTTGTTGTTGAACATGTTACTTTGCACTGAAGATTCCTACAGATAGATTTGTGAATATTTTGGATGAAGGAACTACAAGCTATATAAAAAGGACATTTACAAAGCAGACTACTGGCCACAATATTTGACAAAGGTAGATTAGAATTTTAAAGGGGAATATCTAGACTTCCAGAACAAGTATTGCAAGGTCCATAGTATGAGATTAAGAGAGATGTTGCAATTAGAGACCCAAAAACCACATGTGAAAACTTTGAAAACATTGGTTGGGAATGGGTGTCTCCCCCATTGGGTGCCTTCTTGAGAATTGATTCTTATAAACTCAATAAGAATTATAACAAAGAAAAGGCACAAAATAGTGTGCAAAATGATGGTTAACGGTATATGTAAAACTTGATATATATTGTATGAACCAACTTTAATGTATACTCCATTTTGATTGTAACCTTTAGAGTAGGGTGATAATGACTATAACCTGTAAGTAAATGTTGTATGATCTAAACTTCTTATGTTTTGTAATTGAATATCAATTTAAAATATATATATTTATATTTTCTAAGTTAATATAAATAATGTAAAAAATAATAATTAAAAAAACATTATATTTAATCTACTAAATAGAATATTATATTAGTATAATTTTAAAAAAAACATTGATATAAAAATATTATGGTGACCTTACAAAATTCCCCAAAATAGAAACCACTGCAATCCTTTCAAAGGAACGCACACCATTGATGTAGCCTGTTAGGCCCAGGAGGGGCAGAATAGAGGAACATATTTTATTGCATATCAAAATTACATTCTAAAGAGATGTTTACATCCTTATGTCATAGCCATTCGTGTACAGAAAGCATTATGAAAGTAGGGAAAAGCAATGGCAAGATATTGCAGAAATCTAAAAAGAAAACAACCAAAAGTATTATGGAAGCACAGGAAAAGCTTTTTATAACTGTTTTTCAAAGCTCGAAAGGAATTCTTTTTTTCTTTTTTTTCACCCAACCAACACTTTCAAACACGAAACATTTTAGGCGCAACAGTTTGGAGGGTAGTGAGAGCATTCTAAATGGATAGAGAAAAAATTAAGGATGTTAAGAGAAAAGTTGAATGATGGATAGACAAATTTTACAAACTACTAGTATTAACTGGAAGTTGTGTTTTGTAATACATTACTTTGTTTAATAATATAACGATCTAGGGGAGAGGGGCCAATAGTTGAACAAGTTAATTTTACAAGCATGTAGCTGTTGCATGGAATATTGTATGACCTCTTTATTTTTAGAAATGTGAATTGGACTCTTATCTATCTACAACTAAGTTTTGGAGGTGTGACTCATCAAACAACTTGCCACATCAACACATCTAGTGAAAAGTACCTAAAAAATGACTTTTTTAAAGATTTGTCTAAAACTTAATCATGGTATCCCTAGTAGTTGAATAAAAAAAATCATTTGTTGTTAGTAGAATATCATATTTTTTATTTAAAATATAACTTATATGCAACCTAAATGGACCAAATACCTTTTGGTAACCATAAATCTTTGTTATCTCTAAATTCTATAACCAACAAAAATGGACCAATAGTTGAACACAAAAAATGCTTGTTGTTACAAAAATAACACATTATTATTTTTCCCAATGTTGAGACTCTATGGAGTGAGGCTAGTTTGGAGAATGAGAAAGTGCATAAGCAGGGTGTGAATGTGGTGGCTGAAATTGAGAGGTCGGTGCGCAAAATTAAGGTTTTTGAGGTCTAATTAAATGAGAATACTAGGAGTTCTCAAGAGGAGGTGGCTACTGAAAGGGATTATTTTAATTATAATAGGGAGGACCTGCTTAATGTGCTTGGCTTGGTGAAAGATGGTTCCTTGATTTTTTTTAGGTTGTTTAAATGGGTTTTTAATGAATTGAACCTTACTAGCATAAAGGTTCGATCTTTGATAAATAATGCAGGGGGACCTCTTCCCTGAGGAGCCTTCTGTACAAGATCAAGTTAATCAATTAGTGGATGCTCTGAAAATTGTTATTGATGAAATGTTAAAGATGAAAAAAGAATTTGAATTTAGAACTGCATTCCTTGAAGACAAAATGGAAAGAGCCTATTGGAATTTGGAAAAAGTTAATGTGAGTAAGACGGCATTGTGTAATGAAGTTGAGGGATTATAGTTTCTAAATGAGAAAGTTAAGCAGTGGATGGGGGGTTTGTCTGGTTTGTTCAAAAGAACTTGTTGGCGGTACGGCAGATCTCTCAAGTGCTCATAATGATGGTAACAGTGAGAAGGGTCCTTGTACTTAGACTCGTAACAAGACCAAAATTAAGACTAGGATCCCTACCAAGGAGGTGTCTGAAGTCATGGATTTGCATTAAAATATCATTGCTAGTGATTTGGAAGTGGCTGATTTATTAAATAACCTATAGGTGTTTGTTGTTTCTGTCCCTTTTTTTGGCTTGTTAGTGGCTTGTTTTTTTCTTATGGTTGACTGTTTCGTTTGGTTTTGATTATCTTTTAAGCAATGGCTCTTTTTGTAAAGGGTTTTGGGGCCCCTTCAAAACCTGCTTTACCTATAATAAAAAACACATTATTATTTAAAATACAACTTATATCAAACAAAAATGGGCCAATAGTTGAACACTAAAACTTTTTGACAATCCTTCACATTTGATGGAATAATACAAGGTATTTATTGTGCTCACCTTTTATATTTGTGATAGGAAAAACTATTAATATGAAATACTATAATGCATATACATTGCTACCCCAATCGTTGTATAAATAAGAATCATATTTTTTTCACTATAAAAACAATACTTGTTTAAATAAGCACCTTATTTTATAAATAACATACTTATTTCACTTGTTAATGAATGTATTAATACTATTTTTATATAACATTCATAGGTTCTCATATGTTCAAGTATAGGTCCATCTTGACCAGCATTTGATTATTTTTTTATTTACTTGTACATTAATTAATGACAATATATAATATAAATGTATTATACCACTAGATATTATAAATACAAATACTATAACAACAATTGAACCCTGTTCAATTACTGACCCCTCTCCCCTGGCTGCATTTGGTTGCAGTAGAGCAACTGCAAACCAGCCGTTGAACATTACAAAAATCATCAGACTAAATTTTCCTTAAATAATAATTTAAAGGACATCATTAAGTCTCATTGTAACATTTCTTTGCCACGATTCCATTATCCTCGCGACCTTTTCTTTGCATCTTTGCAACGATTTCCTGTATTCATCGAAACATTCCAGGTAGGCTTTCTGCAGCTCTACTTCACTTGTCAGTGTGTCCCATTCAGTATAGGAAAATTGCAGTCGATTTTACCACCATTCCAGGTTTTGCATCTGTTCTACTGATTCTTCCAGGTTTTGCATCTGTTCTACTGAATCTTCCATGTTTTTTGTATTGCTAACCAGGACTCCTTTCAAACTTTTCACCACTTGTATTACATTTTCAAGGTGTTTAACTTCGAATCCTTCCGAACCTTCGATCACTTGTATTATATCTTCCAGGACTTCTTCGTATTCTTGCAGCCAGAACATTGCCTATGATTACAAATATTAGTACTAAGCTGCTCAATTACTGTCTCTGGAATAAAATTTAAAAAATGGGTAAATGACTAACAAAAGACTGGTCTGAAGGGATGTAATTTTCCACCAAATAATACAATAGACGGTGTTACTACCCAAATGTAAAAGACGTAAACGACAAAGTAATACTTTGCTCAAAATAAGCCATCAGTGCTATTTTGTACTTGCAGAAAAAAAGTATGTACCTAAATGGTTTTCTGAAACAAATTCTTAACGTGCCCTACGTTTTAACGTGCATCAGGTCTGTTGATTATAGTAAATATATGGTATTTGATTTGTAGATAATGTGTATATAATTAAATAAGAGGTAAATTGAAAATAGATAAGTTGTTTTTGATTTTAATTATGTTAAATTTTCAATTAATTTTTGCGGTTATCTTCAATTATCGATCATCATGCCATCTAATTGTAAACAAATTTATATTGTACAAATATGCTAAACAAAATAAAAAGAATTGTTTAATGTGATGAAATTTTCCAGTCAAACAAATTGTACTAAACAAAGAGCACATACCATTTACTAGTTGTAATAGTAGCATTTGATGTCAAGTTCACTTGATATGTGACCACTTGAATAGTTGTAATAGTAACATTTGATGCTATCCTTAATTACTTCCCATAAGTTAACAAATAAAGATTATGTGGATTGTGAAGGATTGGGTGATATGGAGAGCTATTTCCTAGTGGTTGTATTAGTTCCTTTTAGTCATTATGATTTTAATATTTATATAAGATTAATCTTGGACTTCATCATAACTAGTTAAAAGAGTACTAGACCTTTAGATTAGTTTTGTTACTTATTGGTTGACTAGAACATTATTACACCTTATCCTCTCTAGAAAAGAAATAATTGATAAAAAATCCACACTGCATAATATTATTGTATATTTCAAGATGTGAATTTACTATTCATTATATAGTGATAAGTTAGTTCTTGACCCTAGCACAATGTGCTAGAATAATGAACTATTCATTTAGTTTCGAATAATGAACTATTTAATGTAGAATAATGTCTACTTTTTGGTTGGATGTATGATTTTAATCATTGAAAGAGATGTGAATTGTGATGATGTTGCTACTTATGGCCATTGGTTATGGATATGTTATGTGATGATGGTGTAGGGCTATGTTGTCTATTGGGATAATCACTTGTATTATAAATTTTATCCATGATGAAGTATACTAAAAGTTCATGGTTAAGATATTTGTTGTACAATCTTATCCCTTATATATCAGACCTTGTATGTTGACTATTGTAAGTGGGTTAGAACTTAATATGAATCATGTGTTTATATTGTTGTCATTGGTACCTTGTTAACTTGTCTGATAAAGTATGCACATCATGATTACAATATGGATAGAGTGACATGTACACAAACTATGGAGACTCTCATTCCCTTGATGAGATTCATAGGCAAGGACATTTCAAATGAATCCTTAATGAATAAGTATAGGGATAGTGATATATCATGTTATAGAGGGCTTGCCCTATATAGTCCACAAGTGTTGCCATTAATTAAGAAAATGTTCTAAGTCAACACCTCTAAATTTGAATATATTAAAATAAATTATAAAAATACTTGGTGTCAATTTAAATTGGATAAATATATTTGGAAAGTTTAAAAACTAGGTTATGTTATTATACCATGTCTAGGCCAAATTCAATGGTCGAAATAGAACCATGATGGACCTCTCTAAATTCATTGTTAGTAATCAACTGTTCAATCTCAATTAAATATACATACATACCAAAAAATAATAATAATAATTAAATATTATTATAAAACGAAAATAAGTCTTTATCTATAAAATTAAAGTTTTATATTTGTAAATATAAATTTTTGGTGATATTTTTTTTTCTTAACAAACTTTAAAACTTCCATATAACAGATTAGATTTTTTTCTTAAAATATTTTTTATTAACATATTATTACTCTAATCCCATTTAAAAATCCTCGTTCCTATTTAACGTTTTTATTAAATTTTTCAAAAAATTCAGACGACAAAAAAGAATTCCTAATTTTCTGAGCACTCATACTAGCATAATGGGTACGTACCTTAAACTCTTCCCGAAAATGATCATTCCATGAACCAGCTCCAGTAAGCCGTAGCGTTTCGCCGCTTCCATCCCCATATCTGATTTGCAACGTTGTCAGTGCTCTCACTTGCCTCAAGATGTTGCTCTGAACAAACTTAGGACACCTTGAAATTCTAAGTATTTGCATTCTTTTCAGGTGTGACATATTTGGTAACCTCTTCAATTTTAGACAACCCTCAATATCCAGTGTTACTAGACCTTCAGGAAGAATTGGCAACTCAATTAGCTCCGTACATTCACAAAGGAGTAATTCAGTTAATTGGGAGAGAACAGCACAATTTAAAGGCAATGCGGAAAATTTATTATGTTCCAGACGGAGAATTTTCAAGGATGACAATTCTCCGAAACACTCCGGAATGGACCTCAAATCACAATATCCTGCCTCGAATCTCACCAAAGATTGAAGTTTGGATAAATTTGAAGGGATTGTCGTTAAGTTTTCACATTTGTTCAGTAATAACTCCTCCAAAGATTCAAGGTCGCCGATTTCATCCGGTAGAACATATAAAAACTCACAACTGTTCATATTGAGGCAGCGCAAGTGTTTGAGATGACCAACTGAAGAAGGTAATGTAACAATCAGACAAGACTCTAAGTCCAGTTTCTCCAATCGTGAGAGGCTGCCAATAGACTGAGGCAAATCGCCTATATCGAAGACATCTCTGAGTTCCAAGTCTTTGAGGGACTTTAGCTCTTCAAGAGTGTCCGGAAGAATTTTAAGATTTGAGCAAGACGAAAGAATTAATTTTTGCAAACAAGATAGCTTAGTGATACTAGTTGGAAGTTGTTCTAGTTTTATGCACTGGAAGAGATTCAAATACTTAAGTTTTTGCAGACAACCTATGGAATAAGGTAAAGCCTTTAGAGAAGAGCATTCGGCCAAGCCTAAATGTTTCAGTTCCAAAAGACTACCTATGCTATCTGGTAATTTCTCTAAGCTACAACAACATGAGAGCTCCAAGTAGTAGAGCTGTGTATGAAACACTAGAGAATCTGGCAGATCCTTGATCAGAGAACATCCTCTCAAGTCTAACTTTAGTAAAGATTTCTGAGTGGAGAAAGTGGGAAGCCTCTGTAAATTTGGACACCAATTCACCCGAAGAACTCTCAGATTTTGTGGCTTCTGCAGAACAATGTAGTTATTGATTAATGCTTACAGACAAGTTTATGGAATCAATTTATTTAAGCTCTTATAGGCTACTCACCTTCCGATGTGATTGTTCATTCCACAACTGCTTGAGGGAGAATTGTAAGTCACTGCCATGGGAAATGCTTCTGGAGCTCAAATCAAGAATAGCTAGATTTTCAAGGTTCCATTGTGTCGGCAAAACTTCCAGTGAGCATCGCTTCCAGTTTAACCATTTCAAATCCGGTGATAATTTGCTGAGATCATCTCCCTTTATTATTGTATCTTTGAAACAAAGGTACCGCAGACCATTCATTGAAGCCAAATGTTTCCTTTTTAATCTGGTTCTTTCTCCTTCTTGTGCGTGTAGGAGATACTTAACATTCTCTGTGCCCTAATCAGGTGAATACAACATTTATCAAATATCATTTTCATTTTCCTTCCCTCCGTTCGGAAAATTTGATGTAATTTTATTTAAGATAGTTTCTTACCTGTTTCTCATTAATTATTTTATGCTCATCCTCCTGCTTCCACAACCTGCTTCTCTTGCCGGTATTTCCAGGAGATTCATCTGTTACTAGAGCTCTCCCTAAATCTCGTAAAAGATCATGCATTGTGAACTTATTGTCATTGTCAACCTTTATAAGCAATTTAAGCTGAAGATTGTGGAGTGATGTGTTAACATTTAATCCCAACTCTTCCCAGAAGATAGCTGGCTCTTCTGTATCTTGGCCAACAAAGAAGCAAGCAATGTCTAAGAATATCTCTTTCTCCGATAGAAGAAGAGAGTCGTAACTGATCTTCAACGTTTGAAAAATCTCTGGATAGGTGAGATTCTCAAGCATTCTAACTGCTTCAATCCAGAATCTATCACTGCTCTTTTTGTCAAATAAAAATGCACCCAGAACCTCTAATGTAAGCGGAACCCCGCCACAAGCCTTGATGATCTTTGTGGATAGTTCTTGGTAAGAGTCATCTGGATGCGCTTTCTGAAATGCATGCCTGCTAAATAACTCTAAAGCTTCATCTTGCTGAAGACCTTGCAGTTCGTAAATGTTTTCAGTGGGCATGCTTAAATTGAGTATACCGCAGTCACGAGTGGTTACAATTGCTCTGCTTCCTGGTCCACAGTAATCTAACATAAAGCTCTCCAACTGCTTCCAATGGTCAACATTATCTAAGATTACAAGAGAACGTATGGACCCCAGGTGAAATTGCAGAAGGGATTTGCCATGGTTAATGTCGTTTACATTAATATCAACTTTTGACAAATCATTCAGCATTTGTTTCTGTAATCCTACTATACCACCACGCTCCTGAGCACCCCTAATGTCTGACAGAAAGCAAGAAGCTTCGAATGTGAAAGAGACTTCATTGAAAATAGCATCGGCCAGAGTGGTCTTACCAATGCCTCCGATGCCCCAAATGCCCACTCGAATTGTTCTGTCTCTAAGATGTAGAGCTAACATCTCCTTGATCTTCAACACATGATGTTTAAGTCCAACAGCGTTTTGAGGGAGTGGTCGGGGCATGCAGTTCAATGAAGTGATGTCGGACACAACTTGCTTCACCAATTTCCCTTCATATCTGCAATTTCGAAATAGCTATGAATAAAATGTAGAAAAAACGGTGGAAGACGAGAAAAGAACGTTATGGAAAATCCTTACCCTGCGGCCATGTGAAGAGACCATCCAGATAAGTTGGAGACGTAGTGAAGGGCATCCTTCCATTCATCGATTATGTGAGACCCAAATCTACCTTTACTATAATGCTTCTTGAATGCTTCTGTATACGTGCCGTTATTCTTCTCAGGATAGCGGACCTCTGAAGGATCGACACCATAAAAAAGAGGGATAATTAATCTTGTGGATCTGTACTTCCACATTTGCCTCACCTCTTCCAAACACCAAGCAGATTCTGCATAACCACTTGAAAATATGGGAATGAGAATGGCACTTTTTTCAATCGCCTTTTCTAAGCTGAATCCAATATTCTCGCCTTTCTCTAGTCTTTCATTGTCGAGGAACACGTGAATTCCAGCTGCGGTGAGAGCTTGGAAGAGATGATCTACAAGAGACTTTCGGACATCTGGTCCTCTAAAACTAAGGAAAACATGATACGTATAATCTGAGAAGTGAATTTTCCCCAAGCATGACCTGAAACTGGTGAATTCGTCCATAATCTTGTCAACAATGGAAAACTGGGTCAGCTGGAAAAGAAATTGCAGGACAAAGAAAAAGGAAGGCGGAGGGATTGATGACTCTCATATATCTAAGCGTTAATCATTGAGTACGTTATAGTCGAGGTCCGGATCGATAACCAAGGTAAAGAGCCGGCGAATAGTTCCGCACAGTGGACAGTTGAAGACAAAGAAATGAGTTGAAGCTTGTGTAATTTTCTTTGGAAAAAATAATTTAATTCAGTACTCACAATATTACATCTACAAATGTATAAAATGAAAAACACAATGATCAGAAGGAGACAATTAGACATTGACAATTTTTTTATTAGAAAAGTGAAATGACAATAAACTTAGCTGGCTTTGAGACCTATCACCTAGAAACATTCGATAACAAGAGATAAATCATTTCAACTTATTTTCTCTTTTGTTTTTTATATTAGGGAAAAAACAGATTTTGAAGGGATCTGCAACCCTTTACAACCAGAAAAGTCAGACTGTAAAAAAGGACAGCCTGCAGCCACCAAAAAGCCGGCTCCCAAGCCAAGAACATCATGTTTTACATTTAAAGTTAATCTTGTGGGAACAAAGCGTCATTTCCAGAGAAGGCCCAGATGCTTTTGATTTTTTACTTGTGACTGTAATCCAATCTTCTTCCACTTGTGCTGCGTTATTTTCTCTTTTGTTAACCTGCCTAGAAAATATATTTAAGAATACATTCAATTATAAATATTTGCACTTTTAAGACATATTAATCCTAGTCTTTATTGGAAGGTTTGGAGTCTACATATTTGTTATAATTGTAATGGTGGAAAATCATTAATATTCTATTTTTGACATATTTAGATTTGATTGTTCTTGATGTAATATTGAGTATATAATATGATATAATTTTATATGGAAATTGGTTAATAATATAAATTTATTTTGGTACATTTCAATAGCTTATACTTGATTTACAATTCTATTGATTTGTTGTTTTAGAATAATTACACAAAGTGGATTTAACCCTTAAACTTACAAATTCAAATTTCAAAATGATCCCAAGGAAGTGGCTTTCTAATTAGTCATTATAAGCTGACTTAAGTGAAAATATTTCAATTCCATGCTAGAATATTGTATAAAAGAAAACCCTAATTCACAATTAAGGATCTAGCAAACATCATGCATATCTAGTTCTAGGTTAGTGAAACATTAGAGAATTATCATATGACATTAGGAGTTACCAATGACTAATTCTATTGCATGGCTCTTTAGCATGTTTTCAATTTTATAAAAAATATTTAATCATGTATATGGGGTTGACTCAGGAGAAGGTATTGTAGAGAAGGGGGATTCGCTACTCATGAGTCTCATTATTCTCAAGAGAATCCCAAGGGGCAAACTGCCCTAAACTACCTCAAGGTACATAGCAAGAGTTCTAGAATTAGGAGTAGATTATAAGGGTTTTTTGGAAAAACTAATGAGCTTTTGGCCAAAGGACTTCATCCTAGAACAAGGACAATAGCGCGGCGCACTGGAGTCCTAGAGGCTCGTTGGTGTCTCGTATGGACTAGAAATCAAGTTTATCATAAAAAACATCATAGCAACTACTTGCAATCTAATTATCAGGAACTCTCAAGATGCAAGAAAGTAATAGAATATAACAAAACTAGAATAAAGTAGAGTAAATGATAGAACTAAAGAGAATGGAGAAGGAAAATGCTCACAACAACCCAAGTAATGAATCCTCCTGCTAGTAGATATCTTCAATACCTACATATGTAAGATCGAGAGAAAATGTTGGGGTTGTATAGGGGTTTTCCTTAGTCAAACCCCCATTTTGGTGTTCCCACCTCCATGGATAGCCAGATAAATAGAGGAAGTGAACAAAATAAACAAATACGAAGTGATAAAAACAATCCCCGCTCAAGGAGGAGACCCTGTATCACGAGATAAAGATGCAATTGATAGGGGATGTGTGAAATCCTAGTATGCTTGCAAGCACAAGGTAAGAGAGATATTAATTGCAAGGCTTAGGGAAGCCAAAGAGAGATAGAGTTGTAAGAGTCATGAGAGCTGCAAAGAGCATTGTAAGAGTTTGAGAGTGTTGTTGTAGCAAGCTATAAATAGCTATGCAAGCAAGATAGCAAGACAAAGAGAAGAGGAAAAGGCTAGAAGCCAAAGCTAGAAAGATCAAAAGGAAGTTGGAGAAAAGATAGAGGAGGTAGATGGATTGAAAAGATAGTTTTTAAAGGAATAGAAGGGAAAAGAAGCTTCCAAAGCCATTACAAGGCATCACAGGCCATTACCACTGACAAAGGTAAGTGACAAGTGGCAAACATGCTCAAAAATAGTCATTTGAATGTCAAAATGTCACAGGATGCTAGTGCGGCACGCGGACGTCCTTATGTCGTGCTAGTGGCGGGACACATCACGCTACAAAATGATGAGGATGTGAAAAACACAAGATTTAACGCAAAGCTGACGCGTAAGGGTAGCTACTGAAAAGGGGTCCTGAGTATCCTAAGAGGGGAAAAAGGTTGATGCAAAGGATAAAATGAGCCTACACAAGTTCTAAGGGAATGAACACTATACTGGATACAATAATGTATATGAAATTGCAAGGGGTACAATTTTACGACATTACAAGGACCTCCCTAGAAAATTCAAAAGGTACTCTCAAACACCAAATTAGTCACTTATTGTGGGTCCAAATATCAAGCAATTTTACGACATTATAGGTACCTACCTAGAAAATTCAAAAGGTACTCTCAAACACCAAATTAGTCACTTATTGTGGGTCCAAATATCAAGACAACCATGAATCCAAATTACAAACTCAACTATATTGAATCTTATTGTAACTAAGGTAAAAATCTAGGTTAGCATGAAATAAAATGCATAATCAAAACTCTAGCTAAACAATGAAGTACAGAGGAGGAAAATGCATAAAAGAAAGAAAATATTTCACCAAAAGTCTTCATGCCCTCCATGAATCACATTCATTGCACCTCCTCCATTTGCTGCAAGTAGATATTTTCCCTCGGATTTTTGATGAGCAAATATAACCTATGATGAGCCCTAAGAAAATATTGAAGGATTCTAATATTGTTGCAATGTACCCAACAAATGCAAACAAGTCTAAAGTTTGAAGCATAAACTAGTCAAGCATGAAGTGTGAGATGATGAAGTGATGAAGTTAGGAGATGATAAAAAAAAGTCCCAAAATGAGGTTGACATTGCCTTTTTATAAAAAAGTCAATTTTGGATTAATGGCCAAGATTGAAAGTTGAGAAAGCCTTAAGATCAAAGGTTGAAATTGCATGTGACAACCAATAATTAGGGTTAGGGAAAAATTAGGTTAAAATTTGAAATGGGGCGCTGAGATTTGATTTTGGGAAAATTAAATCAAAGGTCAAGAATGCATGTGACAAGGGGATATCGGGCACGAAAAATGAAGTTGTTGGAAAATCGAATAAGAATTTAAAATTATTTGATTTGAGAGGTGATGTTGACCTTTTGAATTAAAAATTAATTTAATTCAAAAGTGTTGGGGTCATGTGATAGTAAATAGTTATTTCAAATTTACTTGGTGGGAAAATAGAAGTGGAGAATTTTGAATAAATGGCTTTATTTAAAATTAGAAGAAAAGTTAATAAGATAATTAAATAATTAATAATTATTATTTAATTATGGAGAAAATGTACAAGATGGACAATAATTAAATAAATCATAGAAATTTATTTAATTATAAGAAGACATAAGGAATTAATGACGTATTTAAATTAATAGATAAAGTAAATATTTATTTCAATTTAATCAGGAGGAAATGGTAGACAAATAATAATTAAATAAATTTAGGAATTTATTTAATTATAGAGAGACATAAGACATTAGCTACGTATTTAAATAAAATAAATATAATTTATTTATTTATATGGTCAAGAGGAATAAAAGATATGAATTAATTAAATAATTGAGAATTATTTAATTAATAGTCGAATTTGGACTATATGACATAATTAAATATTTTAATTATGTTAAGAAGAAATATGGTGAAAATAAAGTTTGCGAACCTAGGTAAATTTTATGTGTTTACATTTTGCCCCTCATTGTCCCCCTCGTTGTCATTATATAGTTTATCACATTGTGACAAAGAAAATTCAGTTCAAGACATACCCTAGTTAAAAATAGGATGATGAAGAATGACAAGGAGGTAGCGATATGTCCCCTCGAGAGGACAGTCGGGTTCAGAGAACACGAGTGGGCTCTCGAAATGGATGAAAGTACTAGAAGATGAGGGATAAAAGGATAGGGGAAAATAGACAAGGATGATGAGGATGTGAATTAGAAGAAATGTTAGAGCAGAAAAGAGGAATGGTATCACGGAGAAAACGGATGTTAGCATAGAAGTCATGGATGTTAGTATGGAGAAAGAATCCTTCAATATATTTCCAAAGTACTTATAGGTGTTGCTTTAATCATCATTGGGCGTTAAAATGACACAAATGGACAACAAACACCATGGTATGACATAGACCAAGGTGTGCAAGGCCATTCACTTGCAAAAAACAAACAGTCGCAGACAAGGAATGCCCCAACTCATATTAAGGGCTAAGTTGCCCCAGTCTTTTGCCAAGACAATCCATAGACAACAGTAAAAAAAAAGAGTCAAGAGACATCATCACTCTTCTAAATCCTTCATGGGACATCCTCGAGGAACTAGTAACCTGGCTCACAAACAAATGCCAAAAGAAAGATAAGATAAGCCACAATGTCAACAGCCAGTTAGAATGTTTGCCAAAATTTAATTTATTTGATAGTTAATTGACAAGGGGATTGACGAGTTGATTGTTTGAAAAATCCTAGTTTTGGGAAAGAGACATGTCGTATAAGACGTCATGTCTGGTTTCGACCATGTGACCACCTGTATAAGGCAAATGATGAAGTTTGACTAAATGGCAATGTCTAGTTTCAGGAAGGACACATCTTGTATAAGACATAAGTTGACTAGTTGATGGTTTGATTATTTTGATAGTTTGTTTGGTTTGAGTGAGTGACGCCATTGGCTTGTTGTCTTGTTGATATGTGACTTGTCGGATGTTTTGATGAATGTTTATGTCTTTGTGGACAATGTTTGATTTATTGTGACTAATGCGAAAGGATCGACTTAGGTGGTCTCAGGGGCTCATCGACAAATGGCCTTGTCTACGTTTAGTCACAGAGGCAACGTAGTTTGACATTGACATGACTGATTTTGACTCTATTTTTGGGATTTTTGAGTGTTATTTGGATGTTTGTGTTTTTGACATGGTTTGATTTTTTTGGATTTTTGAAATGTTTTGATTTTTTTGGATTTTTGAAATGTTTTGATTTTTGGATTTTTTAAATGTTTTGATTTTTTTTAGATTTTTAAAATGTTCTGATTTTTTGGATTTTTGAGAATATTTGATTTTTTTGGATTTTTGAAATGTTTTGAGGTGTCAATGGATAAAAAATTGAGTATCCTTTGTGCTAGATAACAATGAAAAGGGAAAACCAAGTCTAGGTGCAAGGAGATAGATGAGATTGATGGATGAAAGGGTAGGTGATAGGATAAGGGATAAAAGGTTCATGATAGATGGATGGATGGAATGGATGTATTTTTCCTAAGAGAGCAAGGATGTGATCTCCAAAGACTATGTCGAATAGGAATAACATGCCCCATTCTAGGTACAATACTTAGGATTTTTTTGGACAATGCATATGACAATAGGATAATGATATGATTGGTTAGAAAGATGAGGTATGTCAAGAAATACCCAAAACATGTTCCAACATTTTCCCCCCTATTTTTATAAAGATCAAAAGGAGGAAGAGAGGATGAATGGACTCAATATGATAGGTATGTATGATGGCTAAAGATGGTAGGATGGTAAGATAGAATGATATGACATGAAAATGATAGGTTGGATAGATAATACATTATACCCCCAAGTGTAAGTGACATAGAAGATCAACCTACACATGATGTCTGTTTGTCAAGTTTTCATCATGGTACTTATCCAAGGCACCTGTTTACTAGGTTTTCACCGTTGGACGAAGGGATTTCTCTTTATCCTTTTTTTGACTTTTTGGATAGGAGAAGGGGAATATGGATTGGAGGGACTCAAGTGTCTAGTTCCATTAAAGGTGATAGTCCCACTAGAGATGGATGTCATTGCATGGACCATGTCAAATGTGCTCATAGATGTTGGTAAGGGATGACATGAAAGGGAGATGGAGTAGGTAGATGATGGATTATGAAAGGTGTGATAATGGATTATGATGTGGATTATGTAGGACTAATGCAAGGAAGATGGGTGAAATGTTTATGAAAAAGCATGGACCATTGAGATACCTAGGGTGAGTGAAATATGTAGGCAGATAGTTGAATGATGGGGTGGTGGAGACCTATGGAAAGGAATCATGACTAACGGCTGCACACACTGTGAAAAACATTGAAGTTTTTGAGTGGATGGTGGTGTACGAAGCAATGGTGATGTTATCTTAGTGGATGGATGATGTAAGCATTTAGGGACCCAAACAGACTTAGTGTTTTTATGATTTTTTCTTTTCATGTGGGATGGAGGAATTCAATATTTTTGTATGGAATGAAATTTTTGAAGGGATGAGGAGGATGGTTGGGATTTTTGAGAGGTGGATGCCTCATTTGAATTGCATTTTTTTTAGGGACCCATATCATTTTAGTTTTTGACTTTGCTTTCAGAGGTATGGGTTTGGGTGGACTTTTTAATGTATTTTTCTTTGGTTTCATGCATTTGTACCCTAAGGGACTAAGACCCTTAGGATCTTTGGATTTATGAAAGGAGGCATCCAAATGTTTATTTTTGAATCCCATGGGTGGATGGAATGAGTGGAAGCTTTATGTTTACACAATGTGTGCATTTGTTGGTCATGACTAGGATATTTAGGGTATTTATGAATGATTGGGATATTAGGTGTTGGAAGCAATGGCCTGGCTAAGTGGATGGAGGGATATGCGGAGTTGGAATAAGTGATGGTAAATTGGATGGTGGAAGGTGTATGGTCACATGCTTTTGACACTTGTAGGATAATGGAGGTGGAATGGCAACATATGGTTTGGGAATATGATAAGGCTTGTGGTGGAAAGTGGACTTAGGATGGATGGAGGAAGTACCAACATCGTTAGGTTGTTGACCTTGGGGTGTGTATCCAAGGCCATATAATCTTGGAGGAGGGACTTTGACATGTACAGGCTCCAAGATTCTTTGTTCAAGAATGCCTAAGCCTTTGTCATGATAATTTATTTTTTGGAGCATGCGATTGACTATAGGACTAGGTGTAGTTTGGGAACTAGATTTGAGTTTATTATTGGATGAAGTAGGCGAAGTGATGGACAATGGTTGTTGATGTACTAAGGAGGAACACTCATGGATGAAAGAAGATAAGCCAAGTGGATATGATGGTGGTTTTGAAATAGGGTCGATGGTGGATGGGGAAAGATCCTTAAGATCTCGATTAGTATTGTTTTCAATAAGATCCAAGGTAATGGTTTGATCTCCTATGTTTTCTTGGAAGCCACTTGTCTAATCATGGGAAGTGGATGTTTGTGCATCATGGATGGGTAAGGTGGCAAGCTATTGACCATGGAATGCATAAAGTTGGCTAAGAGGATCATCATGATCTTCTTGATCATAAAAGGGATCGTGATCAAAGATGGGAGCTTGATCATGAATAGGATTAGGTGTGTTATGAATGGAATCATTAGGAGGGTGTTGATCTTTTTGTGGATGAGGGGGTAATGTTTCCTCATGTTTAGGATTGTGCTCTTGACATACCTCATGAATTATTTGAATGGAGGTGCAAGGGGATTTCTCGTGGAGAGACTTGGCATGTTCTTGATGGTCAGCAACATAGGAACATGACAGAGGGTGACTTGGACTTACGAGGGGAGAGTCTTGAATTGGCTCAAGAGGTTGACTATATGATGGGGTTGTAAGAATGGGAATGGTGTTTGAAGACTCTTTCGTAGGTTCAATCATATGAGTTGGATGACATGGTGATGTTTGATTCCTTGCTAGTAGCCCTTGGGTCACATCCTTTGGAGGTGGATGGGTGGATTTGGGTAATGCCATAGGTTTACTTTTGAAATGTTTAAATTTAGGGCCTAAATTTGATGGAGGATTAGATGATGGTGGGGGTAATGAAGAGTTTGATGGGTTAGAAGGTGGATAGGCCAATGGATTAGGATTAAGACATGGTGGCTTAGGGAGAGGCATTTGATTGGATGGTGGTATGATAAAGTTATAAGGTGCATGACCTAGATTAGTGTTGCCAATGGAAATGGTTGCATTAGAACATGAGGAAGTTTGAACTTGTTGCAAGGTAGAACTTAAGTTCACATGTGTTTGTTGTGATGTTGCTCAATAGGTTGATGTGGCATTGACATGCAAAGAAGTGGATGGATTAGATCGATATGATGTGGAAGGGGATGGCACAGAAGGTTGAGGTGGCATTGGTTGATAATGAATGAATAGGGAATGATGTTGTGGTTGTTGGATTTGACAAGTGGCAATGAATTGATTGGCTTGAGCTAGGAGGTGTTGGATTTGAGGTGATTTAATTTGTTGAAAATTTTGGAAGAGGGTTTGAAGTCTTTGTATGGTTTGGTGGTCTAGAGGTTGGGGTATTTGGTGAAGTGTTTGAAGGAAGTTTTGAAGTTGGGATGCTAGGACTTTGTTTTCAAATGTGGGCATGGTGTCGCACATGTGTTTAAGTTCTTGCATGTTGATTCATTCCTCAAGGTATGCAACATAGTTCATGTCATCATTAGAGGTGGCAGGAGGAGCCCCTTGAAGTATGATTTTAAGTTTTGGTTTTGTTTCATTATTTGAACTATGGAGAGGGCCTCCTAGAATTATGATCTTGGGCTTAGGTTTTGTCTCATTGTTTTCATTAGAGGGATAGCCCCCTTGAACTATGATCTTGGCATTAGGATTATGATTGGGCTTGTTTATGATTAGGGACATTTTGACAAGTGTTGATTGACTAAGACTAGGTTGGTGATGATGTTGAGATGATAAGATTGGATGATTAGGAATGATTAGGGTTGATGGTTAGAATGAAAGTTGAATGATGAAGATATGATTGGACTATGATTAGGATTGGGCAAGATGATATCAATGTGAAATGATGATTTAAAGGATAATTATTTGGATAGAATGATTAGGAATGATGTGGAATGAAAAGATTGGGTGACTTGATTGATTAGGATGATGACTAGGATGATTAAGATATGATGTAGAATGACAAGGATGTGATTTGGATTGGATTGGGATGACTTGAATATGATTAGGAATGACATGATTGTATGAATTGGATTGATTAGGAGGATGACTAGGATACGATTAGGAGGAAGTGGATATGATGTGGCTAAGAGGGTGATTAGGATGAAAGTGATTGGATATGAATGTGTTGGAAGAACATGTAGAGTGACTTGTCTTTATGTGTTTGGTGTTTAGCTTGATTTGGTAATGTTTAAATGAATGATCACACATGTACACACATGAATCACTCACACAAGACACATAAGCAAGTTTGAATTTTAAAACTTAAAGAATGGAATGATGATTATTAAACAAGCACACATGGAAGACAAATCAAAGAGCCCTATGAGTAGTCAAGTGGGGTATGGCCAATTAGGTCTCAATCTAGTTTGCAAGAGGTTTACTAGGTATAATTTGAAAGCAAAATCTTGCCACATAGCTAGGAGAAAGGGGTAACCCACCATTCACGTTCACTTCCCAAAGGTATAAAATTCTTTGGGGCTTAGCCAAGAGTGACAAGATTTTAACTCCCAAAGAAGTGTGTCTTTTGATTCACATCTTGATTGAGGTCATCCCTTGGAGCCCGGGTGTGTGCTCCAAGTAGGCCTCCTAAGAAGAATATGACAAAAGAAAACCAAGTGAGGTGTTTAAGAGGACACACACACTTGATTCACACTCGCAGTTGTTAATTTCCCTTTAGAAATAAAATGTTTGTAAGCAAACAATGGAAGCACTTGTTATTTTTAACTCAAAGCCAAAATGTGTGATGGAAGACAATGGTTCTTTTTAAGCCCAATTTCAATGATGTGACAGCAAACAAGATGTTTGTTTTAAGCCCCAAATTGAAGTGTGTTGACAAGCAATGATTAGAGATGAAAAATGGAAAAATGGAATGTGTTCACCTAGATTTTATTTAGCTCCAAATTTTTGTCCACTTGATCAAATTTGTCATTTGAAGTGTTTTTTTTTCTTTTTTTTCTTTTTTTTCTTTTTTTTCTACACATTCACAAAACCAACAACAAAGCCAAAACCCTAACAAGATAATTGATCACTAATATTAGAGGGTCAGCTAGTCAAGACAAATCTGATTTTTGGTAATATTTTTGGCATAAAAAATAATAACATAGAGAACAGACCCTTACTAAAATTTCTAGAGCTTTCCAAAAAATTAAAGAAAACTGAAAAATTTGTTGTTTTGCACCCAACATTATTTTTTATGAAAAATATAAAAAAATTATAAAAAATTCAAACTAGGTCCAAGAATTTTGATTTTTGGACTGAGCGCGCCTAACATCATCCTAAATCTGCAGAATTTTTTTTGTGAAAAGATATACAACTGTTTGAGAGATATAAGTAAATCTTTGTAAAACCCTAATTTTCAAAGATCTATTTTTTTTTCTAATTAATTTTCATCTAAATTAAAAACATAAAGAACAAACCCCTACTATAATTCTGAGAGCTTTCCAGAAATGTAAAAATATTTGAAAAAGTCACTAATTTGCTCTCAAAATTGATTTTTCATGAAAAATAACAAAAAAGTTATAAAAATTTCAAAACAGCTCAAAAAAATCTGATTTTTAGATTGGAAGCTCTTGATATTGTCCCTAACCTATAGAAAACTTTTTATGAAAATATTTGTAGTTGTTTGAGAGATGTAGTCAAATCTTTGAAAACAAGGGTTTTGTCCCCAAAAGGATGCAAAACTTACAACAAAAAGGATCCAACGCCAAAATTCATCAAAATTTGTCAAAATATTGAACTAAAAATTAGTTTTTAGGTTCACCAATGTAACTAAGGTAAAAATCTAGGTTAGCATGAAATACGATGCATAATCAAAACCCTAGCTAAACAATAAAGTACAAAGGAGGAAAATGCATAAAAGAAAGGAAATATTTCATCAAAATTCTTCATGCCCTCAATGAATCACCTTCATTGCACCTTCTCCATTTGCTGCAATTAGATATTTTCCCTCAGATTTTTGATGAGCAACTATAACCTATGACAAGCCCTACACAAATATTGAAGGATTCTAATATTGTTGCAATGTACTCAACAAATGCAAACAAGTCTAAAGTTTGAAGCATAAACTAGTCAAGCATGAAGTGTGAGTTGATGAAGTGATGAAGTCAGAAGATGATAAAAAAGTCCCCAAATGAGGTTGACATTTCCTTTTTTATAAAAATGTCAATTTTGGATGAATGGTTAGGATTGAAAGTTGAGAAAACCCTAAGATCAAAGGCTAAAATTGCATGTGACAACCAACAATTAGGGTTAGGGAAAAATTAGGTTAAAATTTGAAATGGAGGGTTGAGATTTGATTTTGAAAAAATCAAATCAAAGGTTAATAATGCATGTGACAAGGGAATATTGGGCACGAAAAATGAAGTTGTTGGTGAATCAAATAAGAATTTAAAATTATTTGATTCAAGAGGTGATGTTGACCCAAAAGTGGTGGGGTCATGTGACGATAAATAGTTATTTCAAATTATTTACTTGGTGGGAAAATAAAAAGTGGGGAATTTTAAATAAATTTCTTTATTTAAAGTTAGAAGAAAAGTTAATAAGATAATAAAATAATTAATAATTGTTATTTAATTATGGAGAAAATGGACAAGGTGGACAATAATTAAATAAATCATAGGAATTTATTTAATTATAAGAAAACATAAGGAATTAATTTAAATAATCAGGAGGAAATGGTAGACAAATAATAATTAAATAAATTTAGGAATTTATTTAATTATAGAGAGACATAAGACATTAGCGACGTATTTAAATAAAAATAAATATAATTTATTTATTTAAATAGTCAAGAGGAATAAAAAATATGAAAATTATTTAATTAATAGTCGAATTTGGACTGTAGGACATAATTAAATATTTTAATTATGTTAAGAAGAAATATGGAGAAAATAAAGTTTGCAGGCCTAAGTCAATTTTATGTGTCTACACTTACACATTGTCATGCACTTCCCCCGCATGCTTGTGAAATTGAATATGTACTATAGGTGTGGCCAAATAGAATAACAAACTAGATGCTTGGGTTTTCATATAAGTTTAGCAATCTTGATCTTGTGATGACTCAAATAGAGAATCTCTAACCCCTTGTATAATTGAATAAACTAGAGAATAATTATAATCTATTGTATTGAATGAGTTATTAAGAGTGAATTCTTAGATTGACACTATTTTAATTATTGTATACAAAAAGTGAAAATAGATGTCAAAGAAAAAAATGATGGTTTCTAACAATTTATATGTTTATTAGGGAGGTGTAAACAAACAATATTCAAATTATTGTATAATATTGTATACTTGTAACATATGGGATAAGAATACTAAGTCTATTAGTTAAATACTATATACCTTGAATTAAGGTTAGAACATTAGAATGTGCATGTAACTAAGTTTGTATTTCACTTCTAAAGGGATAAGATAATTTGAAACATTTTATTTATGAAATAGGAAATGGATATTCCATTCAATATTAAAAAAAAATTGTTTGGAGTTACACAATCTCTCCAAAAATGCCTGCTAATTTTTGTTTATTTATGAATCAACATTTATATTTTTATTGTATGTTTTTTAAGCCAATCCCTATTACTAATATTTCAATATAATGTTAGTGTGATCATGATGCAGTAAGATATTGTGAGTTTGATATATAGTTGTGGACTATTATAAGGTCTAAAATTCCACACCCTAAAATTGACATTGTTGACCTCATTTCTAACATTCATCCCTATAGCATGATTTTGTTGGCTCCGCAGTTGTTGTTGCACCAAAAGGTCAACCTATTAATGCCTGATACAACTGCTAGAGTTAATGAATCCACGAGAGGCGATTGGTCCATGTCACGAATCCTGAGGGGACTCACGCTGACCATCTACCAACAATCTCCTCTTTAGTGTTACTTGAGGGGATTCAAACCCGACACCTTTGGATCTAATACCAATTGTTGGCCCCACAGTTTTTGTTGCATCAAAAGGTTGACCTATTAATGCTTGATACAATCACCAGAGTTGACGGATTCATGGGAGGCGGTTAGTCCATGTCACGGATCTTGAGGGGAGTGCTAACCATCTACCAACAGATTTTAGGTTCACTTGACCCTACTTTGGTTTGTGTCTTTCCTTTGGTGTTAATGAGGTCTAGTGTCTCTATGTGTTCAACTATTTTCTAAGAATTTTGATATGTTCTCCATGTTTTTTGAACAAATTATCTTTCTATTCTATAGTATATTTTCCTTATTATACTTAGATGCTAGTGTAGGCACACATAAATTTGTGTGAGTGCACTCTTGTCCTCAATAATAGTATTGTATAGTGACCATTTCATGGAGAATTTATAACTCACCACCTTGAAGGATTTTCTAAGTAACTATTATGTGGTTAGTTGGGAAATATAAATAGTCATATTCACCCTCTTGCATGCCTTGTCATCTCCTTCAATAGATGTTTTTTTAAAAATAATCTTTCATATAACTTGATTTTATTAGGATTCTACATCATCCTTCTATCCATCTAGAGTAGAAAATCCCTTCAAACGATATTGTAATGAGGTGGAAACTTAAATCATGAGCAAATTCATTTCTTGGTTTGAGTTTTTAGCTTATGCATTAGAGGACCTATAATTACAAGTATCACATATTTTCCTCTACTTTATTCAAGTGATATTTTTGTTGGTCATTTATTTTTTTGTATTTCTCTACTTTTTATCATGTTACCGTTTGATTATAACTTCTCTTTTACTTTCTACTTCATCTTGCACTTTTTGGGCACTTTGAGGGTTTCATCTCCCTTCTTTTTGCTTACACACACTAAGGTGTCATTCTTTCTATACATAAAAGATTTAACACTTGTAGATTTATTTTATATTGTTGTTATTAAGTCATATATGCATGTAATGTTTAAGAGTACACTCGATTTTATTTTACTCATTCCATTGATTTCCAATGGAGACCAAAAGACCAAATTGAAGGCTTGGCCATTCATGGAAATATCCTATGAAATCACAACTTTCCTTTGTATTTAGAATCAAGCGCTTGTTGAATTCAAGAAAATAGAGGTTTACCTCCCTTTCTCCTCCTTGTGTTATTATTTTGTCTTAATAGATATATGGTTTGTTAAAACATTTTATATCTTAAATGACATGTCTTTGTTATTCTTTTCTTCCATTTCTATTGTCTCGTATGTAGGCCATGTATGTTCTATTATGAGACTTCATTTTTCCAACATCTTGGAATGATAGTAGAAAACTAGGACAATAGTGCATAAATAAGATGATAGCATGAGTACGTATGTAGGCCATGTATGTTCTATTATGAGACTTCATTTTTCTAACATCTTGGAATGATAGTAGAAAACTAGGACAATAGTGCAAAAATAAGATGATAGCATGAGTACACTAGTGTCCATTCCAAATAGCCCTGGGAACCAATTTCTAGGTTTATTATTATTTTACATTTCTTATTTTATGGATGATTTTTCTACTTTATCTTTTTATTTCTAGTATTTTTTTTATTTCCATTTTGAACTTCATTAATGTTATATAAGTCTAAAATAACTTAAAATTTATATTACATTTTGATAAACCTCTAACTTCAACACTTCAGCTTTTTCTTTTTTTCCCAATTTATTTCCAAATAATTTTTTTAAAAAAATATATGCACTTTTATTTATTAATTTTCCATCACCCATATGTATTCATGGATACTTCCAATTCTTTTCTCTTTGAAAAATAATTTATTCTCTTGCTTTATTGATTCATATCTCGATGAAATAGTCTTCATCTATAACATACATAGATATGCATGTTTAATGGATAAGATCTTTAATATGGTCATTTTATCTTTATTGATCTTATGTATGTCTTCCATTCTATGTTATAAGAGTTTTCCAAATTTATCTTCATAATCCATCAAGATAATACATTCTATGGGATAAACGATATTGGTACTATTCTATTAATTTTCATTCTACATCTTATCACACTGAGATTCCTTCTTCTACTTCTACTCCTCTCCCATAATTCATATAATCCATGATGATAACATGTCCGTTCCCAGTTATCTTCCTCCTCTAATTCAAACTCTCTAGATCTCTCATATTTTCTCGTCACCTACAGTACTACATAGAGGGGGTCCGTTTAAGACAAATTTTTAGACAATTTTTGAATAAATTGTTTTAATTTGAAACAATTTTTGAATTTTGTATTGTCTTAAATATTGTTTTTAAGCGGGTGTCTCAAATTATTGTCTTTAAGCGGACATCTCAAATTATTGTCTTAAAAATTGGTTTTGTAAAGACAATATGAAATATAAGTATTTTTGGTTTTTTAGAGAATTTCACTTTTGTCTATTTAGAAACAATAGTTGGAATTAAAGAAATATTGTCTTTCTAGAGATAATAATTGGGATTGAAGTCTAGAGACTATATGAAAAAATTTATTAAAAAAATAAACAATTTATTTTAAATATTTTTTGTGTTTTTCAACATTCAATGTTTGAAAATCATAGAAAATGACATCAATTAAACTCACATAATAGAAACAAAACTTTTGAAGGCCAAAATGCTCATTTTATTGATAGAAGATGCTCTTGCAACCATACATAGTCTGAAAATATGTATCTATTGCTTTGAAAATGTGTTACAAAGTGTTTTGTTCCAATCTAAAACTGAAAAAATCTGAGTTACAATGTCAAAGTAACTAGAAAGAAACTTTGTGTCAAGTTTACAATTCTGTATCAAAATCAAAACTAATTACAAAAGTGATTTTAGTTTTCTTTGTATATCCTTCATTAAAGAGAATGTAGGAAATGACATTAAGAAGTATCAATGACCACCTCCTACTTTGACTTGGTAAATTTGGTTTATTTTGGCCGCCTAGAAACTGCTTCCCTTATTTAACTCCAAAAAAAAGTTCCAGCAAGGTGTTGGTGAAAGAAGACTCCTGACTTTTCAAATTTCTTTTCCTCTGTCAGCTATTATATCCACTCTTTAACCTTTCGAATGCTTGCAAATTGCTGCTACAGGGGCTTAAACTGCCCCTATATGCCTACAACCTACTCAACTTCCCATCAATACCCTCTTAGATTCTTGCAAACTGTTGCTATAGGTGTCAAACTGACTTTTTTCCTTCACAACTACTCCTTTATGCTTTAAAACTGCCACTTGAAAACGCTATTTGCTGTCCTATGTCAAAACAAAGCAATTAGGCAATTAATTCATCAATCTTCATCTAGCGCAGATCAGAATTATGGTAACTACTAACCAGATAGATTTGCACTACTGACCTTGTATTCTTTGCTCAAGCTTCACTTATAAAGTAAAACAACCAGATACAATAATCACTTACAAATATGCATTTCTTTCCCTCAAACTATCATTTTTTACTTTTTATCTATTTGCTAAGTTAAATTATTTATTGTCCACTCCAAACAAAATTCATGCCTTATACTTTAGAACAAGATGTAAGATCCATTAAAGGAAATGGATAACTCATTTCACTTACAAAAACCAAAACAAAAAATGAGTTTGGAATAGAAAAAATACCTCTCCATAAAGCTTGCAAATGGATTGCAACGTTGCGCACGACAATAAATTCTTTCTAAGCAAGATGTGTTCGAACTTGGCGTTGGGTGAGTTTTGCAGCCTGTCCCAATACCTCAATTCTTTGTGCATCTAACTTAGCCATCTTTCCATCTTTGAGGAAAACTTTTGTTTTCCCTATCTGCAAAATCATTTATCAAATTTGATGTTGAGACTAGAACACCAACATTTCAGATTTTTCCAGAGAAATTAGTTTCAAATCATCAAATGCAATATAACCTAGCTGCTAATGATAGTGGCCAGTCTTTAACAAGGAAAATGTTCCATACAAACCTGATAACCTTTTAGACCCATTTTTCACAAATCATGTCACATGATGTTTTCTCATCATAGATGTAGCACATGTAAGAGAGATGTCAAAATAGCAAAGTCTTAGGTTTATGTCATGTGCTAAAAATTAATAAATACTCTGAAAATGTCTGAGAAGGAAAAATAATGCATAGTTGATGGAATAAGGAAACTAACAAAAACATACCCCTCTAGAACTTCTAGAGCAAGCATGCCAAAACAATCAAGGAATTCATCAAATGTCTGTTTAGTAGGATATCCAGCACAACTCATCCTAATTGTCTCCAGAACACCCTGATTTTCCACCAAAAAATTGAAGCTAAAGTCAATATTGATTGCTTAACAGAAGATAAGAATCTCACCAAATGTAATTCATGAATTATGTGTAATTTTTCTTCCAATGTGCCCAATGCATTTTAGCTCAACCTGGAGGAAAATCGACTTAAAAATACTTATACCACAATGTAACCGTTTCAAGACATTGAAATTCTCAAAAATCCCTGGCTTGAGGACACCATTTGGTTTTAAACATCTGATGTAGTGGGACTTCGTTGAGTTCAAGGTTTCCATTAGAGATTGCAGTTGTTTCTGTGAAAAAAACAGTATTGAATATAAACATAAGCAATAACAAGAAATGCAATGCAGTAACATTAAAAAGTAGGGATTGCACTTCCTCAAAAAGGAAAAATAAATAACCATGACATGTGCATGGTATTAAATGGTTCAAAAGATTTGGAATACATGTCTAGAAAACAAGAGAACATGCACAGAAACACAAAAAAAAACAAGAAAGTGTATGGAGTAGCATAAACAGTTGGAGGACACAAAACATCACACCATCAGCATACAAAATAGTTTACAGTGTTAATATACCTTAAAACATGTTCCAATGGAAGAGAACTTGGATGATTTTGAAGACTCCTCAGGCAAAGAAGGAAAGAGACCTTCAACACAGGAACATTTGGAAGCATTCAACAAAGCTTGATGCTCTGCAACAACAAAGTCCTTTTCAAGGAAAAGATCTACCTGGTAAGTGACCTACAAAATAGATAAAATGTAGAATACTATGTTACCGGAATCAACCCTTTACCCTGTCGATTCCGGGTACGGATACATTTCCAAACGGATTCGTGTTGGAAACCCTCCGGATTCGAACAGGGTTCGGATTTTTGTTTTAAAAAACGTTTCCACCAATCTGCACAATTTTTTCACGGATTGCGTCGTTTTTTTGTGATGTGGCGTTTTTTTTGCTGTAGCAATTTTCTTGGTCGAGCAAGGTGAAACTCAGTGTCGCCGTTAAGGGAAAAACGCAGGGAACCGCCGTCGAAGGAGATTTTCCGCCATTTATTGTCTTTTCTCACGTTTTCCTCTCCCGATTTCGTCTGCCGGTTTTGTCCGCCATTTCCCCATTTCGTCTGCTGTTTTTGTCTGCCATTTCCAGTGCCGTTTTTGTCTGCCATTTCCAGTGCCGTTTTTGTCAGCCATTTCCAGGTATTAACATATTTATCAGCTCGTAAAAATTAAAACTTCAATTTAATTTTAGTGTATACTGTATAGTTTATATTTTAATATTTTATAATAGTTATTAGTTTTTATTTTTAATTTTTATATTGTTTTATAGTTTATATGATAATATGATAATATTAATAAATTATTAAATAATATAATATTTAAATTTTTAATAATATTGTTTTTATAAAATATAAATTTATTATATATATTATAATATATTAAATTATTAATACATAATTTTAGTTTATTTATTTAGTATTAAGTTTTAATAAATTTTTATTGTAATAATATTTAATATTATACAATTTAATGTTTTTACATTTATAATTTTATAATTTTATTATATATAAAAAAATTAAATTTATTTTAGTATTTTAATATAATTAAATTTTTAAATTTAAATCTTTAAAATTTACTTTTTAAAATAATAAATATAAATTTATATCTATATTTATGATTTTTATATGTTTTATGTACGGACGTACCCAAACGTACCCACACCAAAAAAAAAAAAATTGCCGTATCGACGTACCGTACCCGTACCCGTACCTGATTCGGCAACTTAGGTAGAATATAAACAATTAGTTGATAGAAAAAGTACTGCTTAAGCTACATTGTTGGGTCAAGGAGAGAAAACCCTTACATCACCAACATAGTGATTAATAGTGAACTTAGTATGAGCAAGTTTTGGCTTGGAAAAATGTTTGTGATTTTTGTATGTTTGATACATGTTTTGGGCAAATGTTTCATGTGTAGACTTTGGAAACATACTACAAAATCAAGAAAAACAGATAAATTAGGGACATGATAACCTCTAACCTCTCTCATAACAGAAATACAAAATATAGTCTTACCTATTCATTTAATTCCATGTGATTGGGTGATGAAGAGTCTTGAACTCTCAATTCGGTTTCTAAATCCATTCTTGTGGTGCCTTTTCAGCTTCTAAGCCATCAACGTGGATGTAGATTTAGGTGTGGCTGCAGACCTTTTTGTCTATGTTTAAAAACAGTTGATTTAAAACAAGAAAACAAAAGGGCACACCAAATAAAACTGAGCGAGCAGGCTGAGAGAATATTGGCCAAGATAAAAAAAAGGCATCGAATCAAGAAAGCTATGTACAGCTGTAAAAGAAGAAATCGTTTGGAATAAGAAAGGACGGGGGAAGCACAAAGAGCGGTGCCAAAAAGGTAGAGGAAAGAATGGGAAGATGAAGTAATAGGCCATGCCCTTGGAAAAGATAACAAATATATTCCTTCCAAAAATCAAACAGTAGGATAAAAGGTCCGTGGTAGGGGCTGTGAAAGGAGGTTTGCGGAGAAGAGCCAAAGAGGAGGTTGCACTGAAAAGAAGTGTAAGGGGCTGCACCAAGAAGAGGTCATGGGAGTAGAAGGGGAGATTGTTACGCCCAATTTAATAGCCAAAGAAACTGTAAACAACAAAGAAAAGAAAAGGGGTCAGCATTGGAATGCGATATGGAGTCCAACAAAGGTATTGAATTCCCACAGAATTAAATTGTTTGCAGAATAGAGATGATGAAGGTTGCGTGAGGACTGGTAACATATAGATGGGGCACATGTAATAAGAAGACTGAACTGAGAAGTGTTACACATCAAATATAAATTGTTGTTTAGTAACGTATATTTGCTTGAAGTTGAGACTGAACAATGTACAACAAAATGATTCAATGAAAGAGTTTTCAAATTCAGTTAGCTTTAAATTTCTTTTTCATTGGTTGATTGTTATTGATAAATTTTCCCTTCAATATTTTTTGTGAGATATTAAATTGATTTAAATTTGGCAAATAGAATTGTCAAATTGAGTGGTGAATGATTGAAAGTCTGTAATTAAGGAATTGGGTGAAGTTTTTGAGTTTGAGGAGTAAGTTTGGATTTTTCTTCTACATCATAGATGCACAAATTATGCTGGTAGTTCTAAGGTGGCTGTTATTAAGTTTTTCTTCTTCATTTTATATGTCAAATAAAATGGAAATAATAGTATAACTTCAGCTCCAAACGACTAGCACAACAGCTATATTTGTACCAAAGCACTAACAAAATAAAACCCATTAAAGAGTTTGAAGACATATAGAGAATACAGACATACCAAGCTTCATCTAGAAGTGCAATGATCCCTGAAGGTTTCTGTAACAGCAAAATAAGATAATCAACCAGGTCAAAATAGCGTCCAAGTTCCATAAAATATCCCTCAGATATGCTATTCATTTAATTTTCCAAGAGAAAACAGAGTAAATGCTTGAAAAAGGATAATAAAGTACACTGGAGTTGTTATTTTTCTCAACATACAACAAAATACAACTGGCATCATCTCTTAGTGACTCCATTTGGTAGTTTCCTGGTAAAGGGATAAGGAGTTCCAAATATCAAGCTAATAACACCAAAAATGATTTACGAGAGCTATAAAATTATCTCTTGGTCCCCACCCTTGGTAGGGAGCTCAAAGTTGAATTTTGATGGGGCAGCCTGAGAAAATTCTATGCCAGTAGGAGGAGGCTTTGCATTATGTAACTTGAAAGGAGAGTTGCTTTGTGGAGGGTCTCTCTTTCTGGGTATATGCACTAATAATGAGGCAGAACGGGAAGCATTTATAGCAGGGCTAGGAGCAACCAACTTGCAAAATATCAAGCACTTGATAGTGGAGGGGGATTCAATGTTGTGATTAATGCAATGCTAAAGTAAATGAGTCTGACCTGGAAGCTAAACTGATACGTTGAGAAGGCTTTATTTCTAAGACAATCCTTTAAAACAACACTACATTGAGCATTGGAGACTCAACTTACATGCCTCCCATCATAATTGCAAATATGACATTGAGCACTTGACCATTGTCAAACCTCCCTTTAGAATTAAATGTGATCCATACCAAAGAGCCAATCCATATCTAGCAAACATGATAGATAGAGAAAACCCGATGCCAAAACCAGCTGCTAATCCTTGCTGGGCCATAGCCTGTAAGCAATCTTAAGTGACTTATCATAGTATTTTATGGATTTCCTCTCCCCAGTAAAAGACAACCTAAATTTTACAAAAGGGAAAACTACATGAACAACCCTAATAGATCATGCACAATTATGATATTTCCATAAAACTTGTACCCCTAGGAAGATACAAAAAAGCCAACCAGAATTTGTGAAAAGAAGTGTCCAATATGAGAATAAATCTCTTGTTGATCAAACACTCACCGTCCTAATTGGACCAATTGTCTGCTCCACGACATTTGCTGCTTCTGCATAAGCTTGTTGGCCTCGACTTGACATTTTGAAGATTACCATAGTTATAAAACCACCAGCTACAACAAGAAGAGGAATCATAGATAGCATTACCAAGGCAAGTTTCCATCCTCTGATGAAAGCTACAATAAATCCTACTAAGAATGTGGTTATGAACTGTATAAATTTTCCAACCTAAACAAATAAACACAAAAATAATATAATTGTGAATTCTTCTTTGGACTATACACATTAGAATTGCTTTACTTATTTCTAATAAATAATGTCTTCCTGCTTTTGAAACAACCATATATCCACATGTTAAAAGAATAGCAGATAATCACATCGGTAACTTTTTATATTAGCAACACAATATGTCTACACGCCCATCTTTAAAACTCTCTTTGTCATTCCCAGACGATCAACTTAGTTTTGAAGTTGTATTTTCCCGACCCAATTTGCATCAAGGAAGACAACTTTAGAAGGAAATCAATGTTGTTACATACTTATCAAATCTATGAAAAACATATATCCACACATTAAAGATTATCTTGGCTTTGAAGATTTATTTTCCAACCCAATTTGCATAAAGGAAGATAGATTTAGAAGGAAATGAATGTTGTTGCATACAAACTTATCAAGAAACCATGGCGAATATTATGGAAGATGATTGTTTATGGACCTACTTGCAGGCCACATGATGGTTTCTATTGTATGCAAAAAAGTGTTATTGTGGCTTCTATTAACATGATATTTGGACAAACTATAAAGATGCCATCATTTTGACTTAATTCATTGTCATTTTTCTATGAATTTGCTGATCTATGCAAGAAAACTGGGAGTTTAGTGGTAAAATAAATTATTCCTAAAACCAAGAGTCAACTTCCAGATTTCATTGGGTGCTTGATTGATTGCTAGTTAAAATAATTTTTCTATGTTTTGAAAGCTTTAATGCTTGGGCAATGGAAAATTGAAGTCGGCACAGTATATCTTTGGTTACAAATTTTGCTGAATATCAACCAAACTGTATGTGTTTGTTGAGATCAATGCAAGTTATTAATACCAATTATTGACTGACCTTTTCTCCCATAGCATCCCGAATTAGTATGGTATCACCTGACTCATTTCTAAGTAGAGACTCCTAATACGTGCAACCTGTCTTTCCGCTGTGCACATCCAACAAGACACCCCTGCCAGCAAGGATTAAGTTAAGTGAGATCATAAAGCATCAAACTTGCTGCTGGTTACAGGCAAGAAAATATGGAGGCTTGCAATATAAAAAAATGTGTAGCTATACTATACAAAGAGAATAATTTCTCAGAAAAACATTAAATAATATGCAAAATCATGATAATAAGTTTAATATCTTACCAAGGAAAGCTACTACTCATACACCACAAGCAAGATAAACAATCTCCAATGCTATCTGGATTAACCCAAACAACAGAACAGTAATTTCGACATTAAAGAAAACTTAAAAGCATCAAAAGTTCTACATTAAAGAATAATTTTAGCATTGTCCTGCATGTAACTTGAAGTTTTGCAACTGTCTCAACTCTGCTTCTCAGTTATTGTTTGAAGATATAGAAAGACGAAATGGCCTAAACATTTTCTTAATGTGTACCTTGAAATGTCCCAGCACAACGTATTTCTTAAGTGTTGCAATTATGTTGCTTTCAGCTGACGAGAAGTTAAGAGAGTTTCCCCAATTTCAATTGGCTAAATTTTTATGTCAAAAATTGCATAGGAATCTTGTCTGTCAAATGCCCAACAGTGGCCATTTTGCTCGTGAAATTCCAAGCCTGGACATAACAATCTTAAAGACAAATTCCCAAACCTAAGAATAATAGAATCCTATGAAGAGCAGTTCATGAAGACCCTAGTGCAATAATGTATAAAGTATCAATAAAATTATGATTTTATGGAAGACCCCATCACAATACGGATCACATATATTCAGGAAAATAAGGATCACATATATTCAATAAAATATAACCTTTAGAATACTGATGGAAGGTTACTAATAGTACTCACTTGGAGTTGTTTCACTGCTCGATGACACTCTGTAAGAAACATGATGCTCATTGCCATGGAGAGGGAGAAGTTATAATCATGTCATAAGTTCATTAATGATTTGATATAGAGCGAAAACATTGACTATAAAAAATGTATTTTAGATGTATAAGAAGCCTTCGCCCTTTTAATTCAATATCCATGCTTATAAGAAAGATGTGATGAAAAATTTACTTAAAACTTATATTTTTCATGATACTATAGTGAAATGATCAAAAGAGTAAAATACTGTCACTTGAAGCCTCTCTATCCTTTGTCTTAGTGATAGCTTGAATGAACATAAGATTGATAATCAAAGTGTTCAATGTTACCTGATGATAGCTGTCATTATTTTAGAATGATTTAGACAAAAAAAGGGTAAGAAAACAAAGCAACTTATGAACAAAACACACTTATACCCTTGTAATAGACCATATTTGATGGAAAAGAGAAAAAACAAAAGCTAACTTATATATATCTCTATGTGTTTTTATGTTAAAGTCATTATTTATGCTCAATCATTTTTATTATATAGATTTATTGAAAATATTTTAAATGTTTGACCTTGCGAAGAGTGATATTTTTTACTACATATATGTTCTCTCAAATACAATACAAATGCTTAGTATAGATTAGTACTACTTGTGTTATCAAGGCCTTATTTCTCCTTGATACCGTGCTAGCTTCCTTGCTTCTTTACAACCTTATCAATGAATACTTCAAAGAACTTGCTATTAAGTGTATATGACACATTTATGTAAAACCCTCTTATTTACATTAAATGTTTTCCTTCACATTAAATATTTTTTCCATGTTTATCTATTTCCTATTACTACATTGCTCCTTGTGTAACAACTATTTTTTACATGTATTCTAGACATTATTAATTAATATATTATTTCAAAGTTGTTAATAACAAATAACAAATACTAGCATATTTCTCATGCCAACATTCACTTGATGCAAATTTTACATATTTTGTCTTTGAAATATTTTGCAATACAAACACACAGTTAATTGAATCCTCAAAAAGTAAGTGTACCCTCCACTATGACACTCGCTTCTATGCTACCTCCGATATATCACATTTCTATTAACATATGATATGCTTTAGATTATGAGAACCTCTCAAAACAACACACATCCTACTCAACCTCACGATCTAAATTACATATAACAAAAAAAGTCAAATCTAAAACAACAAATACCTTGAGGATATTCATACCATTGACAAACTCATAAATTGCACCATTAATCATTGTCAATTCCATACAAAAGTAAAATTAAGAACCATGTCAAAATAGTCTATAAATTATAAATATTTATATTGTACAACACCTCATTGCATGGATTGTCATGTCCAAAAAATTGTAACATATTGAAAATGCAAATAAATAATAATCACAAACACATTTTAGCAATTTAATGATATTATATCTTAGTATGGAATATTAATATACAAATAACTAGATAAATGAATATCAAAATATGTAAATATAATAGCAATCTAAATATTATTATTATAATGACCATTTAAATAATATTATAATTATAATACATTTATTATAATAAATAAGACAATTAATATAATAATAAAGATAATAACAAGAAAATAATATAAAATAATATTAATAAGATATATCAAACAGAAATATTTAGTTAATATAAAAGCAACAAATAATATATCATATGGTGTAGCGATTTAGGCAAACTAAGAGGCAATAATTCCTAAAACAGTTTACAGCGATTCCAAAATAAGCAGCAGAAATGAATAAATATAAAAAAACAGATACATCACCTACAACAGCGATGGAATTTGTATAACAACGATCAATAGGAAACAAAGGAGGAATTAGACAAGGATCAGATAAGACAAGGGAGAAAAGACAAAATAGCAAAAGGCAGAAATTAAGGTGGAAATTAAGGTGGAAAAAAGGCAGCAATCCTATTAGTGATAATAATAAAAATAGCATTCAAGATTTAAGAAGGCAACAATTAACAAATTAAATGAGCCATTATATTTACAAAAAGATATGCCTTTAGAAGAAGGACGCCTCCTTTGGAAAATATGCAATCTTTCATGAAGTCGCATCCTTTGGACAAGGTATATGAAGAGTTGTGTAGAGTCTGATTGAGAGGAAAGGAATGGAATGGAATAGAATATGCAGTGATATATATATCTCTTTAATAGACGGATCAAAGAAAGGCAATATACAGAAAGATATTGAAATATATATAGGGATAGAGATTTCAGATAAACAGTTTACAGATTTACGAATGGAATCATATACAGTAACTTGAATCTACACCCAAGGAAGCAACATAAGTATGCTAAAGAGACGCAAACAGATATAAGAAGAGAAAAATATGAACATAAGAACACAAAGATATATACAGCAAAAGGATTTAGGAAAATAGGAAGTAAGAGATCTACTGGCAACAAAGAATCAGTTTGTATTATAAGAAGGAATGTATTCTGGACAGAGGATCATTTAATTCTTTGAAAATCTGACCCTCGATCAAGGATAGCAGAAAAAAGTATATATAAACATATTCTGATCAATCAAGGAATAAAGTGAAGAATGTATAAGTAAGTGCTGAACAAAGAAACAATGGATCGTTTATAGAAGATTATCTTATGATTTATGCAAATTGTGGGCCAAAAATCAAGATCTATCTTGTTAGAAGCACTACTTTCCAAGTGGAGAGCACTATGTGTTGACTGTCCACCAAATTTTCTTCATTTTGTAAAGTTCAAATGTCTTTCTACTGTCTCTAGTCTTATAAAGGAGCCACTCCTGTTTAATGCAACAATTTTCCAACCATTATAAGTAGCCTCACCTGAAGCGAAATTAGCGTTTCACTTCATAATTGGGGATGCTTGTTTCTCATAGACCATACCCTTTTACCTAAAAGAGTTAGGTATGATAAATTGTAGGGATTCTTGTTTCCCACAAAGCATACTCGCTACCTAAAAGAGTAGGGTATGGTGAATAAATCAGGTTTTCTATGTAGGAAGTATTGTTTTCAATCAAGTAAACATGTTTTTGTCTCTGAATCCTACTCATGAACTTATAGACATGCTTGAATGCTGCCATGGTTAAGATCAACTCTTTATTACTTTTATCTTATATTTTGTATGGATGGTACCCTTTATTACACAAAGGTGTACTCTGGATCAGAAGCTCCTCTATGTAGTATTTGATGGTTTAGTTAGTTTGGATCACTGGATTGAAAATGGAATGGATGCAAGTTATTCATTACATTTCAGGATATTTTTGAAACTTTAGTTTCCTCCTTCACATATATGTAGTGCATTCTAATTGATAGAGATTCAGGGCCTTCTTTTCAAAGTAATTAGGTTATGTTTCATGTGAATATGTGATTGAATGGATGCATGGATCTTCCCTTTCTGTCCTGTGTTGGGAAAAGATAGGCAAAGGTAAAGAAAATGGATGAAACCAAAATCTTTCGAGTGTGAGTGGGTAGCTCTTGATTATCTTGACATTTGAGGAGTCGTGATAAACATTCACAATGTAATTTTTGAAATATACATTTTTTTCCTTCTTCACAATATTAACTTGTGTGTTATGATTAACATCCCAATTGAAGCAATCAGGACCATGATTTTAAAGGGTGAAACTTGAGAAGAATTGGAACAGGAATAAACTGTTAACCATGGCTTTGAGCAGAGCTGCATCGGATTCTGATGGCTCTGTGCATTGCACATTTGGATCCAGATATGTGCAACAATGCCTGCCTAGGTATACTTTTTAGCCTATTACATCTGTTGTTTTTTTTTTAATGTTATTTTATGCATGAAGTTTCCACAGTCAATGATAAAACAGTGTTTGAAATTTTTGGATTGGAACTGTGTATAATCCTTTTACATCAACATTTTGAATCATATTCCATGAATCATGATCCATCGTCAAGATGATGTGCAGATAGAGAGAAGAGTGTGATCATTGATAATGGAGTATGATCCAAAATGTTGATATAAGAAGATTGCACACAGTTTTAATCCAAAAATCTAACACTATATTTTTTTAAGAATAAATGCAATCTAATCTAAAAGGCTCTTATACATTAGCACACTGAATAATGAAGAGAATTTATTTATTTTTATAATTGTTATTACTTTTTCCTAGGTTAAAGGCTGATTCAGCAGTCCCTTATACATTCACACACCGCCAACAATTAAATTTCAGAAAATAAGGAATTATAATCATTGACTATAATGTTCAGAAATTGATTCTTTAAGGGCAATAAGAAAGGTTATAAAGAAGCTTACAGTCAGAGATTTCAAAAATTTTGCCCTTACATTTAGTACTTGTTAAGTGGATGTTCATGATAGACGAGTTCTGGTAAAGTATGGGTTCATATAAATTTAACTCAGAAACTCTGTAGTCGAATTCTGTAATAATACCACATAATTATATAAATTATTTTTAATTTTGTACAAGTTTAGGATGCCTGATATGTCAATTCCAAAGGGCGTTGCTTACCAGATTATCAGCGATGAGCTGATGTTGGATAGAAACCCCAGGCTAAATTCGGCCTCTTTTGTGACTACCTGGATGGAGGTTGAATGTGATAAGCTAGTCATGCAAGGAATTAATAAGAATTATGTTGATATGGACGAGTATCCAGTTACCACATAATTGCAGGTTATTACATTTAAATTTTAAAGCAACCCCAAATCTAAATTATTATTTCTACCTTCTGTAGATCTCAGAAATGGGCTTTCTGTAGATCTAAGAGATGGGATTTAACAAAAAAAATTCAATTTCTAGCTAGACTATTCTTTCTTTGAAGTTTTTTTCTCTTAACTATTATGTATTGCAAAAGATTGAAATCTCTAAATGGAAAGTCTGTTCGAAAACCTTTCTAGGTTGCAGAATCGCTGTGTGAATATAATAGCCAATTTGTTTAACACTCCATTGGGAAACAGAGAGGAAGCTGTTGGTGTTAGTACAATTGGATCATCAGAGGCTATTATGTTGGCTGGTTTGGTTTTCAAGCGTAAGTGGTAGAACAAGCGCAGGGAACATGGTAAGCCATTTGACAAGCCCAACATTGTTACTGGTGCCAATGTGCAGGTAAGTTGGTTTTTTCACTTTTTGGATATTTGTTCCGCTGATGGTAAACTCTCTCAAACTTTCAGCCAAATAAAAAATTATGAAACTAGATGAATACATTATAAAGGAGATAAGTTAAACTTTGTCATTCTCCATATTAGATTCTTATGTAGAGCCTTTGTTTGTTTACCCACTTTAATTTATTCATATTTGATCTTTCCATTCATTGATCTTCCAGGTCTTGGTCCAGAGTTAGATTGGTGGTGGGTGTTCTACGTTTTGTTTATTTATCTATTGATTTTGTTTATACTTGGTCTTTGATGGGTGTTCAATGTTTTAATTTCTCACTCATCATCTTCTAACCCCTACTCGTACAAAACCATTTTTATGAAGATTTTTGTATAAAAGATAAATTTTACAGTGGATAACTTACATAAATGAGCCATTTATGAGATTAGGTTTAGGCGAATTTGTGACGAATTGATAATGAAGACATATTCAAGGCAAGCCAACAAGTTGATTGTGCCATGTAAGTATAAGGCCATCCTTGTACCAGTGTTGTACAACCTTAAAATGCAAAGGAACACATATAACCCCACATGTAAACTATCTCACGATCTTTAACTGGCAAAACATTGTGGCTTCCTACAATAGAAAACCTATAAAAAAATTGTAATTTTGTGAGACATTCTAAGCCTGGCATGTTTCTTACCCAACATCTCCAGTCTCGTAATCATCGTAATCTTCGTCCACAATGGCAAGCATAAGTATTGCGCTTAAGCAGGATCACTTTTCGGCGTCGGCTGAAGATATGTTATCGGCATAAAAATATATCCAAGGCAGAATTGGGGAAACCCTGCATAGGTAATAAAGAAAATAACGCTTAATCTAGATGATCGCCCAGTACAAGTTTCCATCAAATTGGAGATTTACAGAAAACCTAAAGCATTTTTTAAACATTATTTTGCATCTGGATCACGACACTATTTAATCTTGCTAGGTTGTTTGGACAGCTACATGATATTGAAAAAACAGAACAAAAAAGACAAAAACGTGGGCACACCTGTTCTGTTGCTGAAAGGCCCTTCGTAGAATCTTTATTGCTGTAGCTTGCTCAAGATCCTAGAGCTTCGCGCCCTTTTGATTTTCTGAAAATCCCCTTCTCTGAAAAAGCCCTTGTCATCATTGGAAAACCCCCGCACATGTGCTGTTCACTGTTCACTTTACTCCTTGCCGTCTGTCGGGCCTCTATTCCTCGTTCTTCTGTTCCCTTCCCTGTTCTTTGATTCTTCTGTTCCCTTCCCTGTTCTTTGATTCTTCTGTTTGTTATTTTCTCATCTTGAAAGCGGGGGAATTTAGATACGAGGGAGAAGCCTAAACCAAAAAAAAAATGCAGAGGGAAAATGTGTAGGGAAATAAAATGTATTTTAAAATAAAAAATAAAAAATTATTGTCTTAATCTAAGACAATTAGAAAATTAAAAACAAAAGTAATACTTTTGTTTTAAATTAATGTCTTAAAACCCCTTTGTATATAGCACTTAGGAACTTATTCTTATACTTAGACGATATTTCTCTATAACATGATTATTAAATTTTTTCGCTAATCTTTCCTTCGATTCGAGATGCGAATTTTTCTTGAGCATAGTCTGAAACTGGTGAACTCAGCCATAATATTGTCAACCATGGAAAACTGAGCCAGCTAGGAAGCTAATTGCAAGACAAAAAGCAAGTTAGTCAAAGGGATTAATGAATCTCATCTATATAAGTGTTAATCCTTTAGTATGTTGTAGTCAACATTAATCCATTCCCAAGGTAAAGAGTAGGCAAAGGTTCAACACAGTGGACGGTTGAAGACAAAGAAATGGGTAGACTAAGCTTGTCCAATGCCTCGCAATTTTCTTTGGAAAAAACAACTAAATAAGCACAATATTACATCAACAAATAGATAAAAATGGACAATAGAGTTGTGAGAACAAACCAATAAGAAATAGACATTTTTTTTATTAGAAAAGTCAAATGGCAATAAACTTAGCTGGCTTTGAGACCTACCACCTATAAACATGCAAT
>VDFB02000017.1:476718513-476787852 GCA_007258455.2 Sequoia sempervirens | reverse complement strand
CTGGGTCTTTTCCCGATCTTTGAAATGGCCCTTACTAGCCGCATTTGGTCTTGATCAATTGCTTCTTCTTCCTCTTCTACCTCTGAACCTTCTTCCTTTCCTTCATCCTCACTTTCCTCCCTCGGGTTTAACCCTCTTCTCAACTGCTCTTGTAATGCATTAATCTGTCTCTGGAGGGCTGCCAATGCATCTCTTCCACCAGCATTTCTGCCGCCTCGACCACCTCTGGCACCACCATGCCTACCAGGAATCAATCTTGGAGACATCTTTCTTGACCTCGACCCACAACCACGGTCCTGGTGCGAACTGCCTCACGATCGGTGATCTGTCCACACGCTCAAAAAAACCTCGCTCTGATACCACTTGATGAGGGCGCGACCTGAGACACAGAAAATAACCCACAAACAAGAGAATAATTTTATTATTCAGAAAATGAAGCTTCTTACATGCAGAGGATCTCAAATCCCCAAGTTCTACCACACATGCAAGCTACAAAAAGCTACAGAATAACCCTTTCGCAATATGTGAGCTTGTCCCCAAAATGTTACCTAAAAATATTAGAAACCCGCCCATAAATAGAGCTCCTATTTAGTTTGGAGCCAAAACAACATTAAAATTTGAGTTTAGACGGTTTGGCGTTAAAAATTACAACTTGAAGTTCAAATTTCAAAAAAATATTTGCAATTGTATCTTCTAGAAAGTGTGCCAACTTTTCGGGGCCATAACTTTTGATCCGGGGCTCCGATTTGCGAACCATTTGGACCGTTGGAAAGGTCTCGAAGTCAAAAACGTGCTTGAATTCCACTATGCCAATTTTGACAAGTTTTGGGGCTATTCCAGAAGCTCTAAGTGTCTCAAATCTAACTCAGAAGATTTTCAAGTGTAAATTTGGGAAACTAAAATTGTAATATCTTTCAACCCAGGAATAGAAAATAAAAGCCGTAAATTGAGAATTTGATTATGACGAAAAGGGTATCCAAAAATGTAAAAAAATCTAAAAAATGATAAACTTGAAATTTGACTATTTTTTGGGTGATGCAAGATTGCCCTTACACCACTGGATGCTCCTACATCAGACACCCAGGGTAATTTGGGAAGTGACCCCGTCATGTCTTAGATGGTTGAGGAAAACCCAACTGGTCAACCGCTGCCTTAGATAGCCAAGATGAATCTTAAACAGGCCTTCCCCTCCATTTCACCAGATATTCTTCATACTGCCTATTTCTGGTACTCCTTCCCACACGACTATCCAAGATTTCCTCAATCTCATCTTTTTCTGAAGTAGGTGCTAGAATCCCACACTATTCCATCATTGGTACTTCCTCTGCGACACCTTCATGATACTCTGTCAAATCTAAAATGTTGAACACAGGGGAAATGTTGAATCCATATGGAAACTCTACCTCATATGCATTCCCTGAATCATGCCTCTTCAAAATTTTACAGGGACTGAACTTCTTCATCTTCAATTTGTTATATGTTCCCACTGGAAACCTTTCTTTCCTCAAGTGGACCATCACTTCATCCCCAATCTGAAACTCCTTATACCTCCGCTTCTGATCTGCTTTTGCCTTATACTGCATATTCATCTTTTTAATATGTTCTCTTACCTGCTCATGTATATCCTTGATGTGTTCTGCAAAATCTTCGGCTTCAGCACTTATTTTCTTCTCTTGGTTCATATTCCTCAATTCTGGAGCTGTTCTGGGGCTACCTCCATACACAATCTAGAATGGTGATCTACCAGTGCTTCTATTGACAGAATTGTTGTAAGAGAATTCTGCCTAGGGTAAGATCAAGTCCCATCCCTTGGGTTTATATCCTACCAAACATCTCAGTAGGTTACTCAGACTCCTATTAACAACCTCTGTCTACCCATCTATTTGTGGATGGTGTGCAGAACTGAACTTCAGCTTCTTCCACAAGGTCCTCCAAAAGTACCCCACAAATTTGGTGTCACGATCTGAAACAATACTCTTTGGTAGACCATGTAGCCTCACCACCTCTTTGAAGAACAAGTCAGCAATGTGGACTGCATCATGGGTATTCTAACATGGAATGAAATGTGCCATCTTCGAAAACCTATCAACCACCACAAAGACTGAATCATTTCCTCGTTGTGTCCTTGGAAAACCAAGAACAAAGTCCATACTTATATCCTCCCATGGCCTCTTTGGTATAGGTAAGGGATGATATAAGCTTGTATTCTGACTCACTCCTTTAGCCATCTGACATACCTACAACTGCAAACTTCTTCCCACATCTTGTGACAAGCTGAGGTAATAATGCTCTAATAATGAAATGGTCTTATCCGGAAGCCGAATGTCTTGCCATTCTCACTATGCTTCTCCTTTATCAAGTTCTCCTCCTTAGAACTCCTGGGATACACAATTGACTTTCCTTAAATAACATGTCATCCTGGATTATGAAATCCAGCCACCTTGTCATGTCCACTATAATAGGTTCCTTGCAAGTTTTTCAAGCCTCTGCAAAATCGGGATCTTCTGCATACAGTGTCTTGAGTTCATTGAACCCAACCACTTCAATTTGCATCTTTGTCATCAATATATGCCTCCTACTTAAGGCATCTGCAACCCTATTTGACTTCCCACTCCTATGTTTCAAAACAAAGGTATAACTCTGCAAAAACTCTACCCATTTCATATGCCTCTGATTTAATTTTCCCTAATTATTTAGGTACTACAAGGCCTGATGATCAGTATATAGAACAAATTCCTTTAGCAACAAATAATGTCTCCATTTCTTTAATGCTTGAACTATTGCATAAAACTCCTGATCATATACAAAATACTTTCTCTTGACATCATTTAACTTTTCACTAAAATAGGCAATGGGCTTACCTTCTTGGCTCAATACTGCTCCAATGGCACAACCACTAGCATCACAATCCACCTGAAACATCTTGTTGAAATCTGGGAGGGCTAGAATAGGCTGCTCTATCACCTTCTGCTTCAACAGTTCAAATTTTTTTGCCGCTCCAGTGCTCCACTTGAATTCTTTTCTATCCCCTCTTATTGTTTTAGTCAGGGGTCCACAAATACTACTAAAGTTTCTAATGAAATTTCTATAAAAACTAACCAAACCATGGAAAAATCTCACCTCGGTAGCAGTTCTTGGGGTAGGCCATTCCAGAATAGCCTTCACCTTCTCTGGGTCCATCTTGAGACCTTCTATTGAGACAACAAACCCTAAGTACACTAACTCCCTCTTCACAAAACTGCACTTCTTCAGATTAATCAATAGTTTCTCTTCTCTTAACTTCTCAAAGGCTCTCCAAATATGCATCAGATGCTCATCCAACGTCTTACTGAAAATCAAAATATCATCTAAATACACAATAACAAAACTTCCAAGAAATTCTTTTAATACCTCGTTCATGAGCCGCATGAATGTGCTCGGTGCATTGGTTAGCCCAAAAGGCATGACTAACCACTCGTACAGGCCCTCTTTGGTCTTGAAGGCAGTCTTCCATTCATCTCCCTCTCGAATCCAGATCTGGTGATATCCACTCTTTAATCAATCTTTGTGAAGTATTGAGCTCCACTCAAACAGTCCATCAGGTCATCCATCATTGGTAAATCTGTAATTGATTGTTATCTTGTTTATGGCTCGAGAATTTGTACACATCCTCCACTCCCCATCCTTCTTTGGTGCTAGTACTGCAGGTACTGCATGGACTCAAACTCTCCTGTCAAACCCTTTCTCAACAACTCTTGAACTCTGTTCAACTCATTTTCGCTAGAGTCATTCTATGAGCTGCCTTATTTGGCAAACTGGCTCCGAGGAATCAAGTCAATCTAATGACTGATCTTCCTTATTGGTGGTAAATCCCGGTACATTATCAAAAACAATATCCTGAAACTCATCCAACATCCCAGAAACTTCTTCTGGAACCTTCTCACTATCCTCCTTACTCACTCTATGAATCAATGTATAACACACACTCATGCTTCATACCTTCTAAATTTTTTCTTCCATCTACATAACAAATTCTAGCACTATTGTATACCTTTTCTTCGGTCTCCTTCAGGGGTTTCAACCTTTAATGAACCCCATCCTTTGTCAAAGAATAAGTGTTTGCATGGCCATCATGTATAGCTCACCTATCGAACTGCCACGACCTCCCTAACAACATGTGACATGCATCCATGGGGATGATATCACAGAGTACCTCATCATGGTAGCTCCCGATCTTGAACTTTACTAGGCACTGCTCATTGACCAAAACTTTGTGGTTTTTCTATAACCAGGCAATCTGATATGGATGTGGATGCCCTTCCCTCTTTAGCTTCAACTTTGTGACCATCTCTTCTGACACTAGATTATCAGTGCTCCCACCATCAATAATGACATCACAACATTTTCCTTCACAGTTGCACCTTGTGCAAAACGGATTCTTCCTCTATTATGGTTCCTTTTCTTCAGTCACTAGGGCTCTCCTAATCACTAGGGTTTCTCCCCTTTTAGCATCATCCAAATGTTCAGATTGGGCCTCCTCATCTACATGCGCAACCCTTCCATGACTTTCTGGCCTTTTGTCTTCCCTTCCTTGGTGTTGTGGACATTCATAGGCTCGATGCCCTTTTTCACCACGCTGGAAACACATTCCTCTTAAACCACCTCTTCCAAATCCTTGTCCATATCTCCTTCGTCCTCTACCTCTTTGATCACCATTTTTTTGATCACGAGGGCGGTAGAAGTTGTCATTCTTTTGGCTTCGGCTGGTACCCATATCTTCACTTTTCTTTTCATTATCATTTCGGCTTCCTGAAGGTCTTCCATTGCCCCTTCTGCTTTGACCTCCTCGTCCCTTTTGCTTGCCATCAAATCTTTTGTTCAGCTTCTCTTCCACCTTCAATGCAAACTGATACACCTCCTCAATGGTGGTCATTCTAACTAGGCTTAACTCCTCCTGAATGCTCGGTCGTAACCCATTAAGAAATCAGGCTACATTCTCCTTATTGGCCTCTGTGTGACCCGTTCTGATGATTATCTTGTGAAAATCTTAAGTATATTCTTTCACAGATCTGCTTCCTTGCTTCAACCCTTGTAATTTCTTCAACAGATCTAACTCGTAGTCCACTGGTATGAATTGCTTATTTAGTTTCTCTACCATGCAATCCCATCTAGTGATCTTGACTTTTCTCTTCGATTTATTTCCAACTGGACCTCTTTCCACCAAATACTGGCATGGCCATTCAGCTTCATTTTCGTAAACTTAACCCGATCTGGGTCCTCTATTTCCTCATAATGAAAATATTCTTCTAGCTTGTTGATCTAGTCGATCAACTCTTCCGGGTTCAGACTTCCAGAATAACTAGGGACTTCTGCTCTGGGTCTTTTCCCGATCTTTGAAATGGCCCTTATTAGCCGCATTTGTTCTTGATCAATTGCTTCTTCTTCCTCTTCTACCTCTGAACCTTCTTCCTCTCCTTCATCCTCACTTTCCTCCCTCAGGTTTAACCCTCTTCTCAACTGCTCTTATAACGCATCAATCTGTCTCTGGAGGGCTGCTAGTGCATCTCTTCCACCAGCATTTCTGCTACTTCGACCACCTCTGGCACCACCATGCCTACCAGGAATCACTCTTGGAGGCATCTTTCTTGACCTTGACCCACAACCACGGTCCTGGTGCGAACTGCCTCACGATCAGCGATCTGTCCACACGCTTAAGAAAACCTCGCTCTGATACCACTTGATGAGGGCATGGCCCAAGACACAGAAAATAACCCACAAACAAGAGAATAATTTTATTATTTAGAAAATAGAGCTTCTTATATGCAGAGGATCTCAAATCCCCAAGTTCTACCACACATGCAAGCTACAGAAAGCTACAGAATAACCCTTTCGCAATATGCGAGCTTGTCCCCAAAATGTTACCTAAAAATATTAGAAACCTGCCCATAAATAGAGCTCCTCTTTAGTTTGGAGCCAAAACAACATTAAAATTTTAGTTTAGGCAGTTTGGTGCCAAAAATTACAACTTGAAGTTCAAATTTCAAAAGAACATTTGCAATTGTATCTTCTAGAAAGTGCGCCAACTTCCTGGGGCCATAACTTTTGATCCGGGGCTCCGATTCGCGAACCGTTTGAATTGTTAGAAAGGTCTCAAAGTCAAGAACGCGCTCAAAATATGCTACAGTAATTTCGGCAAGTTTTAGGGCTATTAAAAAAGCTCTAAGTGTCTCAAATTCAACTCGAAAGATTTTCAGGTGCAAATTTGGAAAACTAAAACTGTAATATATTTCAACCCAGGAATAGAAAATAAAAACTGTAAATTGGGAATTTCATTATGATGAAAAGGATATCCAAAAATGTAAAAACATCTGAAAAATGATAAACTTGAAATTTGACTATTTTTTGGGTGATGCAAGATTGCCCTTACACCACTGGATGCTCCTGCATCAACTTAAGGGATCCTAAGATGATGGCTTAAGGGGAGTTAAGAGAATGACTTAAGGGGATGCAAGAGAATGGATTAAAAGTAGATAATATGATGACTTAATGGGTCATAATAGGATGGCATATGTGGAGATACATGAGCCTTGCCTCAAATTATGTGTCATGTAAGAATTTATTAGTTATATCAATAGGAGATGGATTAAAAGGGTATATAATGAAGGATGACTTAAGGGAACCTAAGAGGATATGACTTAAGGGGATATGTAATCAATTCTATTTTTTTTATAAAATGACAATGAATTATTTAGCTTTATATTGTGACTATCAACTAAATGTATAGAACTATATAGTTACCTACATTTATTCAAATTCTATTGTAACATATCCATCCTCTATTTTTTTAATGCAACTAGTTTTGGGAGACCTGAAACAAAAATTATTTAACTATAAATAGGAAATGACTTAAGAATAACATAAGAAGATGGATTAAGGGGAGATACACACAAGCCTTGATTGTAAGTTATGTGAGTTCAATTTTTAACTACATATATAAACTACCAATTAAATATATACAACTATATAATTACTTTTATTTATTTATTCCATTGTACCATCTCATTGTCTCTTTTTTGTAATGCATCTATTATTGTCTCATGCTCATCCATTGAAAGTTTCCATAAAACTTTATTAGTAGGTCTCCCTTGATATCTAGCTAGTTTTATATTGGTTGCCAAAATCAAATTTGAGTAATGTATAATCTTCTTATGTCTTTCATAGTCTTCAAATGTAAGCAAACCATTCTTTCTTATTAGATATTTTCATATCCAGGTGCCAAAAACAATCACATAACTAGTTGGATACTCATTTTTCATCATCCACTCTAGGATATACCAACTTATGTTTTCTCTCAGCACATATAGCCAACCAATACTATGTCTCCTCTTCATTCCACTTAGGTGCAACAACAACATACACATGTCTTGCAAAAAAATTACTTAATTCAATATAGAGTGACATATAATTCACATTTAAACATGCATACATATAAAATTATATATATTACATAATAATGTAGTAAAAAATTTTAATTTAATTTAATACCTTCTTGTGCAAGGTTTGTAACATGATCATAATCATCTAATGCAAACATTTAATTATCTGAACTTCAATTTACGTTCCATGTTGATCATGAGTTGATGTAGGTGTTAAGGCTCTTTTTTGATATTCTTGGACCCATTCTATATTTTCACATGCCTTCCAATCAGCTGCAATAAAAAAATGATAAAAACCATGCAAGCTACCTTGTCCATATTGTCCATGTATTTGTATTCAAACTCTGAAATGAATGCCATTTTGTTGATCCATTAATTATTTCATAGTCTTGTCAAGTAAGAATATTCTCTTCTTCCACTAACCAAAAGAAGTATACAATTATTGAGTTCTCACTTGTTCATGTAGATAATTTTGTATTGCATCAACCTACAATTGCACGTGCATCTCTAAATTTTTTTACATACTCAAAGTTTAGTTGCTCTTGAGCAAGAGCTCTTTTCATACATTGACCTGATTCATTATGTTCTCCTTTACCATGCCCAGCTTCAAAACAACTCATGTGATGGATATTATTTTCCTTGTGATGTCTCTGTTGATCATGAAAACTTGCGCTTCTCCCAAACAACCTTATGGGAAATTTAGTGAGTAGGGCACCAAATTGCACCTTACTGAATGAACTTCAGGATTGTTATAGAATTCGATGCTTCTTTGTGCTGTTGGGAAAAGGGGAAAGAAAAATGCAGGAAAAACAAAAGATGGTGATGTGCCAAAGGTTTTACAACATTTTAAATCTTAACAACTTTTTACTTCTGATGAAATGGACACAAAATGCTACAGAACCTTCATTGTTGGAAAGAGAATAACAACTAAGGCCCATAGAAGCACAAAGCACTCATTTAGATCTCCCCATGGGAAGCACCCATTAAGGTCCAATAGAAGCAAGAGACCTAATACTACAGGAATATTTCAGATCTTTACAAAAACCTCCAGCTCTTACAACATAATATGAAAGTTAACACAATCTCCACAGAAAATGAAAGAGTGCAATAGACATGATTCAATTTCTGAAAGGTAGCATTGAGAAAACATAAAAACTAATGGAATATAAAATAATCATTAAGACTTTACTAGCATATATTGACATATAGCATTCAACATATACATAATAGAGAAAGGAAACATGTGACAGAGGCCATATAGATACACAATTTCATATATTTCTTCCTAATATTACTGGTTCTTGCAATAAACAACATAAATGCAAAGGTCAAATGCCAATATGAATAATATTTTTAACAATTTTAACATGCCAAAGAGAAAAAAAAATATCTATAAAATCCTTCCTATTCCTCCCTATTCTAATAGAATGAAAAATTCTATCTTTGTGATAAAATGTTCTTCCTCAATCACTACAAACCCCTTTTATAGAGCTAGAGAGATGAGCCAATATTGCAGCCGATAGAGATGAACTCCCAATAGGTGCCCTCATCTGATACTCTACAATTTAATCAAAGATCTGATTAGATCGCAACAATATTTGCGAGTGAAAGTTGAGCTCCTTTATTAATGGTTTTAGATGTCATAAAAACTTTACAAAGATATGATGCCAAAGAAAGATCAAATATTATATAGTCCAACAAAAATTTGAGCTAATAAACTACGAGGAATAATGACGCCACCCCAAAAGACTAATCTTGAAGATATAAAACCCATTGTGCCTCTCAATTTTTTTTCCAAAGAAAAGATATATTTGCAGGAGAAACAATCCGACTGAAAAAAGTAAGTGACGTGGCACGCTGGCAGGTGATTTTGTGAGTCTGTGAGAGTAGCTTGGGGAAAATCCCCATCATAAAGCCACATGTCCCATTTCAGGCCCGAAAAGGAAGTGATATAGGAAAAAGTCATGCAACCACTACTTGGTGCGTTTCATGCCATTTTGTGAGAGTAACCTCAACCTTTAGGGCACAATGCCATCAAAATGCAAAAAGAAGAAAGATCCAAAAAGGAAGACTGTAGGGGATGAAAACAAAGATGAAACACTTAGAGAAAAATTGCTCCGCAATCTACATATAACCAATAAAACATTCTATCATTCTTGAATTGTCTCAGATAATTATTGGTCCATATGAGATGTTCTCTCATTTGAATTTCTCTTTCTTTTAAATTCTTATAAAATATATTAAAAGAATATTGAACAAACTCTGATGAGTGTAATCGATTATCACTCACATTAAAATGGTACTCTCTCAAAAAATTGCTATTATCTTATGTACTATCATTTGCATGCCTATATAAAATATGAAAAAATATGGCTACTTGCATTGGATTATAATATTGGGATTGAATTTCCTCTTGTGGAGCAAGAGTATATTTTTCTACAAAATCAACAACTAACAATATAGTTTCAATTGGAAATATGTTTTTACATGTATGAAATTGACCATCAAGCCATCAAGCATATTGAGAGTGTTTGAAATATTTGAATACAATCTTATCCTTAGATTCCCTAATGAATCTATGCACACTAATTTTTTCTATGATTAGCTCACAATGTTTTCCAATATTTTATCCTTTAAAGAATATTCACCATTTTTGAATTTTTTAACATTCACTAATTATTGTCCAAATTCATGTAAACTACTTTCACGCATACATTCTCCTAACAATGAAAGGTTTCCAAAACTATTGCATTGTACAAAAATACATGAATTTAAATAAAATTAGTGTCTGTTAGATAGCTCTCAAAACAAACCTTCTATCAAGTCCTTGATTGTTTTAGGTGGCATATTAATTTACCACAAATGTCCTACATAATTCTTTTAGTATGCAAAATAAAACATATATATTGAAAAATATAGTTTAATAATAATTAAATTGTGCATGAGTTTTAAAACAAGAGATTCATTGTTTATTAATTCAAACATACCAAGGTTTACATTTTTCAATTGATCTTTGACTTATGCTAATATTTTGTATGATTGAATTATCTATTTTTTTTTTATAAAATTTATTTTGAGTCATGTATCTAATAGCTATTTTGGATTAGACTCAAAGATTTTTGATCCCACCATTAATTTTAAAACATCTATAATATTAGGTGATACTCTTTTATTATCATGATGTTATTTTTCAATTAAAGATTTGATTTCATTAGTTAATTTCATGTCCAACCTTGGGAGTCTACAACTAAAACTCCAACATTGATTAATTAGATCATTTTTAATACTTTCTCTTCACATAACGACTCTTATGAAATTCTTAGGATTTATGTTTATATATTTAAATATATTACACAACATTCTTTTATTTGAAGTTGATTTATTAAATTGTAGTTATTATTTGATGACATGCTGCATTAGATTATCTTTAGATCAAAATTTTTTCCCTATAGAATCAATAGCATTGGCAACACTAGATATGACTTGTTCTACTAAATTATCTTTTTTTATTTTTTTTTATTTTTAAAATCCTAATTTTTCATCCCTTTTTGTATTTTCCACATTTTCATCAATTCCATCATAGTTGACATTTAAATCCTAACATTTTTCTATAAAAAATTTCTATATATAATATATTTCCATGATTTATCATTTGTTTCCAAGAAATTTTACTAGGAAGGTTATCTAATGCATCACTTTCAATTCTAAAATAAGCATTTTCATTTTCATTCATACAAGGGGTTTCATTTTCATTTTCAACCAAACATCGGGTTTCATTATCATTTTCATCAATACAAGGGATTTCACTCTCATTTGAATTCATATAAGATATTACATTATTATTTTTTTCCCATCTTTTCACTAACATAATTGATATCATTGGTCCCCCCTGAGCTTGGCTAGCTGAAGCTCAATTTTAACAGCTTGGCCAAACCTAACCTAGGTTGTGTGGGTGGGGGTGGGGTCATCCATGACCATAAGGGGAATTTAATTCTAGCCTACACGGTCAACTTGGGGGTCAAATCTTCTAGTTTTTCTAAGGTGGTGGTGCCTTTCCATAGGATTTAAATTGCCATGTAGGTTGGGTTCTCTAATTTGGTTATCCAAGGGAGCACTAGAAACATGATTATCATGTTGAGTGGGAAAGCCTCTCCCTATTGGACTTTCCACAACCCCATGGGCTCAACTTTCAATCTAATGTTTGCCCTTGGGAATTGCAGTGTTAATCATGTGTATATGAGCGGTAATAAAGTTGTCGATGCCTTAGAAAATCTTGGAGCTTTTACTCCAAATTTAGTAAAATGGGATAATATCCTCCATGTCCCAAGTTAGGTGCTCAAATTAATTCAACATGATGCTAAATTACTATCCAAATGAGATTGAGTTGGATACAATTTCAACTCATCCTTATAGTTTCCACACTCTTCAATTATGGAAACTTAAGCCCTCTAATCAACTATGCATATTTACATTTATTTGCAACTCTAGTTTTCGTATAGCCATTTCAAATTGCTGGTGTTTCCTCACTTTAAAACTTGCATTTTTAGTGATGGGAGGGGATTTGGTTTAGGATGAACCTACCAACTGTGATGGATAGAAGCAAGACAAGGAGGTTTGGGCCATTTTGTAATGGGGAAAGCTGGCTTCGTATGTGGAGGGGATGTAGGGGAATAACTCTAATATTTCTTTAGAGTTCAACAATTCTTGGGTGGAAAAAACTATTATTGTTGGAGGGGTCTCTTTCATGGTAACTCCTGAGCTTATTGTGGAGGTTACAGGGCTATCCCTAGAAGGGATTTGCATTCATCATAAATCAAAGTCATTACTAGGAAGACATGAAATAATTCTTGAAATAGGGCAAGAGGTTGAATAGGTTGCAAAATAGCTTTAACCATGTAGACTTTCCTGGCATTTGGAGCACAATTGTTGAAATCGTCATGAGGCATGTTACTCTCGAAGGGAATTTATGCCACTTCCACACCCATATTTTCCCTATGCTTAATCATATTAGGTATAATGTCAAGATTAATTCCCCTTTTGGATCCTATCTTTGCTTGAGCAATCTATTAGAAGTGTCTAGGATAAATGCAAGAAATTACCCATACACCAGGGCCTTAATTTTTGTTTATGCAAGTTTCATTCTATGCTAATTATCTCCCTTGCTTCTATGTGCAAGAACTCTTTGACCATACATGACCCCACCTATCCCCTTGTGGATCCTAGCTCCTCTATTACTATTGATGAAACCCCTCCTGCCATTCATCATAGCACTCAAGCTCGGGGTAAAGCCCTTGTGAATGATAAACCCCCTTGCCCCCATCAAATGCACCTATTTGTTGGAACCCATGCCTATTTCTACTTCTGGTTTAGGGGAGTCTGATAACTCAAATAATGACGAGTCATGGAATCCCACCCTGACCAACTCTATTATGAACTCTTTGGCTCATGACCATATGTCAGATGTTCCAAACACTCCCACTATTTCTAACCCTAACTCAAAAAATTCTCCCAACCTTTGCATCAATCTGGAGGAAACCAAAACTAACCCTAGATCGGTTTGTACCCTTGCTGACCCCCTAGGAAAAAAATCAATGAAATCTCATAGATAATTAATATTAAAAAGGATATCATGAAGTGGATCTTGGGCTAGTTGGTCATGGCTAATAAAATAATTCAAATTGTAGAGGGAAAGGTTTTGGAGTAGTAGGTCGTGTGGCTGGGGGAGGTGGAGAACAAGGAGATTGGGACATGATTGCTTCTTTGGCCAAGTCTTTCGAGAAGTGGGAGAGGTGAGGAAATGAGTTGAAAGATTTATGGGCCATCGTTGGTACAAAGGAAGAAAAGAAGAATTTATTGACTGAGATTGATGCCATCCATTAGAACCAGGGTCATCATTGATTATAGTAAAGAAACCATGAAGAACACGACCCTCACTCTTTAGGTTTTTTAGGATGAATTAAGGAAGTGGCAGGGGAAGTGGATTGTGGACGGTGTGGAGGATGGTCATATGCAGAAGAAGGGTAAAAAGGTGTACACCTTGACTCGTGATGTCATGATTAATACCCAAGCCATTCAATAGGGGCCTATGACTTTCAAAAAGAAGGTCCAATTCCTATCTTAGGAATGAAATACAATCACTGATCTCAAGCCATTGGGAGACCTTGAGGTGTCAATTGGTTTTGTGTTGGTCCCAGATTTGTGGGATTTTTTTGGTTGTTTTATTGCTGGTCGAATTGTTTAAGCTTTAGTTTCTATTTTACTTTTTTAGTTTCTCACTGCTTGTGAGTTCCTCGTCTGCCTCTATGGCTATTTTGTAATGGGTACTGGCTCTTCTAGTTTTAATCTAATCAAAACATAATTGATATCATTATTGGTTTATCCAACATCATCTAAACAACTAATATCAATATTATCAAAATGTGGGTTTGAAGACATACCTAGATTTGTTTGAATAGGCACATTTTCTATATCATTTCAAGGTGGATTTGAAGACATACGCGATGTTGTTTGCATAGTCACTATTTCCATATCATTAGATGAAAAGTTTAATTTGAAGGCATAGTTAGATTTGTCTCTATAATTGCATTTTCTTCATATTCACCATTTCCACATTTGCATCATCTACATTCATCTCATCCTTCATGGTATCCTCTTCAAGATTCATAGAACTAATGCTTCAAAAAAATTCATTTGATGAATCATTATTTTTCTATCTCTTTGTATTTTTGCCTCCATCTCTCTATTTGCTTCAATTTCTCCGAGTGTCATTAAATTTCTACATTATTTTCTTTTCCTTTGCTTTGATCTCATGATTACCAAACTCTCTTTGTATAAAAAAATAGATTTTTAACTTATTTTAAAATTGCTACCTCCTTAAATTTTGAAATAAAGCTATATATGGAGATCCTTTGTTCTATAAACTTTGAAGTATAAAAAAATATGAAAAATCCAAAATCCCTCTTTTTTTAATTCTTGAGAAAATTCCTTGTACTTGATTCCACTTTAAAAAATTCAACTTGTGATTGTCTCCTTGAAGAAAATGAATAGAATATGACCTATTAAGAGATTGCACAAGACAAAATTGAATTAAAAATAAAAAAAATGGTGTTGTTGGTCTATACTACAAAAAAATAAAGTTGCAAAAAAGGTGGTGAGTTAGTTTTTTCCAAATTGGGAAAAAAAATATTAGATATCGATACTCATTTTAATTTAAAACGGACGAGATCTCATTCTAAATTAAAATGGGTACCCATTTTGAAATGAGTACTCGTTCCTAATTTCAAACAAGAAAATTGCAAATGGGTGCCAGTTCTTATTTTAGAACAGGTACTCGTTTTAAAATGAGTGCCTGCTCATATTTTAGAATAGGTACCCATTTTAAAATGGGTACCCGTTCTTATTTTAGAATGGGTACCCAAAATGGGTGCCTGTTCTTATTTTAGAATGGGTACCCATTTTAAAATGGGTGCCCATTCTTATTTTAGAATGGGTACTTGTTTTAAAATGGGTATCTATTCTTTAAAGCTAGAATCCCTAAGCCACTTCTTGCTTGGGATTTAGGCTGTGAAAGGTTTGGCAACCCAAAACTTAGCCTTTGACTTGCAACTAAAAAACTAAGGTAGATTGAAGAGAAATATCTAACTTTGGTGATATAGTTGATGGACTTTTTTTCAAAATTAATTTATGAAATTAAAACCCATTATAGATCACAACGTCTAGCTTTCATATATATATATATTTTTAATATTTTCTCATTTTTTATATTTTTTAATTAATTTCTAAGCAAACTAGTCCATAAACTTGAATTATCAAGCTTTTTTGTTTTTTAATAACTTTTTATCTATTTAATTTTTTTGTAAATTTTTTATATGAAATCAATCTTCAAAAAATTATCTACACAATGATTTTTTTTTTTAAATTGATTAGTTTAGATCAAATTATGTTGTTTGTATACTTATGGACAATAAAATTTCAATAAAAAAAAGTTCAAAAAAAATTACAAAAAAATATTCTCATCAATCTTTAGGTTGTTAAATATCTTTTCCCAAAAGGAATTAGAAAAATAATTTTATTTAGGTCAAATTATGGTGTTCATACACGTGCATGGTATGGTAAAAAAAGTGACTTTTTAAAAGTGGTTTTTAGACACGCCTATTAAAAGTTAATTTGTATCATCTGGGTATTAGAATAAAAAAAATATTTGGAAACTAAATTCAAAATAATAAATTTCGTATTACTGAATTTTTTAATATTCAATGTGTAAGTGCTTCAAATTTTTAGTCTAAGTGTGACAAATATGACAAATAGGAAAAAAATTCCACTTTTTGAGCTTTTTGTGAACCCAACTTCTTGCATCAGACCCTCTATTTTTCCATCTATATCTCTTTATCTCTCCCTCTCCCTCTTCCTCTATATTTATTTGTCTCTTAATATTTATTTCTTCCTCTCTCTTCATATCTTTATCTATCTTTATCTCTCTCTCTCTCTCTCTCTCTCTCTCTCTCTCCCTTTCTCTCCATCAGTATGTCTCTATTCCTCTCTCCCTCTATACCTAGAAATGTCTCTCTCTCTCTATCCATCCCTCTACCTCTCTCCCTCTCTCTCCCTCTCCCTCTTCCTAGACCTCTATATATATATCTCTTTGCCTCTCTCTATCTCTATCTCTCCATATTTCCTCTTTCATCTCTCCCTTTATCTCTATCTTTCTATTTACATCTCTATATCTCTTCCTTTATCTCCCTCAACATCACTTACTATCTCTATCTTTATCTTACTATCCCTCCCTCTCTCTCTCTATATATATATATATATATTTATTTCTTCCATCTCTATCTATCCCTCTTTCCTCTCTTTATCACTCCCTCCTCTCCATATCCCTCTCCCTCTCCCTCTCCATCTCTATACTCCTCTTTATCTCTATAGATCCTTACACCTATCTCTCTCTTGATCTTCCCCCTTCTATATCTCTATCCCTATCTCTCCCTCTCTCTCTTTTACAAAAATAACATCAACCTATTGATAACAAAGCTTGATTATCTTACTGATTTAAAGATCTTATTTCAATCATCTTTGGATCCCTGTAAGTGGATGCATAGTTGATTTGAAGCTATCATTTATTTATCCAAATCTTTGATTGACAAACAACATCATTTGTTAAATAGCCTAGGTACAATTGATCTCATGTACTACATAAATGTTTGCAAACAAAACCAATTTTATTTCCTAACTGACCTTCTAAACCTCTTTGACCTACCCATTGCACACCAAGATGCCATTGCTAATTATATTCAATTTAGACCATAAAAATACCACTGAAACTCTACAACTAAAATTTTGGTAAAGTACTTCTTTTAATTTGCATATATATTTTTCTTATATTTATAATGAATGTAATACTTATTTAATGAAATACCAAAATACATCTAAATTTTATCTTTAATTTCCTATCAAAAAATATCAGTTGAACCTCCTATGTATGGAGGTAAGGGAGAGTGACCAATGGTGCCATAGGCTCTTATCATGGGGATAGGAGTGGATAGGAGTTGATAGCTTGGGCCCCACAACTAGTTAATAAAACAATATTTTTTTCAAACTAGCTTTATAATATGCAAAGATAAGTACATGTTAAATCAACTATGTGTCCGATCAATTATATAGTAAATATTTTCCACCTTCCCAAATTTAAGTGAATGAAAATAGATATTTGTATTTGCATTTATATGCACTGATACACTAAAACTAATATGACATGTACAAAACACATTTACATTTCATCCACCATAGAGATGACAAACAACCAACTTGGAGATACATTTGAACATATTATAAATACAATGGTTCCATTACTCATCCCTAGTTGACAAACTTATTGTTCCACCATGTCCACCAATACCCCTCTTTCTCCAAATTTACCTTGTAAAAATTGAAAACCAACTCTTAGGCTCACCATGCAATATAATTTTAAAAAAATGACCCATTATTTCAACCATATTTCATAATGATATGTGATATTTATTTAATACATACTAAATATTAAAATATAAAACAATTTCAAAATACTCAAAACAATTTTCAAATCACAATATAACGAATATTGCCAACCCCATTTCTAACCTCTCAAATCACATTGATACATACCATTCACAACCCAATTCATATTAATTCTACTATTAATTCCAAGTATGCAACCTCATATTCCCCCCAATAATTTAACTTTATCCACTTGCTCACAATGCATATTTATACAAGTTACCAAAGATGTGTTTTGCATAATACCTTGATTCAAAATTCAAATTTCATATTTTTAGTTTCAAGCACTTATTGAAGGCTATTTCAGATAGCTCATGAAAACTACTATCACACACATATTGTGGCTTCCAAGGTATGTATATTTCAAAATTGTTTTAAGTTTATGTAAATTGCATAAACTATTCAATGTATGTTTATTATTCATACATATCATGATTTTCTGTAGAAACATTTACATACATATGTATTATTCCACCTATCATCCTTAGTTTACAAATACTTTAAGAATGTTAAATTTACTATGGCTAAAAAAGTAGTGGTTTAAATGATTTGAAATATGATTTTCATAAACTATTTAATGTAAGTTTAGTATTCATACGTATCATGATTTGCTTTAGAAACATTTGCATACATATGCATGCATCATTCAACCTATTATCCTTATTTTACCACCCATCATCCTTTAATAATTGATTATATGATACCCTAATATGCTATATATATATGGTAGAGATATATAAATTGATGTTTCATATAGCCTTGTTAATTTAAATTTGAATGAATTAGATGTATGGTTTGTTTGTTCTTCAATTACATTGATTTCTATATGTATGATAATATTGTTTCAAGTTATATATAAATATGATAATGTTGTTTCAAAAAGGGTTATAAAATTTGTATCATAATATTGGGGTCAATGCAAGATCATGGGGGTCCAAACTAGGCCCTTAAGTGGCAATGAAAGTTCAAAAAATAGAGTTAGGCAACTTGACATAAATATTTAAATAGGTTATTAACATAATTTGAAAAATATGTAAGACCAAAATTTGTAGAAAATTGAATTTAGTTTCTAAGATACTAGCCCCCTTTTGGAAAAAGTAAATCTATTTGGTAAAAAATTGAAATTTCAATATAGTAGTACTAAAATTTCAAGAAAAATAAATAAAAAACAGGTGTATGTCTGACTAACCTAAGTACAAGCAAAAAATAAGATATTTAAAAAAAAAATTCAATATAAGTAGAGGACACATTCCTAGATGTGCCACATTTTTTGTAATTTTTTTGCAATTAAATAATTAGTTATGAATTTTTTATTAGATTTTTTTTTAATAAAATAAAACTTGTTTGTCTGACCACCATAACTTGGTAAAATTTTTATGAAAATATATTTTTCCTTTTTTTATCCTATAGTATGGGAAGCATAAAATGTGCTGCATCTTTTAGATTCAAGAAATGTGAAATCATTCAAAAAATATATATTTTTTCAATCAGCCTATCAATTATGACTTTAGTCAAAATGCATGTTAAAGAAAATCAACAATAATTATCTATTTAATTCAAATATTGGTGGAAAGCTAATTTTTTTTTCAATAAACCATTTTCATTTCATCAAATTCGGATTAAAAAAATGTTGTCAAACACTTTTGGGTCATATTGCCACTTTTTGGACCCCCATGATCCTACACTCACCCATTGTTTCAAGTTATATATCCCCTTAACTGATTATATATATATATGTTCCATGATCAATTAAAGGTTGTATTCCATGGAGAGTGGGTTGTATTCCATGATCAATATTTTTATGGTTTCCATGGTCCATTATATGCATGTTTTTGTTTTTTTGAGTTACCAACTAGATGCTTTACATTATGCAATTCAAGTTTTTGGTCGATGTGTCCTCTGCTTATGTGGAACCCTCACACAACATAGCCCTCACCACCATCAAAACCTCTTCTTTACTTTGAATATATATTGTATATATATGCAATATCTATAAATATTATAATGTCTCTCTATATTATATGTTTGTGTATGTATCTATTAAATTGCTTCTTACATTGAGCATTTGGCTCAATGCAGATGAAGAATAAAGTGTGAGCTAGAACTAGGTGATCTATAAAGCGAGCACAAACAACATTGCATCCAAACAAGAGAGGTGTGAGACTTCCACAAAGTGAAGAGGATGAAGTTATACTCATTCCATAACTATTCAACCTTGTAGTCCAAGAAAATATAGATTTTATAACAAGGTTTTAATGCAACGTGAATTATCTATAGATGATATGGAATCTACCATGAGAGACATTGAAGATGATGGAATGTCAACAAGGGGGTAAAAATGAAGTGGGATCTTCCAACAACCACACTAATGAATTGGTTAACTGGTGTTACTTCTACAAAGAGGAAAGGTCCCCCAACAATTTTGAATGAAGAAGAGGAAAAGGTTGTTGAATAGTGCAAGGAGATTGTTGTTGTTGGCCATGGATTGGAAATTGTCAATTTAAAGTTTGAAGTATCACAAATATTCTAAACGAGGCCTTGAAATGAATTCAAGGATGGAGTTCTCAATAAGTCTTGGTGTGTAGGCTTCAAAAAAAGACATTCTAATCTCACTTTGAGGACAACACAAGGAAAAGAAAAATATTGTGCACTCCATTTAAGGCTTGCATTGGTTGCCAAATTTTATGATACATTGAAAAAGGCTTACAAAACTAATTAGTATGGTCTAATGAAGATTTGGAACTGTGATGAGATTGACATTCAAGGCGGAAGAAATGGTGCAATGTGAGTGCTTGCAAAAAAGAGCAGCATGAATATTTCATAAATTATGCCCGAGTCTGGAGTGGATAATTTTTTTTATGTTGTGTAAATGTTTTTAGATAGAAAATATGTAACGCCCCGCCGTGCAAACCCCAAAGGAACTAATAACAATGAAACAATTTTTTTTTAAAAAGAACATAAGATTGTATTTAAGTATTCCAATATAACAATGTATTAAGTTGCACGACTAATTCCATTGGGGTACATGAGGTGACATTACTATACTAACCCATAACAACGATAATAGATTAAACCATAATTAAACAATTACATAAATCCATTCATTCACATATCATCATTTAAAATATCCATTAATAGTAACCATATAAATACCATAAGTACATATGACAATAAATGAAATTATAAAGATATAAAGTATTACATATTTTGATAGATACAACTCAACATAACCAACTATAACAAGTGATCGATCCTGAATGAATACATAGTCTGAATATACATTATATCCCTAAGATAGTACAATACAATTGACTGAAAATACATCTCAATAACCACATATACAAATTACATCAAGGTCATCCCAACACACATGGGAGATGATACATCAATGAATACATTACATCTGAGGTATAAACATACATCTGGTACATGAGAACACTGGATCAACAACATCCACCAAAACCTTGCAACAAAAGATACATCTGCAACTAAAAGGGAACCCAACGGGGTGTGAAGCACGTTCCACCCAACCACCCCCATGCTGGGAGTAGGCAAGGAAGGAACCCTGACAAAGCACATCTAACAGTAACACAATACTAACTCCAGATAGACAACTTAACATCAAAGACCACATAGAACACTAAACAAAGATAAATCCAAAAGGCATAACAACAAACCACTTCTGAACAAAGCAGTAAACCACTTTCCAAAATTACAACTAGTTGCAAACATAATATCAACGAAACTCAAGACATAAAATTAAAGACTACTTCCAAAACTAACCAATGACAAATTCATAAATCACTTCCAGAGGACTTCAACAAAACAACACAAATAGAATGTTAGAGGAGAGTGTCATCGCATGGCTTAACATGAATTATCTAGACAACCTATCACAAGAGGCCGCCTCCATCTCTACATGGATTCTCCAGATAGCCAAGTTAAGGTGCCACCTCCATCTATGGTTCTCCTGACAACCTATCTCAAGGTGCCGCTCCATAGGGTTACTCATGTGGAGTTGTTAACCTTTCGTGAAGACAAGGCAACGACCTTGCCAACCACGGCCTTCTCAATCCCCTTTAGTCTATGATAGCACTAACAGACGGACGAGGCTTCACAATTATCTTATTAATGTTTAATCCCTACCAAAAATTTATTTCTTAGGTTATCACTGATTACTCTAACTCTACTTGGGTTACCCTAACAACCCCTTTGTGTGTCGGACCCCCACTAGAGCCACTCTCTCTAGACACTCAAGCACATAAATACTCCACACAATAGGATTATATCAACAAGAAATACTGAACCAATCAAATAGTTTATCCGCGAGGCTTAACCATCTCGCCCACAATCACATGCATAACATTCACAAAGCGGTACAATACAAGTGTAACTAAATCACAATCATGGTCAAAACATAGACCAAGCATCAAAATACGAGATCACAACTAACACCAGTATGCCATCTCTGAAAGCCCTTAACACTAACTTAAACTCCTACGAAAGATAAGATAAATCTAGGGTTTTCCCATATGACACAATAAAACAATGAAGAGAATACCACAATAGACTTAACAAATAATCTCAAGAAAACAATTACTTAAAAAATAATGCCATATAAAAATATTTCCAATACTCAATAATTTCATCAAACAAATAAATCAACAATTTGAGAATATTCGATTCAAAACAAAACACATCGTTTAATTCAAATTCGTACAATTACACTATAACATCATATCTTTTAATTTTAACTATTCGATTTAATTATAATCACATAGCTTATTTCCAATTTCCTCAGTTAAACTATATCACTATATCTAGTAAAAATTATCATATTAAATTTTTATTCATAACATCTCAAAATTATTATATAAATATATTAAGAGTAAAGCATTTTTATAAAAAATCATTTTATCAAAACATATTATAAAATTTATAAAATATCTTTTAGAAATATATATATATTAATTATATAAAATTATATTATTAACCAAATTTGAATTAAATAAAAATCAAATTATAAAATTTCTTTTATAAATCAAAATCAAATTTAATCATATTCGAATTAATGAAAATCAAATTGAAACTTAATAACAAACAAAAAGAAACGAATTTTCAAGCAAATCAAGGTTTACACAGTGGAGGTACTGTGTACCTCCCAAGGGAGGCCGCAACCCCTACCACTAGCTGTGGTACCACCACAGGCTATGGTGGTTGTAGCCCCCACAAGCTGTGGTACCGCATACCACAGTCTGTGGTGGCTGCGGCCCCCACAGGCTGTGGTACCGCGTACCACAGGCTGTGGCGGCAACACCATAGTGGGGGCCGTGGGTGGTACGGCCTTGGCCGACCCCCACCCCCCAATAAAATAAAATTTATATTTTAGTTTATTTTATATATAATTTACTTTTATATAAAATTTCTTTTATATATACAATTCGTATTTTTAAAAACACGAATTTCAATAATAATTTCGCCCAACACTTTTACAATATATATAGTTTTATATTAAAACTTAATTCATACGAAGACACAAAGGGCATTAACAGAACACAACAATAATTAAATGTATTTTATCTAATATCCTCAAAATACTAAATCTGTAATATAAATATATATTTATTCAAATGGTTGAAACAATTTTAACCAGAGATTTTGAACAACAATATAATAGAAAATTTTACAATAAATCCATTACAGATTTAATATGCAAAATCCAACCTTCAATTAAAAATGATTTAAATTTCAAACAATAATTTTCGCTATTAAGTTAGAACTTCAAAAAGATTTACTAAAGTTTTTGAGAGAAGATTCAAGGGTTTCATATGAACAATTTCGAATTATAGAACTTCTTTCAATGAATTTTTCAAACACAACGAACAGATATTGTTTCAAAGAACAACAAAAATAATAATAAATAACAGAAGAAAACCTAGAGTCCTTCGTCTGGTGAAGAATCCAACACAATAATCTTCTTTCAAACGTGGAACTCCTTTGTAGCTTCTCCTCAGATTCTTGTCTTAAGCTCTTTTCTGAATCTATCTTTTCTTCAAAACCACAATAATTTTACCCAGAAAACACAAAACCAAAACTATCTTTTATTTTCCAGATCCAAACAAAGAGAAAAACTTCTGTCTGTGAATAATTTCCACATAAAAATAATAAATAATAAAAAAAAGAATCAATAAAGCTCTTCTGCTTTCTTTTCTCAAAAATCCTCTTCCCTTATTGGTCCTTCTTCCAGCTTTTAAAAGCACAACTTATCTACAATTTTAATTAAAAGTAATTTATTTAATCAAGATATTATCCACACATGATTTGCTAATTTAATATTAATAAAAAGATAATATTTAATTATCTTCAACAATGTTCATTTAATTTAATTTCTTAAATTTTAATTAATTAAATACTTTTTAATTTACAAAATATTTAAATTTAACTTTTAACTAACTCACAATTAAATCAAGTAACAATGCAACATTAATTAATTATTTTATAAAATAAAATTAATTAATTGAACACTAACCATAATGAAATACTCAACAATCAAAATACATAACAACAAGGACAACACTTCAGTCATGACACAACAACTTACAACAGGACGACAGACTTGGGATGGGGATACTTCCAAATCTACTCCCTTTTTCAACATTTTACCCATTGGGCTAATTTAATGCTCACCCTGTCCTGCCGAAGTAGGTGGAATCGAGAATTATTCCTACAAATCCTACATCCAAATAAACGTCAAGTAGCACATGTATATATAATCAAAAACATGCTCTCATGAGAAGGAATTATAGTGTAGCAGGGCACTCATAAATGAGTGGTGCTACACTGTCCTCTCACCACATCTATTCTAACAATTACAATATCAAATGTGAAATATATTTCTAACTAAACTGATCATATGCTAACATGATTACTTATCTACTGCATCATAATATAATACTAAATCCAATTAACATCATCATAGAATTATCACATTGACATATATAACATTAATGAAAACTCAATGAATAAGCAAATAATCCAAACAACATACAGAGTATCATAAATCATCATAATAATGTCACACATAGCAATTAACTAAACTATGCATCTGCACACACCAGGTCAGTGAATTAGTCATCATCACAAAATAGTATCACACTAACATATAAAAGTATCAAATAATAGCAAATAGTATTAGCAACATGGGGGTATTACATCCTCCCCCCTAGGACATGGCTTTCTCCTGGAAGCCATTAAATAGAGAAGAATAAGCACACAACAACCACACAAAGAACACACCACAAACCACACACATGAAATGACACGCTCCTACAAGTGCAAGCAGTAAAGTCAACACAATGGGCTTATAGTGTCCCAGTGTGTGAACCTACGCTCTGATACCGAGCTGTAACGCCCTGCCGTGCAAACCCCAAAGGAACTAATAACAACGAAACATTTTTTTTTTTAAAACATAAGATTGTATTTAAGTATTCCAATATAACAATGTATTAAGTTGCACGACTAATTCCATTGGGGTACCCGAGGTGACATTAATATACTAACCCATAACAACGATAATATATTAAACCATAATTAAACAATTACATAAATCCATTCATTCACATATCATCATTTAAAATATCCATTAACAGTAACCATATAAATACCATAAGTACATATGACAATAAATGAAATTATAAAGATATAAAGTATTACATATTTTGATAGATACAACTCAACATAACCACCTATAACAAGTGATCGATCCTGAATGAATACATAGTCTGACTATACATTATATCCCTAAGATAGTACAATACAACTGACTGAAAATACATCTCAATAACCACATATACAAATTACATCAAGGTCATCCCAACACACATGGGAGATGATACATCAATTAATACATTACATCTGAGGTATAAACATTCATCCGGTACATGAGAACACTGGATCAACAACATCTGCCAAAACCCTACAACAAAAGATACATCTGCAACTAAAAAGGGAACCCAACAGGGTGCGAAGCACATTCCACCCAACCACCCCCATGCTAGGAGTAGGCAAGGAAGGATCCCTAACCAAGCATGTCTAACAGTAACACAATACTAACTCCAGACAGACAACTTAACATCAAAGACCACATAGAACACTAAACAAAGATAAATCCAAAAGGCATAACAACAAACCACTTCTGAACAAAGCAATAAACCACTTTCCAAAATTACAACTAGTCGCAAACACAACATCAATGAAACTCAAGACATAAAATTAAGGACTACTTCCAAAACTAACCAATGACAAATTCTTAGATCACTTCCAGAGGACTTCAACAAAACAACACAAATAGAATGTTAGAGGAGAGTGTCATCGCATGGCTTAACATGAATTATCCAGACAACCTATCACAATGTGCCACCTCCATCTCTACATGGATTCTCCAGACAACCAAGTTAAGGTGCCGCCTCCATCTATGGTTCTCCTGATAGCCTATCTCAAGGCACTGCTCCATAGGGTTACTCATGCAGAGTCGTTAACCTTTCATGAAGACAAGGCAATGACCTTGCCAACCACGACCTTCTTAGTCCCCTTTAGTCTGTGATAGCACTAACAGGCGGACGAGGCTTCACAATTATCTTATTAATGTTTAATCCCTATCCACGATTAATTTCTTAGGTTATCATTGATTACTCTAACTCTACGTGGGTTACCTTGACAAGCCCTTTGTGCATCGGACCCCCATTAGAGCCACTCTCTAGACACTCAAGCACATAAATACTCCACACAACAGGATTATATCAACAAGAAATACTGAACCAATCAAATAGTTTATCCGCGAGGCTTAACCATCTCGCCCACAATCACATGCATAACATTCACAAAGCGGTACAATCCAAGTGTAACTAAATCACAACCATGGTCAAAACATAGATCAAGCATCAAAATACGAGATCACAACTAACATTAGTATCCCATCTCTGAAAGCCCTTAACACTAACTTAAACTCCTATGAAAGATAAGATAAATCTAGGGTTTTCCCATACGACACAATAAGACAATGAAGAGAATACCACAATAGACTTAACGAATAATCTCAAGAAAACAATTACTTAAAAAACAACGCCATATAAAAATATTTCCAATACTCAATAATTTCATCAAACAAATAAATCAACAATTTGAGAATATTTGATTCAAAATAAAACACATCATTTAATTCAAATTCGCACAATTACACTATAACATCATATCTTTTAATTTTAACTATTCGATTTAATTATAATCACATAGCTTATTTCCAATTTCCTCAGTTAAACTATATCACTATATCTAGTAAAAATTATCATATTAAATTTTTATTCATAACATCTCAAAATTGTTGTATAAATATATTAAGAGTAAAGCATTTTTATAAAAAATCATTTTATCAAAACATATTATAAAATTTATAAAATATCTTTTAGAAATATATATATATATATATACATATATATATTATATAAAATTATATTATAAACCAAATTCGAATTAAATAAAAATCAAATTATAAAATTTATTTTATAAATCAAATTCGAATTAATGAAAATCGAATTGAAACTTAATAACAAACAAAAAGAAACGAATTTTCAAGCAAATCAAGGTTTACACAGTGGAGGTACTGTGTACCTCCCAAGGGAGGCCGCAGCCCCTACCACTGGCTATGGTACCACCATAGGCTATGGTGGCCGCAGCCCTCACAAGCTGTGGTATCGCGTACCACAGTCTGTGGTGGCTGCGGCCCCCACAGGCTGTGGTATCGCGTACCACAGGCTGTAGCGGCAACACCACAGTGGGGGCCGTGGGTGGTACGGCCTTGGCCGACCCCCACCCCCCAATAAAATAAAATTTATATTTTAGTTTATTTTATATATAATTTACTTTTATATAAAATTTCTTTTATATATACAATTCGTATTTTTAAAAACATGAATTTCAATAATAATTTCACCCAACACTTTTACAGTATATATATATTTTAATATTAAAACTTAATTCATACGAAGATACAAAGGGCATTAACAGAACACAACAATAATTAAATATATTTTATCTAATATCCTCAAAATACTAAATCTGTAATATAAATACATATTTATTCAAATGGTTGAAACAATTTTAACCAGAGATTTTGAACAACATTATAATAGCAGATTTTACAATAAATCCATTACAGATCTAATATGCAAAATCCAACCTTCAATTAAAAATGATTTAAATTTCGAACAATAATTTTCGCTATTAAATTAGAACTTCGAAAAGATTTACTAAAGTTTTTGAGAGAAGATTCAAGTGTTTCATATGAACAATTTCAAATTACAGAACTTCTTTCAATGAATTTTTCAAACACAACGAATAGATATTGTTTCGAAGAACAACAAAAATAATAATAAATAACAGAAGAAAACCTGGAGTCCTTCGTCTGGTGAAGAATCCAACACAATAATCTTCTTTCAAACGTGGAACTCCTTTGTAGCTTCTCCTCAGATTCTTGTCTTAAGCTCTTTTCTGAATCTATCTTTTCTTCAAAACCACAATAATTTTACCCAGAAAACACAAAACCAAAACTATCTTTTCTTTTCAAGATTCAAACAAGGTGAAAAACTTCTGTCTGTGAATAATTTCCTCATAAAAATAATAATAATAAAAAAAAAGAATCAATAAAGCTCTTCTGCTTTCTTTTCTCAAAAATCCTCTTCCCTTATTGGTCATTTTTCCAGCTTTTAAAAGCACAACTTATCTACAATTTTAATTAAAAGTAATTTATTTAATCAAGGTATTATCCACATGATTTGCTAATTTAATATTAATAAAAAGATAATATTTAATTATCTTCAACAATGTTCATTTAATTTAATTTCTTAAATTTTAATTAATTAAATACTTTTTAATTTACAAAATATTTAAATTTAACTTTTAACTAACTCACAATTAAATCAAGTAACAATGCAACATTAATTAATTATTTTATAAAATAAGATTAATTAATTAAACACTAACCATAATGAAATACTCAACAATCAAAATTCATAATAACAAGGACAACACTTTAGTCATGACACAACAACTTACAACAGGACGATGGACTTGGGACGGGGATACTTCCAAATCTATTCCCTTTTTCAACATTTTACCCGTTGGGCTAATTTAATGCTCGCCCTTTCCTGCCAAAGCAGGTGGAATCGAGACTTATTCCTGCAAATCCGACATCCAAATAAATGTCAAGTAGCACATGTATATATAATCGAAAACATGCTATCATGAGAAGGAATTACAGTGTAGCAGGGCACTTGTAAACGAGTGGTGCTACACTGTCCTCTCACCACATCTATTCTAACAATTACAATATCAAATGTGAAATATATTTCTAACTAAACTGATCATACGCTAACATGATTACTTATCTACTGCATCATAATATAATATTGAATCCAATTAACATCATCATAGAATTATCACAACGACATATATAACATTAATGAAAACTCAATGAATAAGCAAATAATCCAAACAACATACAGAGTATCATAAATCATCATAATAATGTCACACATAGCAATTAACTAAACTATGCATCCACACACACCAGGTTAGTGAATTAGTCATCATCACAAAACAGTATCACACTAACATATAAAAGTATCAAATAGTAGCAAATAGTATTAGCAACATGGGGGTATTACAAAATAACTAGTTTTTATGTGTTTAAGAGAAAAAAACATATGAAGAACTATATAGCTCATTGTGAACCAAGTCCATGTATGGCTGCTCGGCCCCATGCTTGGATGACAAAATACCTCTTTCTCAAAAATGGTTGCACTATTTTGTTAGTTATGTACCTAGGTTGTGTCACCCACTAATAGACACCTATTGATTTCTTATGACAAAGTTAACCATGTTGCATTCTCTACTATCAATGAAGCAAGGTTAGTAGGAATTTATTTGCTAACCCTACCAACCCACACATCTCACAGATTGCAACCAATAGAAGTTAGCATCTTCACATCATTCAAATCATAGTTTAAGAAGGAAAAAGTAGCATGGATGAGTAAGTATCCAAATCTATAGATTAAAAGGGAAAAGTTGGCAACACTTTGCAACATTGCATTTTAAAAAGCATTGATTGTTGATAACATAAAATCAAGTTTTAAAAGAATAGGTATTTGGTCCTTAAATCTAGTTAAATTAATCAATGATATGCAACCCAGTGAGACATTCCAATTTGTTTCCCCCAAGGAAGCTTTTGAACTATTGAAAATATTCTAAATCTATCTACTATTGATGTGCCACAAATAGAGGTTGAAGGGAAAAATGGAACACCTAATTTTGTAGACCAACATACTCAAATAGAAGTAGCTATTTTGTTGGACCAAAAATCTCCAATTAGAACACTTGACTTAGCACACCAACACACTCCAATAGGAACACTTGATTTGGTAGACCGACATAATGATGCAGACTTCTCTCTTTCTCTTCCTAATGCACCAAATGACCCATCATGGTCATTAGAGGGGGCTAAAATTCTTGGTATTGATTTGCATGTGGACGAATACCAAAGTATATTAATGCCATCTCCACCAAACATCATTAGCCCATCTGCCTTACTACATTTTTGTGGTGATTGTGGAAAATGTGAACCTACTTAATTGGGAGGAGGTGAGGAAATGGATGAAACTATTAGTGAGATGTAGGTTGAAAATGGACAATATTCCATGGAGCCATTGGGAGTCCAAAATAGTTTAGACACCTCATAATTATTGAAATTTACTTTTCACCTTGTTAAGGATAAGTCCAAGCATCTAGTTGATTGTGGGACTCGATTGAGAAAATGTCCTAGATCCTCACCACAAATGACTACATGAATATGCTAATGGAGCAAGAGGAGAGGAAGAAGAAAATACAACAATTGAAAGATAGGAAGAGATAATAGATCAAACAATAGAAGCTTCAAATATTTGTGACAAGGGACCTAAAGGATCAAAAGAGAATTGAAAATTACCTTCAACAACAAGTAGTTGAGGTACAAAGATATTAGCAAAGGAAAGAGAAGGAACGGAAAGGATCAAAAAAGGATTGAATAAGACATTACTAAAAGATAAAGAGAAATGTAAAGGGCTAGAAAAGAGGCAGCAACGGAAAGGCATATGAGAAATCCTTTATATCCCTTTCCTAAATGACATGCAATATTCACATTCTTTGTTTCTATTCATTTCCCATAGTATTTTCCACCCTCACCTCACACAAGTATTCACCAAACACAATCAAGTTGTAGTCCTACAAATTTAGAGACCACAAACATGGACGAGAATTTGGATAGGAAATTTTTAGAGTCCAACAACACATCAACATATTACTTCCCATCATATAAATTCTATTTTCTAATTTTCTTTTCATAATTGGAATCTTATATTGTGAAAGATTTTTTTGTCAATGTTTTGAAGGTGTTCCATTACATATAAAGAACCTAAAAAACTAATATGTAATGTTTCTAACTAATGTAATTTTCACAATAATAATATGTTCATATTTTTTGTTTTCCTACAATGCACAACCACCCAAACATAACCTTTTTTTTCATAATATGTTAGTATAGTTGAGTTTATGTTATCAATAATGAATGCTTCTTATAAACATATAAAAATAAATAAGAAATGTATGTTATGCTATCTTTTTCCCAATTATCTCTCAGAATATTTAACCCTATACATAATTCGCATTAAGGATATATCCCACTGTGCATGACATAAAACCCTTAACTCAGAATCATAGAAAATAACCCTTGATTGATAATGGAGTATATATAAATATATTCCATTGTTAGTGAAGGGTTGTATGCCATGCACACATCTATATTTATTATATGTATGCATGGAAAAAAACCCTTATCTGACAATGGAATATATATATTCCATTGTTAGTCAAGGGTCATATGCCATGCAGATATATCTCCTTCATGTGAATGCAAAGGGTCAAATATTGTAAGAGTTAGATTTGGAGATATGATAGTATAACATATATATATATCTTGGTTTAGGGGTTATATATAACTTGAAACAACATTATGATATAAATATTTATAACCCTTTTAGAAACTAATATAGTTGTAAAATCTTATATATAAATTGAAACGACATTTCCATACATGTAAGAGTAACTATAATTGAAGAACTAACAAACCATAAATCTAATTCACTTCAATGCAAATAAACAAGGCTATATGTAAAATGAAGCAAGAAATGCATGTTATAGTATCATATCCCCGATTCTAAATCTTACTATATTTAACTTTTTACAATCATATCAAGGATATATCCTGCTCTATATGACATACAACCCTTAGCTGATTACACACACATAGACACACATTTCTATAATTAGTTAAGGTGTTATATAAAAATTGAAACAACATTATGATACAAATATTTATAACCCTTTTTGAAACAACATTATGATATTTATATATAACTTGAAACAATATTATGATATTGTAGTGTAGGAAATTGTACTCCCTTGTAGGGGATAGAACAATTTCATGCTTAGTTTGGACCTATTTTAGTGACCTTACATTTATGTAGTTTCACCCTTCTTAAATAGGCCCTAATTCCCTCTATTATGCATCCTAGACCCTATTTTTATTATTTTTCGACACTGAAACATGCATTGAATAAATGCATTTAAACATTAATCTACCTGGTATCATGTGTGTCTTAGAAATAGGCCACGAACCATTCACCCATGGGTGAATGGTTCCTCTTTAAGTGCCAAGACCCATTTTAAAATATGTTTTTGGCAAAATTTTAAGGTCTCAAATTCAAATTATAAATGTCAACTATCGAGATCTAATATTCGGGAAATTAGAAAAATACCTATTAAAGTCTAATATTTTCATAATTTCAAACTAGAACAAGAAAGAGATTAAGGAAATCAAGGAGTATTCAAGCAAAATTTAGAGTCTTGGAACAATATTGTTTGTAATTGTAGGTCTTCAATTCCATTTGTAGATTTTGATCAAGCTTTTGTCACATGATTGAAGGTTGATGCCAATCAAAGAACATGATGGATTCTAGGTGTGGGAGATTCATTTGGATATTTCCTTTAACCTAATGACTTGTTTCCTAGTTTTCTCATCTTCAAGATTCATTCTACCAGCAACCTACTACAAGGTATCATTGTGTTTCAAATTTATTTGAGGTGTTTTGACTTCATCCTAAGTGAATCTTGTCATTATCATATAGGAATTATACTCTAATGCACTTGAGTGGGGTTTCTTTTCATTTTAGATCTTAACAACCTTAGATGCACTTAAGGTTAGGGCTCACACAATGTTATTTTCCATATATTTGTCTTTTGTCAAGGTTTAATTACCAAACTTGTGGTTTGAAAAAGGTAAACCCCCATACAAACAAACAAACATTTTTTGTTTGTAGATTTATCATAGGTACAAGAGTAAAATGCAGATAGAGGGTTACAACTTTAGTTTTTGTAGCTTTGGAAAGGGATACAAGCGCCCATTCACCCAAGGGAAAACCTGTCCTTCAAAAAGTCTCAAAAATAACTTTTAGTGATAGGTGCATGCCATCAAACCCTTCTCAGTTCTGTATATAAACTATCATTTTCGTTTCTATACTTTTGAGAATTTATATTTCATGTATTAGATCTTATTGTTCAATTAGTTTGAATGCTTCAAATCATTTCAATTTAGTTTTAGATCTTTCCTATTGTACTAAGGATTGAGATCTAGGTTTGATTGATTCGCCATTGAGGTTGAAAGTCAATGTTTGCATGTTGTGATCTCTTTCCTATTGAAATCCCTAGGGTAAGGCTCCTATTGAGATTCTCAAAGTTTTAAGCACCATTAAAACTTTGGGGATCCATTTCCCCACATTTCATTTTTTTGAACTTGACATTTCATTTTGTAAGACCTTGTCTCTTGTGGTCTTGTTGATCCTGTTAGTCATTGATGGTTTATGCACATATTTTATGTTCTTTTATTAAAGATTCTCAAAGATGGATAATACACATTAGTGATGATTATTCCTCTACATCAGAGATGCTCATATCTTGATTGTTAACTAACTAATATTATTTAACTAATGGCTTTTGTGATTTCATGTGATAGCCAAATGAGATCTATTTCTTGTTTACATAAGTATGCAATGATTGAGATGATAAGTTAGTGGTTATATTATTCTATACATTATGTGAATTATGTGATGTTAGGTGATTATATACTATGGGTGCAAGTGGGTGTGATTATAGAGATGGTGATTGGTATTTAATTTTTACTTATAGTAGTATTTGTTGTAAGTTAAATAGATTATTATCATGAGTGGTGATATTTTGATAATAAATAGTATGATCAATTATTGCTTGACTCTAAAAGGTATTATGCAAGTAAGGAGTGTTAAATTATATGTTGTACTTGTGTAGATTAGTGGATCTAATTTTCTAGTTGATTATTATTCTTGGAATTTTTATTTTCATATATCATTTGTTTAATTATTATTAATGACATGACTAATATTGACACTCTTTTTTTGTTGAGTAAATAGGTAAAAAATGGCCAACATTGATCAGGGGGTTTACATAGCTACTTGCTTTATGTTATTCTTGTGAATTTTTGGTCTTGTCAAGGACACATGTTTTAGCCTTGTTTTATGGGGATTGCGTATATGTGAGAGGTTGTTTTATTGGATCCTTGAGTCACCTTTTACTGTGATTACTTATTTTATGTCTTATGAATTCCTTATGTGGTTTAAATTGTTTAGAAAGTTTCCTAGATGGTATGTTTATGGGTTAGGGATCTTTCTATACCATAAAACTCATTTAATAGAGTTAGAAACCCACTCTAATTACCCAATTATGAAAAGAGGCAAAAATTGGAATTTGTTGGGTGGTTGGTAAGTTATGGAAAGGTGGTTTCCTTTCTCCTTCTATTTATTCTTTCTTCTTGTAAGGAGAATGGGATTCTCTCTTTTTGTTTTTTGGTTTCTTCTTATCTTTGGGATGCTTCCTCTTTTAGGAGAAGATTTATTGATGGGGAAAAGGAAATGATGGATGAGGAAGAATGGAGAAAAGGGGATTGGAGAAAGAGAGGTTCTTCCATGTTTGGGTTGGAAAATATCTTGGTAAGATCTACCCTTTATGGTTTGAGTTTTTACTAATATATAAATGAATGTTGGAGTGTTTCATTAATGATTTATATATATATATCTTTGTTTTGATTAGATTAACATGGGAATGGTGAACACCCATTATGAAATGGCCATATAGGCCAAGCAAGGGGCTCATGAGAAGTGAAACACCTAAAAAGTAAAAACAAAAGAGACAACAACTAGCACACCAACAAGAAAAATGAAAACAACACACAAAACAAAACCAATAGGGTACCAAACTAGCTATTGGTCTCTCAAAAGCTTGAGACCACTAATGGCCTGCCACTCCTTAGTTAGGAAGTGGAGTTTCTTATCAAATGACAAGGGTCCCTTATGAGTAGGTTGGGTCTTCTCAATAGTGGGTTGAGCAAAACTGCCCTCCTTCTTTCCTTTTTTCTACGAGTGACCAACTTCATGACCAACCTCTGCTGCCCTTTTACTATGTCTGTTTTTGATTTCCTACTACAAAACCTAAATGGTAACAATGATATTCTTCATAGTCTCCTTGATGCAGTCAACAATCTCTTGGAGACATTTCATTGTTTTTTCCTAGTTGCTATGAATACCGTCAATTTCCTCTTATAATTTATCTTTGTCTTGGTTTATGTATATATCTTTGTTGATTCTTGTTTAGTGTGTATGTTAATTTGTGGTTTGAAATCTATGTGAAGATTTAATGTTGCACCCTTTGTGATGATGTGTGTGTTGGGGTTTGTTTTGGATAGGAGATCCACCTTGTGAGTTGTACATAATTGGCCTTTTTGTGTGTTAGAGAAAAGCATTTGAGTTATGTGAATGAATGGTTGATTTGTGTCAATATGGGAAATGTGAGCCATGTGTAAAGTAAGTTGGGAAAGCTATGTAACCCTTAGAGCTTAGGGGTGGATTGAACATCAATCTTATGGTTGGGAGGAGTGATTTTTTTGGCCATATTGGTTTTGTTGACTTTTCTTTTTAGGTACCCAAGTTAAGAAAGAAGGTCTCCTCAAAAAATTTTCAACTTACAATCTTTGAGGAAGATGCATGTGAGTCTTGTGGGTTTTGCAAAATGCTAATAACATGGGCAAGCCATGAGTTAAGTTTCATCTTGTGCTTGAAAGAATGTACCTTTCAAAAAGGGGGTAAAAGGGAAATACATGGCTATTTATAGCTATCCTTGAGGAGTAAGATCACAATGTTAAATGGGACTATGTTTTACTTGCTTGAATTCATAAAAAATGAAGAGAAAAAATGGGGAAAAGTTGTATTACAGTTTTGTCAAAAGATTGCGTGGATCTAGGTTATTACTATGTTTCTTTTCAAGCTTTCAAGAACTATTGGGCTTGATAATCATGTTAATAGTTGCATTAGGTGGAATGAATAATATGGTTGTGATAGGCTCTTACCTTATAATTGGTTTTAGTAGCAAAAGAGAAGGAGATAATATTTCTTAGCCTTGCACATAAAGTTCCATATGAACAATTCTTTTTAAAATGGAGTTAAGGGAAAACTTTTTCAACAAGTATTTAATTTCTTATATACATTTATGATGAATAAATATCGTACCATTAACCCTTAAATAGAATACGCCATAGCAATTATATAAATACTAACTCTATTATATTTAAATTTAAAAAGGTTGAAAGGAATTTGTATGGGTTATAGAAGCATCAATTAAATAATGTCACACACACACATGTATATATATATATATATATATATATATATATATATATATATATATATATATATATATATACAAATATACTATGAAAAACTAATATAATTATTTAATATTAATATATAGTCATTTAATATTAATGTATGCATATATAATAGTACTTTGGAAACATTTAATAAATATATTTAAATAAATATTAATAATCATTAAACAACAAAGAAAAGAAAATTAACTTAAAATTTGAAACTATGAGATAAATACGTAATACTTCATGGACATGTAAAATGGTGTATGAGTTATAAAATGTCTTTGAACTCTCCTTGATTAGATTTCCTTTTTAGTTTAAAATGATTGTAAATTCAAAGATGTAAATGAAGATCTAGGATAGACTTAAAAAAAATACAAAACCAAAAATAAATAAAGATGTGTCTTTCTAAAATAATGTTCTTTCTATATAAGTAAATCGCTCATGCATACATATATAATCGATTAAATTTTGAATTTAATAGTAATGATTATGATATAAATAAATACATATTATAAATTATTATGTTAAATATTTGAAACAGTTTTATAAAAATTATAAATAGTCATAATAAACATTATAACAATTAATGTTTTTATTTAATTGATAGAAACTAAATAATACTTTAAACATGTGTTAATTAAACATTATTTGATTTAGATGCTGTTAAATTTATTAAAAAAAAAATATTATTGAAAATTTTAAATTAAAAACAAAATAAATAAAAATAATATATGGTCGAACTGTGACCCACAGGTCGCCAGTTGGCTGGCACCTGTGACCACGAGGATCGACCTCCATGGGAGGGATCGAAGCCCACAATTCATTTCATAAAAAAAATCATTTAATTATTATTTTTAGTTAATATTTTCTATAAAAAAAGTAAAAATATGAAGTCATCTGTAGTAACTCAGTTTGCAACAAGTCTATTGAAGAACGCTATAATATTTATCTGTATTGATAATTTTAAATTTAACATTTTAGTCATTATAATTAAGCATAAATTTAAGAAGTCCAAATTATTAAATTACGTTATAAGTGGAGAATGCTATAGATTTGTAGACTTTTGTTGCTTTATCCTAATTTTATTAGAGTATTGTCAACAACCTTGTGATGAATTGGATTCATAAAGAATATTAGAACAAAATTTGAACTCCAAGACATACAACTATTATGATTTAAATATAAATATTAAGACATATATTAATACTTCATTGGGTATTTAATGAAGGTGGTAATTAAGAGATATAATATTGATGTTAAATATTAAAGATAATATTTTTATAATCTTTATTTATCAAGAAAATAATATTGTCAATGTTAATAATATTAGAGAATATAAATATTAATGTGAATGTTATCAAAATCAATATCATTAGGGTTGTTTAATACTAACCTTGTCATTTGTATGTTATCATGTTTGTGTGTGGTTAGTAATTATTAGTATTCATATGTATTTTTTCAAAAAAAAATGGTAGTTGTGTATTGTTTAGCTATAAAAATTTGGGACATGACATTTTGTATCAGAGTGGGGTTCCAACATTAGGAACTCTGTGGTTAACTTATTTTGCTTAGGGTCCCCATTGTGTGGAGTGTCTTAATTATTAAACAAAGATTGATTTGTTGATATTTTGAGGTAAAGTCAAAAATATGATCGATTAAGTGAATTTGTCCTCAGTTTTGCAATGAAAAGGTTAAAATTAATATGTTAATTATAACTTAAAAAAGAAGAAGCTAAAGCTATATTCTTTTATCCATTGAATTCAAAAAATCTTAAATTCATAACAAGATTGTTGCGATTATTATATCCTTGTCCATGTTACGAGCATGTTGTTTTTGCTTTAAGAGTGAAAGTTATTTGAATCACTAAAAGTTTATGAAAAGTTATTTTATAAGAGTGATTAGAAGAATCTTTGATGTTAACTCTAAGTGTTCATTTCTAATGTTTCTCTTTATTTAGATTCTTGGTTGAATATAGTTATTTTTAAATTTATGTAATAAAATTATAAGAAGGAAAAGGGATTTATATGAATTTGATTTTGGTTTTCAAGAATTTTTAGTCTTGTTTATGGGAAATTTCATTCTTGAGGTAGTTAATCAAAGCTACTTATGTTCAACACTCTAACTTCCTTGTTTCATAATAGAGGGATAGTTATATAGAGTTATTTCCATGATAAATTTTTTAATGATTTTTGTAGTAAAGAGGGTCATGATATTTAATTTTTTTTCTTGGTTGTGCATCACAAATCTACCATAAAACATGGGATAATTGTTAAGGATATTACCTTCTCTAGATATTTGATAGTGGAAGCTATCTAGTTGAGTTGTTGATTCTAGATAAGTGTGACCTTTGCTATGAATTGAATGCAATGTTATTTGCATGTTGATAGAATTCTTAAAAATTAGTAATACTAATGTTTTTGATTAAGGAACAAATAGGTTTTGAAGGGACCTCAAAACCCTTAACAGAAAACAAGAGAAAGATACAACAATAAAAGGATCATGACAAAAAATAGACAATTTCCATCAAAGAAGAAAACCATCCCAAGGCAGCTCAACAAAAAGCCAACAAAAGCCTAGCCACTAGGCTAGATTCCTGAGGATACCCACCACCTCCTGCTCAAGTTTGTTCATATTTAAAACAACTTTCTTAATCTCTTGAATGTTAACAAGAGCCTGGTCAACCTTCCTCTTCAGGTTCGCTTTGGTTCTTTTACTCAGCCCCACACCTTCCACTTGGATTTCCTCTTTCTCAACATCTACATACACAACAGTCCTGATGTGATAGGCATTTTCCAGATTATCAACCATCGTATTCATGGTCTTCACAATAGATTTTAAAATTTTGTAGCTCATTTCCAACACCTTGTGGATAGAATCTTTTATGTTCTTAATCTTTTCCTCCATACCAGAAAGCTTTCCATCATGGTTGCTCTTAAATTGTTGCAAGTCCTCAATTGTTTTCTTGAGGTACTCGTCCTATGTATTTCTTTTCTTCCTCAGTCCATAAATTGGTGGCTTTATCTTTGTCTCTATTATTATTGTCACTCTTTTCAACCTTTTCTAGTTTATTGTTCATAGCCCTTTGATTCAATTTAAATTCCTTAATCTCAAAAAATACACATCTGATTAACCAGAAGAAATCCATAGACCCATTAAGGGCAATAGCAAGAATGCCATCAAGAAATTCACCTTCATCTTTAAAGTAATGGTCATCCACCTTGAGTTCACTAGGATAATGAGGCCTATCCTCTTTGTCAGTGGCAGGGTAATTAGATTAATCTGATAGGGGTTCGATTGTGAATCATCCTGATTAGTATCATAAGAGGGATCATCTAAGACCTTTCTTTTACCCTTCTCCTAGGGAGAGACACTAGAATTACCTTTTCCCTTAATTGCAACCCTTCCCCTGGAAGAAGGGGTCTAGTGGGACAGAGTTGACATAGCTTTGAAATGCTCAAAGATTAAAACAAGCAAACCCTCATGAAGAATAGAATCCCCAATCGTATTATGACTATAGTTTTGAAGACTAGCATTTAGAGAGGTAGCAAGATAGAAAGGGAAGGAAACCCTAACTTGATGCCAAAAATGGTTGAGGAGCACAAAATGGTACCCAAAAACCCTACTGTAACAACCATCCAGGGTAATGTACTCCATTATCACCCTCAACACCTTCCTCCAATGCGAGATGGTCTTCAAAGAATCGTAATTACTTTTGGTAGTCCTTCGCAAGTCCTCCTTTTCCTTGTCTGTCTTCAGAAATTTTTGCACAACAAAGAAAAGAAAATTAAGATTTAATAAATATTAATAATAGTACAACATTTAATAAATATATATAATAGTACAACATTTAATAAATATTAATAATCATTAAACAACAAAGAAAAGAAAATTAACTTAAAATTTGAAACTATGAAATAAATACGTAATACTTCATGGACATGTAAAATGGTGTATGAGTTATAAAATGTCTTTGAACTCTCCTTGATTAGATTTCCTTTTTAGTTTAAAATGATTGTAAATTCAAAGATGTAAATGAAGATCTAGGATAGACTTAAAAGAAGATACAAAACCAAAAAAAAATATAAAGATAAATTGTCTTTCTAAAATAATGTTTTTTCTGTATAAGTAAATCCCTCATGCATACATATATAATCGATTAAATTTTGAATTTAATAGTAATGATTATGATATAAATAAATACATATTATAAATTATTATGTTAAATATTTGAATTTTTTTTATAAATAGTCATCTGTAGCAACTCAGTCTGCGGCAAGTCTATTGAAGAATGCTATAATATTTATCTGTATATTTGATTTAATCTTTTAGAATGGTAAATTTGGGCAGTCTGAGCAATTCATTCCATCTGTAAAGTTTTGAAGTCTTGTTGAAATTATTTTCAGCCTGCAACATATATAAATGAAAAATGAATCCAATGAATAAAACCAAAACTAATTTACAAATTGAATCTGTAACAAGCCAGTGATTGGGAACAATCTTCAAACTACACAAAACCCCAAACAAATGGAAGCATGGAATCTAGGAAAAAAAAGTGTGAAACATCAATTGAAATGCAAACAAAATGAATATAAATTATTTAAATGATTTAACAATTAGTTAAAAAATAGTTTTTAGATAGGAGTAATTCATTTTCTTAGTAAACTTTAAATATATAATTCAACCTTAGATTTTAAGTTTAAACGTTAAATATCAAATAACCAAGTTGGTTTAGATTTCTATTTTAAATAGAGAAAAAATTGTGCATCGAGAGTTAGTATTGATAATTTTAAATTTAACATTTTAATCATTATAATTAAGCGTAAATTTAAGAAGTCCATATTAATAAATTAAGTTATAAGTGGAGAATGCTATAGATTTGTAGACTTTTGTTGCTTTATCCTAATTTTATTAGAGTATTGTCAACAACCTTGTGATGAATTGGATTCATAAAGAATATTAGAACAAAATTTGAACTCCAAGACATACAATTATTATTATTTAAATATAAATATTAAGGTCCATATATTAACATTTCATTGGGTATTTAATGAAGGTGGTAATTAAAAGATATAATATTGATGTTAAATATTAAAGATAATATTTTTAAAATCTTTACTTATCAAGAAAATAATAATGTCAATGTTAATAATATTAGAGAATATAAATATTAATGCGAATGTTATCAAAATCAATATCATTAGGGTTTTTTAATATTAACCTTGTCATTTGTATGTTATCATGTTTGTGTGTGGTTAGTAATTATTAGTATTCATATGTATTGTTTAGCTATAAAAATTTGGGACATGACATTTTGTATTAGAGTGGGGTTCCAACATTAGGAACTTTGTGGTTAACTTATTTTGCTTAGGGTCTCCATTATGTGCAATGTCTTAATTATTAAACAAAGATTGATTTGTTGATATTTTGAGGTAAAGTCAAAAATATGATTAATTAAGTGACTTTGTCCTCAGTTTTGCAATGAACAGGTTAAAATTAATATGTTAATTATAACTTTAAAAAAAAGAAGCTAAAGCTATATTCTTTTATCCATTGAATTCAAAACATCTTAGATTCATAACAAGATTGTTGTGATTATTATCTCCTTATCCATGTTATGAGCATGTTGTTTTTTCTTTAAGAGTGAAAGTTATTTGAATCACTAAAAGTTTATGAAAAGTTATTTTATAAGGGTGATTAGAAGAATCTTTGATGTTAACTCTAAGTGTTCATTTCCAATGTTTCTCTTTATTTAGATTCTTGGTTGAATATAGTTATTTTTAAATTTATGTAATAAAATTATAAGAAGAAAAAGGGATTTATATGAATATGATTTTGGTTTTCAAGAATTTTTAGTCTTGCTTATGGGAAATTTCATTCTTGAGGTAGTTAATCAAAGCTACTTATGTTCAACACTCTAACTTGCTTCATAATAGAGGGATAGTTATATAGAGTTATTTCCATGATAAATTTCTTAATGATTTTTGTAGTAAAGAGGGTCATGATATTTAATTTTTTTTCTTGGTTGTGCATCACAAATCCACCATAAAACATGGGATAATTGTTAAGGATATTACCTTCTCAAGATATTTGATAGTGGAAGCTATCTAGTTTAGTTTTTTATTCTAGATAAGTGTGACCTTTGCTATGAATTGAATGCAATGTTATGTACATGTTGATAGAATTATTAAAAATTGGTAATACTAATGTTTTTGATTAAGGAACAAACAGGTTTTGAAGGGACCCCGAAACCCTTAACAGAAAACAAGAGAAAGATACAACAATAAAAGGATCATGACAAAAAGTAGACAGCTGCCATCAAAGAAGAGAACAAGGAACCATCCCAAGGCAACACAACAAAAAGCCAACAAAAATCCAACAAAAGCCTAGCCACTAGGCCAGATTCCTGAGGATATCTGCCGCCTCCTGCTCAAGTTTGTTCATATTTAAAGCAACTTTCTTAATCTCCTAAATGTTAACAAAAGCCTAGTTAGCCTTCCTCTTTAGTTTCACTCTGGTTCTTTTACTCAGCCCCACACCTTCCACCTGGATTTCCTCTTTATGAGAATCCACATATACAATAGTCCTGACATGATAGGCATTTTCCAGATTATCAACCATTGTATTCATGGTCTTCGCGGTAGATTTTAAAATTTTGTGGCTCATTTCCAACACCTTTTGGATATAATATTTTATGTTCTTAATATTTTCCTCCATACCAGAAAGCTTTCCATCATGGTTGCTCTTAAATTTCTACAAGTCCTCAATTATTTTCTTGAGGCACTTCACCATGTATTTCTTTTCTTCCTTAGTCCATAAATCGGTGGCCTTATCTCTGTCTCTGTTATTATTGTCACTCTTTTTAGCCTTTTCCAGTTTATTGTTTATATCCCTTTGATTCAATTTAAATTCCTTAATCTCAAAAAACACCCATCTGATTAACCGAAAGAAATCCATAGACCCATTATGGGCAATAGTAAGAATGTCATTAGGTATGTGTAGGATCATCATGGAAAAAATAGGCCCTTAAGTGGCAAAAAATTCAAAAAAATTAGAGTTAGGAAACTTGACGTAAAAATTTGAATAAGTTATCTATATTATTTCAAAAATATGTAAGAATAGAATCTATAGCAAATTGAATGTAGTTTCTAAAATACTAGGTTTGTTTAAAGAAAAATAAAATTATTTGGTGAAAATTTGAAATTTCAATGTAGTAGTACTTAAATTTCGTGGAAAAATAAGTAAGTGTCTCACAATTAACCTAACCACAATAAAATGATTATATTTTTTATAATATTTTACACATAAGTAGAGGACTCATGTCTTGATGTGATGCATATTTTTTGTAATTTTTTCCAATTAAATAATTAATTATGAATTTTTATTACAAATTTTAAAAATATAAAAACTCATATGTTGACCACCTTAACTTGGTCAAAACTTCATGAAATTCAATTTTTCATTTTTTAATCCTATAGTATGTGAAGCATATAATGTGACACATGTTTTGGATTAAAAAAATGTGATACTGTTTGAAAGCTATAAATGTGATACTGTTTCAATCAGCCTATCAATTAGGACTTTAGTCATAATTCAAATAGAAAATGAATAATAACTACTTATTAAATTCAAAGTAAAGCATAATTTATATTGGTGGAAAGCTGAGAATCTCCTTTAAAAACCCTTTTTCATTTCATCAATATTTGGTAAAAAAAGGGTCATCAACCACATACCCATCATATTGCCACTTTTTGGCCCATCATGATCCTGGACATACCCCATTAGGAAATTCACGTTCATCTTTAAAGTAATGGTTATCCACCTCTAGTTCATTGGGATAATGGGGCCTATCCTCTCTGTCAGTGGTAAGGTAACTGGAGTAATTCGACAAGGGGGTCGACTGCGAATTATCCTGATTAGTATCATAAGAGGGATCCTCTAAGACCTTTCTTTTACCATTCTCATGGGGAGAGACAATAGAATTACCTTTTCCCTTAATTGCAACCCTTCACCTGGAAGAAGGGGTCTGGTGGGACAGAGCTGGCATAGCTTTGAAATGCTCAAAGATTAAAACAAGCAAACCCTCATGAAGAATAGAATCCCTAATCATATTTTGACTATATTTCTAAAGACTAGCATTCAGAGAGGTAGCAAGATAGAAAGAAAAGGAAACCCTAACTTGATGCTAGAAATGGTTGAGGAGCACAAAATGGTACCCAAAAACCCTAGTGTAATTACCATTCAGGGTAATGTACTCCATTAGCACCCTCAACACCTTCCTCTAGTGCAAGACGATCTTCAAAGAATCATAACTACTTTTGGTAGTCCTTCACAGGTCCTCCTTTTCCTTCTTTGTCTTTAGAAATTTTTGCACAGTCTGGTCAGAGAGTTTCCTGTCCCTATAAAACTTGATGCCCTCAATGGAAAGCCCCATAACCTCAACAATTAGCTGTTCATCAATAGAAACCTTCCTCCTAGACAAAATAATCTCACCATCCTTCCATCCCTTGGAAAAAAACCTTGTGACGTTCGAGTCCCAACCATGGAGTTTTTCATTATATTTGGTTATCCCACCCTTCTCCAGTATCTCCCAAACCTTAGTGTTTCTTAGTCCCTCGCAATCTGTTGGTTCCACTCTTTGACTCTCACCACCCACGTTGGTAGAATTGCAGGTCTGTTTAGAAGACTCTAGAAAACCAATTAAGTTGGTAAACAAAATACCTAGAAAGCGTGTGAAGCACAAAAGATCTGAATAGTAATTAATATTATTGTGCTTTGGCCAACAATGATGAATTATTGAACAGTCTCAAGACTGCATGACTAGACACTCAACACCCATAATCATACATTGGTAGGGGGAATTTGAACCTTCCCGTGAATTCTATCATACATTAATAAGGTAGTGGCATCAACCTTTAGCTCATCACTCCTTTGCCACATCACCAAGTCCTTCGCCTAAACACCCTTATTGGAATTTTTTTTTTCTACCATGTTAATTTCCCTATATGCATGTGAAATAAAGCATTTTTCAAAGTTACTAATAATCCCCTTGGTTTAGATTAATCCAATTCTCTATAGTCCATGATGGTTTTTGAAGGCCCTTAATACATTGTATTCTATTGTTCAATTCCCCTTCAAGCCACACATTTTTAAAGTTCAACTGACGGGCAAGATTCAAGACTTGAAATGCCCCTATGGCTTCAACAATGTGGTTGGTCTGGGTACCCAAGGGGAGAGCCACTGCTACAATAAAAAAGTCATTCTCATCCCTTATCACTCCCCCACACCTAGATGGCCCATGATTACCCTTGGCCACCCCATCAAAGTTGATTTTAACCCACCCAAGAGGAGGGAGGTTCCAATGGATTCCATCTCTAGGCCCCTTAGTGGGATTAAGATGAGAAGAAACATCAACATTAATCTTCCAAGCATCAACAACTCTGAGCTCATAATCTTGGTATTTGACCTTACCATTCACCTTGATTTTGTTATTGAGCAAATTGGAATTCTCTCTCATAGCTCTAATAATTTTACCAAAAAAAATTTCCTTCAAAAGAGTCAAATCTGAGAAGATTCTATTATTACGCTCTTTCCAAATGCCCCATGTGAGGTGAGGAAAAATGTATCTCCAAAGCATAATCAACACTTGGTTGCTTGAAGGAGCCTTCCATTGCCTATAAAAGTCCAAGATAGACCTAGGAAAAACCTAGATGAGATCCCACAATTGCAAAATCTTGCACCAAATGTCATAGGAAAAATGATAGTGGAGAAAGAGATGTGAAGCTGTCTCAACCTCCACACAACAAAGATAACATCTGTTAGGAAAAGAGAAACCACACTTATAGAGATTATCATTAGTTAACAGTTTATTTTGAAGAAGGATCCACACAAAGATGTTGAATTTAGGAATAAGGTTGTGCACCCATGCCTTCTCCCACACAGGAGAAGGGGAGGGCTGATGAAATGAGGCCACCATCGAAGAAACATAATAGGGAAAACTTCCAGACCAAAGAATCCTCCTGGCCCTGCGAACTAAGCACAATAGAGTTAAGGAGAGACTACAGTAGGCGAAGGTCTGGACTAATAGTAGAGATCCCAACCCACTGATCATTCCTCCAATAGTCTCCAACAAAGGTACCAAATATGGCTTTGCACTCCTCCATATGATTCTTAAAGATAGGGATACTACAAGGAGGTTCATTCTCGATCCACTAGTCTTCCCAAATCAAGATTTTTTTACCATCTCCAAGTTTCCAAATCACACCTTTACCAGCAAGATCCCTAGCCTTACTAACATTATTCCAAAGGGTTGAACCAAGAGCGAGATTCTAAGAACAAAGAAAATATTTGAAGGATTCAACTCCCCTCAAATATTTTTTGTGCTAAATAGCATTCCATTCACGGGCATCAACAAAGGTTCTCCAGACCTGTTTCACAAAGAGAGCTTTATTAAAAACTCTAATGTTCCTCAGACCAAGACCCCCATACTTTTTGGGTTTACAAATATTCTCCCAAGCAACCAGCAAAATCTTCTTCTTCTCCTCAACCCTAGACAAAAGGAAACATTTTTAAATTCTCTCAATAATTTCAACAAACTTGGAAGGGATCTTAAACAAACTTAGAGCATAAACAAGCAAATTCTGAAGAGAAACCTTTAGCAGCATAACTTTACCAACTTGACTAAGAAGGGCCCCTTTCCAACCAGCCAACTTCCAAATAAATCTTTCCACAAGAGAAATCCAAAAATATTCTAAAGGTTTGGTTCCCAAAGGAAGCCCCAAGTAAATGGAAGGAAGAGAATTAATAGCACAACCTAATATATCCGCAATCTTCCTTTGCCTAGGTTCTGGGGTGTTGAAAAATAAAAGAGAACTTTTCATCCTGTTAATTTTTGCCCTGAAGCTTCCTCATAAAGCATAAGGGAACTTTTTAGAGTTCTAGCTTCTCCAATTATTGAGCTTCCCATAAGGATGGTGTCATCAAAAAATTGCTGATGTGAACATGCAAGGTTAGCTGAAGACGGTTTTAACCCTTTCAGACTCCCTTCCATCACTTTTTTGTGTGAAATCCTTCACAGATTTTCCACCCTCAGGGTAAAGAGAATAGGATAAATAGGATCTCCTTGTCTCACACCACTAGAGACTTTGAAAAAATGGGAAGGAGATCCATTGATAATGAAAACAATGCTAGTAGTAGAAATCATTTCCCATATCAACTACAAAAATCTCTTTGAAAACCCAAAAGATTTCAAAAATTTCATCAAGAATTCCCAATCCACCCTATCATAGACCTTAGACATATCTAGCTTAAATAAAAAACCTTGGTTTTTCGAGACTTCTAAAGAATGGATATTCTCATGAACCGTAATAATGGAATCCAAGATTTGTCTACCAGGAACAAAGCCATTTTGCTGAGGAGAGATTAATAGCAGGAGAAGCCTAGTGGTAACCACTTTAGAAATGATTTTGTAAAAGGAGTTGCATAAGCTAATTAGGTGGAAGAAATAAAAAACATCAGCACCAGGGAACTTGGGGATAAGAACAATAAACATAGCATCAAGCTCTTTCAAAAAATTCCTGGATCCAAAAAACTCTTTAACAACATTAACCACATCATCAACAACTATCTCCCAAAAAACCTGGAAAAAGAACATAGGGAACGCGTTAGGACTAGGGGCATTATTACCTTCAAAATAAAAAACAACCTTTCTAACCTCTTCCATTGAAGGGATATTAGTCAAACATCTATTTTGATGCTCATTTAGAATGTTGGGGATAGCATCAATGAGGGTTTTTTGAGCATTCACATCCAACCTCTCTTCCGTAGATAGAAGGTTAGCAAAGAACTGGATGGCCTCATTCCTAATCTAATCCTCATTTTCAATTTTAACACCATCCTTCAAAATATGAGTGATACGATTAGACACCATGTGTTTCATAGTAGTCATGTGGAAGAACTTGGTGTTCTTATCCCCTGACGAAAGCCAAACCAATCTAGATATCTATTTCCAATCTTCCTCTTCTTTTGATATAATATCATGATATTTTATGAGGATTTCATTTTCTTTGGATAGAAAGTCTCCCACATAACCATCTTTATGAATTCTATCCTGAATATCCTTTAAATCATACTGAATAGTGGACTTAGTAGCAAAAATGTCTCCAAAAATTTGCTTATTCCAAATTTGGACTATGGTTTTGACCTCACTGAGCTTTTTAGCTACCCGAAACATAGCAGTACCACTAACCTTTATATTCCACCAATCTTGAATTCAATTAAAGATATTAGGATGAGATAGCCACATTCTTTCAAATCTAAAAGGAAAGTTTCTCTTACCTGAAATTGAGCTAGCCACAAAACTTATAGGGAAATGATCTAAGCCAATTTTGGAAAGAGCATTTAAAGAACAAAAATGACCCTTCATCTAATTATCTGAAATTATGGCTCTATCAAGCCGAACTTGGATAAGATCATTCCTAGCCCTCCTGTTAGACCAAGTGTAGGTAGCCCCTTTAAGGTCCACATCATGCAAACATTGGGAGTTGATAAAATCCATCAGGTCCAATCTACTATCTATCTGTATTTGAGAACCCCCAACTTTTTTTGACACTAGCAACAGAGTGTTAAAATCTCCCATAATGATCCAGTTCTAATTAGGGAAGCATAGCCTAAAAGACTCAAGTCTTTTCCAAAAACTTCTTCTCATAGTTTTATTGTTGGGGGCATAGATATTAGATAGAATCCAACTGAAATCGTCTCTGATATGCTTGAATCTGGTAGCCACATGATTGGCATCTTCCCAAACCGGAGTACCATGAAGATGATCCTAATTCCAAAAAGTCACTAAACCTCCAGAATCCCCCTTTGAACTCCTACCCTGCACACCACAATTCTTGGAAATCTTAATCCTTTCCACTCTATCCTTATGCATCTTGGACTCCCGAACAATTAAAATATCTAGTTTATTGTCCCTAGCATAATTGTGCAAAATATCTTGTTTATGGTCTGAGTTGTTTAGCCCCTGAATGTTCCATGACATGAACTTCATTTCTTTAATGGGGTATTGCTTTGACAAATCTTCAGGATGGTTCTTTGAACCCCATCAACAATATTTTGGATTCATTCCTATTCTCTATGCCATTTTGTTGATTTTCTACCCTAACTTCTTTGGACTCCACAATGGACACTTTTAATATTTTTCTTGTAGAAACCCCCACCATGTCATTCCCTTTTTTTCTCTTCTTCTTCTCAACTTTTGTATATAAGCTATCCTCATCAAGGTCCAGGTCCTCAAGTCCCATGAATTCTTTCCTATCCATAAAAACATCTACTACAACAACTTTATTCTCCAGAGAATGCCCCACATCATTCCTCACCTTAGAGATGTCCACAAAGTTCCCAAAATTGGATTTCACAACCTCTGAAGAACTTTGAGACCCATCTTGGATAGAAGAAAGAATGATCTTCTCTACAGCCTCCATAGAGCCCTCCTCACCACTTTCCTTACTTCTTGTTTCTTGACCAAAGCAAGATGTTTCCTCCAAATCCTCTGCTACAGTGTTTGGAACCCAGTTTACTAAGTTCGAGATTTCATCCTGCTTTTCAATGCTCCCTCCTATCTTTTCGTCCTCCCCCTGGGATTCCATAGTTCTCGATTCCAATGAAAATTTTAGCTATGGATGAGACTCTCATTTTATTTTCTTGATTATAGTAACTTGAAGTTTTAAAAGTTGTCTAATTCAAAAGATATGAGGTTTTAGTATTGCTAAATAAAATGAAAAATATTAAATCATAATTATTCAAGTAGAAAATTAAAATACAATAGCTATGCATGAAGAAATTTAGACTCAGGTATTAGTATAATTTTTCTAATAGAGATGCTTAAATTTTATGCAATGGAACTATAAGTTGAATCATGTATACTAGCTTGTAAACAAGGAGTTTATCCTTAGTGGTATATTGCATTTTAAGCTATGGTGAAATTATTTATTATTCAAATGTTTGTTTTGAGTGTTGTGTTGAGGATTGAAAATTATGCGGTCCCTTGTGTTATGTGTCATTTCTTCTGTGCCTTCCAGGGGATTTGAACCCCGTCTTGTGAAGAGGATATTTTGGGTCCTCCATGTACAAGGGTTTGAGTGAGAGTGGCTCCCACAAATAAGGGCATACTTACTTTCTAGGTAAGAGTACCCATGCTTAATTAGGGATGAGAGAATCCTGTATCTTGCCCATATTTTCTTGGTTTGGAGGGATAAGGGTGTTTGGGTGGTACATTGTGGAGTATAGAGGTGTTGGTATGAGATATGCTTTTTGATAAATGTCACATATATATTTTTCCCTCACTTGGTAGAGCCCCTACTCCCCCTATGTTGGATTCCTTCTTGGAAATCCAATGTGATAGTGATGTGCTTGGGTGTTGGTAATTGTATGAAGTGTAAATAATTTGTGCATTGTGGGGGCTAAAAGGTCTTGATGTGATCTAAGATGGCCAAATGTTTTTCAATAAAATTAATATTATTTGTTTTTTGATAAGTTTCATCAAAGGATAAGAAAGTGTATTCTAATGTATTATGAGAAACTAGTAAATGTTATGTTTGTTACCCAAGTTTGAGATACTAGGTATCCAATTTGGGATAAGGGTGTGGTGGACATCGAGGATGATCTACTTGTGTATACCCTTGTGATAATTTATGTGTGATTCCATGTTTGCTGTTGTGTGATGGAATTCCCTTAGTGATAACCACCCCATTCAAACAAGAGTTCCACTAGTGTATTAGGGGTTGAGGGTGTCCCTTGTTCATTGGAACTGTAGTGTAGAAAATTGCACCCCTTTCTAGGAGAACGTACATTTTCACACTTATTTGGACCTATTTTGGTGACCTTTTCATTAATACATTTTAAAACCTCATTAATAGGCCCCTAATATCCTTTATTATGTATCCAAGACCTATTTTATTTAATTCCCAACAACACAACCCGCTTTGAATAAATGCTATGAATTAAATTAATGCCTCAACATTTATGGAGTCTTGAAGTTTTAGGTCAAGACCCATTCACCCATGGGTGAATGGGTCCTCATTAGCTGCCATAAAATCAACTTTGAACATGTTTTTTGTGGAATTTCAAGATTTCAAATTCAAATTTCACATATAAGCTTTTGAGATGTAATAATTAAAAAATTAGAAAGGAAGCCTATAAAACTAAGTTTCACATTCATTTTACACTAGCAAGGAAGATAAATTCAAATGAGATCATAAGAAATCATATTCAAGAGAAAGGGGAAGTTAATCAATCATTCAAAAGTGAAGTCTGAGAGCAACATTTTAGTTTTTTTGTAGGTCTTTAAGCTCATTTTGATACCAAGATCAAGTATTGCCAAAGGAGTGATGATAGATTCCTATAGAGGATCATGATGGATTCTAGGTCTTGGGAGATGCTCTAAGACATTCAACCAAGCCTAATGAATTGTTTCCTAAGTCATTCTATCTTCTATTTTCATTCTTCTTGTTTCCTAAAGGAAGGTATATTCAATCTTATGAATTATTAGGGTGACTTGAGATCTCCCAAAGTAGGTCTTCATCATTGTACCTATTCATTAAGGGATCCTATTTTAACACACTTGAGTAGGGTTTCTTTGCATCATCTATTTCTTAATCTTAGATACACTTAAGGTTAGGATATCACACACATTTGATGTTTCAGATCTATGTTTTTCATCATGGTTTAATTACCAAACTTGGGGTTTGACCGAGGCAAACCCCTATCTACCAACAAACAAAAGTTTTTCTTCACATAGTTTACACAGACCCAGATATGGGAGTGAAGATACAGAGTTACAAGGAAGAATTGCATGTCTCAAGCTTAAATCTTAGATTCAAATTTTTTCCAAAAAGTCCGCTAGGACTCATTTACCCTAGGGTGAATGAGTCCTTATTCAACTTGTTGAAACAACTTGTAATAGGTGCACAACATTTATTCCTCTAAGATTTTCTAGAAACTTTGTTGGACTTTTAGTTTTATGCATAATCTATTAGATCCAAGTTGTACATTGCATTTTGAGTTTGATTTTTTATTTTTAATATTTCTCCCCATAGTGTTATTTGACCTAAACACCCGTCCTTGCAAAAAAAAGGAAATTTGTAGATTCCTATCTTGAGTTGACTCACCTAATGGTTGTAAGTCAATTCTTTGTGCGGATCTCATTTCCTAATCAAATTAGAGAATTAGGACCCATTTTCCCTCTTTGGATGCACTTTTCCATTTTGGGAAACCCTAAGAACCTCCTATTTTTCTATGTTTCATTTTGGTGAACATGACCTTGTACAACACCATTTTAAAAATTTGAGTCCTTTCAACCCTAGATTTGAGTTTTTCACTAGATTGCATTAGGTTTACATTAGTTGCATTACATTTAGGGTTAAATTTATATGTTTGCATCACTTAAAATCATTAAAAATTAGAAAAATTGCATTAGATTTGAATTTATTTTTCATAATACTTGCGTTAAGACTAGAATTCAATCATTTAATGTTAGATTTATATTCATATTGCATCTTAAAATTAGTCACATAGTTCCTCATTTGACCTTAGTTAAACTTGCATTGAGAGACATAAATCTAGAAAAATTTGTTACTGAACTTTCTGTTATATATCAGAAACAAAAAACATATAGGATAATCTCAGAATCTAAAAATTCAAATTTAAAATACCATAACTTGGGGCCCATTCACCCTAGGGTGAATGAGTCCCTATATAGACATTTAAAAAATAATTATGAGTACTTTTTTGTCTTTGTTTTGTATTTCTATTTTTGTTTCGAGATTTGAAAATTAAAATTTTGAAACAACTCATTTATGCATTCAAAATATTGGTCATTTAGTTAGATTGTGTAACATTTTGGAAATCATTTTCTTGCATATTTCAGTCAAATTTAATGTTAAATTTGTACAGTTTTCTTTCATTTTTCGCATCTTTTCTTTGTTAGATATATTACTTTACATTTTGCAATCATTACAAAACAAAATCAAAAACCAAAAACATAAAAAGAAATAAGAAAAAAATGATGATAATCTTGGAGAAAGCATAGTTATTTGATCATGTCAAATCTCTTTTTCCAAGTTAACATATCCCTCAAGCCCTTTAGTAGTGATGAATTTGATATGTTTGATGAAGCCCTTGACAATTTCATCTCACAAGGTTCATCCACTAAGGCTTGTCATGATAGACTAAAACAAAGAGATGTTAATGCAATCACACCTCAACTTACCCTTTACCCATCCTCATAGAAATTTAAAGTTCAAAACAAACCCATGATCATTTTAGAACCGCCTAAAAAGAAATGATTGAAACTAGGAGATATCTTGAACTTTAAAAGGAAACTTGATAATGACAATGTTTCGTAGCAATTGAATTAAAATATCATTGTTCATACATATACCACAAGGAACAATAGGTAACAACAAACCACTTCCATTTCATTACCATTGTCTCAACCTATCTTGCCTAATGCTTCTTGATTCCCTTTACATAGTGGAAAGGAGTATGATCTTGTTGAACAACTTAAGAATACTCCTACTAAGATATCCTTATGGGATCTTATTCAAGCCTCACCTAATTACCATAATATGCTTAAAATATCTTTGCAACAAGTTGTGATTACTCCTAATACAAGTCCAAATGATGTGGCAGACTTAGTTAAATGAATGAATGTGATTAATCTAGATATTTTTATTCACCAAAGTCAGTTACCCTCCTTGGATGTTCAAAACAATATGAAGCTTTCATGGTCATAGTCATTATTAATAGGAAAGGAATAAAGAGAACCCTTGTTGACAATGGCTCAACCCTTAATGTGTGTAGTGTGAACCTTTTGGATAAGATTATAATTGATAAGAGTAATATTGAACTTGACTAGTTGTCCATTTTTGGATTTGATAACATAGGAAAACAACCACTTGGCATAATCACATTACTTGTTATAGTTGGAAAAGACACAATGCAAACTACTACCCATATTATGCCTCATGATATTTCATATAATCTTCTTTTAGGTAGACCATGGATTCATGAAATAAATGTGGTTCCTTTGACTCTTCATCATTTAATGAAGTTTGTTTACAAGAATAAAGTTTACACAGTCAAGGCCAACCCTAAACCTGAAGTTTTTTTGTGCACTGAGAAAGATAAACAAAGTCTTGTGAAAACATTGATACCAACTTCAATAGTCAAAATTATGCAACAACAAGAACAAGTAAAGAATATGAATAAGTCACAAGGTTATTGGAAGATGATTGGGGTTCCTTGTATTTCACACCTACATTCATGGGAGAATATAAGATGACAACACAACAACCTGAAAAGGGAAAAAAATCAATGGTAATGTAAAAAAAAAGTTGGAAGAACCCTCACAAGTATCTAATTCATCTACTCAAGAAGAATATACAAGTTATATAACAAAATTTGATGAAGTGGACTATAAACAACCACCGAATATGAAAGAGATGGAAAAAATTAATGGCTCTTAAAACATATTGGTTATAGTGGGAAAGGATGTGGAAGAATAGAACAAGGCATCCATGTTCCTATAGAGCCTAACACATAAGAAACAAAAAGTGGTCTTGGATATTGTCCTTCTAATATAAGAAAATAAAAAAAAAACCTTTACTCAACATCAACACTATCATGTGTAGTTCCTCTAAGACAACTCTCACCTTGAAGCATCTTGAATTGATTGATATAACATGCGAAGAGTTATTGGATTGCTTTGAAGATGATGAAACATTTCAATAAATGTTAGGAGTTTATGAAAATTCATTCTCCCCCTAAGAAACAAGGAGTCACTTGTGCTATGGTTAGTGCTAAACAAGTGGATGAAGAAAAGGAAATCAATGATGTTGATGATGATAAAGAGCACAATTATGAAATTCTAAGAAAAAATGCACTTCCTATGGGAGATACAATAAACATATCGATGGATACATATAATGAAGAAACAATGATTCAAATAGGAAAGTGTCTTGTTGAGGATGAACAAGAAGATAATGCAACATTATTACATGAATTGAACATGAACTCTTTTCTTGGACTTATTCAGACATGTTGGGTATTGATGCTAAGATAGTAACACACAACATAGTTCTTGAACAGGATGCTAAATGAGTAAGAAAAAAGATACAAACTATGAATCCTAAGATAGCTTTATTGGTGAAGGTTGAGATTGAAAAACTCCTTGAAGTTGGTTTTATTTGACCTATTGACTATTCTCCATGGATCTCAAATTTTTTTGCAATCACCAAATTTGATGATCATATTAGGATGTGTATAGATTTTCATGAAATTAATAAAGCATCTCTAAAAGATGAACTTCCCCTTCCTACTATTGACATAATAGTAGACTCAACAGCAAGACATGCTTTTTTGTCATTCATGGACAGATTCTTGAGATATAATCAAATCTTTATCAACCCTCAAGATCAATATAAGAAAACATTTACTATAGATTGAGGAAGATTTTGGTGGGTGGTTATGCCTTTTGGATCAAAGAACATAGGAACAACATATCAAAGAGCTATGACATTGATATTTCATGATTACATACATAATATTTTGGATGATTATTTTGATGGTATACTAGCCAAATATTTAAATCAATAAGACAATGTGAATATCCTTCAAAAAGACTTTGAAATAATGTGAAAGTATAACATTAGATTGAATCTAAGGAAGTGTTTCTTTGGTGTGGATAGTGGAAAGCTCTTAGGTTTTATAGTATCACATAGAGGCATTGAGGTGGACATGAATAAAATTTATGCTATCATTAACATGCCACCTAAAAAAATTTCTTAGTTACATACCCTACAAGGGAAAATACAAGCTATTCATCATTTTGTAGCATCCTTAGCAGACAAAAAATTTCCCTTTACAAAACTCCTAAAGAAAGAAGTTGGGTTTAAGTGGAATGAGGATTGTAAATAGGCCTTTGAGAGTTTGAAATATTATCTCACTACACCTATTTTACAATCCACTATACAAGAAGTACCATTTATCCTTTATACAACATTAGCCCATGCTCTAGCAACATTGTTGGCTCAACAAGATGATAGTTGTAAAGAACATCTTGTGTATTACTTAGCCAAACATTGATTTATTATGAAACATGATATACAACAATAGGAAAATAATGTTTCGGTCTTGTCTTCACTACTATTTAATGGATACATTACTTATTAGAAATATAAATTCATGTAGTGACAAAGTTTGATCCTTTAAAACATCTTTTCGCAAAAAATAATTTATTAGGACACTTAGCTAAATGGTGTTGATGGTGTTTTCTGCACAACAACTTAGACATAATACAAGTATCCTATCTCTCTTGAAAGGGAAATCTCTATCAACAAGCCTCAAGAGATAACCCCAAGGTCTCTAATGTCAGGTCTTGAAAATGCAAAAACAACTCAATGATAAATGTGAAAATGTTAGCATTCACAAGGGACCTTACAAAACAAATGCTTGAAGCTTCAGATTTATCAAATCTTGCAACATGGTGATACTTTTAATCCTAAAACCTAACTCAAATTTCAAAAGAAACAAAAAAAGATAAGGGTTTAAAGAGGTTATAAAAGTATACTAATTCCAAAGACCAATAATGCAAATGATTAAACACTTAAAGTGGACCAATCCTTCAAAACTAATTATTGTTAAACCCATAATAAACCTGCAATCTCATAGAAATAGTGCAATCTTCTAAGGAATTAAAGATTTTCAGATCATGAAGGATTCACCCAAATCAACCTTATTTCACAATTCAAATGAATAAATACCCACAATTGAACTTAGCACACAAATTCAAGGCCCATACTAACTTTACAAAGCAACTTACAATCAACAAGCTGCTAAAAGTATGGACCAAGGATTGCTCAAACACTTCAAATATTAAACCATAAACATCATTGCAACATTTCTAAATCTAAAATATAACATGGAACTAACAATCTCAAAGCAATCATAAAGATCTAGAACAACAAGAACCATGCAAAGTGAAGCAACACAAGAAAGAGCATCAAACAACAATGTCTTTACTTATATTGAATCACCCAAGTTTGCAACAATTCATGTATTCTCAATGTATTAGCACTCGCTCTTAGAAAATACTAACTCCTATCTCAATTCTATCTTTGGAAACTATGTCTAACTAATTCTAACCATTACAAAGGAGGCTTGAGCCTCAATTTATAGAGGAGTAACACTAGGTCGGCCCAAATTTAGGGTTTACATCAATAGGTTGGCCAGACAAGTCAACTTAGGAAGTTTTGAATAAAATAAAATTTATATTTAATGTTTGAAATTTAATCTAGGTCAGCCTAGACCCTTCCAAAACATTCCCTTGGTTGCACAAAAATTGAGGTTTCCCTGTAGCTATATTGTCACATGTTTCACACAAAATTCTAGGCGGCTGTTTGCTGGCTACTTTCCTTTTCTCCCTCCTATTGTAGGATCTCCTCAAAGCCTACCATTTGTCTTGTCAGTTCCAACATTAGAAGTTTGTTGGTTGGATACCAAGGTAATATGAGTGGAACAACTAGAGATCCTTGTACCTGGATGTATATGAACCTTTGAAATTGAATGAGCCACTGACCATATTGCTTAATCAAGTCCATGGTGTCAGAAGAAACCCTGATATGAAGAGCATCTTGTAATAATCTGGGAATGTACATGAAAAAGGCATCATTGGCCCTTATATAGTTGGATGTTTTATGCTAAAGATGTGGGTAAACATCCCATATCCTGTCTTTCCCTATAGTTCCTTTGCATCTAAGACCCTTATACTTAGTCTTATGTGCCAACAAGTAGAAAAGATATGAAGTCATGGTGAACCTATTGGTTTCTTGCACACTTCTCAATTGGGCATCCAGATTGCTACTTATGATTCTAGCCTCGTGATAATGCTTGTTAGCCACAATTTGTGTGATGGGGTAGAAAATCCAAGTCTAAAAGATGTTAGCTTCTTCTACTCCCATGACTCTGCCCAAAAGAGTTATAATGTCATGATACTCTAGCTTGAAATCACTTTTGTGAATTTGTTTGGGAAACTTTGAGTAGTGTGGCTTAGGTTTCAATATCCAAGAATTTTTCATGATTTCCAAAGCTCTGTTGGGGTCTTCATCATAGAACTTAATCACCAACTCATAAAATGATCATATAATCCAATATGCAAACACTCTATCCATCAAAATTAAGATTTAAAGCTAAACATAGAGGGGATCAGGTAATTTGAGCTAGCTTAGATTCCCCAACAAGACTACAACTCGAGTAATCCAAGCAAGCTCAGATTTCCTAGATTAAGCATGCCTTCAACTTATGATCATCAAGTAACTTCAATTTTTGGGGCCCTTCGTCATGATTAAGCATATGAACACATCAAACACCTCAAAGTCAAATAATAAATCACCTTTAGTCAAATCTCAAGTTATCTTATGCATCGAAGCTTGACTATTCATGGAGCTTAGGTATTTCTGGGGACCTTAGATTACCCAGGTGAACAAATTTTTAGATAATTCAAGCTAGCTTGAAATCCCCAAATGAAGGATGAGATCAAAAATTTTCTAAGTCACCTTTGAGTAAATGCAAATCAAATTTGGCTAATCCAAAGGGGCTCAAATTCTCTAAGTGGATTAGGGCTCAAAAAATCCGAGCTACCTTAGAATTTCTAAGCTTAGATCAAGATCAATTTTTTTTACTAAGTATAAAATATTGTTTGCTTTGAATTGATGAATAATAAACATCTAACCCTTCTAGGATTGAAACATTGACATTTCATGATGGATCCAAATTAAACAAGTTGGTCCACAATCTTAAACATCATTCATCCTTATCAAACTCGTAAGCATGAAACTAGGGTTTCAATTTATTTTTTAGAACATAGAGACAATCCAAAATATTAATATCAATCATGAAAATAGAATGAAATGAATGAGTCCTAAGAATGTTCAACAAATCTCATTCATAGAATGCATTCAAATCGAAGCCCTATTTCAAATTTTAGAATAAATTTTTTAAAGAACAATAAACCCTAGATAGTAGAACAAAATACAATCCCAAATTCAACAAATGACTTCACCACACAAGAATTAAACAAGAATGCTCAAAATGAAGTAAAGCCACCTGAGAAAAACCAAAAGAATACCTAGAAATGGCACGCAATAGAGGAAGATGCAATGGTAGATTGAAAGTGGAAAGACTCAAACCCTAGAACGATCCTTCAGAGAGAACAATCCTGATGTTGAAGCTCAAATTGAATGTAGGATAATGGAGACTCTTCTTAGCTTCAAGCACTCAAGAATGAAAAATGACCAAATGACCACTCAAACCTCATTTTATTTCCAAATTGACCCTTTAAAACTCATCAATGTAAGCAATAAATTCTCACTTGTACGTCTTCAGGAAACTTGGAAACCTGATGGGAGATTAGACTCAGGTAATCTAAGGTAGCTTGGATTACCTAGTTGGATTAAGGTTCGGGTAATCTGAGGTACCTAAAAATTATCGAACCTTCTCCACACTTAACCAATTTACTTTGAAAATGAAAGTTTTGAGCATGGATTAGCTTCAAGGAGGTAGACAATCATCATGAAGTTGTAAAATGACATCTCAAATGCAGATTTATCATTAAGGACTTCAGAAAAACAATACCAAGATCGAGAGACTTATCCCTTAAGGGGATGAAGTCAAGACCCTATGAAAACAAAGAAGCAAACAAAGCAAGAAAAGAGGGTCACTTCCTTCAATGGGGTGTGTGTTTGAAAATTACACAACAAATGGCAACTCCTGCTGGGGAAATGATCCATAACATTTCAATGATAAACTAGAATCAAGAACCCATAATCTCTGGTTTCAATCATTGCATCGGGTCAACCACAAGTAGAGTTTTAAATTCCATGGACAAGCAAGCCTTTCCTATGCCGAAGTTGAAGTGTGTGCAAATGTGTTCATTTCCCTTCCTCAGTTATTGCAGGAACCAAATTCAGTCTAATCAAGCTATGTAAATATTTTGACTCCAAAGCATGCTGGATAGAGCCTCGTTGCCAATTAGGCATCCATAGCTCCAATTAGGTTATCATTGTGGTCCTCTCGAGCATAACTCTACTGCCAGTCAAGCATCCATAGCCCCAATAGAGATACTCAGATAATCTTGATGAGGTGAATATTCACTTTTGATTTTTCACTATTTTCTCTTCTTTTCTTTTGATATTCTTTTAAGATTTTTTAAACTTTCTTTTTCACCCTATAAGCAATGGAGCTCACACTCAAGGTTGAGAACCATAGTGGCACTAAAGCAGAAATAGGATTTTTCACTTGACCAGATTTTACAAGGAACATTTAGCAACCTTGGAACTATTAAGATGTGTTTACAAGTGTATGACCCAAGCACATTCCAGATTTAACTTAATCCAATGACTCATCCACTTCAAGCATTAGCACATGTAACACTTGTAGACATCTAATTTGATCACTTCCATATGATCAAATACCTCTCCTTATTCATCCAGTTGCTTATCCCCTTTGTTAATATTAATTAAATCATTTGTTTAATTAATACCTTGCATCTTACATAGGGTTCATAAAGTATTTAATTTAATAAATACTTTACCCCTCTTCCTCCCCTAAATTAAATAAATACACCATTTTATTTAATTTAGTCATATTCCCCTCTTGGAATTAAAATTCATTTTTTAATTCCTCTTTTCTCTCTCATTGTCACATCCTCCAACTTTTGCAAGTTGGTCTCTAATCCATCTTAACTTCTTCATCTTCCTCTAATTAACTATGGCTAACATATGCACACCCCTAATCATCATTAGGGTCACATCCTCCATAATCTCCCACTTGCTTCTAATAAGTCATTAGTCCATCTAACTAAGTACTTGCACAACCTTAATCATATGGTTAGTCCAACCTAATCCCCTTCCCATTTATGGCATGTGTCCTTAAGTCAACCTTATTAAAGGCCTTCTCCTTTTGGGCAAGGCACTCCACTTCCCCATGCGAATTTTTAATTCACTTTTAATCCCCCAATGCACTCAAAAGGGAATTTTTAATTCCTTCACTTCTTCCCACATGTCCTCTCTTTATTCTTTATTCTTTCCCATCCCCCCATGAGAATATTTGAGGAATTTTTAATTCCTGACATGTCCTCTCACCCACATGGGGACAAGAATCTCCTTTATGAGGAGATCTTGTCCAATCCCAAGGTACTTTGTACCCCCCTCTATGTCATGTACTATCCTTCCACCTCATCTCCACCTCATCTTTCTTAAGCCTCTCCCCATGCCACATGTCAAGATGTGAGGGCTTGTGAGTTCTCAACTCACCTTAGCCCTACATTTTGATATTTGGTGGCTCAATCTTGGCCATCCATCTCTTCTAGGAATTCTCAAAATTCCTATAAATACCCCCTCTTTTCTCTCATTTGAGGGAGATCATTTTGCTAGCCAAACTCTTGCAATTTTATTTCTCAATCTACACTTAGTCATTTTCATGCTTTCATCCATTTCCATCCATCCTCACATCATCATCTAGTTTGCATATCTTTCCATCCAAGGAGCATACACATCAAAGATCGAAGGGCCAACCAAAGGATCGATTCAACACAAGGTATAAAGTTCCATTTGTTGTTTTTATCTTGTGTTGATTCCAACTTAGGCTAATCTTGAGGTGTAGGTTGTTTTGGTGTTTATTTGCACTCTTTAGTTTGTTGCTCACTTTCTAACGCATATATTCGACCTATCACAACACCAAATAAAGGGTTTCCACCAACTGACTCTGGAAGGATGATTAGAGTTTGTAAAATAAATACTTAGAACAATCCCCAATAACATAATAATTGTTGTACAAGTGCAACATGCTTAAAGGAGAATAGGGGAACCCAAAACCTAAAGAAAAATGGAAACAAACCCAAACCTAAACTAAAGTAGACCTACACTAACCAAAAGCAAAAGACAAAACAAAGCAAAGCAAAAGAAACTATAGACATCAAAAATATACAGATTGATATCACACTTTGATCTACTAACATCGTTTCTTCCTAAATCATCCCTCAGTCTAATTATTTAATCAAATTCCCTTATCTGATTAAATTCATCAATATTCATCTCTTAATTAAATAAATTATTTTGTCTAATTAAGTCACTTTCCCTTGTTAATTAAATCAATTCATCTGATCTAATTATCCCTATTTAATTAAATAATCAATTTATTTGATTAAATCTCTAAAGTCTATCTATTAAATTAAATAAATTAAAACCTTATTTGATTTAATCTAACACTATCCCTTTTAATTAAATAAATCAAAATCTTTATTTAATTAGCCTCTTATCATATTCCTCTCTTTTTGATTTAAATTAATCCAAAAATCTAAATCAAATTGTCAAATCAGCTAAATATCCCCTTAAATTAATCAAATCCTGATTAATTTAATCCTAATCATTCAAATCCTCTAGATTTTGCAACTTGCACAATTAAATCATTTATTTGATTTAATAATTCCCTATTTACATTCAAAAAAGGCATCTAAGTGGGAATATTCCTCAAATTTGAAATCTCCCCCCAAAAGGACTTGTCCATCCAACAAAGCATTTAAAGCTCTTACATTGTCTCTTACATGTCTCCCACTTGGCATTTAACTCATTTTTCATCCCCCCTAAACATGTCATCTCATCAAATTCAAATTTCAAACTTGCACATGGATCAAAACTTGCTCAACCTTCATCCTCTCACATGTTGACAAGTGGCATCATATCATTGGTTGAATCTTTGTCCCACATTGATCAAATTTGGACATCTCTTCAACTTATCAATTTATAAATAAAGAGCTCATATCCTTATTTCATCATCCACAATTATGCAAAGTTACTATGCTAAAATACTTAGCAATCCTCATCCATCTCATTTAGCTAGGTTTTTTGCAGATTTTAGCTTGGAGCATTCATCAATCTTCATCAAAGTGGATCACAATCTTCATCAAATCATCAAAGCTAGCATTGGAGTTGGGAAAGGGCCAATTTCCACATCAAATTGGCACCAACTCCCTCAAGAGATCAAGAGTTTGCTTGCATTAGATAGGATTTAATTGTTTCATTTGTGTTCTTCATTTTCGTTTCTTATCTTTTGCAAATTTCAAATGGATTTCTTGAGGAATCATTTGTTTCTAACCTTGTGTTTGATCTAATTGTTTACATGTTTATTGTGTTTGTGCAAGGTCTAGATTCAAATGGTTCACAAAAACCAACACCTAAGCTAACTATTTACAAGGAAGAGCTGCTAGCAACTCAGGATAGGAAGTAATGCTTCAAATATTGCTCATTGATAGGGAACAAGACATCCTCTCTAGTGAGAGTTTTTAGGTAAAAAGTATTGTCTCCCAATATTTATGAAATCTAAAAGGGGCCAAGCCAAAGCTTATCAAATTTTCCATTCTTTCCTTTTCTGTCATGTGCTTTATCCCAATATAGGACCAAGTCAGAGATTCTAAAGGCTTTCACCTTAGCTTTTCTATCAAACCATCTCTTAATGACACCTTAATTTTTAGCAAAGTTTTCTAATGCTTCCTCCCTTTTCTCTTCAAGGTTCAAAAGTTTAACCAAATGGGCCTCACATCTATCCCCTTCATCATAGTAATCATTAATGAATTGCAAAGTGGGAATCTTCTACTGGATTGGGAATATTGGCTCCAAACCATACACAAGGTGATAGGGAGAGGTTCCTAGAGAGGCCTTATGTCTAGTGAGATCTACCCAAAGAGAAAATATGAGTTGTGTATGCCAATCCTTAGGATTCTTCTCTAACAATTTATAGATGATTGTTAAAAGATTCCTATTTGAGGATGCAGCCAGACTGTTTCTCTATTGATAATAATTAGAAGAAAATTTAATGATGATTCCATGATCAAAAGCCCATCCTGAATACTTTAAAGAAGCAAATGCAAGACCATTATCACAAGCCAAAGCAAATGGGAAACCAAAGCAATTGATAATACCTAATTCTTGAAAATTGATTACCACCTCAGATGTGCATTGTTTACAGGAAAGAGCTTCAATCCACCTAAGTTATGACGAGAATATACCTATGGCCTGCAAAGGAAGGTGGGTTGATTGGACCAATGAAGTGTGAGCCCCACTGTGCAAATGGTTTTACCTCTATTACTAGTTGAAGTGGAAGAGTTGAATACTTCTCCTTACTTGTAGTTTGACACACATGGTAGGTCCTCACATCGTTGTGTGCATCCTGTTATGCCTTGCATAACCACCCCATTTTATTCTGGAACAAAATGGGTCCCCCTTTTTCTTTCATTTTCTTTGCCTTTGGTTGCTTGGTTGGGTCTTAGGAGTTATTTTGTTTTTCTCCTAAGGTTTGTCTTTTGTTCTGTTGGAGTCAGATCCGGATCTAAATCTGAACATTGAACTCTATCAATGTTTCTCATCTAGGTTCCATCCCAACCCCGACTCCACCTTTCCCTTTGTTTCTTCTTTGGTTGGTCGTTTTCCTCTCCATTTTGTGTCCTGTGTCTTAGGAGTTTTCTCTCTTCCTTGGGTCTTTTGTTTTGTTCCGGTGGACGCGGGATCGGGACTTACATTGAACTTGGGAATACCTTCCAAGTTTTTTTCTGTTCCTTTCCCGGTTTTGGTTCCGCCTCTTTTTGCTTTTACCTTTGGTGTTTTTTCGTGTTGCTCTGGCGAATGCAGAATCGGAATTGGAACTGAAATCTGAAACTTTTTAAAGTTTTAGGTTCGCGATCCATTTCGGTCTCGGTTCCATGGGTCTTGTTCTTTTTGCTTTTGTTCCTTTCGTTTGGTCGTAGGGTGTTTTTCTTCCCTTCCCTTTTAATTTTTCATCCTTTTTTGATGTCTTGTTATTTGTTGTTGGAGGCAGATCAAGATGGAATCCAAACTTGAAACTTGGAAAGTTTCAGGGTCAACTTTGGTTCCAGTCCCGCCCCTGTTGTGGTTCGTTCGGGATCTTTTTTTCCTCGACCCCGATTGCATTTGTTCCCGGTTCCATCTTTGTTATGCCCCCGCCAGTTTTGAAGGTAAGGGTGTTTTTGGTTCTGATTCGGTTCCGCCTCCACTAGAGTTGAGTCTCTTTTTGCTAAGTATAATAAAGTGAGAGATGTATGAAAGGTGGGATGAATGATGATATCTTCTATGCTTTGAGGACTAATGGAGGCATTTGTGTTGCAGGATTAAATCATACACCTGATGATATTTCTCAAGGAACTCAGTTGGAAATCATACCTCAGTCACATTTGGTATAAAATTCCTAAAAGAAAGAATTCGGCGAGACCCTCCTGTTGTCTTGCCAACTAGTAGTGCGTTCTATTCGTTTGCAATACATCGATTGCCCAGACATTTTAGTTGCCATGATTTTTTTGTCTCGCTAATCGGAATGAGGTATCGGCGAAAGAAGGGTTGGTTGGGGAGAATGGAAGAGCTTGACATGATATCTTGCCGACTGGTGGTATTCTTGTTGACATTTTTTGTGCCTTCGGTGTAATGTGTTGAGCTCAATATGATGTCTTGATGAGTGTGATTGTCTCGGTGATGAAAGGGGATATCGCTATAACTTTGGCTGCCCATTGTGATGTCTCATCGACCTGATGGTGTCTTGCCAAAATAATTTGTGTTTGGAGAGAGGTCCTGCCGATTGATGGGGGTCTCAGTGAAAGGTTGTGGCTTTGGGGTAAGGTCTCACCGATGGGGTAAGGTCTCGCCGAAGTGAGATGGTTTTGGGGAGATGTCCTACCGACACGGGGGAGTCTCGCCGAAAGTTTTGAGTTCGGCATAATGTCTAGCCAAATGGTGGAAGTCTCGCTGAAACAAAATGGCCTCGGGAAGATGTCCTGCCAATTGTTGAATGTCTCACCGAAGGTTATGCCTTCGGTGTAATCTCTCACCGACGGGGCGAAGTCTCATCGAATGGGGATATCGCTATAACTTTGGCTGCCTGCTGTGATATCTTGCCGACCTGATGGTGTCTCGCCAAAGGATGAAGGGCTCGATATGAGGTCCTATCGAGAGAATAAAGTCTTGCTGATAGCGATGGATTCACCAATGGAAAAGGATATCAGTATGACTCTTAGTGCCTGCTATGACCTTTGGCCGATAATGATTGTATTGCCGATGGTTTTTTTTGATATCGATATAACTTTTGCATTCGATATGAGGTCTCAGCGATAGTTGTATACTATGCCGATGTTGCTGTAGAGTATAATCACATTGGGGAGACACGACTAGTGTCTCACCGACATGTGATTCTATTCGAATGACCTTTTGACTGCCTAGGAATCTTCCGTGGCATATGTTCAACCAATAAGAGAGAACTAAAGGTGAACCATTAGCAGTTTGGCTAATTGACTACCCCTATGAAGGAGATCAACAAAATGTGAACGGTATGGATTTGCTCTGTGAATAAAGCGATGGAGCAGCTCGGTGAACAATGGTGTGGGGATCTAATGGGGAAATCTGATGCCATTTCCAGAGGAGGTCAACATGCAGAAAGATCTCAAGCCGGAAGAAAGATAGAAAGGAAGAAACTAATTCACAAGGATAGCTGTGATCCCTATTGGAAAAAGGTAGATCAACATTAATGATAGTGCTTCAGAACATTCAAAGCAGCTCTGTAAGGAAGTTCGAGGGTGGACACAGAGACCAGAAGTTAATGCGATGGTTGCAAAAGATCTAAGCCTATCCCTAGAGCAATCCTTCACTGACATGGACACATTTAATGCAGTAGTAACTTGATTCAAAAGATCGAAGGGCAGATCTTTTTGAAGGCTGATATTTTGTAAACCCTAAAAATAGGGGCCAACACATTCTTTTTGGCACATTATGTATATATGGCATTTTTTCCTCTTTTATAGAGGGAGGACCATAGAATAGAGAAGAGAGAGTTTTTCTAAGGGATATAGGGATAAAGATAGAGGAGACAAAACATCATCCTGTTTCTTTGTAATGGGAGCTTCTCTTGTCTTCTTATTTAGGATTTTTCAGAGAATAGAGTAGGAGTTAGATTCAGCATAGACAGTGATGTATCTTTCAAGTTTTCTTAGTGTAGATGGAGATAATTTGAATACATAGGTTTTCTATACACTGGTGATTGTGCCAGATTTGTAAATGTTGTTTATCTATTTCACAAACAGTAGAAGCAACCAGATTTAAATCTACTTCATATTATGCTTTAGAATGGTATTTATCTTGGGTTAATCATTCGATTTGAGAAGCTTTCAAGGAATGAAACTTTATTTTATGTTTTGTTTAAATAGTGATTTGCAATCTGCTATTGAAATTAGCACTGTGAATGAATGAAACTGTGTGTTAATCACAAGTTAATTTTGTTCTGTAGTTTTAGTTAGGAATTCCTTGAAAGGTAATAGGTCTGGTTAAGTTGGATGAATTATCATTCTCTTCGGTTCCAAAGCTTTGATCTATCTTTTTTCTGTTTCTTTAAAAATCCTAGTTAAAGTAGGTTTGAATTTATGTTTGATCTTAGAACAATCCAGAAGCTCAACACCAGCAGGTCCCTTGAACATTATAGTTCACATGAACCATTAAGTGAAATCAGCATAGTCAAGAACCAATTACCAAGACCTTGGGAGTTAGATATCCATGTGTTATTCTTTCTCTTTTAGGAGAGAAGAATAGTAATATTCTATTTAACTATTGTTGTGCTCATCCGAACCATCAATAGGAAAATGGAGCTAGAAGGAGGGCCTCCTTGAGTAATTTTGGATTGTTGTGAGTTGGAGTGGGTCAGATCTTGGAAAACCCAGCTCTAATGGGTAGCCCTTTGCATACACCGGGACTTGTCCCTGAAATGCCTAGTCATTTGTATGATAGGATTCCTTTATTTTTCCCTAGCACTGGGAAAAATTATTCTCAACATGTCAAAACTTGCAGGTGTATATTCATTTTTCTCCAGATTCAGCATCAGGATATCATCTACCAATTAGTTGTCAAAACACTTCAAGGTACAACAAGGCATTGGTATGATATTCTGCCACCAGATTCTATTTGTTCATGGATAGAATTTAAAATCTTATTTTTAGATCAGTTTCATCCTCATGCACATGCACTACATCCTTTACATGAATTTGCAACTACAAAAAGGATACCATTAGAACACATTTATCAATTTAATCACAGATTTTTTTTATGTATCAAAGGGTTCAATCTTTAGATTTGGTTGTTGATGATCATATACTGATAGAACATTATTATTGGGGTTTAAACCCCTCATTTACAACCAAATTCAAACGTTGTGGTTAGGCTACATCCTTGCATGATGCATTGAGAAAAGCTCTCTTATTGGCACAATTTGGACATGACTCTAGAAATTCAAATAGCCAAACTCAGGGTTATAATCCTCTTGTGCTTGCAAAATTCCATCATCTGCACCTTTATGTCACTTCACTCACCATCCCTACCTAGGTGCAATCATTCTCACCGAGCAGCTACAACCTTCCTAAGGTTCCAAGCACCACATTACCCAACACCCCGTATCAGGTCGATCACACACAAGACCGCTGGGAGAACTTATCTCGTCAAAATCCAATCACAAAGTTAAGCACTCCCCTTGTCAATGAAGTTGTGACCATATCATCTCTTTTCAGTCATATTCCAAAGCATAGTCTATTACATCACAATGAAGTTATAGATAAAACATTCGATGAGCCAAAATATAATTTTAATGACTTGTTTGGTAAAAAGCATGAAATGGATGTAAATTTAGAGCATAATGGAAATCTTAAGATATAATCTAGCTTTGTTGAAAATGTTAGTATTAATGATGGCTTTGAAGGAGATGATGTATTAATGCAGGATTGTTGTCAGGAGAAATCAACAATGCCTTCCAACAATTTGAACAACTCTTCTGATCAAGATGAGGATTAGGGTGATGAGGGATGGACAAGGGAACATGGTTCATGTTGGATTGATGTCCCTTGTATGCAAAATCGAATAAGGGAGAAAT
>VDFB02000017.1:476685240-476718413 GCA_007258455.2 Sequoia sempervirens | reverse complement strand
TCAAATATTTTTTACATTGAATCAATGAATAATAAATGTCTAACCCTCCTAGGATTGAATCATTAACATTTCATGATGGATCTGAATTAAACAAGTTGGTCGACAATCTTAGACATCATTCATCCTTATCAATCTCGTAAGCATGAAACTAGGGTTTTGATTTATCATTTATAAGAGAGAGACAATCCAAAATCTTGATATCAATCATGAAAATAGAATGCAATGAGTGAGTCCTAAGAATTTTCAACAAATCTCATTCACATAATGCATACAAATCGAAGCTATATTTCAACTTTTAGAATAATCATTTTAAAGAACAATAAACCCTAGGTAGTGGAACAAAACACAATCCTAAATTAAACAAATGAATTCACCACATGAGAATTAAAAAAGAAAGCTTTAAATGAAGTAAAGCCACCTGAGAAAAACCAAAAGCATACCTAGAAATGGCACACAATAGAGGAAGATGCAATGGTAGACTGAAAGTGGAAAGACTCAAACCCTAGAATGATACTTTAGAGAGAACAATCCTAACGTTGAAGCTCAAATCGAATGCAAGATAATGGAGAATCTTCTTAGCTTCAAGCACTCAAGAATGCAAAATGACCAAATGACCACTCAAACCTCATTTTATTTCCAAACTAACCCTTTAAAACTCATCAATTTAAGCAATAAATGCTCACTCGTATGTTTGTAGGAAACTCAAAAACCCGATGGGAGCTTAGAATTGGGTTATCCAAGGTAGCATGGATTACCCAAATGGATTAAGGTTTGGGTAATCTGAGGTACCTTGGAATTACTGAACCTTCTCCACACTTAACCAATTCTACTTCAAAATCAAAGTTTTGACTATTGATCGACCAAACAATCATCATGAAGTTGTAAAATGACATCTCAAATTCAGATTTATCGTTGAGTGCTTGGGCCAAACAATACCAAGACCAAGAGACTTATCCTTTAAGGGGATTTAATGAGCAAGACATCTCTAAATTCCTCTATCAAGATGAATGACCTATTCATATTCTTCCCATGGAAGATGACAACAAAGGCCTACAACTAATGTAGAGTATGGGGCATAACAAGAATGAGAAACTAGGACAAAATGGCAATGGTTTACTAGAACCTATCATGCCTAAGAAATGACTAAAGAATCTTGGATTAGGTTGTACTACTAGTAAAGTCACACTTATTGGCGAAGGTATTGCCGCTAAACAAGTTGAGGCTTCCTCTTGGTTACCTACATTGTGTGATACAACCTTAGATGACTTTCCCCTTGATGTTGCTAACCTATTTGAGAACAACACCCTCTTCATGATATCCATATCATCCTTTATCTCAAACAACCAACCAATTGAAATATGCCTAGTATACCCGCAACTCATTGACATGGACCAAATAGGACCACCTGTTCTAGATTTATTCAAAAAAATGAAGTGATCTCATAATTCATGGGAATCTAAGACAACCTATCCTGGGCAGATCACAAAGAAGGCTTTGAAATAGAGCTCAATACAAGAGCATACTATGGGGAGATGATTGAATCCTTCAGGCACAAAATAAATGAAATGTAATTAACATGCAAATCCTTGAGTGAAAACCACCTAGTGGCACTCTTTGGTCCCAAAATAGTAAAAACAAAGGACACATCTGATGGTGAGAACCTCTCTGAGGCACCCAAGGATGAGGGATTCTATCTCCCCCCTAGTGCAATACATCTAGAGAAGTCAGCAGTACTAGTATAAAAGGCTACTCCAGTCAATGTGGGAACATAAGAAGCACCTAAGATCACTTTTTATGTTGAATCCTTGCTAGATGAAGAACAAAAGAACCTTGCAACATTCCTTAAAGAGAGAAGAGCCAAATTTGCGTGGTCATACACATATATGCTAGGCCTTGATCTAGAAGTGGTTGTACATCACTTAGTAGTTTATCCCAATACCAAACCAGTAAAACAAAAATTAAGGAAGATGCACCCTTAGATAGCACTCGGTTAAACTGGAACTACAAAAGCTTCTTGACGTTGGATTCATCCAACCAATAGATTATCCTAAGTGGTTTTCAAACCTGGTACCGGTCTCAAAACCCACTAGGGGCATCAAAAAATGCACTGATTTTAGAGATCTGAACAAGGAATGTTCGAAGGATGATTTCCCTCTTCCCAACATTGATCTCATTGTGGATTTAATAGTTGGGCATGAAATGTTGTCACTCATGGATGGATTTTTAGGCTACAATCACATCATAATCGCTAAAGAGGATCAATATAAAACTGTCTTTACTTTTCCATGGGGAACTTAATGGTGGAATGTGATGCCATTTGGGTTGAAGAATGTAGGAGCTACTTATCAAAGACCAATGACCCTCATCTTTCACGACATGGTCCACAAAATAGTTGAAGATTATGTGGATGATATTTTGGCAAAATCAAAGAAGAGGAATGAGCACATACAAGTCCTAGAACCTATCTTTGATAGACTTGAAGAATACAAGGTATGACTAAATCCAAAAAAGTGTGCATTTAGGGTCACATTAGGGAAACTTCTTGGCTTTATCATTTCACAAAGAGGGATATAAATTTGATCCAACAAAGGTAAAACCCATCCTAGAAATGGAACCACCACATACATTGAAATAGATGAAAAGATTACAAGGAAGGTTGTAGTCCATCAAAAGGTTCATAGCCCAGCTATCAGATAAGATTCATCCCTTTTCATATCTTCTCCATAAAGGGATAAATTACAAATGGGATGGAAAATGTAATAAATATTTCTAGAAGATCAAGTATTATCTACTAACACCTCCAATTCTCATGCTACTAATACCAAACAAGCCATTGATCCTGTACATCTCAATAACATTAGCAACACTAGGAGGTCTTTTAGCACAAGATGATGAGAATAGAAAATAAAGAGCCATATACTACATTAGCAGGACCTTGATAGGCTATGAGATGAACTATTCACCCAGTGAGAAAGTATTCCTAGTAGTAGTTTTTCCTTCACAAAATTTAAGAAATTACATGTTGTCACAACAAATCAAGCTCATCACAAAATTTGATCCATTAAAATATTTGTTATCAAAAGCAACCCTCATGGGACAAATAACTAAATGGGTAATGGTCTTGATAGAGTTTGGCATAGAGTAGCAGATGCCATGGAAACAATTAGGTCATTGCTGGTCCTGAATCCTCGTGGTACCATGAAATATTTACTTATCTTAACAGAGGAACCCTTCCATTGGATATCACCTTAATCTTAAAAAGACCTTAGAAAAAAAGGCATCCTAATTGGTGATCCTAGGTGATACCCTTTACTGTTGAAGCATTGAAGGGACATTACTATGAAGTTTTAACTAAGAGGAAGCCTTAACTACCTTAACAAAATTACACGATGGCATATGTGGGTCCCATACTAGTGGTATGACCTTAGCTAAGAAACTATTGAGGATAGGGTACTATTGGCCAACCATGGAAAATGAAGCTCATCAATATGTGCATTAGTGCATCCAATGTCAATAGTATGGGGATCTGATTCATGCTCTAGCTCAATAGTTGCAACCAATGATCACACCATGGCCTTTTTCAAAATGGGGACTTGACCTCATAGGGAAAATCACTCCAACCTTATCCAATGGCCATAAGTTTATCATAACTGCCACTAAGTACTTTACTAAGTGGGCTGAAGCCATTCCTATGACCTACATAACATGGAAGCAGATAGTTGAGTTTATCCTAAATTACCTAATTTTCTATTATGTTGTTCCACTAATCCTCATCTCAGATAATGGGACACCATTCAAGAATTAGGATGTAAAAGAGTTGTGCCAAATATTCAATATCCAACACCAATTCTCTACCCCGTACTATCCCCAAGGAAATGACCAAGCAGAAGCAACAAACAAAACTATCCTAAAAATCCTAAAGAAAATAGTTAATGAAACTGGTTGTGATTGACATCTACAGCTAAATCCTACTCTTTGGGCTTATCAAATTAGTATCTAGACGCCTACAGGTGCAACCCCTTTCTCCCTAGTCTATGGATCAAAATCCATCTTTTCTATTGAGGTTGAGCTCCCATCATTGCAAGTGTCACTGAAGGATTTGATAACTGAGGAAGAATACAGAGTGTCTCGACTGAATAAGCTAGAATTCCTAGATGAACGTTGTCTTGATGCCCTTAATCACTTGAAAGTATATCAAAATTGACTAAAACATAGCTATAACAATAGAATAAAATGTCATTTGTTCCAAGTAGGTGATCTTATCCTTCTTAAATCCAAATAAGAAGAACTCTTCCATCGCCATTAAGTTCGGTTTCCACCCGAAGTTAATCCCTCGTCACTAAAATGCCATGATCAAGAGCATAATTAACCGGCCAACCCCGAGATGAATCACGGCAGGACAATCAATAGCTGCATCTCAAAAATTTTTGCGTTACGAAGTGCAAGCAATCCTGTGAAAAATTAAAAAAAATGATAAAATCCAAAAAAAAGAGGAAAAAGGGACGAAAAGTAAAGAAAAAATCATCCTCTCATCCACTTCGTTGGTTCTTTGGAAAAGTACCTTGGTGAAACTGAAAAACATGCACCCAGGATAAATAAATCATTCCCACCCACCTTTGGCTCCTTTTGACCTATCATCTCTTTGCATCACCATTCATCCCCATCCGCATCTTTATATGGCTTGTCACCGAAGGTATCATGAAACTCTTTAGCACTACTTCAGCATAAGTCTTCTAAGCAATAATCTATTTTATCCCACTTTAATTGGCGAGCCTTAATATATCGCTGACCGGGGAATTTCAAGTTGCTATGCAACGCCAATCAAAATTTACATCTCTTGAGGCTTCGCTGACATCTTATCTAAAAACAAAAACATTCAAATATTATCCAAAAAATCCAAAAACATTTGCAAAATCTTGTACAACAAAAATATAATTTTTTTTAGAAAATTATAAAGGAAAAATCCTTAACATTAAAAAAACATCAAAACCCTAAAAAGGTCAAACATCAAAAATCCAAAAAAAAATCTCTTTGTCAAACTACATTGTCTTTGAGCTTGAACATAGGCAAGGCCATGATTGATGTGGCCTCGAGACACCCTAGGTTAGTCCTTAGCAATCTATTGTAAATAGTTGTTGTCTCTCATCTGTTCATACCTTTTTCTTGTAAATGGGTCAAGTCAATTGAACTATGAGGTCTCTACATGTATAATGTAGGTAAGGCTAATATTTGATAAGCCCTTGAAGCCCCTAGGATAGGTCTTTAGGTTAGGTTCTTAGTCGAAACTCATAAATTCTTAGAAAATCCAAAAACATCTAAATAAACTCTCAGAAAATACCAAAACATCCAAATACTCATAAAACACAAAAAACTTCCAAATATTTAGAAAACCCCAAAACATTAAAACATCTTGAAAATCCAGAAACATCCAAATATTAAGAAAACACAAAAAAAATTGAAAATGGAAAACATAAAAAGCAATAGAAAACATTCAAAAGACCTAAAATGCCTCAAATATTTAGAAATCTCTAAATAGCGTTAGAAAATCCAAAGATCCTAAACATTTGCATAAACATTCAAAAAGACCAAAAATAGCCTCAAAACATTTTCAAAATACCAAAAACATTCAAATATTCCATAAAATCCAAAACCCATCCATCCCATCTTGCTTTCACTTGCAATAAAATTTCACCCATAATAAGTCAATCATCACTTTCAACCTTTGGAAAATCAAGTAGAAAACAAGTATAGCAAGTCATAAAGTGCAAACCTAAAAGTCCAAAATCTAAAGTCTAAATCATAGGTAAATGCGCCAGTGAATTTTATGGAAACGTCTCATCTTAGCATCGCTATCCTAACATCAAACAAACCTCTAATCAACATGTCCTAGGATGTATCATTCCTATAATAGAAATAAACATTAGATATCACCTCAACTAAACTTGAACTAGGAAAGAGCTATAGAAAACACTAACTGATTGTCTTTGATATTTTCTTATGATTTATCTTAATGACCCATTCCAAGGACCTCTCGATGATGTCTATTTAGAATTATTTAGAGAGAAAGGAATAGGGAATTGATCATTATCTTTCATTTTTTGTGCTTGTGGATACTCTTGTAAAATAATAGTGGTGAATACTTGCTTAGTTGTGTGTAGGAATGTCGTTTGGAGTATGTTGTTGACTATTGCATATGCTTTGGTCCAATATATTCTAAGCTTCTAACTTGCATTCCAACAATATTTCCATATGTCAAGATGTGAACATGAACTATCCTATTTGTTTGTTGAGTCAAAGTCCATTACACTAGATACAACACCATCCTAGTTATCAATATTTTGATGCATCGTGTCTATATGTTATATCAAAAAATAAGGAACAACGGAAAATCCCAATCCTGAAGTGTGAGCACCCATCCTACGTTTTGTATTATCTTGTCACCATCTCTAATAAACTCTTGATGGATCAAGGACTTGTTGGATGTTTTGAAGAAATTATCATTATCGATAGTCACTCATTATTTATTCTATCTTCTCTTTGTGCTAACTTGGTATCATGATAGTCAACAAAAACATCATCAATGCATCCACCTTACATCCAAAATCCATCAACATGCATGCATATCATAATCAAAGAATCTTATATCATTGTATATCATAAGAATTTGCATCCATACATATGCATAAATCATCATAAAACATGTATAGAAAATATACAACAAAAAGAAACGCATCCACATCATGTGCATCCATATCATTTGCATATCATAATCATTCATCCATATCATATCATGAAAATATAATGAAAAAGAACATAACATTGCATCCATCCATATAATGATCATCATAGGCATAAAATAAAGTGCATCCATACATCATCCATACATGAAATAAAGTCAACACATCATAACATGAATCATCTGTATCCATATCATATATATATATCAATAAATGTGTCATGGTACAAAATTTGAGTCAGTGTATGTACATCAATGATAAGTACAAATATCCATGAGGCTATCAAAAAGGAGCCCATGAATGTATATCAATGATAAAGAATGGGGAAAAATAAAAAAGTGTCTATACATCAAAAAGCTAGCCCTGGTGGCTACTACCCTCTCCAACCTATCTCTTAGGTTGATCCTCTACATAGGGATGCACATCACTATGCTGTGAAAATACTAGCTAACGAAGAGCCACTAGAACATCTCGATGATAGTGTTGCCTATAATATGTAGCCTTTGTTACAACCTATCTAGTCCAACCATGTAGAAATAGTCCAACCATCTATGTCTGCTACAATAACCTCGATCTACTATCACCTCACCACCTCTTGATCTCTCTCACTAGTGATAGCCTGTAATCTCTATAGTGCCACATCTCTCTCTTAGCTGTTACCATGATCACCTATTGTCGAACTTGGTCTCGCTCAGCAATCAAAGCCAAAACCTATTGGTGGGCATGTTCTTTCTCACCAATCAATGCTTGCACTTGCTAAATTTGTACAACTCATGCATCTGGTGGTGGCGGTCTTGGTACTACATGTTGCTATGGTCCATGGTGCTAAAATATTGGAAGCTGCTACACAATTGGAGGAGGTCCTAGAACCTGTCCATCATGGCCATCTTGGCCACCCTGTCCTTTGCCCTTGGTATCTCTTCCTCATGGTCTCCCTCTGGCAGGTGCACCTACTGGATCTATAAATCATCATAGTTGGACAAACCATGCATCATAAGCTGGAGTGGTCTATGCTATGGGTTGACCCTAATCATATGCCCAAGGTTGAGCAACCAACTATTAGAAGTTATCAATGTGCTCTAGAATTGGAATTGTTGGTCCCCATGTGGGAACCTCTCTATATGATCTAGCAAAAATGGCTCTATAGGCATCATTAGGCCTATCCTATACATTACCAAATTGTCTAGCTACCCTCTATGTAATGGGTCTTTTTGGTGAAGTAAAGCTGTTGAATATCATCAAACCATGGTGGCATCTACAACCATGGGCACCAATGGAACATAGTCATATCATCACTCAACTGTCTCCAATACAGGAGCCCAATCTATCCAAAATGCCTAGTGTGATGGCACCTCAATATATCAATATGACAGGATCATCTTACTCCATGTTTGCCATTTGTACAATGGGCCAAAGAATGGCAATGTGCTCCCATGCCCAAATATGAAGAAGAGTAACACTTGCACCAAGGGCTCTCCCATCACAGTAAACAAAATCATGCAAATCATGATATAGGGAGGCCAACATCATGGGATCCAACACAAAAAAAGCCTCCTATACAACATCTACTGCCACACCAAACCCCATCCTAGACTGAAGAATCTATTGTGTCTCTCTGGAGCCACCAAACCTAAAATGATGGTTGCAACGATCAATTTGAAGGTCGGAACCTGACCTTAGTATGTCTCTAAATCAATTTTCAAGGTGAATAATACAATCTGGTCCATCTCCATCACCTCAAAGAATGCATCAAATCCAACATGAGGGTCATAAATCACACGATCGCCATGGATAGGCTATCACAATATCCACCACATGTTCTCCAAAGTAACTTTCACCTCCCCCATCACAAGGTGGAAGGATGAGGTCTCATTGTGCCATCTCTTGCACAGAGCTGTCATCAAAGCCAAATGGATCCTAATCATAGGTGTGTATGTGATGAACCACAATCCAATCTCTCCTAGGTTCTCCTAGTTCAACTTTGACAGATCACCTAATCTCTAAAGAACAATGGGCCTGTGCTCCATCGACATAAATGGTGGGAAGACCTCCTGCACCCATGAAGTACACGACTTTTGAAAATCATCAAAATTTGAAGTTATTTGGAATTTCCAGCTCAAAAAACACAATAGTGTCACTACTTAAAATAGCATTGCTATATTCAAAATTCAAATAGCAATGCTCGATGCATTTCAAATTTCAAATTGGAAAATGTGTTGCCAGACAAGCTGGCATCACAATTTATCTTCTGGCATGACCTAACCCTAACTTTTAAATTGGCAAGTGTGTCGCTAGATAAGTCTGTATCGCCATTTAAGAATTGAAATCCTAATTTCAAATTGAGAAAAGCACTGCCATATACATATGCATCGCTATATATCATTTGGGCATCGGTGATTTAAGTTTGGGTGTCGCTATATAGCAACGTTGCCAAAAGCTAAATTCTAATGCCTAATAAATGCATCAAAATTTCAAATTTTAAATCAGGTTTCGAATCATATACCAATGGTCCTGCACCTAGAAGACGTTGGAACTCACAAACTTGATTAGAGATGTGTCGGGGAAGCTCATGATGTGCCATTTTGTCGAAGGGTCAGAGCTCAAATTGCAAGAATTTGTTAAGTGTGAATGCACAAATGAATTGAAAATGACCCCTCTTGGCCTATTTAAGCTAGAAAATTAGGGCTTTTGCCCTAATTTAACTTTAATAATGGGGTTTATTATCATTTTCACAAATTTTACCAATCTCAACCTAAATTTGCATCGCTTTTTGCATTTTTGCATTATTCTTGCATCTTGGAGCCTTTCTAGACCCTTGGGGTGGCTTTTGAATTTTTATTGAGAAATCAATCCAAAATTCAAAATTTATGCCAGATTTCTCAAGGGGGAAGGGAATCAGTTTTATCCTTCCATTGGGGCATCTAAAAAATTAGAATTTTTTTATTTTTTGATTTGGGCAACATTTTTAATTTGAAAAGCGTTATTCTTTGAATTGAAGCAGTAGGTACCTCACTTCAAAGAGGGGGAAAATGTAGACACTAAAAAATGTCCTAATTGATGTCATACATTTAAATCAGATTTACTAACATCATTTCCTCTTTAATCCATCCTCTTTTTGCTTAATTGATTTAATTAGCCTATCTAATTAATTAATTGCATCATTTTCATCTATTTGGCCTAATTAATTGAATTGGGTTCATTCATCTCTTTTCACAGTAACACTTCATCTCATTAAATTAAATAAATTAGAATATTTATTTTGATCTCCTCAGTCATCTTATTTAATTAAATAACCCTAAGTTATTTAATTAAATATCTTTTCCCCCCTCCTCTATTTATTAAATCATCTAATTTAATAAATGTATCTTAATTCTTCTAATTCCCTGATTGCATAAATTAAATCTAGTTTAATTAGCAATTAGACTAATTTTCTTCTAAGAAAATGGAATATTCCCATGGAATACTCTTTATCCTTTTTTGCAAAATTAAAAATTTGTTTTAATTTGTAAATTAAATACTTTTTCCTCACCCAAAAGGAATATTCTCTCTCCTCCAATCAACTCACTTGGCTTCTTGAACAAGCTAAACCTTCAACCTCTTTAGCAAGTTACCTTTGACCTATGTGGGCAATTTAAAAGTGTGTTTGTTTAAGGCAAGTGTGAGCCTTTGATTAACTTTCATCATGCATTCTCATCCGTTGATGAGAATCCATGATCCATTCCTCTTCTCCTTCATCTTGGACCATTTATTAAGCTTTTTGATCTCAACCACTCATTCCTCATTTGCTCTCCTCTAAATAGATCACTATTTTGAGACTAATAGATCCATCTTTTATTGCAAACTTATTATGTTGAATTTACTCACATACACACTCATATTTTACTCACTATTTAGCTTGTTTTAGTTCATTTTAATTGCATACTAGCTTAAAGCATCCATTAATGGCTTCCATGCATCCATAGATTAGTTTTTATATGAATTAGGGTTTTCACTTTTTAGCATAATTTTAGCTTAGATTAGCTTAGAAATAGTATAATTAGATCATTTGTAGCATAAAATCATGGTAAATTATCTTGCATCATGTTCATTTTAGCATAAATTAGGTTTTTGTGCACCAAACACCATGGTTTCATCTATTCTATTCCATAGAATTGATTGAAACAAGCTCACTAATCACAGGATTAGGAAAGGGTTGTCGTTCCACATCAACATGACACGAATTCCACAAGATAAGTTTTAGATGGATTAGAATAGATGTTTTGAAAGATTTAATAATTTAGTATGTTAGGTTTTGATGAAATGTTTAATTTCAATTCTGTTTGATTGATCTTGTTGAGATTCGAGTATTAGTGGCTCCATTATGCTTCGATTCTTCATGGATCAAGCATAATTTGGCCCATACCGGTATTTTCGCATCAAAATGTCTAAGGTGATTATTCAAGTTAGTTTTAATTGTTTATTTTTTTTGCATAATATTCAAATTCATCTTGTATGTTGTGTTAGACTAGATCTTTATATGTATGTAATGTTCTAGAAGTTATATCATAAGTGCATTTAATTTAACATAGCATACTCAATCACAATATAGTATCTAATGTAAACATAAGAGTTTTGATTAGATCAAATAATATTTATATCATGGAGACATTTATTAAATACTCTAAGGATTGTTTAATAAACCACATTTAAATCTAATTCAAGAGAAGTTCATTAGAAAAAACTATTGGAACACAATAGTCTACTAAGAGGGGGGGTGAACTAGTAGATACTAAAATGTTTAGCCTTTACTTCCTAAGAGTAGTTGCAATAATTAATAGCTACATGTGTAGATTAAAAATAGAAATATAATAAGCATATGTACATAAACATAATCAACACATAACAATAGATGTATGTGGAAAACCCAAGATGGGAAAAATCATGGTGAGAAAATGTTGCTAGGAGCAACTGTCCTAATACAACTTCACAATGAAATCCTTTGTTACAATGTTTAAGGGCACCAACCCTAAGGAGACACCTATCCCTTGAACTGAGAACCAACTCAATTATCTCATGGCACCAACCAATTAGATTTACAAATATGAAAATGATTACAATTTTTTCCTAAGGAACTCTTATCAATGTTATAGCTAACTCCTATAAATGCTCAACTATCTATGCCTAATCTTGCAACTCTTCTTTGCACTATGCTCCTTCAGCTCTATTCTTCTTTATTAAGTACATTCTTTGTCTACTTAATTTCACCCTACATTTTTCTCTGTAGCTCTATTTTCTTAACTTGGCATATTCTCCAAATAACTCAAAAACCTTGAGGTACTCTTCACTCTACTCACTTATCTCCCTCTCTCTCTTAAACACTCTATTCAACTATTTTGTTTAGGGTTTTATCATCATAATTTCCTTAGGATTTTCCTCAACTAATCGGATCATCTTATGGGGTAATATCTTCTTTAATGATGCCAAATTTACATTGAGCCACACAAAATTAATTTCTGGTGCAGATAACTTTTTTCTTTATCATCATCCCAAATCCTAAAATAGGATATGCAGTTACTAGTTTCTCCTAATCCTTCAATCTGATCTTGATCTTTTGATTTGTGACAACGTGTACCATCATTTGGTGCAAAAAATCACATTACATCTGTTGTTGAGGTAGTTAAACCAATAAATTTCCAGCTCTAACTTGGTTTGCAACTAAAACCCTATTTACACTCAGTTAGTCATTTATGATTTTTTTGTTTAAATCTGGATCATTGATCTCTAACCTTCATGCCCCGATCCTATGATCTTCATTCAATTTCACAGCTATAAACCACAACCATCTAATAAGCGGTCATTTAAATCTCCACCATTGACAATGTATCTAAAGATATTCAACGATCTTCATTGGATTGTCAATCAATCAATCAGAGTCATCCCCTATTGTCCCGTTAGAGCTGAAAATGGGCTCACAAGATCTTCATGGGTAGACAGGCTTGTTCCAAGTGTCACTTTCCTTATCACTAATCCTCCAACTACTCCAATTGCTTTGTTTCACAACAATGATGTGAAACAATGATGCTACATGTCGAATAATCTAACAAGGTTCAAAATGATAATATCGTGCACCATTAGATTGAAAATGTTTGATCTACACCATTCCCCATTTCCCCCAAAGATAGGGATGGGTCCCATCATATGTGCCATGGGCTAGCAAGAACCATTAGATTTTCCACCTCACTGTAATCTTAGCTATCAATCTAATTCATTCCTACCAATTGTCTAGGATGACATCATGTACCCAACGCTTTGTCTACTACACTGTAGGTCCCATTGTCCATCATGGATTACTTTCACCAATCCCATGTCCTTGTGGGATTTAGCTGGGACCCACCACAATCTCAATGGGCTGGTGGGGAGACCATTAGATCTTATAGCCTTAACCAACACTATTGATCTCACCAAGAGGAAATATTTGTGCAATACTTTAGGAAATATTTAAATGCCACAAATATTTGCTCGACTGCTGATAATTGCTAGGTGAAGAGGCTGGTCACCCACACGACATAATAGGATTAAGATATTACTTAAGCAACTTGCGACTAATGAATACTAGTCACCATCAAATAATAAACATTGTTTTGATGCCATGCTTGTTTTTACTTATGGTTTAACCCACAAACAATCATTTTCTGAGCATGGCCTTCAACCTCTAGTCCTGCCAAACATATTTCTAAGATGCTCTCATAAAACCCATGAAAAATCACGGTCAGATTATGCTCATCTCACATCTGACCCCCTTTTGACATCAATGACAACAATATGCCAACAATCTCCCCCTTTTTCATTTATGGAAAAACTAAATGTTCATACCAATGGGCTTCTGGTTCTGATACCAACTGAAATCAATTAAGACTTGTAACATTTTGAGCTTTGTACCAATTTGACACACAAATGCTCATCTTGTACAATTGAGCATTTGATTGCAAATAATCTCCCCCTTTGACATCAATGGAAAAGGGAAGAATCCCCCTAACACATTACTCCCCCTATGAAAATCAATTTCAAGAGAGAATGGGAATCTTAATTATTAAACCATCAAGTCATTAGAAATTTGTACAAAAATGGATACTTGACTTGATGTGTCCATTCAAATTTTAGGAATGAATGAAAGATTGATGAAACTCCCCTAGACTTGTACCTCATCACTATTAACTAGTGATATGATATGGGAGGAATAACTCCCAACTTTTGCCTCAGATATTCAAATTATTCCTTGGGAAGAGGCTTGGTGAAAATTTTAGCTAATTATTCCTTTGTGGGGACATACTCCATACCATTTTCCTTATTAGCAACCTTCTCTCTTATGAAGTGATACTTAATAGATATTTACTTTTTTTTAGAATGCATCACTAGATTATTTATGTTTATTGTACTTGAATTATCACAAAGAATTGAGTTAGGTTTTTTGTACTCAATCTTGATGTCTTTGAGTGTTTGTTTCATCCATAGAACCTGAGTGCAACATGCTATTACTGCCACATACTTTTCTTTAGCAGTGGATAGAGTGACCGATTCTTGTTTCTTTTTCATCCAAGAAACTAACTTGTTTCCCAAGAAGAATTCTCTGCCATTGATGCTCTTTCTATCATCGATACTTTCTGCCCAATCAACATCTATATATGTAGTTAGAGAAAATTCCTTGCTCTTGGATTACCATAGTTTATAGTCAACAGTACTCTTGATGTATCTAAAAATTCTTTTTACAACATAGACATGTGACTCTCTTGGGGCAGCCTGAAATATTGCTACTAAACACACTACTTGCATAATGTCTATCCTTGATGCAGTTAAATACAACAAGCTTCCAATCATCAACCTATACACTGTCTGACTTTTCTCAGGTGATTCATCTATTTTGACTAACTTGCAACTAGTTATCATGGAGGTATTGATTGGTCTATTGTATTCCATGCCAAATTTCTTGAGCATCTTCTTAGCATAATTAGTCTAAGATATGAATATCCCATTATCAGTTTGTGCAGTTTGCAAGCCAATGAAAAATGACAATTCACCCAACAATGACTTATCAAATTCATTTTACATGTGTGTAGCAAATACTTTACACAATTTTTCATTTCTACCACCAAAAATGATGTCATCCACATAAACAACAAATATAATCATGTGCTCACTTTCCAATTTGAAATATAGGTTATGGTTTGCACATCCCTTGTTGAATCCTTGTTGTTGCAAGTATTTGTCTAATCTTAAATACCATGCTCTAGGTTATTATTTTAGACCATAGGGTGGGTGCATGAAGTTGGGTTACACTTTTATGGCCAATTCCAAAAAAAATTTAAAAATGACATAATGCGAGCGCGTTATAATGTGCTCACGTTATGTCATTTTAAAAGAAAAAAAAGTGAAAGTGATTCATTTTCTATTGTCTATTTTTTTGCTCTGCCTGCAACCAAAAACCCTCATTTTCATGCCCACATTCTAGGAGGAGACATTCTACAAAATTCATCAACAAAAATTGATTTTTCTTTGCAAAGATGGCACCACGATGATGAAGAGGTGCCAGAGGTAAGTATTGTTTGCTATTTGTTTTAAATTTCTTAGTTTCAAGTTGATTTTGTTTGTTTTAGGTTAGATTTGATTTTTAAAAAAAAAATTGTAGGAGATGCAAATGATCCTGTAAATCCTGTAAATCCTCAACAAGAAGATCAAGCAAATCCTCAACAACAAAATCAACCTCCCCCATCGATCACTCAACATCCTTCTGGCACTCAACAAAATTTGAGGAGTGAAAATGAGAACAACAAAAAAAAATTTGAGGATTTTATTAGTAGGTTGAGTGATACAAATGCTTCAACCATAGAAAGAATGACCCTAGAAAACTCAATGAAAGAGATGTTAAAAAATGTAGATTCAATTACCCAACAAATAATTGGATGGTAAGATAGGAGGTAGGTAGCTAGGACATATTATGTAGATAAACTATCATATAAACAAGTAAAAGATTTAAAAATTACTAAAGGTGATTTGTGCTCTTTATTCACTTACCCTAGAACACATCAAAATCTTAGCCTCAATGCGAAGAGGTTTCCTATTCATTGGTGCCACCACCAAGAGATTAGGAACCATTTTTATGATAGGTGGTACTTCGTCTTTGATTACCCACTGTGCAACAATTGTGAAGTCCCCCAATATTTTCTTAGGAAACTATACAGTGAGTTCATATTGAACCAAATCCCAAATTATTTTGATATGAGGAAGTTCTAGGGGAGAGGTGGGGGGTCGGCTCAGGATAGGCCCACTACATAGCTGGATCCTGTGTGGCAAGGGAGACAACCTCTTGCTAGGCTGCCTCGTGAGCACATTATTATGCTTGCCATTGTGAAGGAGAGTGCCAATGTAGAGACATTGCATGCGATCAACACTTTGACCTAGAGTGTCATCCATCATACTAGCCCTATTGTACTACACCATCCAGGGGAGTCTTTAGGTGGTGCCCTTCAAACCCATGTGTGTCAATCTTGCAGGGCGACTTGTTCATATGACCCCATCGGCACTCAGGAGGCTGCTACATAGGATCCATATGCTACTACACAAGATCCGTATGCATCTACGAGTATGGAGAGGACAATTGACATTTTGCATCATACATATGGAATTGATAGTCAGGTAAAAGTTAGCATGTTCATTGAATTTAATTTATTAAATTTTGATTTTGAAATGCAAGATTAACTAATTTCGTTTTATTATTTTAATAAAATTGCAGGGTCATAGTGTTGAGACTGGATACCCCAGTCCTCCACCTACTTATTTCTGCAGTACACCTATCAGTGGGGTATGTAACTAGTAAATAGTTATAAATTTATTACATGTTAATATCATTGTTTTACGAATGGTATTTTAATATGTGATTTTGGATGTTGAACAAGCTAATATTGGAGGTTTCAAGAAAACACCGCCTAGTGCCAATGGATTTACTCAAATGTACACAGAGGTAATAGAATAAAGAGAACTTAACTAATGAATTCTACTTAATAGATTTGTGTAGTTTATATTCATATTGTTGGTTACGTTGCATTACACATCATTCAAACTCAAAGCATTATTTCAAATTCCATAACTAATAACTAGATGTTGATAGATGACAAAATTTCAACTCTACAATATAGTTGTTTAGAAAGTCAACATAAGCAACATGATGCAATTACTTCACATGGAGGCATGTGCTTGCAAAGGTGCACCAACATGAAAAACTATGGATGCTTGGAAAAAATCTATGAAACCATAATAGTAAGCAATAGCATAGACAAGACAGTTAGTGATATAGAGCATCATATCAAAACACTCAATCATCAGGGTACATCTGACCCAATTGAATTAGGAGAAAATGAAATTGAATAAACAAATAAAATTTCTTTCTCTTTTCATCAAAAATCACATTGTTTCATTTGTAAACCACAAGGCAACAACAAACCAATTCATTTCAATACTTCTTGTTATCCTCAAGCTTCAAACATCTTATTTATCAACAAAAATGATTGATCTGTGCACAAGAAACCTAATTAGAGTCACTAAACAATGCACTCTTTCATCATTCACCAAGGCACCCTTCCACTCAATTTGCTTTACCTAGGCAAAATAACCAAAAAACAATCTTTCATGTTACAACCTATATCCATCAGATCCTAACACACCTTTGTCATCATCAATTTATCTGAATTGAAAGCAAAAACCTGATAAAGAGCTCTAAATCTTTCAATTCCTTAAACAACTCACCAAATTTTCACTTTTACCAACTAGTTCCTCAAGACCAAGATACTAAAATCAACCATTTACACCTCAATAATTTCATCTGATTTCCAAGACATTACTCACATCATGTTTTTGACTAAAACAAACCTGGTTCATATCCACATAATACTGATTTATCAAATTCATAAGTTCTTATGTAGTCAAATTACCATTTCCACCTAGGGACATATTGCTACAACATATCAAATCATCATGTTTGGCCTCAAGGCCTTCACCAAACCATTCACACATTCGATATCTTCACATTTATGGTTCTACGCCAGAATAAACATTTAAATCTCTATATTTACATAATTACACACTTTTACAATCTTAACACCATTTTGCTTGTAGGTCACATATCCCTTAATCAGGTGATTCCTTTCCATTAACTTTGTATATCCACATTCCCAATGTACATTCAAGAGCCTTTTTTAACACATCATAACATATCAAAAGTTCTCAGTAGATTGTCATAAAGAAATTACTAGATTCTTGAATTGTTCGTTGGAAAGGGCTACTAATTTAGGCCTAAATTACAAATAAAGTGCTCATAGTTTATCACAAAAATCATTCATCATGTCACAAAAATAAAGAATCAAACATTTTTAGCAACAAAAAGGCTCCATAAATCACTATTCCAAAAAATCCCTATTCTATGCACAAATCAAGCCCTACAAAGGAGGGTTTATTGCATATGGTACTTACAAACCTTAAAGAATCCTTCCACCACTAGAAACACCATGGAAATAGCCTTCATAAGCTTTAGAAACTCACCACCCACCTTCATGCATGATTTTTCATTTAACACCATCTTGAAACCATGCTTTCCATGAAGGAAACTTTGTATTTCTTGTATGATTCAGCAACCAATCAAATATTTCTTGATTTCCCTGTTCCTGTACACTCACAAATTTATTAAAACATTCTAAAAACCTTCTATACATTCCATCCCACCAATCTCCTAAATCTACATTGGTGGAATGGTGAATTCAAGCCTTAAATGACCCTCAAAACCCTTGACTGGTTAATTTGATAGACCACAAAAACCTTGGCTTTTAAATTTGATGGTAATTATTCAAAAAATCACTAGATGATTGTTAACACCCTGCATAAAGTGAACAAACAAATATATAGCCTGTGCAATAACTGAATTCATGAATGAAACACAGTGAAAATAGGAACAAGGAACTTTATTTATTGAAAATGATTCAAGAATACAAAATCTATTCTTCTTCCTGCCTTTTACATGCTTTTATATATATTCCCAATCAGATAACTACCTTTTGAATCTCCCTCATCAAGTGAAAATACCTAAACTTCCTTGTGACTTTTAATATTCCATGCTTCTTTGCCTTTTACAAATTTTCCCACCTTTAGCAACATTTGGAAATCTTTTTTTTTTTTTTGTGACCACCTAAGGACCTTAAATACAATGAAGTAGGTCCTTATATGACCTTTACATGAATTTACAAATGGGCATTCAATCTAGACAAAAAATTTCTTATGAGAGGCAACTAGTAACCTAGGTGCTCCTGCACCAGTTAGGAGTTTGAAAAAATGCCTCGAAGAAATGTGGTCTCATGGTGATGTAATTCCATTCCATCATCACATGAGACCACATTTCTTCAAGTCATTTCTTCAAACTTCTCACCACCTTTCCTATGATACCACATTTTTCAACATGTTCACCAAAGAATTTGATCAAACTACTCACTTCCTTGTAGTTGCTGCTATGGCTAAAAGCCTAAAATAGGTGCTTTCCAACAAACTATATGGATGCTTGGAAAATATCTATCAAAGCATAATAGTAAGCAATAATACCATAGAGAAGGAAATGGAATTTTTGAAAAAAATGTGTGGAAGAAATGTGGTCTTATGGTGATGGAATACCATGATGTGCATTTGTTTGTAATGGCATGCCATCACCATGAGACCCCATTTCTGTTGAGACATTTTTTCAAATAGTTCACTGCCTTCTCTATGCCACTATAGTTATCGTACATTTCTATGATAACATTTAATCAAATGGTTAAGCAACTTGCTGCTATGGGTAAAAGCCTAAAAACATATCCTTTCGAACAAGATATGGATAGGGAAAATAGTAAGCATGATAATCAGAAATATATAATTTAATACTTGTACTCAAAATTTTGTTCATTAGATCTCATACATTATAAGTCATGTGACATGGATCACTATTGTAACTTTTTTGTGATTGAATAATTTATTGTTTTATTTTCAGATGTTGGTTGTGGAAACACCTCCAAATGTTATGAGGGAAATGGATATTGGTGTTTCATCTGCTATACAATCCTTGATGGCTCTGATAGGGGAGGTATGAGGAAAATTACTAAATTTTAATTTACATTCGTTGTTATAGATGTTAGTTCTAGTGAAAAATCAAACCATTATTGATTCGTAGTTTAATTCCTATTTGGATGGTTTATACAGGGCTTGAGCATGCCTCAACATCAGCATGGAAATATTTCCATCGTGGAGAGTGATCGTGAGATGGCCATAAGTGATTATTTTGTTAAATATATCATTTTTTATAATGTAATTTCTATATATTAATGTCTTTACTTCTTATTATAACAGTTAAAAATTCACTAGGAGCTAAAATCTAGGAGGAGTAGTAGGAGCACTCCTCAAGCATAGCAAAAATGAGTGACAAAATTATCGCCATCGGATCACCAAACAAAGGAAATTTTTTTTTTCTAGAGCATGGAGAGAAATGAATTTTGATTCCAGAGCCCTTTGTTGTATGCATAGACATGGCAATTTTGTACATATTTTGTATTGGATATATTTGACATTGTATGCCTATACAACATTCTCATAAGCCTATATGGCTATTTTACGACTATATTTTATACTTATATCAACATATATTGATGTATGCATACATGGCTATTTGGTTAATACAAATCTTTTTTATCGATATTTGGTGTCCATATTTGAGCTGGAAATTTATCACACATCTGTAGAGAAACAGAGGAATACTAAAAACTTAAACACATTACAATTTTGTTGTCACTGACTTGATGTACTCTCCAATATCTCTTTTCTTTCATGCTAAGAGTTAGAACTACTTGGCCATGCCTTTGCATCATTCAAGAAGTTTTTCTCTTTTTGACAATGTCAAAAGCATTGCTGCATACAGATTGGGCAAAAGACTTTTCCTTTTAGATTAGAAATGCATGTAAGTTTCAAAAAGTATCCTTGATATTACAAAAATATATGTGTTTATACCATAGCAACAAAAATCTTTTGGGGAAAAAATCGGCAAACCAAAAGTATAAGATTTTTTGAAAAAAATAGAAAAAAGTCTAGGAAAAATCAGAAAAAAATCAGATTTAAAAAAAAAGGTAAAAAAATGTAGAACAAGAGATAATTTAAAATAAAATAAAATTTGAAGGCATTTCCATAGCATAGAGATATAGAGAGCAAACAAAATAAAGAGTTTAATTAATAAATTGTTAAAAACAGATTTTTGTAGTTTATATTCATATCGTTGATTACATTGCATTGCACATCTTTCAAACTCAAAGCATTGCTTCACATTGCATAACTAATAACTAGATGTTGATAGATGAACAAATTTCAATTACAATATAGTTTTTACAAAGTCAACCTAAGCAGTTATGCAATTACTTCACATTGCATAACTAATAACTAGGAGCAATTGCCAATTGCATTTTATGAGACCACATTTCATTGCCTTGTTGCTATGGCTAAAAGCCTAAAACAAGTGCTTTCAAACAAGCTATGGATGCTTGGAAAAAATCTATAAAAAGCATAATAGTAAGCAATATCATAGACAAGGCAGTGAACTCTTTGAAAAAATTCCTTAATGAAATGAGGTCTCATGGCGATGGAATGCCATGACAATCAAATGCTTTTGATTGTCATTGCAATCCATCACCATGAGACCTCATTTCTTTGAGGCATTTTTTCAAAGAGTTCACTGCCTTGTCTATGCTAATAAATTTTTCATACATGTCTATCAAATCATTTTATCAAACAATTCATTGCCTTACTGCTATGGCTAAAATACTAAAACAGGTGCTTTTGAACAAGCTATGGATGCTTGGAAAAAATCTATCATAGCATAATAGTAAGCAATAGCATAGACAATGCAATGAACTATTTGAAAAAAATGCCTCAAAGAAATGTGGTCTCATGGTGATGGAATGCCATGACAATAAAATTGCTATGGATTTTCAAGGCATTCCATCACAATGAGACCACATTTCTTTGAGACATTTTTTCAAACAGTTCACTGCATTGTCTATGCTACCACATTTTTCATACATGTTTACCAAAGAATTTTATCAAATAGTTCACCTCCTTGCTGCTATGGCTAAAAGACTAAAATAGGTGCTTCCACACAAGCTATGGATGCTTGGAAAAAATCTATCAAAGCATAATAATAAGCAATAGCATAGACAAGGCAACGAACTATTTGAAAAAAAGCCTCAAAGAAATCTGGTCTCAATGGTGATTGAATTCCATGAAAATCCATAGCAATTTGCTTGTCATGGAATTCATCATGCAATTCCATCACCATGAAACCACATTTCTTTGAGGCATTTTTTAAATAGTTCACTATCTTGTCTACGCTACCACATTTTTCATACGTGTCTACTAAAGAATTTTATCAAAAAATTCACTTCCTTGCTGCTATGGCTAAAAGCCTAAAAAAAGTACTTTCCAACAAGCTATGGATGCTTGGAAAAAATCTATCAAAGCATAATAGTAAGCAACAAGCTATGGTCTAATGGTCTTTTTTCACACGAAAATCAGCGTGATCTTATTCACATTTTTTTGTAGGTTATAAACACATTTTTTTGGAAATTTTTCTATTTTAAATGATATTCAAGTTTATGGTGGTTTTGTTATTTATATGATGATATGTGATATTCTAATCCTAATTCATGCTTCTAGGTTGCATAGATATATATTTTGTTTTTACATGTTTTTTGTACCAACAAACCCAAAACGAACTGAACCCCCCTCCAATTTTTTTTGGCCAAACCGGCGAACCAAACCCCTGAACTTGAACCTCAAAACCTATTCCAGCACTCTTCATTCTGCCTGCATAAACTTAATTGACCACCAAATTATGTTGCCCCTTGACTTTACCCATGTTTACTCCCTCAAACCTATCTTTTTCATTCAAAACCCCTATTTTTCCAATTAGGGCATGTCATGCCATAACATGATTTTGACCTCCCATGTCCTTGTAGACCTTTTGAACACATCAAACTCCACAATCTCACCCTATTTCCAACCTATTCTAACTTATTTTCAAGTGATTTCTTCTTTTCACCTCTTCTAGCCTTACTTTTAAGGGGCCTCAATTTTGAATTTTCAATAGGGGCAGCGTTAGTAATCTCTTCCAATACCCTTACTAATGCTATTTTATTATTCCTACTCCCTATCCTACTTACATCAGGCCCATATCAATGAGACATAGCCTGAACAACAAGTGGAATGGCCTATTTCAACATACTACACTCAAACCCTTAAGGGATCGATCCAGTTGAATGTAGCTCAAAACAATTCCACATGTTTGGGTGAGAAAGAAGACCATGCCTAGCATAAAAATTCCTATTTAGATGTGTTGGAACAATCCATTTGGTCAAACGAGTTGCAAAACGAAAGTTGCACCACTTTGAAAATTTCCACTACTTCCATTTGACACTTTTTCCATCAACTAGAAATTTGACACCATGGGAAAACCACTCCGAGATAATGAAAACAAAGAGAGGTTATTATAGAGGGGCCCAACACAATCCCATGGGATTAGACGAGAAGTTTCTAAGCATCATGGTGTCTGAGTAACCTCATGCTGAAGTTTGTAGCCATTTTTCCCTTTAGACCAGTAAGGGATCGATCCGGTTGAACGTACCTCAGAGTGATTCCGCATGTTTGGGTGTGAAAGAGAACCATGCCTAGTGTAAACATACCTATTCAGATGCGTTGGAATAGTCCATTTGGTCACACGAGTTGCAGAACGAATGTTGCACCACTTTGCAACTTTCCACTACTTCCATTTGACACTTTTTCCATCAATTAAAAACTAGACAACATGGGAAAACCACCCCGAGATAAGGAAAACTGAGAGAGGTTATTGTAGAGGGGCCAAACATGATCCCATGGGATCAAATGAGAAGTTTCTAAGAATCACGATGTCTGAGTAACCTCATGCTGAAGTTTGCAACCATTTTTTCCTTTGGACCCTTAAGGGATTGATTCGGTTGAACATAGCTCATAGTGATTCCACATGTTTGGGTGCAAAAAAAGACTCTGCCTAGTGTAAAAATTCCTATTTAGACATGTTGGAACAATCTGTTTGGTCACACGAGTTGCAGAAGAAAAGTTGCACCACTTTGCAACTTTCCACTACTTTCATTTGACACTTTTTCTATCAACTGAAAACTAGACACCACGGGAAAACCACTCCGAGATAACAAAAACTAGGAGAGGTTATTGTAGAGGGGCTGAATACAATCCCATTGGATTGAATGAGAAGTTTCTAAGCATCACGGTGTCCGAGTAATGTCATACTGAAGTTTGTAGCCATTTTTCCCTTCTGACCCTTAAGGGATTGATCTAGTTGAACGTAGCTCAGAGCGATTACGCTTGTTTGGGTGTGAAAGAGGACTATTCCTAGCATAAACATGCCTATTCAGGTGTGTTGGAATAGTCCATTTGGTCATACAAAGTTGCAAAACAAAAGTTGCACCACCTTGCAACTTTTCATTGCTTGCATTTGACACTTTTTTCATCAACTGAAAAATGGACACCACGTGAAAACCACTCTGAGATAACAAAAACCGAAAGAGATTATTTTAGAGAGGCCCAACATGATCCCATAGGATTAGACAATTTTTTTTTTAAACATCATGGTGTCTGAGTAACCTCATGCTGAAGTTTGCAGCCATTTTTCCCTTTGGACCCTTAAGGGATTGATCCAGTTGAACAAAGGGTCTATACGCTAAACTTATCCAAACCTTACCAACTCTTGAGGCAGTAATTATAAGGTGTCAAAACTTCAAAATACACAATCAAATCTCAGTTATACCATCGTACAATGGGTAAACCACAAAACCCTCTATTGTAGCCTAAACCCTAGGGGTTTATTGAAAATGATACTTCCAAAGCTAACCACAACCTAAAAATTACTCAAAAAAGTTTTTAATACCCTGAACAAGCTCAAACAATCATAAAATAATGCTGCCATACACAAAAACACAATTTGCCTCTTCAAAACCACCATTTTTCTTGAAGAAAACTCACTTTTACACTCATGGGTTTCACATCCATCTCACTTTCAGACCTCCCCAACACTAACACATCATTCCCACACCTTAATAATGTTAGTGAAGACCCATTACTCAAGTTATAGAGGCTACAAAAAGAGGAATGGGTCAAAATTCCATTTTTATTGACTCAAAACCTTCAAATGTACAAGTTCAAGCCGGTTTTAGTAAATTGATGACAAAATGCACAAAACATTATGGAAAACCTTCTAAATGGATTCAAAATAAAGCTAACTCCATATACTATGCAAATATCAGCAAATATGGATCAAATAATTGAAATACAAGCCATACAATCTACTACTACTGCTGAAAATAGATAAAATTATGAGTTATTACTTTTGCTTCTTAAAATCACAAAATCCAACCTTCAATTCGAGTTATCCATGTTTTTAAACTCATTCCCACAAATTTAAAAATTATTCACCTTCCTAACTTACCTTTGAACTGATTTGACTCTTCACATTCCCTCCATAATGCAAATTTTGCAATTTTACAATGTTTGAGTTTGCAAATTTTTGCAATTTTTAAACATTTTGCACTTTTTGAAAATCCCAACCTCCTAAACACCTAATACAGCTCAAATATGACTAAATACATAATAGAATGGTCTCATAGACCTTATTTTAATACAAAACTCAAAATCCTATATTCTACTCCTTATTTTCCTTGATGAACAAAACCTACTGAATGGTGCTCCTGCACCAATCATACGTTGACTTTCTTGTCCCTCCTAAAGTTTGGACCACATCCATTACATCCACATAAAACTCAACATCCTTGGTCTTCTTGGTTCCCATGCATTGATATGGTTATGCAAATGAAAATGAAGCAAAGTAATCATCTCCTTCTCCGTTGCCTGGAAGAATGCATGCTTAATGTTTTTATACATGATATCAACTCTCTCATCTACTCTCATGGTTGAATACCTAAATCTAGTATGGTGGGCCTCTAGAGTTCCAGTCATCTTTCTTCCTCTTCCACCAAATGCTAGCACATCAAACTCTTAGACCTCATTCTTGCACATTTACAACCAAATTCAAATATTTTCCTTCAAAAGGCTACAAATTCAAATATTGACAATTTTGTAGCAAGAATGCATTTTTTTGCACATTTGACCACTGAGACTCAAAAACTCACCCTAATACACCTTAAATGGTCTTGATTGACCTTATTTAGCATAAATAAACACAAAATACCTTAATATAATCTATTTACCACCTATCAACCCTTCAAAAGTTGAAATTTTGCAACTAGGAGACTAGGTGCTCCTGCATGAAAATTACATTGTGTCTGATCCTTCAAGAGGCTTTAAATCTATCCTTTACAATTGATTCTACATCTTTCCAATCATGCCTAACTGTTGAGCTTGTAACTAACATGACTTATTACATTATAAATCAATTGACCATGTAATATGAACTTATTCAATTGACAATTTACTCAAAACACAATTTACTAACTTAAAATAATTCCATGAACCAAATTTGTTCAATAACCTTGGTGCCCCTCCACCAAATTTCAATATTTAAATAAATGTCATTACAAGTACAAATCTCATTACAATGCCTTAGGTACTATGTTCTCACAAATATTTTACAATGTCACTCATACATTTGAGATTTTCTTATAATGTCTACATCATAGGTTCTCATTTAGAGGTTAACTTCAAATGCGTAACTTGACATTTCCTCACAAAGCTTCACACACTCTTTTATAATGGCTTCAAATCAGAATTGGGATTTGTTAAGATCATCAAAATAAGGATGTTGCATTGCTTTTTTGGCTGAGATTCTCTTTGAATGCTCAAAAATCAACATTTTGTGCAAGGAGAGACCAATCAATTTTTACTAGTTTATTTATAGATATACGCAAAGTAAAATAATAAAAAGAAACAACTCATCCAAAATGGAAATAAAATGAAAATATATGGAAGGCACTTATAGATAGGCATGGCAGTCTATCAACTTAGTCACTCCTAGTCATACATCTTCACTGTGAGTTCCAAGATACCTATTGCACACAACACCTCTCATGAATCTAGAATATCTTGAAATTCAAGATGCTCCTATAATGTCTACATCATAGGTGCTCATGATAAGGTTAACTTCAAATGAATAGCTTTAAATTCCCTCACCAAGCTTTGAACACACTTTTGTAATGGCTGAAAATCATAATTGAGATTTGTCAAGATCATCAAAATAGGGATGTTGCATTGCTTTTATGCCTAAGATTCTCTTGGATGGCTCATAAATCTACATTTTCTGCAAGGGGACACCAATCAATGTTTACTAGGTTACTTACAAATATGCAAAGTAAAATAAGACATGATAGCATTGGCATCAAACAAATTAACATGAATACAAGTATAAATTAATAAGAACCATTGTGCATATACTTACAAATTGATCCAATGAACCATTAAGATTTGCTCTACTCTTTATTGTGTCAAGTATTGCCTCATGGTCAGACTCACATACCTTCCACAAGGTCTTGTTCAAAGGTCTACCCTCATATTTTCTCAAATGAACATTGGATGCCACAACAAGGTTTGAGTAATGAAGAATCTTACGATGTGTGTCAAAGTCCTCAAACAACCAATGTTTAATAGTCTTATGTGGGTACCTTCTAAGCCACATTCCAGTAACAACAACTGAGCTTGTAGGGTATTCGATGTTTTCTCCATCTATAACTAGGGCTTCCAATTTATTTTTGGCCTCAACACAATGACACAAGTAATAGTCCATTCCCTCTTCGTTTTCTTCATCTACAGTAACTACATAAACATGCCTTGCATTGATATGCGTAGAAAATCACTTGAAATTAGTCAACATTACGAATATAGTACAAAGTAAGATAACAATATGGAATTTCAAAAACTAAGCAAGTAGATATATTACCTAGTTGAACTAGATCTGATATGTGGTCAACGTCGATCATTGATTCCATCTGTGTTAGTTCCAATGCTGTCAGAGGGTGATATGTGTGAAGTGGGCTAAGATAAATTTTCAACCATTTGTCAAGCCACTCCCTTGACTCACAATCATTCCAGACTTGTTTTGTACATGAAGAACAAAAGCATGCCATCTTACGTGTATCGATACTCCATGAACCTGCATTTGAGCTAAGGAAAGAGTGTAGCTCACTCAATCCTATTAGTGTACAAAAATCCTCATATGGTGCAATGTTAATATCATCCATCAACCAAAAAAATCTACGAACTAAAGAATTACCTTCATTACCTGGACCCATCGAAGCATTACACCACTCGATGATTAAACTTGCATCTGCCAACTTTGCATTGTCTTTATACTTTAACTCTTCTTGTGCTAATGCTCCTACACCATCATGCTCCCCCTTTCCATGCCTGACCTCACAAAAGTTCTACATATGTTGAACACCTATAGTGAGATGCATCCTGCACAACCAATATAACATGCGCACATTCTTGAACTATGCTACATAGTTATTGACCATATTATATGCCGACCATATGCTATGCCCCTCCGAGCCAAATCACTATAGAAAATATGGAAGAAACCTTGCATGAACTCTAGAGAATGTGTTTGATCATCACTAATATAAAAGTGATACTCCCTTAATACCTTCCTTTGGTCCTCTGTACTATCAACTGCATGAATGATTGCTATGTGCACAAATATCAAAACCTATATGGAGTTGTAATACTATGACTGCACCTCACACTATGGCTATAGAGTGTAGTTCTCTACAAATTCAACCACTGATACTATGCTGTCAACTAGAAAGGTGTCCTTGCATAGCTTGAATTGCATGTCCAGCCATCGGGCTCTATGGGTATGCCTTGCATACTCATACACTAGATTCTCATGAAACAAGGACATAAACTAATACACTGGAATCTTCTCAATAACTAAATCACACCTTTTTGCTTGAGACCCATCTTTTGTAGCTTATGCCACTATTTTATACTTCTTGAAATCTACTATTTTATGTCCCACCTCATATGTGCTTTCCATATGTTGACATATTGGCATTCGTTGCAAGCCACCGCAATGCTTGTATGAATCATCGAAGCATGCTGTCCTGTAGAATATTTGGCCATCCTCTATTTGACATAATTTTTTTGATAAGAACTCTCTTGAAGATTTTGGTGGGGCTTCTATGCCACAATCCTACAAAACATCATTAGTATGGAAATCTAAACATATAGAACGATAAACATCATAATGGTTAGCGAATTCAATATGTAGTCTACAACAACAAGTAGTGTGTGTGTGATTTATCTTGAAATAAAAAGGTTTAATCATTTCAAAAAAGATTTGAGAAATACTAATTTGAGGGTAATCATTTTGAAATTTATGAAAAAATTGGGTTTGAGTCATATCCAAAAAATGCTGTGGATGTGGCTCATGGTTCTGAATACGATTCTCCTACTTATGACATCCTGTTGATTTAGAGATGGCCTTGTATTATTCTTCCCATAATATTCAATTAGTGTTCTCAATGTTTCAACAAATTTTTTATCTTTATGTGGCAGTCTTCCCGAGAATGCCCATAATTCACTTGAATCAGTGCCCTTAGTTCTTTTCCGCCTTTGAATGGATTTTTTTACTAATTCCCATTTGTTCACTTGTCTTTTTAATGAGATGCAATCTCTTTGTTTGATAGCTTACCAAAGTCGATGTAATGACATGTCATGTGATATTACTATCCTTTGAGAGTGAGGTCTTACCCACACTCTCATAAGCATCCATTAGATTCTTCACAATAGTTCTTTCACTTGATGCATTCGATGTTCTCAACCCAAGAGTCTTCATGATGTTTCTGCACTTTAAACCCCACATCATTTGAACAACTAGTTGACATCTTGGGGTCTCATTTAGCCTTTCAAAGAAAATTTTCCAAATCTTATCAGCATATCTTCTACAAGTGAATTCTGGAATCTTACCTTCCATGTGCTGCAAAATATCCTCATCAATATTAATCAAAAACTTTGGCTTTCTAAGCAAAATTCATCTCAACATTAGCAATTTCATCAATATTTAATTGAAGTGGGCTAGATTGCATACCTTCGAGCGAGGGTGGAATATAATACATACCTTGAGGTTCACATGGGGATGATGGCATACCTTGTTCATCAAATCTAAGTGATGATGTACTCTCAACTTCAGATGTGGTGGATGGTGTCCAACCATACTTGTGGTAGATGGTGTCCCTCCATATTCACTTGTGCTTAATGGTTTCCCTTTATATTCACTTGTGGTAGAGGGTGTGTCTCCAACTATGGTATCTGAATCTCCCCTAGCATGAATCTTTCACAATTGTGCCCTTTGTGCTGCCAATTTCTTTTCTCTTTTTGATAGTTGAGGTTCCTCTTCAACTGCCTTGTTTTCGTCAATCATTCCCAATTTCTGTTTTTCATGATATTCCCTCATTTTTTTTTTCTCTTTATCTCTAAAGGATTGGAGCTGATCATTTGTTAGTTTTTTCCTTTCAAAAATTCATTTCTTCAGCATGACGAATAATTTTTCCTGTGCAAAAAGTGCTAAGTCAAGTTAAATTAACTTATAGTGAAGGGTTGTAAAAGTCTATTAAAGAGGGAGACCAACAATCACCTCTTTCAAATGTTATTTTTCAAATTTGAAGTGGTTTTTTTTTAAGAGGGAAACATTATAAAAGTCCATGATAAAATTGAATGGAGGATGATATTGGATTGGGCGCCAAACCAAATGAGGAAATGTTGAGTTTTCCTTAACAAAATTGAGCTTTTCGTGACTGAAATTGAGTTTCTAAGCTGGGCAGCATTATTTTATGTTAGATTGAGCATGATCAGGGTATATTAGGCTTGTTTCAATAGTTTTCAAGTTTTGGAGTGTTTGGAAAGTGCTACTTTCAATAAAACATAGGGTTTCTAAGCCTAGGGAGAGGGTTTGATGGTTTGGGTGGTAAATGATTGAATCTCTACAATATAATGCTATAATTTGAAGTTTTGATAGATATAAAGTGCTTCCCCAAGGTTTCAAGAGATTTGGACAAGTTTTGAAGGCGGTTCCTTTGTAAAAGTGGGCTAATTTGGGCCCTTAAAAGCATAGAAAATTTGATAATTTGTGTAGTTTGGCACAAAGCAAGCATTGGTGATTGTTGTATATGTTGAAAGGATTTGTAATGGGTAAAATAAAGGTGTCTAAATGGTCCTAGGTCTGTAGAACAACAAATTTGCATAATGAAGCTTATTAAGCAAACCATTGCTAATACTAGTACTTTTAGGCTTAATGAAGGTTTGGTGGTTCAAGGGTGGTTATGGGCATTGAAGGAAGTTGGGACTCTTGATTTGAAAATGTATAAAAATATCATACAAGCCCAAATAAAGGGTTCAATGGATTGCTTTTGAGGATTTGGTGCTCTACTCAATGCCTAAATTGTGGAGTTTCAAGTATTTTTCTGTGTTTTTAGTTTTTTTTTCCTGTGTATGGCCCAGGATAGGCCTCCCATGATTAGAAATTCATAAATCACTATGGTGGGAGGTCTTAACTTGGACTTCAATCTATTTTGAGACTCCTTTGGTTGTTTCGGTGAACGGAAAACTCCATTCTTCACGATCAACTTGTACAGACCAACAAGGTATGAGTTTTACTTTAATTTAAAGATGGAGCCTTTCCTCCTACTGTGGTGACCTGTGATTCAGAGGAAAGGCCTATAATTTGTTGTTTTCAAGTTTCATGTTTCTTTTAATAGTGGTAAATTTTCTATAGGGCTGGTGATGTTATCTTAGGCTGAGAATGTGAGTTTTTGGCATGAAAAGGAGGAACCAAAGTGGTGTTTTTGAGATCTAATGAGGCTAAAGGCCTAGTGAAGGTTTTTTTTTTTTGTAGACCCTGAAAAACTTGTTTGATCCTTTGGTGAGGCTTGGCAGGCATTGGAGTTGTGAAATATAGAAAACCCTAGATATTTATGAGCAAATTGAGGGTTTTTGTATTGGAAACCTATTTGAGCATGCAAGGTCCTAAAACTTGGAAAATATTTTGTTTTGAGACCTAAGTGAAGACTGCTTTTGGATTTGGGGGTCTGTTGAGAAGTGAGAAAGTTGTGAGGGGAATTATACTCGATTGAGTGACTTTGATAAGCTACAACTTGAACAATGTGAATTTGTTGAAAGAAGAGGTCCCGATGAAATTGTAAATTGAAATTTTGTTTGTAGATTGGAGTTGTGTGCTTGTATGTTGTAGGCCTCCCCCTACTGCATTAGGAGTATATTCCAATTTTTTAGAGACATGTATAGAAAATTTGGTAGCATAGACAAGGCAATCAATTGGTTTGTATAACTGTTTGACAAACTACCTCAATGAAAGCTTTGGAAGCATACACAAAGAAAGTCAATTGTTAAATTTATCAAAATGCCTCAAAGAGATGTGGTTTAAAAATTTAATAGGAAAGTGTATAGAATTGTGTAATTTAAAATTTCCATTGACAACCTAAGGTTATAACATGACAAACAAACAATTTGATCAACATGGAATAAGAAAAACAACAAAAATGAAAGCAAGCCATAATAGAATGAAAGAAAATGTATAGAGACTTCACATACCTAAAAAACCAAAGTTTCAAATGGAGGAGTTCTACCCAATTATGTAGCCTTTTCTTCTTCTTTCCTCAAACTCCTCAAAAAATTGACTTTTTCAAAAGATTTTCCCCTCCAAACTTCAATTGTATATCAGTTATCACTGTAATCAAACTTGAATTGCTATTATATTCCTTTCAACATGAGAAATCTACTATTTCATGCAAAGGTGATGGAAATGTCATAAAAAAGGTGGTGGAATCTAAAAATCATGCATGCACACTTCACTCAATCACCAAAAAGCTACTTTTTGTCGGAGCACGCGTAGAACTAAGAGAATATGCAGAATGTGGGCTGACATCATGGGTATATTGTGTTTTTTTACCATTTTTAGTGCAATAAAAAATGCGCTCGCATTATAATGTGCTCACATTATAACACGCTCGCATTATAATGTGCTTGTGTCATTTCTTGCTAAAACGGCCATGTCTCTACTTATTCATAATGCGCTTGTGTTATAATAAAGTTGGTTTTTTTAAAGATTTATAAGGTAGAGGGGAGAGAAATAGAGGGAGTGAGTGAGAGAGAGAGATACCTGAGAGAGGGAGAGACTTGAGAGAGAGAGAGAGGAATGGATTGGGAGAGAGATAGAGGGGGGAAGGGACAAGGGTAGAGGGTAGAGGATTTAAGGGTTTAGGGTTTAAGGGTTAAGAATTTAAGGTTTACGATTAAGGGTAGAGGGGAGAGAGAAAGAGCGAGTGACTGAGAGAGAGA
>VDFB02000017.1:476650000-476685140 GCA_007258455.2 Sequoia sempervirens | reverse complement strand
TGCTAAGAGTGCCAAACATGGAGGATGTGGGACTAAGATTGGACAAATGAGAGGAAGACACTTGTCAAGTGGTGAGTGGTTGATGCATGTGCAAGATTTGGGAAATGTGCCCCAAGGGGGGGGAAATTTGAATTCAAATTTAGGCAATAAATTTTGAGAGGGGGACAAGAAAATGAGAAATAAATGCAATGTTGGAGGGACAAATCAACTTGTCATGTTTTTCAAACTTGAGGGAATATTCCCCATAAATGCCATGTTGAGTGAAAATGATGATTTTAATAAATCAATAAATTGATTTATTTGTGCAAGTGGCATTATCTAGAGAATGCAAGTGGTTAGGATTAGCATTTAATCATGGTTAGACAAGCTTAATGTTGATTAGGTGAGTTTGACGTCTTTGACTTAGATATTTGATTTATTTAAATTAGAAAAGGAGAAATATGAATTGGATTTAATTAAATAGATGTTTGTTTTATTTAATTAAAGGGATGATGATAGGATCAAGTTTGATTTGTTTGATTTAAGCTGATGACTTTAGGAGATTGATAAATAAACTTGATTTATTTGCTGAATGGAATATGATTATGCATGATGCTAATTTTGCGTGTTTACATTTTGCCCCTCTTTGAAGCAATGTACTTGTTGCGTTGGTTCAAAGAATAAACTTGCTGCAATCAAAATTCAAAAAATTTCTAATTTTTCGGATGTCCCAGCAGAAAGTACATTGGTACATTGCCTCCTCAAGAGATCGAGTGAAAAGATTCGATTTGAGGGTCGATCTCGCGATAAACAGGTTCAAAATGGGTGGTTATGGATGATGATGGAAATGATATGATTTTAAGATGCTTAAAATAACAAATCTATATTATCCTAAACAACTTAAATGATGATATGCTGTGAAATGGATGAGATTGATGATGTGATATGCTGTGATTATGCAATGGATTATTTATGAGAATATATGATTTATGGGATGCTTAGACTAACAAATCTATATTATGATGATGATGCAAATGCAATGCATGTGAAATGATCGATGTTTCCTATTATGTATGACATGAATGATATGTGGTATGCTGACAGTTTTCTGGATACAGGATGGATGCATGATGGATGCATTGATGATGATGATGTTAGTGCAGAAATGAGATGATGACAAGAGGATCCCACAAGTCCATGATCTGACGAGACTTTATGATGATGATGATAGATGATGATAGATGGATGATTTGCTTATCAAGGATTATGATTTTAAAAGGGCTACTTACCTTATGTTTGATAACACACGTAGGCACAATCCATCAAGGTAAAAAGAACCAGGATGGCGTTGTACCTAGTGTGATGGAATTTGACTCAACAAGCAGATAGGAGTATTCTTGTTCACACTTGACATACAGAAATCTTGCTAGGACGTACCTAACAAAGCAAGTATTCACCAAGTTATTTTACAAGAACGTCCAACAAGCACAACAGACAAAAGATAATGATCGTTGCCCCATTCCTATCTCTCTAAATCCTTCACTTGGATATCATCGAGAGGTCCTTGGAATGAGCATAATAAGATAAATCAAAAGAAGAGATCAAGTATGCAAATAAGTCAATGTTCTTCATACCTTCAGCCAAAGGGATGTGTTTTGATAGGATAAGAATCCAAGGTGATATCCAAAATGATGCCCATTGTTGGAATGATATATCCTAGGACATGCATTGTATAGGATGATGATGGTTTGATAAGTTGATTGATAGGCTATTAATATAAGGTTGACTAACATGTTTGAAAATGATCAAGATTTTGATTTTGTTTTAAAGGTTTGTTGTTTCGATTTTGATTTTACAATTGAAGCTTTCTTTTGCTGATTGCTGTGATTGTTTCTATTTGTATTGCCAAAGGATGAAGGTGATGATCGGTTTATTATGGATGATTGATTATTGCGGGTGAAAGCGAGTTGAGACAGATGGATTTTTTCAAATATTTGGATGTTTTGATGTTTTAAAATGTTTTGAGGCTGTTTTTGGTGTTTTTCAGATTTTACAAATGTTTTGATTTTTTGATTTTTGAATGTTTTGGGGTTTTTTGAGATTTTATCAATGTTTTTGGATTTTTTGTTTTTGAATTTTTTTTGGATTTTGATGTGATTTTGGGTGTTTTTGGATTTTTGTGTCTCGGGGGCTGATCAGAGATGAGCCTTGCCTACATCTAAGCTCAGAGATGACATAGTTTGGATGCCATGTTTTTTATATTTTGAAATGTTTTGAGTGTTTTTGGATTTTTCACATGATTTGGATGTTTTTGAATTTTTTGATTTTCTGATGTTTTTGGATTTTTTGCATGATTTTGACAATTTGGATATGGATATGTGTGATGATATCAGTGCTATATTTTGGATTTTTTTGAAGTCAAAGCTAAGGTTGATTGATCGAATCGATGGATTGATGATGATGATAACATTGTTGAGGATGCACAAAAATGCAAGGATTGATTGATCGGGATTGATGATGATATCATTGTTGAGGAGACACAACAATGCAAGGATGGTGTTAAGCAACACAAGGATTGAGATGTCGATCAGATTGATAATGATAACATTGTTGAGGATACACAACAATGCAAGGATAGTGTTAAGCAACACAAGGATTGAGATGATGACTTTTTTATTGGATTTGATTGATCATGATTTTGAAGCTTGATTTGGAACAAAAGTTGTTCGAATGATTTGATGTGACGTTTGACGTGCAATTTAGATGCAACTGATGGTGATTATTTGGATTGATGTTTGATGAAAGATGAAGACTGATAAGGAACATCTTGTCAAAATATGCCATGGGCTAATGATTCGGATTTATGATCACAAATTCTTTGACCAATTTGATTTCATGTTTTCCAATGTTCAGATCACCACATAAGTTGGAGGATATAGATCAAGATTTATTCTAAAAGAAAGATGTACATATCTGCCCCCAATGTCTAGCAATGTACGAAATGCGATGGGTGGATGCTCAGATAGGTGTATGGATGGATGGATATGGTAAGCACACGGAGTATGCCAAGGATTATCTTGTGATAAGATAAGGTGTTTGGATAAAGAATGCTCATTTGGATAATGCTTCATGGCTCAGATAATGCTGCATAGGATAGGATAGGATCAATGAAACTAACCCATGCCAATATGTTTACCATAAGCAGGTGTTAAGTGTGCCCCAAAATTTTATCAAGATCAAGATCACTTGGATGATGGGTAAAAAATGGATTGGATCAATGGTTTATGGATGAATGGATTTATTATGGATAAGATGGATGGAACGCTTGATTTATTATAGATGGGATGAGATGATTTCACCTGAAGTGGCGTACGTAGATGCTCGATTCCACACATGATGCCTGTTTTCTAGGTTTTCATCATGGTCTTGCCCAAAGTGCCGCTCATGTGGTTTTCACTAGAGGATGATTTTTCTCTTTACTGCTTTCAATCCTTTTTCTAATTTTTTTGGATTTTCATATTTTTTGATTTTTTTGATTTTTTTGAAAGATTCATGCTAACCCACCTAGTGGTGTCGATGTAGATCCTTCTATCATAATGTGCCATTGGTATCTTTCCTGAAGAAGTTTCTTTGCTAAGATACGTGCACTTGAATACAACTTTTGAGATTTCTGATTTGCTTCGTCGATATCGGAGTTAACTTTGTCTTTGTGTGCACATCGCGATAGAGTGCCTTTTGAATCCTTATAATGAAGGGTCGTTGCCAATACATGGTCAATTTGAGAATTGGATATCATGCGTGGAGGTGTGGATGGAGTGTGTTTAAGGATATGAGATGAATTGGTTAATAGTTTGGAACCTTTGACTCTCCAAACTTGGGAAGATGAGAAATGATGGGTGGATACGAAAGTGTGCATGGAATTAGGATCAACCGTTTGATATACTTTGTACGTCACTTGAAAATACTGCTTTTTCTTTTGTGGACGTCTTTGATGGATACTTTTCCCTTTTTGATTTTTCCCCATAGTTTCTTTGACTGATGGAGTTTGATAGGGATGATCTTTCTTTGTATATTTTGGTATCCATTTGTATTTGATTTGTCCATTGTGCTTCTTAGCTTCTTTTGCTTTGATAACTTTCTTTGTTCTTTTATTCAAATCTTCCTTTTTACATTGGTCCCAATTTGTGGATGGGGTGATGGGTGGATGAAGATTCATGATGTGGCTGGTTGTAGTATTAGCATTGGTTTCATCATAAGGACTCTTTGTGCTCCCTATGTTGACACTTGCTTGAGACGAAGTTTCCCCTAGTATTGTGGTAGTAGGATCTTCATGCTTTGATTTTTCTTGTTCTAAGAGCTCTTGTTTATAATGTATTCTTTGATAAATGACCACTACAGATGGTGTTATTTCGATTGGATGCTCTGCTAATTCTGGATTATACTGTTCTGTCTGATTTTCTTCCTTGAGTGGATAATGTTCGATATCTTTATTCATGATTTCCTCAATTTGATTTTGGGATATATCTGAACCTGATGTTGATAACTCCATTTGACTGTAGGAGTTAATAATCTAGTCTTTTTGTGTAACACAATCTTGTTCTAGATGAAGATCATCTACATGTCCATCCATAGAAATCATTTCATGGGTAGATGGAGGAGTAAGTGCTACATGGATATGATCATCTTGCATAGATAAGAGAGTGTCCATTAGATTATTGTAGTATCTTGAAGATACAAATTCTTGATCTTGAATGATTTCAGAGTTGCTTTCGACATGTCTTGGATCAAGTTCTTGACATGGGTTAGTCCCAAAGGATGGATTGCTTACAAAGGGTTCTTGGATGTCGTTACTAGACATGGTAAGTGGTTCAATATCCCTAAGTGTCGAGTTTAGGGTTCCTTCAGTATCTGTAACCATGAGGTCAAAGGGGATCAACATGTATTGGAAAGGACCATTGCTATACCTTAGTGGAAGATTTTGATCTTTCTTTGGAATAAATTCTTGAGATATGTCCTCTAGCTCATAAGGTGATGTAGAGACATTTTCAACATGATCATAGGTGAACGTATTGTGCATTATGTCAATAGGATCAAATAATCCTAATACTCCTTGAAAGAGATCACTAAAAAGTGGCTCTTGATGTATGGTGAGTTGATCCTTGGATGGGGTGGAAACATCTTCAAGGTGCTCATCGATGGAGAGATCTTGATCATTGTTTTCAACAATTGTGGTGGAGGGATTTCCAATGTCTTCAACCAAAGGGTCAAATGATGTTGACATTTCTTGAATTGGATCATTGTCGAGTATTGCTGATGAATTTTGATCATGATTGAAAAATTACTTTTGACATATGTTGATTTGATCATTGGATGAAGTAGACATAGCTTCAAGGTGCTCAGTGATGGATTGATCTTGATCCTTGTTCTCAACGATTGTCATTTTTTGTGTTTGTGCTCATGTTTGTTGGGAAGCTTGAGAGGCTTGTTGCACTTGTTGAGCTTGTGTTGCTTGTTGCGTGGCTAGATATTGTTGGAATCCCCTTTGAAAAGAAACTTGTAATTCTGCGTTGTATTGGCTTGATGTGGTGGAAGTTGGTGGTGGATTTGGAATTGTGTTGGATGTAGTGATGAGTGGTTGAGATACGCTTGGAGTGATCATGGTAGTGAGGGATTGAGATATGATGGGTGTAAGAGTGGTATTTGGAATGATCGAAGTGATGGGGATGGTTGGAATGACCAAGGTGATAGGCCCTTGGGAGACCATGTTTTGATTTGGGATCAACATTGTTGCTTGATTGAATACCATATGTTGGCACGATGTTGATGGTATACTCAAAGGATTTGATGTGATAGTTTGATTGGTGTTAGTTGGGTTGATTTGGATGGAGTGATTGGTGCTAGGTAAAGGGGGAAGCCCTAAACCAAGGAATGATGTTGATATGGGAAATGGTGGTGGAGATGTCTCTTGGCGTAATGACTCAACTATTTTGGTAAGTGTAGCAATTTTATCTAGCCAAATTTGTTCTTGATTTCAATCTTGACTCCCGCGATATAGTTGATTTGGTTTTTGTTCATGCAGATTTGGAGTGTGTACTTGTGTTTGATTTTGGACAATGTTTTGATTTGGGATGACACTCAAATTTGGCATGATAGGTTGAAATTGACCATTGTTCATGCTTGGAATATTCGTATGATTTGTAAATGTGTCCATCCCAAAGTTTGTCAGATTCATGTTTCAAAAAATTGTACAAGTTGGAACATTTTCATTTGGCATGTAGGGATTTGGTGGGATGACGTTGTTCGCTTGAAGGCTCATGCTTTGATTGTTTGGTTGAAAAAATTATAGGTTTGGATTTAGATTTACCACCGGGAAATGTGTTCCAATCTTTGATTTGGGAATACTCACACTTGTACCATTGATGTTTATTGAAGGTAATGATCCCATGTACGGTTTGTATAGATGTGAATGTTGATAATCAACTGGTGTTGTAAGGCTTTGATAGCTTAGTTGACTTGAATTACTCATGATGTATGGATCGAGTTTGTATTCCATGTTCCTCTTGTGTTTTGACCTTGTTTGCAAAAGTGACCTCTAAGGTTCTTAGGACTAATGATGAGATGAAGGATGAAAGGTGGAAATGATATGAGTGTTAAATGTTTAGGGACTTTGGATCAATGCTAGACTTAGGGTTTGATTCAAATAATGAACTTGTAAACCCTAAGATGTTAGATGTTATCTTAGGATGAACTTGTTTAAAGGATTGCTAATTCAAGTAAATGTATGAGAAAGGATGCATTCCCCTACACCTAACTAAACAAGGTGATTTTGATTTTGGTTTGATGATTTACCCAAGTCTAGAATGATGTTTTCAAAGCTCTAAAGTTGTTTGGTTTGATGGAGATGATAAATGTTGGGAATTTGGATGACGTATTTGATTTGATCCTAAATGAACCTAGGAAGGACTTGTTTACTAGACCAAGATAGTAAAGAACATTCCTTTCTCTAAGAGTAATTCAAAATCAAAAGACCAATGTTTGCATGAAAACCATATGACCAAAAGATGCCAAGCACATGTGTAGGGTCCAATTGATTTAATCTTTGCTTAATGGATTCTTTTTACCACAAACATGCTCTTGATTATATTTTGAATCTAGATGTCTAATGTCTCAACTTTCCCCTTATCCCACAAAGTGTATTATGCAGAAACCAAGGAAATTTGAGGCAAGAGTTACCTAAAGTTGACTTTAGTAGAAGCAAATTGAGATGAAATCCAAATGTTTAGATGCCTCTAAGGACATGAATCCCAAGGGCAAGCAATAACATGTGAATTTGTTCAAGGATATTTTCCTCTCCTAAAGGGTTTGAGATTTGATGCTTATGTTGAGTGTTGGTTTTCAAATGTTTTCGATTAAAGCACTGTGTTTTCAAATTGACTCACAAGCAATATAACATCCCAACTCAATTGGTACGTTTTTCTTGGTGGGCTTGCCTCATGCCCTTCGTAGTAGAAGAGATGATTTTACATGCAACCAAGGAAAAAATATAAAGGTATGTTAAGAATGAAGTCTTAACCTCTATATTTCAACCAAGATCAGACATGGCAAGTAACTTCTTGGAATCTAAGTTCCAATACACCACTTTGATAAACTTGTTGGATGGATTGGATGGCAACTACAAACAAGGTTCTTAATGACACAACATTGGGGACATGGCACCTTGTGAGCATCCAGCAAGCCACTAAAGGCTTTAATCAATCCTACTAGGGGCTCTTATACATTTTACGGTAGTACCCCATTCTGAAAGACACTGTACGGCTAAAGCCTACATATCATGAGGACTTGACAGTTTAGTCTTATCCAATTATACCGACCCAAATGAAAAATTAGTTGGAGTCACCTTCAAGTTCTCCTTTCGGATGTGTCTCTTAGGCAGGCCCCTCTAAAGGTGACTCAAAGCAATAAAATGCATTTTCAATGTTTCTCTTGCACCCTAGATCGCACGAAGCACAAGGGGAGAGGATATGTACTCAAAATACACCAAAGAAAAGATCACACAAATTAAGCACTTGTTCGTTTTAGCCTCAAAGAAAAGATGAATTTATTTTAAAGCACCAAGCTAAATGTGAAGTTGATTTGTTCAATTTTAGCCCAAAAATGAAATCTAGTCAGTTTCTAGTTCAATTTTAGACCAACATTGAAAGAAAACAATGATCTAGTTGGCTTAAAACAAAAAATTAAATCAACTACAAACACCACCTGGCAAGTAACTTCTTGGAATCTAAGTTCCAATGCACATCAATGCTTTCAAATGCAAACAAATGATAACAAATGGTACATCAATGCTTTCAAATGAAAACAAATGATAAAAGCAAGCTAAGTAAGCACATGAAAAACATGAAGTAAGTCATCTCATATTGGATTGGTGCTTCTATGGAAAGAAGCCCTGTAAAATGGTACATCAATGCCTTCCAATGCAAACAACATCCATATGAAATGGTACATCAATGCTTTCAAATGCAAACAAATGATAAAAGCAATCTAAGTAAGCACATGAAAAACATGAAGTAAGTCATCTCATATTGGATTGGTGCTTCTATGGAAAGAAGCCCTTTCCAAATCCTTGATCAAGCTAATCTAAATGATGAAATTGCCATGAATGTGATATGAAAATGGTGTGGGAAAAATCAGTTCTCAAGGAGAGTGACTTTGTAAGAGATTTTGGAGGATTTGCTTGAGGATGAAGCCTCTATTTAAAGATTTTCAAATGCTAAGAGTGCCAAACATGGAGGATGTGGGAATAAGATTGGAAAAATGAGAGGAAGACACTTGTAAAGTGGTGAGTGGTTGATGCATGTGCAAGATTTGGGAAATGTGCCCAAGAGGGGGGAAATTTGAATTCAAATTTGGGCAATAAATTTTGAGAGGGGGACAAGAAAATGAGAAATAAATGCAATGTTGGAGGGACAAATCAACTTGTCATGTTTTTCAAACTTGAGGGAATATTCCCCATAAATGCCATGTTGAGTGAAAATGATGATTTTAATAAATCAATTAATTGATTTATTTGTGCAAGTGGCATTATCTAGAGAATGCAAGTGGTTAGGATTAGCATTTAATCATGGTTAGACAAGGTTAATGCTGATTAGGTGAGTTTGACCTCTTTGACTTAGATATTTGATTTATTTAAATCAAAAAAGGAGAAATATGAATTGGATTTAAATAAATGGATGTTTGATTTATTTAATTAAAGGGATGATGATAGGATCAAGTTTGATTTATTTGATTTAAGCTGATGAATTTAGGAGATTGATAAATAAACTTGATTTATTTTTTGAATGGAATATGATTATGCATGATGCTAATTTTGCGTGTCTATAGTACTTATTAAAAAAAGGGAAAAAAGGTAGGGAAGAGAGAAGGTTCCTAGATCTGCAACTAATGGTGAACAGTGATAATGGAATTCCTGCAATGGACAACTTCCTGGAAATAATATTCCACTTAACTAGAAGTCTCCTAGTCTCACGGAATTTGTGCTATCTTCTAAGGTCTACAAATATTTCGTCTTTCATTCACCATATGCATGCATGAAAAAAGATGAAAGTGCGGAGCAACTTTGAATTTAAGCCTATACTAACTTTACACAGCCATCTACCATCAACAAACAACAAAAAGTATGGACTAAGAAGTCATCTACACAGTAGGAATTTTCATAACCACAAAACAACATTCCTTAAAATCTATCAAGGCAAGAATATGGCTAACTAGAACAGCAATAAAAATCTAAGTTAATCATCTAACCATGGAGGTTGAATCAAGTAACATGTGAAGAAACTCATAAAATGCACCAAGTCAATATATTTTTATTATAAATTTTTGTAGCATGTCTTTACAACAACTCAACTCCCTTTGCAAATGAGAGGAGAGCCCTATTTATAGTGCCCAAAAAGTCAAATGAATGGCCAAGATTAATTCTCATTGTGTAGCCAAGATTCATTACAAAATAGGGTTTCACCAACCCTCAATATATTACAATTTAAAAACAACATTTGTCCTTTCTCTGTTTTGTCATCTAGTGATGACACTGTAGCATTTTGTCTTTTTGGTGATTGTTTTTTACTGTAGCTACTCTTTGGGGAGCTCTTTATCATCAACAGGGCTGTCCTCCTACTTCTTTGATGTTGTGCATTCCATGAACTTCAAGATGACCAGCTAGAGTTTGTCTACCTCAACGATCTCATACCACATCACTTGGTAGCTCCACTCTTTTGCATTATCTTCCAACCTCTTTAAGTCCTCATCATATTTTGTGCCTTGATCCTTGAATAGCTCTGATTGATCGAAGGCACGAGTAGAAAAACTCATGAACTCTACCATCATTTCACTAGATATCCCGTCCTCCATCTTCTTTTGGAAGTAATGTTTTACCTTTTCTGGATCCATCTGCACCACGGGCATGTCATACTCTGTCATTAATTTGAGGTATTGAGTGCATTCCATTCTGATTTCTTTGATCAATTCGATATCTAGATCCACTTTGCTTATTATTTGTTCCAACCTTTCCTTCCAGTTGTTAAAGTATCGCTACAACCATCAACCAATGATCATCCTTGTTGAACACAAGCTCCCTTTCCCATGTGGCGTTTGGCAACTAAAAGATAGCCTCGATCTTTGAAAAGGTGGAGTTGTATGTTGCAGGGAAGTCGGTGTAGAGCTTCCTTGTGCCTTCCAAAGATTACTGTAGATCCAAGAACTTGTTGGCTATCCGAACAACCCGACTAATTACCATGTTCCTGACATACAAGACTTGTTGGAACTAGCTCTCCGTAGTCCTTTCAAAGTTCTTCCTTCTTTCCATCTTATTAATCTGTTCTTTGGACAACAGTTGGGGTGGGGCTATGGACATGGTAGGTAGGTCATCCACCGAAGACCATTACTGAATGTAATCTGTCAAAACAACTACCTGTGCTTTAATCTCATCTATTGAGATCTTATCCTGCTTTATCAAGTGCACCACCATGGCAACTCACTCCTCAAGATGCCCTACCTTTTGTTCCCTGGTAGCAGTTCCCAAGTCGATGGTGGAGACGTTGTAACTCACCCCAGCCTAGCCCACCATAGGTGTTGCTATTTGTACTGCTCGAGACCCAAAAGCATCCATCGTTACCCTAGATCAGATCTTAGGCTTCTTTTCCTTCTTTGTTGTGATCTAAGCTTGGGATAAGATAGCCTCTAGTCTTGCCCTTGGGTCCTTTAGTATAGGAGTTTTTCTTTCGAGCTGTTTCTCTAACCATTCAGGCACGACATACTTTCCCTTAGGTGACTCATGATCACCCTCGCCCTTCTCAGTCAAGGTTCCCATTCTCTTTTCTTCTGAGGCCCTTTCTTCCTCCTTGGCAGCATCTCCTTCTTCCTCATCGAAATCCTGGATGAACATAAGGTGTTTAATAGGAGGCTTGGTAGATAACTGCTAGAGGTCTTCATCGAAGGTCTGCACAATATCCCTACCACCAACGTCATCTTCCTCATCTTTGCTCTTCGAGGAGCCAGTTCCTTCTTCTTCATAGGCCACCCTATCAATAGTGCAATGTTCATCTCTGGGTGCTCATGGTATTCATTGGCCTCCTCTTCAAATGACTTTGAGGCCTCTTGTTCTCACCTCTCCCACTCCTCGAAGATTAACATGGTGGCTTCCATAGTCGGTGGCCCTGTTGGCGGTTGTGAAGGCTGAGTACTAGCGAGGACTTGTTCAAGGGCTGCTTGAAGAGTGGGATCTATAATGATCTGGGAGAGCTCAAGGGGGAGATTTTGCATATGTCTTGAGAGGGCCTTAGACATGGTGGGAGCGGGTATTGGTGCAACCACTATAGGTAACGGGAGTGACGTGGTGGGTGACATGGCAACAGAGGAAGGAGGAGTAGTCATGGCAGAGGAGGAGTCAATTACATTCACAGGCTCGGTCGGGGGAAAATGGGAAAGATGGACATAGATGTCCACTCCCGGTGGGGATGTGGCTACCATAGCTAGAGAGGTAGATGATGGGGCAGCCAAAGCAGGGAGAGCCAAAACAAGTTTGATTTGATCAGTATCTTTTGCTTCTTCTCGGATTAAGGGCTGCTCTGTGGTGCCTTTTGTTTTCTTAAGCCTCTTAGAAGGTGAGCCCCCTGGATCCTTCCTTTTATAAACCTTGGGGTCAGGAGACTACTCCATTTCTATCTCTTTCCTCTTTTTGGATATGGTAACTAGAGGAGACTTGGATGTTCCGCTTGTTGAAGTGGTGGCAGTAGTGTCTTCTGTTGCACTTGGTTCACTCTCGAGTCCTTCATATGTCAGGACCACCTCTTGTTGTTTTAATCGGGCCACCCGTCCATGAACCCACTCCTTGGTACAGGCCAAGATTGGCTTGGTTATAATATCGAGGTCATCGACCTCTTGCTCATCCTAGTCTATCGTTGGTATTGAAAAATTAGCGACTGCGAGGTACCTGAGGTCTATTATGGTGTCTTCATCCTCCTTGACTTGATCTGGTATGAGAAATGGTTGCACCTTTCTTAAAAAATGTATAGTCATCCACATGTAGTGCCCTGCACGTACCTCTTTATCATCTTGACAATCCCCCCTAAAGTCTTCAATGTGGTACAGATGAGCAAACCTCGGTCCTAATGCCTTCCTTACATGCCCATATGGGTCCATCTGCGGGCGATCAGTGTGTAGATAAAAATGGTAATCTTTTAGTTCTTTCTCAGAGTTACCAACACATGGGGAAGTTTGTAATTTATACATGCCTTGGCCAAGAGTCATGGGATAAGAGATCCCTGCCATGTGTTTGCTACTGAAGATTGCCTGTATATGTTGGAGTTTTCGAGAAAGCTCCAATAGGATGATTCGGTCATTGGGGTATCGAGGCAACTTGTTTGGCCTTTCAGTGAAGCCTTGGGCATAGATCTATGTGAACTTAGGGTATTGAATAAAGAGGAAGATGTATTGCTTCAAAAATGTTCGAGCACTGTGGGAAACCCTCCTTTCGAAATCCTCAACAATCATTCTGATGATGTGGCCAATGAAGCCATCATTGACCCTGCAATACTCCTTAAAATTTCGGTACTAGAGCTGGGGATATCTATCGTAGGCCTTGAGTCTTCGACCCTACTCTGCATCAGGTGCCACAAAAAACTCGTTGTATTGTCTTTGGTCTGCCAAGGAGTATATGAGATACGAAGTCATGTAAAAGTTTGAACTTTTCTTCACATTTACGAACTACTCATGGAAGCAATCACTTATTATACCTCCCCAATAAAATTAGATCTTTGTGGTAACATCTTCATTCCCATGAAGAATCTGCTCAATAAAGTACACCATCCACTCTTGAAAGAAGGCCACCATAGGAAGACCCATAACCCTGCTTAGCATTGTGACCAGGTCATGGTAATCTTCGTGGAAATCACTGCGGAATAGTTTGTGAGGAACCTTTGTAGGGCTGCCCCAATTTTCTTTAAGCCAATGCTAATTGATTAACCTTTGCATCCTTCTGGGTTGCCATCCCATGCTGCTTGGCATTCCTCTATGGTAGGTGTTTCCATTTCTTGAAATGTGGGAATATGGAAGGTTTTTGTGATTCCTTTGGTTGACATGTCAGCAAGATGTTACCATCCCTGTTAACAATTGTCCTTGTGTCGAGTTGATATGCCTATCGACAAGCCATGACCAAGTCAGGGGCCACGAGGGATGGAGGGAATCTTGCGGCTTTTACAATTCCACTTTGTCTTATCAGTCTTACATTCTTGGTTGTTGGATTGACCCTGACCCTTTGTATAAACTCGTCAATATTAAAATGACCGATATTGGTGTTGGTGATTTCCTTCTAGTCTGTGGTAATCTTTGAGTGCAGAGGCTCACCCTGGAACTGGTATTTCATTTGGTCCTTATCCTCTTTTCCTCAAGGAGTCTCTCCCGACTTCTTTCCTTTGTCCTTCTCCATAGCGGCTCCCAAAGGTCCTGGACCCGATTCCTTATATTCTCAAAGCAAAGGTACAGTCAGTGCAATTGATCATGAAAGTGTTCATGTTAGTTGAAATCCCTAAAATCAACTTAAAGTAAACTATCGTTAATAAAATGATACTTCTATCTCCCAACGATATTAGTCTTTTGATTGAGGGCTTTTGGATAGTCCAGGCCCAGAGGGCCAGACTTCCCTAGTAGGAATGCTGTTTGGAAAGGCCAACGAGGTGGCACAGTCTGAGAGACTTCTCCTATCTCAACATCGATAATTTAAAATGTTCCTAATGAAGAAGACCGAAATTAAGGATGTGGGTCGAGATCAGATTTCAAATTTGAGCTTATTTAGATCGATTTAGGAGCATCCGGAGGTACAAGGCCTAGAAGCCATCCGAAGATGGCTGTCTGGGATGCCTGAGTAGAATTGGATTTTTGGGAGAGGAACCCCAGGGTCCAGGGCCTGGAAGGTCCAAGGGCAAACAACAATTTTACAATCTTCAAGTGACCGGGCCCAAGGGGCCGAGATGCTGCGGTACTTTTGCCGTCTGAGACAGTGATCATTGGATGGAAGTCTAGAGGGGGCGACCCGGTGGAATGGACCTAGCTCCTCAGTTGGGTGCTAGGCTTTCATTGCATGTTCCATGATGATCAAGAAGGCGGAGCCCAGAGCTCAGAAGGGTGGGCAAGATTTTCCATTGTTGAGCGGAGGAGACTGGACGAAGTCCCGGGTGGCAGAGTCCGGTGCGGTCGAGGACGTTTAGCGGTTAGAGTGGCATCCCTAGTGGCAAACGAAGGCCTGGGGCTTGGAGGGTGGAAGGATTCCAGGCGTTTGTCATTTGGAACAGTGAAGACCATGCATAATCCTGAGGATGGAAGTCCGAGAACTGGGAATCGGGGATCTGGAGGGCAGAAGGAAATTTCAATAAAACAATGATTAGGAGGTCAGAACACAAGGACCGGTAGGACGAGACCCTTTCATCGTCAGAGAATGGCAGGAGAGGAGCAGAATCTCAAACGCAGAAGCCCAAAGGCTCGGGCTTGAGAGGTGAAAAGGGAGGTCACTTTTTGCCATCAAAACTCAAGTTTTGAACACGCCAGATGGCGAAATGCCAGCGGAAGTCTGGGGTTCCGGGCCTGGGGGATGAGGAAGCCGTTTTGAAAATTTTGGTTATTTCGTTAAGTCCCGACTAGCGAAGGGAGTGTCCAGGCTAGAGAGGTGCGAATGCCCCTGTGAAGAATGGCAGCATGAGGATAAAGCTCCAGATCGACCCTGAGGGAACTATAGGGGCTTTCTCAATTTTTGGGGACATGGGTTTTGTTCGTTATGTCATGTTTCACCATTCACATCTCCTTTTGATTGTTATTGTTCATTTTAACGTTTAAAATCATGAAAATGTTATTTAGGAGGGCAAATGGTAAACCTACCTTGGACACTTGATGTGGCAAGGTGTAAAAGCGACTAACGGTCGACAAGCGGCAGCAATGGGCGTGATCGCGAAGGTCTCGAAGACGGTGGGCTCCTCTTTGGCAAGATTTGACCTCTCTTTGTAGCACTGACAAGTGAGAAAGACATGTTTGGGCAAGTTATTTGTACCCCAACCACCATTAATGGCTGCATTAAATGTAAGTACGATGGACATTTAGGTTGGTGGATTTTGAATTTGCGGATGACAGCGGGAGATTTGGGGTTCGGTGGTCAGGAGAACATAGGGCAGCGACTATCTAAAAGAAATTCAGCCCAAAAATCACCAGCTGCATAGGGGAGGTCAGGGCCCATTGGGCCGAGTTCTGCCAGAGGTTCGCCGTCTGGAACTACAAAACCCTCGTGGAGTTCTGTAAGTGGAAGTCCGGAGGTATGGGCCTGGCATGCTCGAAGGTAGTCACAACTTTTGAAATTTCCAATGGATTGAGAACAAGGGTCCGGGCTCTGGGTCCTGGGAAGACGCAACCCATTCACCATCAGGAACAACAGACATAGTAGGGAAACCCGAAGGGGCGGGCCCGGCCGGGTCCAAGGCCGCTGGCAGAGGAAAACTACCAGAGAGATCCTGCAAGGTGCCAGAACTTGACAAAATTAAAAGGGAACAGTATGGTCAACTTATGATGAGACTTCGAATGTACGCTGACCACCCGAGACATCAAAACGGGGAATGCAAAATGAGGCAATGACAAAGACGACCCTACATGGAAAAAGAAAAGAGGGTCCCCTTTTTGAATGGGGCGTGTGTGCTGAGGGCACAACAAATGGCGACTCCACTGGAGAACACTCCCGAGCGTTCTAAATATAAATATTCATCCAGGATCTAGAATCTTTGGTTTCATAGACCAGGAGTGGGTTTCCAATGGTGAACTAGGAGAACGGGATCCTTAATTGGGTCATTCTACAGGACATCTCAGAAGTGTGTGTAGTGAATTAATTCCTTTTTCGTGGGATGGTGACCAGGGGCTGCTAATCCAACTGAGCAAGCTACTTAAATCGTCCAACACCAAAAGTAACCTAGACATTGCTCTGTTGCCAGCCATCCATCCGTATCCCTGATGAAGTTTTCGCTGCAATCCAATGGATATTGCTCTACTACTGGTTGGGAATCCATAGCCACAGTAGAGTTATTCGCACACCCATACAGTCGCTTATTTTTTAGAATTCCCTTTCTCTTTCATTTTGATATTTCTTTCAATGTGCATTTTCTCATTTATCTTTTGCTCAACTGGGTAAGCACTAAAGCTTACAATGAGTTTGGGACTGCAGTGGTCACTAGAGTAGACTTAAGATTTTTCACTCACTAGGGCGTTATAGCAACCATGGTACAATCCTTTAGAAATGATTATTATATGTTTTGTGCAAGATTCGAGATGTGTGTAAAGAGATCCAAGCAAGGGTCAAGTTCTAAGATAGAGTTCAAGCAAGGAAATCATTCATGGGCAGCCTTTAGAGAATGATGGTCGAGAGTGAATGTTTAGTTGAAGAACACCAAGGACGAATAGCAAAGTGAACCATTTGTCAAGTGAGCACAACCACCACTAGGGGGTGGGGAACATCTTTTCGAAACAAAACTACTAGGAGGGAAAAAAGAAAAAAGAGCGACGCAAAATAGGAAGACGCAAGCAAACCAAAAGTGGAACCCAATCTATTCTAACCTATATACAAACATTTACAAAGAAGAGCTCGAACGAGCTTAGGCCTGGAAGTAATGCTTTAGGTGCTGCTCGTTGACCGGAAACGAGACATTTTCACCAGTTAAGGTCTTTAGGCAGAAGACATTATCCCCCAAAATCTCAACTATTTGAAAGGGGCCAAGCCAAAGCTTGTTGAATTTGTTGTGTCCCCCTTTCTTTTTGTGGGCCTTGTCCCAATACAAGACCAAATCTGCAATTCTAAAGGATTTGATTTTGGCTCAGCAGTCAAACCATCTCTTAACCACGCCCTGATGTTTGGCAAAATTTTCTATTGCACGGTCTCAAACTTCCTCTAAATGCAAGAGCTCAGTTAATCGAGCTTCCCTACGATCCCCCTTCATAAAAGTCGTTGATAAACTACAAAGTGGGAATCTTCATATGGATAGGAAACATAGGCTCTAGGCCATAAATAAAGTGGAATGGTGAATCACCAAGGGCAGCCTTATGGCGAGTGCAGTCTACCCAAAGGGTGAAATAGAGCTAGGTATGCCAGTCCTTGGGATTCTTATCTAGCAATTTCTTGATCACGGTAATCAAGTTCTTATTGGTGGACTCAACGAGGCCATTGCCTTGGGGATAGTAATTAGATGAAAACTCAAGGGAAATCCTGTAGTTGAATGCCCAACTCACAAATTTCAATGAAGCAAAAGGAGGTCCATTGTCACACACCAAAGCATAAGGACAACCAATGCGATTTAAAATAAAACTTTCCAAAAAATTAGTAACTACTTCAGTTGTGCATTGCTTATATATGATTGCTTCTGTCCACCTAATGCAGTAATCAGTTGCAGTAAAAATGTTCTTGTGTCCCGCGGATGATGGAGGGCTTACCGGATCAATGAAATCAAGGCCCCACTGCGCGAATGACCTTACCTCTAGCACAGGTTGTAGTGGGATAGCATCATTCTTTTCCCTGGTGGCGACTGTCTAGCATGTGTGACATGAGAGAACATGGAAATGGGCATCTTTGAAGATAGTTGGCCAATAATATCTCGCTCTCAATATCTAGTGTGTCGTGGAAGGACCAGATCCGTGGCCAATGCCAAGTTTGTCATGAAACTCTTTTAAGACCCAGTCTACTTCTTCCTTGCCCAGGCAGCTTAAGTAGATGCCTTCATGATTCTTCTTGTAGAGAATGAACCCTTGTAACATGTAACCATTGCTTTTCAATCTAAGAGCATGCTTTTGGACTACCTGCAAGTGTGGTGGACACTTGTGGTTCAACAAATAATAAACAACATTCTCATACCATTCTCCTGGGGAAACATCCTCAAGCTGGTACTACTACACAATGAGTTTGGGTCCAGTCCTTGTTGCTGCTTCAGCAATTGTGTGGGTAAGTGCTTGTCCTCTCACCAGCTTCATCAGTTGGATCTCCATGTCATATTCTTGTAGCAGGGTGACCCATTTGGCCCTCCGTTCACCCAATTCATTTTGCATGAGCAACGTTTTTACTCCTAGGTCGGGGACAATGGTAAACACCTTATTACATAGGATATAGTGCCAAAATTTCTTCACCCCTTTGACGAGAGCATATGCCTACTTTTCTACATTGTGGTATTGCAATTCAACATCCTTCAGGGGAGCACTTATGAAGGTGATTGGATGCTCATTTCCTTCATCGTCCTTCTGAGTCAAAATGTTGGCACAAGAATGCTCTAAAGAAAATGAGTAGATATAGAAAGGCTTCATATAATCTGGGTTGACTAACACAGGTGCCTCAACAATGGCCTGTTTAATTTCTTCGAAGGCTTGTTTGGTGTCGGGAGTCCACTCAACTTTTGCATCTTGTTTCAACATAGCATTGAGAGGTTTGACAATCTTCGCAAAACCCGTTATGAATTTCCTAACGAAGTTGATCTTGCCGAAGAAGGATTTTAATTCTTTCTTGCTACCTAGCGGTGGGATTTTCAGCAATGACTAGATACGTTCAGGGTCTATGGAGATTCCCTATTCTGAAATAATGTGTCTAAGAAATCTACCTTCAGTCACATCGAAAATGCACTTCTTGGGGTTAAGGGAAACCCCAAACTCCCTGCATCTCTGAAACACCTTGCATAAATCAGAGACGTGATTGCTCCACCTTTTAGAAAACATAGTTAAATCATCCATGTAGATAATTATGCACTTGCCAATCAGATCTTTGAAGGAAATATCCATGGCATGTTGGAAGGTGGTGCCAACATTGATGAGCCTAAAAGGAATTCTTCTATAAGCAAACATCCCCCACTTGGTGGTGAATGTCATTTTATGACGATATTTATACTGTACCATTACCTGATTGTATCCGGAGTACCCATCGAGGAAATACATCATTTGGTACCCATTGACGATCTGTAACACCTCATCCAATGAATGCACTAGATAGTTGTCTTTCTCTGAAGCTCGGTTCAAATTGGAGAATCTACACACAATTGAATCTCCTCATTCTTTTTTCTGACCAGAACCAAGTTGGCCAACCATGTGGAATGCCTAACTGGGAAAATAATCCTTGCCGAAAGCAACTTCTGCACTTCTTTGTAAATGATGGGTTCTAACAAGGCATTGATAGGACATTGCCGCTGACGGAATGGTCTCACTTCCATCTTGAGAGATATGGTGTGCGTGATGATGGAGGTGTCATATGTCTTTAAATCTTTGTAGCTTCATGCCACCACATCATGGTACGTTCGCAACACATCCGTGATTCCCTTCTTTTCCTTGAGCGTACATACTTTTCCAATAAAAGAAATTCTTGATCTCCTCAGCTGTCCTGAGGTTGTGAGCATCGCACTGGTTGCTTATGGCCTCCTTCTTTGTTTGTCGACATTGATCTTTGATCTGATCCAAATCGAATATACATTCTAGTTGAACCATGCCTCTGGGAATTGTATTGGTTTTGAGATTAATAACTCCCTCTATGTCCAATTCAGCTTCCTGCAGATCAACTTCATCAATTATTTGGGCTGCAAAGACATTAGAACTCGTGATAAATTCAAGAATATGTTTGTCATCATTGAAGACCTGAAATTGAGTGAAATTATCTAGGACCGATGGTGTAGATGTCAACTCAACCATGAATTTCTTAAGTCCATACAAAGAGAAGGGTTGCAAAGTGCTGGTTGCCTGAGCCAAGGCATCAGCTGTACAATTCTGAGCATGGGGAATCAAGTGTATATTGAATGCATCTAAACCTTCTAGGAGATCCCAAACCCTATGCCTATAGTTTTCAAGTCTTCTATCATGGCAAGAGTATAACTTCCTAACTTGCTTAACCACGAGTTCAGAATCCCCAAAAACTTGTAGCACTTTGACATTTTTCTTCAAGGCCATGAGAAGGCCATGGACCAACACTTCATATTCCGCTACATTATTGGTGCAATAAAACTGCAATCTATGACCGGAAAAAAAGGTTTTACCCCTTGGGCTGATGAGTTCGAACCCAACACCAACTCCTTGTTTTGATTTGGACCCATCAAATTAGAGCGTTCAGCATGTGGAAAGTTCTTTAACTTCAAGTCTGTCTAAGTTCTTGCTCCCTTTTAGCTAGGTGACTGCCTTTGTGATCTTAGGGGAGTTTTCTAGCTCAGCGTACTAATCAATGGGTGGTTTTGTTAGCACCTCCTTTGGTGTTTTCGTCTGAGGGGCAGCTGATTTTTTAACATGTTCGATTGCCATTTGACATAAGCAATGGTCAAACTTGGAGTAAGCAGCATTGTGAATCCTGCACCAATTTGGCAACAAGAGATCCTAGAAATTCATTCGGGCGCCCAAGCTAAGTTGGTCCCTGGCACACTTTTCTATGAACTCCTGGAAACCACTGAGTAATCTCCAGTTGTCAGCTTCATCAGGCTTGTCATATGAATCTACCAACATTTCTGTACTCAGACGTATTTGAGTAAAATCGGTTGGAGGACTGCACAACACTAGGAGTACTTCGGCAATACATTCTTCTCGAGGCTCGACCCCGTTTTGGTAGGCAAAAGTGTAGTAATTTCCCAATTCCATCTCAACAAACAATGCTTTGTTGAGATTATTGTATTATGTGATTATTTATTTCATACGGGGCTCGCGGTCGATATGGATTTGGTTTGGCAACCCCTTCCATGACAGCCACATGTGAGAAAGGTTTGTGGCAGTATATCCATTCAATGCATTGGTGAATTCCCATCCCAAGATGATCCCATATGCATCAGGAATTTCTGCCACTTGAATGTCAATGACTTGTTGTATCCCTGGGTCTATAGCAATTTGCATTGGGATCCAATTTATTTCTTTCACAATGTTAATCTCTGTTTTATCCATCTGGGTTACCTTCCTTCTTGAAGGTGTGGGAGTAATTCCAAGAGCCTTGCATACTGCCAAGGGCATGACATTGGCATACGCTCCTAAATCAAGCAGACAATTATGCAAGTTCTTCCCAAATATTCAGATGGTGGTAAGGAAAGGGGGAATTTCCAACCTTCCTTGAAAGATGCCCGTAGGCATATCCATGTGAGTGACTTGACTTTTGTTCTTATCACTGACTTTATCCCTGGTCTGCCTAAATGGCTGGTCCTTGGAAATCTGCCTATTACTTTGCTCTGGTTCCTTTTCCATTTGCTTACTTGCAGATTTATTTACGGGAACATACTTCCTTTTCCTAGTATTATCCTGTATCTCCGGTTCTTGCCTAGGTTCTTCAAAGGTAACTCTCTTAGTTGATGTTTCCTGTGTTGTACTAGAGGAGGGGGTTCCATTGAGGACCCTAAAGAAGGCATGCCTTACGACAGGGACTCTGAGTAGTTCAAAGGCAGATAAACTGATTTTCACCCTTTTGAACTCTTTTGCCACATATTCACCCATTTGCTCAATTTTTGAACTAAAGGCTTGACCTATTGTAGAGTTAGGAGGTTAGAATTTCGTTTGAGTATACTAATTTTGGGATTGGCCTTGAGGTTGATTCTGCGACTAGTTTTGAGGCCTATTATTGTTAAGATATTGGACGGGTACATGGGGAAGTCCAGGGTTGTTACTTGCATTGGGGTCAGGTAGGGTAGCGAAGTTGTTTGGTGGAGTAGAGGTCATAAAGGGTCCACCTGCCTACCTATTCCTAAGGAAGTAGGGAGTTGATCTCTGATAGAAAATGTGGACCTCATCTATGAATAGATTTTCTTCGTCCATTGGACTATTATCTACTGAATCAAAAAGCTGAGCCAAAGTTTGTTCGTTACTTACCTCTTGCACTTCTTCACTCCTAATGGAAGCGGGATCGACTTCAGGCTCATTACAGTCACCCCGTGGAAAGGGAACTTGGTTGACCACAAGGCAAGAGGAATCATATGGCTTAGATGGGACGATGTCCCTACAGTCAGCATTATCAACTGCATTTTGTACTTCTACTTGGAATATTTCAGTAGCTGTCTGGAATTCAGGGTGGTCCAACTTAGAGTGTCTGCTAGTTTTGTGAATTCGACACCATCCAGAAAAAGCCGCCTCTGCAAGGTATACCCCACTAGTCATCTTTTCGTTGCTTTCCGGCTGGTCAAAAGGAGTAGGGACACCCTCGTTATTGGGCCTTGTATTCCACACATGATTCTACCTCTGAGAAGGTCTCCTTTCTGAACTTTGATTAGTGTTTTGTCCCCTATCATAATTCTGCTCGGAGGAAGTGCTTGCTTCTTGGTTATCCCTATTGTCCCTATTATCTCGGTTGTCCCGATTAAGATTGGCCTGAAGGTTACGCTAGGACACATGTAACTGATTATTTTGATTTCTTAGGTGCATCATTTCTGTGGACATTTTCTTTATCATCTATGTCAGTTCTTCTAACTTGTCTTTCTCAGTCGTGTTACTTGGCTGCAGCGTCAGATTTTGGAGAAAGATGGGCAGAGCTACCAGTTGATTCTAATGTGCTAGAGGGAATTCTACCCCCGGTAGGTACAATGGAGCTTGGGGCTGATGTGAATACACTTGCTGTTGTGGGGCAGCCTAAAAATATTTGTGCTATGGTTGAGGTTGTAAATAAGAAGGCACAGGAGATGCATAATTTAGTGGTTGTACCAGGTGTGGGACGATGGGCAACTGAGGTATCTAGTTCATGAGAGGGGTCTAATGAGCGAATGCCTGATTAAGCCCTTGAATCTACATCGGGTGAGCTACTGGCCCCAAAGAAGGCAGTGGGCCAGAGATATTTTGCCCCAAGTTTGGACTAGCGATAATAGCCTCCGCATAGGCGGTCACTAGCATTGTGAGTGGTGGGAAAATCCTTTTCACCAATGCTGATGTGAGGTTTTCCAATGCCGCATAGTAGACCAGGAGAGTCGCTGCATCATTATGGAGGTATAGGTCCTGGAGCCTTGTGAAGACCCGATAAAAATGATCATTGAAGGAGCCAATAGGCTCATTTATTTCTCTCCGGACAAACATAAACTGCTGGTAAAGTTCTGAAGGACTAATGAGCATCTTGTATTTCTACAGGAAGGCATTATTCATTAGGTTCCATGAGGTAACGGATCCCCTCGACAGATTGATGTACCAATAGAAGGCTTCTTCTCCCAACGAATGTGGAAAAAGACAGCATACAACATCCTCATGGTTGACTTGCATTTCAGTAATTGTTGTCTCGAATATTTTGATATGTTCTTCAGCTGTTCTTTGTGGGTCATGAGGATAGAACTTAAAAAAAATCCTTCTAGATTCTTGGGCATATCATGGTAAGCAGTGAAATGTATCGGAAAAGGGTTATGTGCTAACCAAGCCATGGCAGGAGGAAAAGGTAGTATTTGTTGTTGAAAAACAAGTTAGATTTGCACCTGCACTAGAACATCAGTTTGGGACTGCACCTGAGCTGCAACTATTTGGACTGTGACTTGGGCTGGAAGGGTCGAGAGAGGCAATCCCCTGGCTGCCAGAGATGGGATGTGAAAATGCAGTTTCAGATGGTCGGATGGAAGACGAAGGCCAGCTGAATGAGGGTGAGTGTGGGATGGAAGTGGGTGGAATGGAGGGAGAGGAAGAAACAATGCTACTTCCCTTAACTCGTTTTTCCCTTGTAGGAGGTTGCAACTCTTGGAGTTCTCCCTTATTTGGTGTTGACCATAGAACTCTTTGAAATATTTCCAGGGAGAATGATCCGATTTGATCTAGCTTCACTTTTAACCCTTAGCTTTGTATTCCCAACATGCCACCCTCCCTCTAGCGCCAGTTCTGTTGATGTGTTTTTTATGCACTTCTCAACATAGGCAGTGCATAGGTGCACTACCTCTCTTGAAAGACAATCTTCCACAATCAAAATGTAGAACACTATCCCAAGGTCTCTAATGTCAGGTCTTGACAGTGCTTGGAATATCTCAGTTGTTTGATGTGATTTGCTGGAATTACAAGGTGGACTTACGGATGACTTACAAAGCATGGGAAGTTGGGTCTTGAAATGGAGTTCCTAAGATGGAGAAGTTGTTGTTCGTTTGTTGTAGGTTCAAACAACAGTCTTGAACTCCATTTTTATCATTGGATTTAACTTTACAATGTGCAATGAACCTTTCCTAAGGTACTTATTAAAAAAGGGAAAAAAGGCAGGGAAGAGAGAAGGTTCCTGGATCTGCAACTAACAGTGAATAGTGATAATGGAATTCCTACAATGGACAACTTCTTGGAAACAATATTCCACTTAACTAGAAGTCTCACAGCCTCATAGAATTTGTGCTATCTTCTAAGGTTTGCGAATATTTCATCTTTCATTCACCATATGCATGCATGAACAAAGATGAAAGTGTGGAGCAGCTTTGAATTTAAGCCTAGACTAACTTTACATAGCTATCTACCATCAGCAAATAACAAAAAGTATGGACTAAGAAGTCATCTACATAGCAGGAATTTTCATAACCACAAAACAACATTCCTAAAATCTATCAAGACAAGAATACAGCTAACTAGAACAACAATAAAAATCTAAGTTAAGCGTCTAACAATGGAGGTTGAATCAAGTAACTGTTATGCCCTGCATAACCACCCCATTTTGATCTAGAACAAAACAGGTCCCCCTTTCTTTTCCTTTCTTTGCCTTTGGGTTTTTCTTTTGCTGTTAGGGTTCTTCGGGTTTTCTCCTGAGTTTGGGATTTTCCATCCCATTCGGATTTTCCCAGATCTCACTCAAACTCTGGCTGAGCGTTGTTGTTCAGGGATTTTTGGTCTTCACAGAATTCCGCGTGGACTAGATTTTCGCAAATATCCTTCTCTTCCAGATTTTCTCGAAATCCATTGTTCCTTGTTTGTTCTAGGTTTGCCGGAATGTCTTCTCCTTTGTGGAAATCCATCCCGTGTAGATTTCCCCAGAATATGAAGAAATGTTAAGAAGTTTGGAATAGCAGGACTAGCTAATAAATGATGATGCATTTTGTGATTAATTGATGCTATCTTGAGGTCTCATGTGCTGTTCCTTGATTGATAATGATCAGATTAAGTTTCTAATGGGTGTTTTCATGCTTTTTCTGCTAGAATCCACCTGACTCGGAATTCTCCAAAATTCTTCCTTGGCTTGGATTCTGCGGGTCGGCCTGAAACCCGAACTGTTGTATGATCATTTTGTTTGAAAATTTAATGGTACCCTACTGACATACGAGTCGTTTTAATGATGATTTTGATTTATTTAACTTTTGTTTATGTGATCTTTATTATGGTTTTCTTTGTTGAATGCAAGATTAAAATCACATACAGGATGGTATTTGTCAAGGGAGCTTAGCTGGAATGCTTTCCCCAATTCAACTGGTCATAAAAATCAGCTAAGAAGAAATTCGGCAAGACCTTGCGGATGTCTTGCCGACTACCAGTGCATTCTGCTCAACATGCATCTGTGTTACATTTCGGAAAGACCCCAGAGATGCCATGGCGATCAGAAATCACATACAGGAATCTATCACCAAGACATCATTCATTGTCTCGATGACTAGGAGTTTCCTATCGGCATAAGTTTTTCTTTAGAGAGATGTCTCAGCGAAATCTCAAAGTCTTGCCGAAGGGAGTTGCATTCAATAAAGGATAAAACCTTTGGCATAATGTCTAGCCAAAGAGGTGAGGTCACAGCAACAAAAGTGGCATCAGTGGGAGTCATCTTCTTCGACATATGGTCTCAGCGAATTCATAAAGTCACACTGACATGGCGCGAGGGATTCTATCAGTGGTCTTTGGCGAGAGAATTAATAATTCTTGGTGACCAAAGAAGGAACATGCGGGGTCTTTCGTTGAGACATAAGGTTTCTATAGGACATCTCCCCGACCCAAAAGAGTCTTAGCAACACAAAAGAGAAGCTCGGCGAAAGTGAAAGAAATCGGTGAAAGGTCTTGCCGATACAAAAGTCTCGGCGATAGCAGGGCAAGGTTGCGAAGAGGTGAACTACCTTCGGCAAAAAGTTTCGCTGAAGGGGAAGGGTCCTACTGATAAGATATATAGCTTGGTGAAGGATATGGGACTCGGTGTAATGTCTCACTGACTCATGAAGGTCATGCTGAAACAAAAAAAGAAACTAGCGCAAGAAGGTCAACAAAAGGAATTTAGAGAGACTCCCAGCAAATGAGGGGACTTTACAATGAGGTCACGGTGACAAGCGAAGGTCATGCCGACATAAAGTGAGGTCTGACCGAAATAGATGGAGCTCGCCAAGAGGGTAATGCTTTCACCATAAGGTCTTGGCGAAGGAAGGAGGTCACGCTGACAGAATGTCCTTTCAGGGAGAGGAAAGCTATGCACTAGGAGGTCTGGCTGACATTCAGGAGTCTCACCGATAACAAGTAGGGGCTGGGTAAGAGGAGAAATTCAGGGTAATGTCTCCTCAATTTTGATAAGTCTTAACGATAAGGAGGATGTCGGGGAGAATCCAAAGGAAAATGAGGACTTCGCCATGTGGTCTTGTCGATATGCTAAAGTCTTGCCGATGGTTTTTGTGAGCTCGGTATAACTTCTGTAGCTCATCGAAACATTTGGCCGACTACCATGTGTTATGCTAATGGTTGATAAAAGTGATAATCACATTGGGGAGACACGATAAGTGTCTCACTAACATGCGATTCAAGGTGGACCACTTTTGACTTCCCGAGAAGCTCATGTAGTGAATGTCTAACCAATCGGAGGGAGTTAAGAGGGTGACCTGCAATAGTTTGATCAATTACTGCCCTATGGAAGGCCAGATGCAAAATAGATGGATTCTTTTTGAGAATATGTGATGATGGAGATGTCTCAGGAAAAATACAAAGACCTACAGGGAGGCCTAATGGTGCTTCTAGGAGATGGTCAATGTGCGAAAGAGTCCAGAACATGAAGAAAGGTCGAAGAAGAAGAAGGGAACTATGAGTCATAGGGATAGCTGTAGTGACCACTAACAAGCAGATCAAAAATAATGATGACATTCTAAGCATTCAAGGTGACCCCTGGCAGAGTTCGAAGATGGACACGCAGATAGATGAATTAATGTTGTAGATGCAAAAGATCTAAGATCGTCCCTCGGAACAAGTTTTCAGCATGGACAGCAGGGCTTCACATTGAATACACAACCAAATCTCTTCAAAATATCTGAGAGCTGACCTTCCTACAACCAAGAAGATATTTTGTAAACCCTAATTTAGGGGGACAACACATTCTTTTTGATGCATTTTGTATATAAGGCATTCTTGCCTCTTTGTAAAGGTTAGAACTTCTAAGGTTGGAGAAGTTGTAGGGTTAGAAAGGAGTAGATAGAGGACTTGTAGAATATAATTGGTAGTTAGGAGTTAGATTAAGTAGAAGACTAATGTATCTTTCAGTTTTCTGAGTGTAAATGGAAACAATTTGGAGCCATAGATTTTCTGTACACTGGTGATTGTGTCAGCTTTGTAATTGTTGTTTATCTGTTTTATGAATAGTAGAAGCAACTAGATCTTAATCTACTTCATGTTGTGTTTGCGAATGGTGTTTGTCTTGAATTAATCATCTAATTTGAGAGGCTTTCAAGGAATGAGTTTTGATTTTCTATTTTGTTTGAATGGTAACTTGCAATATGTTGTTGAAATCAGCACTGTGAATGGTGAAGCTGTGTGTTAGTCACAAGTTAATTCTGTTCTGCAGTTGTAGTTAGGAATTCTTTGGAAGGTGATAGATCTGGTTAATTCAGATGAAGTGTCATTCTTTTCTGTCTCAAATCCCTAATCCATCTCTTTCTATTTCTTTAAAACATCGGTTAGAATAGGTTTTAAGTTTATGTTTGCTCTCACAATAGTCCAAAAGCTCACACCAGCAGGCCCCTTGAACATTACTGTTACATTGACCACTGAGGGACATCAGCACAGTTGAGAACCAACTACAAAGACCTTGGGAGCTAAGGAATCCATGTGTTGTCTTTCTCTTTTAGGAGAAGTAGAGTAGCAATATTCTATTTGCAATGTTGTTGTGCCATTTGGGACGTCAACAGTAACATGTGAAGAAACTTAGAAAATGCACCAAGTCAATGTATTTTCATTATAAATTTCTTTAGCATGTTTTTACAACAACTCAATTCCCTTTGCAAATGAGAGGAGAGCCCTATTTATAGTGCCCAAAAAGTCAAATGAATGGCCAAGATTAATTCTCATTGTGTGGCCAAGATTCATTACAAAATATTGTTTCACCAACCCTCAATATATTACAATTTAAAAACAACATTTGTCCTTTCCCTGTTTCGTCATCTAGTGATGACACTGTAGCTTTTTGTCTTTTTGCTGATTGTTGTTTACTGTAGCTGCTCTTTGGGGAGCTCTTTATCATCAACACGGCTATCCTCCTGCTTCTTCGATGCTGTGTATTCCATAAACTTTAGGATGACCGGCTAGAGTTTGTCTACCTCAACGATCTCATACTGCAACACTTGTTAGCTCCACTCTTTTGCATTATCTTCCAACCTCTTCTAGTCCTCATCATATTTTGTGCCCTAATCCCTGAATAGCTCTAATTGATCAAAGGCACAGGCAACAAAACTCATGAACTCTACCGTCATTTCACTAGACATCCCATCCTCCATCTTCTTTTGGAAGTAAGGTTTTACCTTTTCCTGATCCATCTGCACCGCGGGCATGTCATACTCCACCATTAATTTGAGGTATTGAGTGCATTCCATTCTGATTTCTTTGATCCATTCGATATCCAGATCCACTTTGCTCATTATTTGTTCCAACCTTTCCTTCCGGTTGTCAAAGTCTTTCTGCCACACATCCATCAACCAATGATCGTCCTTGTTGAATGCAAGTTCCCTTTCCCATGTGGCTTTTGGAAACTGAAGGATAGCCTCGATCTTTGGAAATGTGGAGTTGTATGTTGCAGGGAAGTCGGTGCAGAGCTTCCTTGTGCCTTCCAAAGATTGCTGCAAATCTAAGAACTTGTTGGCTGTCCAAACAACTCTGCTAATTCCCATGTTCCCGACATACAGGACCTGTCGGAACCAGCTCTTCGTAGTCCTTTCCAAGTTCTTCCTTCTTTCCATCTTATCAATCTATTCTTTAGACAATAGTTGGGGTGGGGCCATGGACGTGGTAGGTAGGTCATCCACCAAAGACCATTGCTTAATGTAATCCATCAAAGTAGCTACTTGTGCTTTAAGCTCATCTTTTTAGATCTTGTCCTACTTTATCAAGTGCACCACCATGGCCACTGACTCCTCAAGATGCCCTACCTTTTGTTCCCTGGTAGCAGTTCCCATGTTGATGGTGAAGACATTGTAACTCACCCCAGCCTGGCCCACCACAGGCGTTGCTATTTGTACTACTTGAGACCCAGAAGCATCCATCGTTACCCTAGATTGGATCTTAGGTTTCTTTTCCTTCTTTGTTGTGATATGAGCTTGGGCTAAGATAGCCTCTAGTCTCGCCCTTGGGTCCTTTAGTATAGGAGTTTTTCTTCCAAGGCCCTTTCTTTCTCCTTGGCAGCATCTCCTTCTTCCTCATCGGAATCCTGGATGAACACAAGGTGTTTAATAGGACGCTTGGCAGATAATTGCTACAGGGGACTTTCTTTCTCTTCCATCTCCTCCCCTTCCTTTCCCTTAGTTTTTTCAACCTCGTGCACATGTTCCTTGAATTTATTGACTTCGAGGCCCTTGACAACTTGAGCCTCCCCCTCAGGTTTATCTTCTTGTTGCTGCCCTTCTTCTTCAAGGGGTGGCCTTTCTACCTTTTCCTTCGTATCCTTTAGCTACCGGGCCATTTCTTCCTCTAGGTCATTGTCAAAGGTTTGCACAATGACCCTACCACCGGCGTCATCTTCCTCATCTTCGCTCTCTGAGGAGCCAGTTCTTCATAGGCCACCTTGTCAATAGTGCGATGTTAATACTCTGGGTGCTCATGGTATTCATTGGCCTCCTCTTCAAAGGGCTTTGAGGCCTCTTGTTCTCACCTCTCCCACTCCTCGAAGATTAACATGGTGGCTTCTATAGCCGGTGGCCCCGTCGGTGGTTGTGAAGGCTGAGCAATAGAAAATACTTGTGCAAGAGCCACCTAAAGAGTGGGATCCATAAGGATCTAGGAGAGCTCAGGGGGGGAGATTCTGCATATGTCTTGAGAGGGCCTCAGGCATGGTGGGAGCATGTATTGGTGCAGCCACTATAGGTAACGAGAGTGATGTGGTGGGCAACATGGCAGTGAAGGAAGGAGGATTAGTCATGGAAAAGGAGGAGTCAATTACAATCACAGGCTCGATCAGGGGCAAAGGGGCAAGATGGGCAGAGATGTCCACTACCAGCAGGGATGTGGCGACCATATTCAGAGAGGTAGATGATGGGGTAGCCAAAGCAGGGAGAGCCAAAACAAGTTTGATTTGATCAGTATCTTTTGCTTCTTCTTCTCAGATTAAGGGCTGCTCCGTGGTGCCTTCTATTTGCTTAAGCCTCTTAGAAGGTGTGCCCCCCGAATCTTTACTTGTATAAACCTTGGGGTCAGGAGACTGCTCTATTTCTATCTCTTTCCTCTTTTTTGATCTGGTAACTGGAGGAGACTTGGATGTCCCACCCATTGAAATGGTGGCAGTAGTGTCTTCTGTGGCACTTGGTTCACTCTTGAGTCCTTTGTACGTTAGGACCACCCCTTGTTGTTTTAATCGGGCCACCCGTCCATCAACCCACTCCTTGGTATGGGCCAAGATTGGCTTGGTTATAATATCGAGGTCATCAACCTCTTGCTCATCCCAGTCTATCGTTGGTATTGGAAAATTAGTGACTGCGAGTTACCTGGGGTCCATTATGGTGTCTTCATCCTCCTCGACTTGATCTGGTATGGGAAATGGTTGCACCTTTCTTAAAAAATGTATAGTCATCCGCATGTAGTGCCTTGCACATACCTCTTTATCATCTTGACAATCCCCCCAAAATTCTTCAATGTGGTACAAATGAGTGAACCTCAGTCCTAATGCCTTCCTTACATGCCCATATGGGTCCATCTATGGGCACGCAGTGTGTAGATAAAAATGGTAATCTTTTAGTTCTTTCTCGGAGTTACCAGCACACTAGGAAGTTTGTAATTTATACATGCCTTGGCCAAGAGTCATGGGATAAGAGATCCCTACCACGTGTTTGTTGTTGAAGACTGCTTGTATATGTTGGAGCTGTCGAAAAAGCTCTAATAGGATGATTCAGTCGTTGGGGTATTGAGGCAAATTGTTTGGCCTTTCAGTGAAGCCTTGGGCATGGATGTATATGAACTTCGGGTATTGAATAAAGAGGAAGGCGCATTGCTTCAAAAATGCTTGAGCACTGTGGGAAACCCTCCTTTCAAAATCCCCAACAATCATTCTGATGATGTGGCCGATGAAGCTATCATTGACCCTGTAATACTTCTTAAAATTTCGGTACTGGAGTTGGGGGTATCTTTCATAGGCCTTGAGTCTTTGACCCTGCTCCTCATCGGGTACCACAAACAACCCACTGTATTGTCTCCGGTTTGCCAAGGAGTATACGAGATACAAAGTCATGTAAAACTTTGAAATTTTCTTCACATTGATGAACTACTCATGGAAGTAATTGCTTATTATACCTCCCCAATAAAATATTTTTTTTTTGGTAACGTCTTCATTCCCATGAAGAATCTGCTCAATAAAGTACACCATCCACTCTTGAAAGAAGGCCGCCATAGGAAGATCCATAACTCTACTTAGCATTGTGACCAGGTCATGGTAATCTTCGTGGAAATCACTGGGGAAGAGTTCGTGAGGAACCTTCGCAAGACTGCCCCACTTTTCTTTAAGCCAATGCTGATTGATTAACCTTTTGCATCTTGCCGGGTTACCATCCCATGCTGCTTGGCATTCCTCTATGGTAGGTGTTTCCATTTCTTGAAACATGGGAATATGGAAGGTTTTTGTGATTCATTCAGCTGACATGTCAGTGAGAATGTTACCGTCCCTATCAACAATTGTCATTGTGTCGAGTTGATATGTCTGTCGACAAGCCATGACCAATTCAGGGGCCATGAGAGATGGAGGGAATCCTGCAACTTTCGCAATTCCACTTTTTCTTATCAGTCTTCCATTCTTGGTCGTTGGATTGACCCTGACCCTTTGTGTAAATTCATCAATATTGACATGACCGATATTAGTGTCGGTGATTTCCTTCCAGTCCGTGCTAATTTTTGAGTGGAGAGGCTCACCCTAGAACTGGTATTTCATTTGGTCCTTATCCTATTTTCCTCAAGGAGTCTTGCCCGACTTCTTTCCTTTGTCCTTCTCCACAACAGCTCACGAAGGTCCTAGACCCGATTCCATATATTCTGCAAGCAAAGGCGCAGTCAGTGCAATTGATCACGAAAGTGGTCATGTTAGTCGAAATCCCATGAAATAAACTTAAAGTAAACTATCATTAATAAAATGATACTTCTATCTCCCAATGATATCAGTATTTTGATTAAGGGCTTTGGGACAGTCTGGGCCCAGAGGGCTAAACTTCCTTGGCAGGAATCCTATTTGGAAAGGCCAATGGGGCAGAACGGTCTAAGAGACTTCTCCTGACCCAACATCGATAATTTAAAATGTTTGTAATAAAGAGGACCGAAATTAAGCACGTGGGTCGAGATAAGATTTCAAATTTGAGCTCATTTAGATCAATTTAGGAGCATCTGGAGGTACAAGGCCAGGAAGCCATTCGAAGATGGCTGTTTGGGATGCCCAAGAAAAAATGGATTTCTAGGACACGAACCTCGGGGTCTGAGGCCTAGAAGGTCCAAGGGCGGACAATAGTTTTACAATCTTCAAGTGACCGGGCCCAAGAGGCCGGGATGCTATAGTGCTTTCGCCGTCTGAGACGGTGATCATCGGACGGAAGACCAGAGTGAGCGACCCAGCGGACCAGACTTAGCTCCTCACTTGGGCGCTAGGCTTTCATTGCAAGTTCCACGGTGACTAGGAAGGCAGAGCCCAAAGCTCGGAAGGGCAGGCAAGATTTTCCATTGTTGAGCGGTAGAGACGGGATGGAGTCCGGCGCGGTCGAGGACGTTTAGCAGTCAGAGTGGCATCCCCAGTGGCAAACGGAGGCCTAGGGCCCAGAGGGTGGAAGGATGCCAGGCGTTCACCATTCACAACAGCGAAGACCATGCAGAATCCTGGGGATGGATTTCCGAGAACCGAGACTCGGGGATCTGGAGGGCAGAAGGAAATTTCAACAGCAGACGGTGATTGGGAGGGCGGAACCCGAGGGCCGGGAGGACGGGACCTTTGCACCCTCAAAGAATGACAGGAGAGGAGCAGAATCCTAGATGCGGAATCCCAAAGGCCTAGGGCTGGGAGGTCAAAAGGGAGGTCGCTTTTTGCCCTCAAAACTCAAGTTTTGAACACGCTAGATGGTGAACCGCCAGCGGAAGTCTGGAGTTCTGGGCTCAGGGGATGAGGTAGCCATTTTGAAAATTTTGGTTATTTCATTAAGTCCCGGCTGACGAAGGGAGTGTCCAGGCCCGAGAGGCATGGATGCCCCTACGAAGAACGACCATGCAAGGATAAAGCTCTGGATTGACCTCGAGGGAACTACAGGGGCTTTCTCAATTTTTGGGGACATGGGTTTTGTTCGTTATGTCATGTTTCATCATTCACATATCCTTTTGATCATTATTGTTCATTTTAACCTTTAAAATCATGAACACATTATTTGCGAGGGCAAATGGTAAACCTACCTTGGAGAATTGATGCGGCAAGGTGTAAAAGTGACTAACAGTCGGCAAGCGATGGCAATAGGTGTGAGCGCGAAGGTCTCAAAGATGGTGGGCTCCTCTCTGGCAAGCTTTGACCTCTCTCTGCAGCACTAACAAGTGAGAATGATAGGTTTTGGCAAGTTATTTATACCTGAACTGCCATTAATGGCTGCATTAAATGCAAGTACGACAAACATTTAGGTTGGTGGATTTTGAATTTGCAGATGGTGGCGGGAGATCCAGGGTCCGGCGATTGGGAGGATGCAGGGTAGCAGGCGTCTAAAAGAAATTTAGCCTGAAAATCACCAGCGGCATAGGGGAGGTTGGGGCCTAGAGGGTAGAGTTCCGCCAGAGGTTCGCCATCAGGAATGGAAAAACCCTCAAGGAGTTCTGCAAGAGGAAGTCCGAAGGTATGGGCCTGACACGCTCGAAGGCAGTCACAACTTTTGAAATTTCCAACAGATGGAGAACAAGGGTCCGAGCTCTGGGCCCCAGGAGGACGCAACCCATTCGTCATCAGGAACAACAGACATAACAGGGAAACCCGAAGGGGCGGGCCCGGCTGGGTCCAATGCTGCTGGTAGAGGCAAACTGCTAGAGAGACCCTGCAAAGTGCCAGAACTTGACAAAATTAAAAGGGAGCAGTATGGTCAACTTATGATGAGACTTCGAATGTACGCTGACCACTTGGGACATCAAAATGGGGCATGCAAAATGAGGCAGTGACAAAAATGACTCAGCACAGTGAAAGAAAAGAGGGTCCCCGTTCCAAACGGGGCGTGTGTTCTAAGGGCACAACACCTCCCTCTCTCCCACTCTCTAAAACCATCTCTCCCACCCTCTCCCACTCTCTCTCACCCTTTCCCACTCT
>VDFB02000017.1:476625342-476649900 GCA_007258455.2 Sequoia sempervirens | reverse complement strand
TTTAACAACTTTTTTCCCAAGAGAAATCTTGCCGCCATAAGAGAACTCCTCCGACATAGTGAAACAAGAGAATGTTATTGTAAAGGGGAACAACATGATCCCATATGCTTTGACCAGAAGTTTTTAAACTTTATGCTGTTTGAGTAACGTCATGCTAAAGTTTGCAGACATTTTGCATTTTAGACTCTTAAGGGATTCAACCAGTTGAACATAGCTTAGAGCGATTCAAAGCATTTGGGGGAGAAAGAGGACCATGCCTAGCATAAACATACCCATCGTATGCATTGATATAGTTAGTTTGGTCATACGAGTTGCAAAACGAAAGTTGTACTACTTTGCAAATTTGCACTAGCATCTAACAACTTTTTTCACAAGCGAAATCTCGCTGCCACAGAAGAACACCTCCAAGATAGCAAAAACCGAGAGAGGTTATTGTAGAGGGGAACAACAAAATCCCATAGGTTTAGATGAGAATTTTCTAAACATTACACTGTCTGAATAATGTAATGTTGAAGTTTGCATCCATTATGCACTTTAGACTCTTAAGGTATTTAGCCGATTGAACGTAGCTCAGAATGATTCAACGTATTTGGGTGTGAAAGAGGACCATGCATATAATAAATGTACCCACTTAGACAGATTGGAATAGTTAGTTTGGTTACACGAGTTGTTGAATAAAAGTTGTACCACTTTGTAAATTTGCACTACTTGCACTTGACAACTTTTTTCTTAAAAGAAATATCATTGGGCCACCACAGGAAAACACCTCCAATATAGTGAAAATTGAGAGAGGTTATTATAGAGGGACACAACACAATTGCATAGGATTTGATGAAAAGTTTCTAATCCTCATGGTGTTCGAGTAACATCATGCTGAAGTTTGCATCCATTTTCATTTTCAGACTATTAAGAGATTTAGTCGGTTGAACGTAGCTCAGAGAAATTCAGTGCGTTTGGGTGTGAAGGAGGACCATGCCTAGCGTAAATGTACCCACTTGGATGTGTTGGAATAATAATTTTGGTCACACGAGTTGTAGAATGAAAGTTGTACAACTTTACAACTTTGTACTACTTGCATTTGACAACTTTTTCCCTAAATAAAATCTCGCTGCCACAAGAGAATGTCTTCAAAATAGCGAAAAAATAGAGACATTATTGTAGAGGGGCAAATCACAATCCCCTAGGCACTTTAGACTCTTAAGGGATTCATTCGGTTCAACATAGTTTAGAGTGATTCAAAGAATTTGGGTGTGAAAGAAGACCATGCCTAGCATAAACATACCCACTTGAATGTATTGGAATAATTTTTTTGTTCATAGGAGTTATAGAATGAAAGTTGCACCACTTTGGAACTTTGCACTACTTGCATTTGATAACTTTTTTTGTAAGAGAAATATCACCACCATAGGAGAACGCCTCCAAGATAGCAAAAACTGAGAGAGGTTATTATAGAGGGGGACAACATAATCTCATAGACTCTAATAAGAATTTTTTAAGCCTCATAGTGTCTGAGTAACTTCATGTTGAAATTTGTAGCCATTTTTCATTTCAGACTCTTAAAAGATTCAACCTGTTGAACGTAGCTCAGAGCGATTCAACGCATTTGGGTGCAAAAGAGGACCATTTCCTGCATAAACATACCCAATCAAATTCTTTAGAATAGTTAGTTTGGTCACACGAGTTGCAGAACAAAAGTTTCACCACATGACAACTTTGCACTACTTGCATTTGACAAATTTTTTTCCAAAAGAAATCTTGCTACCACAAGAAAACACATCCGAGATAGCAAAAAATGAGAGAGGTTATTGTAGAGGGGAAAAACATGATTCCATAAGGTCCAACGAGAAGTTACTAAGACTCAAAGTGTCCGAGTAATATCATGTTGAAGTTTGTAGCCATTTTGCACTTTAGATTCTTACGAGATTCATCTAGTTGAATGTAGCTCAAAGAAATTCAGCTCATTTGGATATGAAAGAGGAAAATTCCTAGCATAAATTTACCCACTCACACATGTTGAAATAGTTAGTTTGGTCACACAAGTTGCAGAATGAAAGTTGCACCACTTTGCAACTTTGCACTACTTACATTTGAAAAAATTTTCTCTAAGAGAAATCTCGCTACCACAGGAAAACACCTTTGAAATAGTGAAAATTAAGAGAGTTCATTATAGAGGGACACAAAACAATCTCATAGGATCTGATGAGAAGTTTCTAAGCTTCATGGTGTCTGAGTAACGTCATGCTAAAGTTTGTAGAAATTTTGCACTTCAGACTCTTAAGGGATTCAATCAGTTGAACGTAGGTCAGAGTGATTCGTGGTGTTTTTGTGTGAAAGAGGACCATGCCTAGCGTAAATCTACCCACTCAGATACATTGAAACAATTATTTTGGTCACAAAAGTTTCAAAACAAAAAATGTAGCACTTTGCAACATTGCACTACTTGCATTTGAGAACTTTTTCCCCAAGTGAAATCTCGCCGCCACAGGAAAATGCTTCTAGATAGAAAAAAATGAGAGGTTATTATAGAGGGCCACAACACAATCCCATAGGATTTGATGAAAATTTTATAATCCTCATGGTATCTGAGTATTGTCATGTTGAAGTTTGTAGATATTTTGCACTTCAGACTCCTGAGGGATTCAACTAGTTGAACATAGTTTAGAGCAATTCGGTGCATTTGGGTGTGAAAGAGGACCATGCCTAGTGTAAATGTACCCACTTATATGTGTTGGACTAGTTATTTTGGTCACACGAGTTGTAGAATAAAATTTGCACCACTTTTCAACTTTGTACTATTTGCATTTGACAACTTTTTCCCTAAGAAAAATGTCGCCACCATAGGAGAAGGCCTTTGAGATAGTGAAAACTGAGAGAGGTTATTGTAGATGGGGACAACATGATCCCATAGGCTATGCCAAGAAATTTTTAAGCCTCACAGTGTTTGAGTAATGTTATGCTGAAGTTTGCAACCATTTTGCATTTCAAACTTTTAAGGGATTCAATTGGTTGAACGTAGCTTAGAGCGATTCAACACATTTGGGTGTATAAGAGGACCATTCCTAGCGTAAAATTACTCACTCAAATGCTTTGCAATAGTTATTTTGGTTGCACGAGTTCTAAAATCAAAGTTGCACCACATTGCAACTTTGCACTACTTGCAGTTGACAACATTTTGTCTAATAGAAATCTTGTTGCTATAGAAAAATGCCTCAAAGATAGAAAAAACCAAGAGAGGTTAATGTAGAGAGGCACAACATGATCCCATAGGCTCTGACAAGAAATTTCTAAGCCTCACGGTGTCTGAGTAACATCATGCTGAAGTTTATAGTCATTTTGCACTTCAGACTTTTGAGGGAATCAACCAATTGAACGTAGCTTGGAGCGATTCAGCTTGTTTGGGTGCAAAAGAGGACCATGCTTAGCATAAAAATACGCAATTGGACATGTTAGAATAATTATTTTGGTTACACGAGTTGCAGAACAAAAGTTGCACCACTTTGCAACTTTGCACTACTTGCATTTAACAACTTTTTCCCTAAGAGAAATCTCGCCGCCATAGGAAAACACTTCTGAGATAGCGAAGAACAAGAGAAATAATTATAGAGGGATGCAACATGATCTCATAAGATCTAACGAGAAGTTTTCTAAGCCTCACGGTGTTTGAGTAATGTTGTGCTAAATTTTGTAGCTATTTTGCACTTTAGACTCTTAAGAGATTAAGTCGGTTGAACGTAGCTCAGAGTGATTCAGTGCATTTGGGTGTGAAAGAGAACCATGCCTAGCATAAGTGTACCCACTCAGACATGTTAGAACAATTAGTTTGTCACAAGAGTTGTAGAATGAAAGTTGCATCACTTTACAATTTTGCACTACTTGCATTTGATAACTTTTTCCTTAAGTGAAATATCGCTACCACAGGAGAGAACCTCCGAGATAGTGAAAAATAAGAGAGGTTATTGTAGTGGGGCATAATATGATCCCATAGGCTTATCCAATAATTTTTTAAGCATTACGGTGTCTAAGTAACATCATGCTGAAATTTACAACCATTTTGTACTTCAGACTTTTAAGGGATCCAACAGGTTGAATGTAGCTCAGAGCGATTCAACGCGTTTGGGTGTGAAAGAAGACTATGCCTAGTGTAAATGTACCCAATTGGATGCATTGGAATAGTTAGTTTGGCCACATGAGTTGTAAAATGAAATTTGAACCACTTTGCAACTTTGCACTACTTGTATTTGACAACTTTTTCCCCAAGAGAAATCTCCCTGCCACAAGAAAATTCCTCTGAGATAGAAAAAACTAAGAGATGTTATTGTAGAGGGGCACAAAATGATCCTATAGGCTTAGATAAAAAATTTCTAATCCTCATGGTGTTCGAGTAATGTCATGGTGAAGTTTGTAACCATTTTACACTTTAGACTCTTAAGGGATTCAACCGGTTGAATGAAGCTCAGAGCGATTTTGCACATTTTTTTGTGAAAGAAGACCATGCCTAGCATAAATGTACTCACTCAGATGTGTTGGAACAATTAGTTTGGTCATAAGAGTTGTAGAACGAAAGTTGCACTACTTGCATTTGACAACTTTTTCTCGAAGCGAAATCTATTTGCCATAGGAGAAATCCTCCAAAATGATCCCATATGATCTAACAAGAAGTTTCTAAGTCTCATGGTGTCTGAGTAATGTCATGCTAAAGTTTGCAACCATTTTTCAATTCAGACTCTTAAAGGATTCAACAAGTTGAATGTAGCTTAGAGCAATTCGATGCATTTGGGTGTGAAAAAAGACCATTCCTAGCATAAACATACCCACTTGGATGCATTGGAATAGTTAGTTTGGTCACACAATTTGCAGAACAAAAGTTGTACTACTTTGCAACTTTGCACTATTTGCATTTAACAACTTTTTTCCCAAAAGAAATATCATCACCATGGAAAAATACTTCTGAGATAGCAAAAAATGAGAGAGGTTATTGTGGAGGGGCACAACACAATCTCATAGGCTTTGACAAGAAATTTCTAATCCTCATGGTGTCTGAGTAACGTCATGTTGAAGTTTGCAGCCATTTGCACTTTAGAATTTTAAGGGATTCAATCGGTTGAACGTAGCTTAGAGCGGTTCAACGCATTTGGGTGCAAAGAAGAACTATGTCTTGTATAAATGTACTTGCTTGGATGTGTTGGAACAGTTTGTTTGGTCACACGAGTTGTAGAATGAAAGTTGCACCACTTTGCAACTTTACACTAATTGCATTTGACAACTTTTTCCTCAAGCGGAATCTCGCCGCTACAAGAGAACACCTTCGAGATAGCAAAAATTGAGAGAGGTTATTGTAGAGGTGCACAAGATGAGCCTATAAGCTCTGACAAAAAGTTTCTAAGCCTTACGATGTTCAAGTAACATTATGCTGAAGTTTGCAGCTAGACTCTTAAGGGATTGAGCCGGTTGACTGTAGCTCAAAGTGATTCAGTGCGTTTGAGTGCAAAAGAGGACCATTTCTACGATAGCATACCCAATCAGATGCATTTGAACTGTTAGTTTGGTCACACGAGTTGCAGAATGAAAGTTGCACCACTTTACAACTTTGCACTACTTGCATTTGACAACCTTTTCCCCAAGAAAAATCTCACCGCCACAAGAAAATGCCTCAAAAATAGCAAAAAGGGAGATAATTTATTGTAGAGAGACACAAAATGATCCCATAGGCTCTAACAAGAAGTTTCTAAGCCTCATAGTGCTTGAGTAACTTCATGTTGAAGTTTGCAGCCATTTTGCACTTCAGACTCTTAAGGGATTAACCGGTTGAATGTAGCTCGAAGTGATTCAATGCATTTGACTATAAAAAAGGACCATGTCTAGTGTAAATGTACCCACTTGGACATATTGGAATAGTTAGTTTGGTTACATGAGTTGTAGAACAAAAGTTGCACCACTTTGCAACTTTGCACTACTTTTATTTGACAACTTTTTTTCCCAAAAACAATCTCGCCGCTATAGGAAAATCCCTTCAACATAGAAAAAACTAAGATAGGTTATTGTAGATGGGTGTAACATGATCCTATAGGATCTAACAAGAAGTTTCTAAGCCCCAAGATGTCCGTGTAACACCATGATGAAGTTTGCAGCCATTTTGCACTTCAGACTATTAAGGGATTCAGTCGATTAAACGTAGCTCAGAGCGATTCAACACTTTTGGGTGCGAAATAGGACCATTCCTAGAGTAAACATACCCCCTTGGATGTGTTGAAATAATTATTTTGGTCACACGAGTTGCAGAACGAAAGTTGCACCACTTTGCATCTTTACACTACTTGCATTTGACAATTTTTTCTCGAAGAGAAATAATATCACTGTCATAGAAAAAATCCTCTGAGATAGTGAAAACTAAGAGAGGTTATTATAGAGGGGTGCAACATGATCCCATAGACTTTGATGAGAAGTTTTTAAGCCTCACAGTGTCCGAGTAATGTCATGCTGAAGTTTGCAACCATTTTGCACTTCAGACTTTTAAGGGATTCAGCTGGTTGAACGTAGCTCAGAGAAATTTAGGGCATTTGGGTGCGAAAGAGGACAATTCATAACATAAATGTATCCAGTTAGATGCATTGGAATAGTTATTTTGGTCACACGAGTTGCAGAATAAAAGTTGCACCACTTTGCAACTTTGCACTACTTATATTTGACAACTTTTTCCCCAAACGAAATCTCATTACCACATGAAAACACCTCTGAGATAGGAAAAACCTAGAGCGGTTATTGTAGAGGGCCACAACATTATCTCATAGGCTTTGATGATAAGTTTCTAAGCCTCACGGTGTTTGAGTGACATCATGCTAAAGTTTGGAGCCATTTTGTACTTCAAACTCTTAAGGGATTCAACAAACTAGGAGGCTCAAACTTAATCAAATTGACAACTTTCCTTCAAGAGGCATCTAACAAGATTAAAATGGTTTTTTAAATAAATTCAAACAATCTTGCAAGTTAGACAAAAATTAGAAGCACCATTTCTCAATTTCACCCATGAATCCTAGTAGTAGTGCAAACTCAGTTTTTGGCCTTTTACTCAAATAATCTTCAAGACACTTGGCAAACATATGATGGTTTTAGACACCCATTTCAGAGTTGTAACATATATCCCAAATTTAGAAATAAGTCTTCTGGACCAACCTCCTAAATCACCCCTTCTACGCTGACCTATTTAGGCTGATTAGGCCTAAATTACAAAGCAACATATCTTTAAACTTCTCACAATCCCTTGAAACCTTGGGGCACCATTTCCTATGCCTTCAAACCTCTAAAACAATAATTTGTTCCAAGGGTTAACCCTTCCAACATAGAAAACCACAAAACCCTCAAATTCATGCCAAACTAAGAGGGTTTATTCAAAATCCCACTTGCACAACCTCTCAGACCATGCCACCGACTCAAATATATGTATTCTAACCCCTATGTGTTAAAAAGTTGAAAAAAAATCCACATTTTCATTATTTTCACAAACTATAGGTTGAGGGCTCCATTTTCATGTGTTTTCTTTAACAAAAATTAATAGGACAACAGACTTATCTCCTTTGTTTCTTCCCCATAACTCTAATCATGCAATGTACAACTTAATCAAACTCCCTATGTCCCATTACACTAGTTACAATAGATATAGTCAGTGTAAGGGCCCTTTAAGACATGTTTTTGATCACAAAACCCTCAATAGGGTGCTCTTGATCTGTCATAGGAAAACAATGATTTCTTCAACAATTTTTAAAAAAATTCTTTCAAACCTAATGCAAAATAAGGCTAACATAGTCCTTGATGAGAAATGAAAGATTACATAGAAAATGGCAGTCTGTATGATTCGTATAGGTCTATAAAATGTGAAAGAAACACAAAAAAATGAAGAAAACTCAAAATTTTCTTATTGCCAATACCTTAAAATTCAAAACAACATTACAAATGGTGTCCTCATGCCTTTTTAAAGGATTCTCCTCTTCAATCAATGACCAAATACCCTCCCAACTAAAATTTAAACCACTTATGACCGTTGGAGATCACAATTTCATCTTTTACACAATTTAATAACAACATTATTACATGCTTTGCAATGTTTTCTCTTTTTGACCCTTTTAATCACCTAACCTATTACAATGGGTCTAATGAGACCTTATTCACCTAAAAACCATGTCTTATTCAAGAAAACAATATACTACCACCCTTGACACCACCTTGACAACTTTGACACTCCTTTCCATTTGATTTACAATCATTACAAAATGAATACATAAGCCCCTCAAAGTTGACCAAGTACCATAGAAGGGTCACTTAGGACCTTATTTCAACTCATGGAATCAACACAACAAACACCCTAACACACACACTGCCTATCAAACTCTTCATGGGAAACAAAGAGAAGATTAGTGCTCCTGCATCAAGCCCAAACATCCAAATGTCCTACCATGCCTTTGCAAAACTTTTATCACATCAAACTCCACCTAATAGCATTGAAACAACCAGGTTCTAACCTACTTCTAAACTATTGCTTTAATCAGCTACTTCAAGCTATGCCTCCTAGGCCTAAATTCATGCTTTTTCCATAGGGGCAATGTGGAAATTTCCACCAAATGTCTTTTCCACCCATTGAATTCTACTGTAACTTAGTAGAATGGCATAATTAGGTTTAGGGGGCATGTGTGCATAATTTTAGGACTAGGGGTTGCCATTTGGGGGTTTGGGCATGATGCCTAGTTGTCAAGAATGTGTGTTTTGAGTGAAATTTGGAGGTTAAGAGTATGTAGTGATGGAAAACATTTGGGGAAACACTAAGAGTTAATTAAGCAAGGGAAGACATATTTGAAGGTGTTGGAGGCATTCAAATGGTGAGGAGAGGTATGGAGGTGAGGTTTTCAATAAACCCCCTTTGAAACTTGTCAAAAGTGAGGGTTTTGAGTTTTGGAGTGTTGGTGACTGTTTCATTGGAAGATGATTGTTGATTTAGTGCTTATGTACCCTGCTCATGATTGTCCAATGGTGTTTTGTGTCTGGAAGGAAGATTAAAGGGTAGTTGGTTTGTTCAGAGTTTTCCACCCTACTCTGCATCACTTTGGCATGTTTATCAATATAAAACTATGATATTTTTTGTATTTCAATATGAAATGATAATGCAATATGAAATATGTAGTGTAGGACAATGACATATATGTGTATTTAAAATTTAAATTTAAAATGTTAAACTTTACCATTGTTCTTGTCTTCAAAATTGTTTAAACTATATAATTTAACCATAATATAACTAAGCAATATATGATATAATTTAACCATTATTCATTATTTTTGATTGTCAAATATATAATATAACCATTATTTTTTATGATATTGTACATTGATATTTAACCATTGTTGAAGACTAAATTTTTGAATAGTTTTTTTTTTTTAGAAAGAGGGTAAAAAATTTATTGAAATTTAGAAGAGAACATTACAACCAAGAAAAACAGGGCAAGCCCTAGAAGCCAAAAGAAGCAACAAAGCAAGAACAGAAACAAAATCAACTATCTTCTAGAATCCTTCTATCCTCTTCAAGCAATCTTTCCAAATCCTGACGTAACTTAGGGGAGACCTACATCCAATCCTCGATCTTCCAACCAGTATCATTCTCAAAAGCCCACTTAGCCAAGCAGTCAACAACCTGATTCCACTCCCTCAGGATATGAACAAAAGAAACCACCTCCATCTTGGAGCTAACTTGAAGAATACGCTAAAAAATTGAAGCCAACTGCCAATTAATATCCGACATCTTTCTGTCATTCAACAAATTAATCAAGATCTGTGAATCAGCTTTACAAATAACCTTTTGCCATCCCAAAGTAAGGGCCCGCTCCACAACATAGAGAATCGCCAAGCCCTCCATGAGATTAATAGTCTTCACCCCCTCATGAATGGAGAAAAGAAATATCACTGAACCATCTGAGTCCCTACCGAACCCACCAATCCCAGCAAGCCCAGGATTACTTCTAGAAGATCCATCAGAATTGATCTTCAAGACACTAGCTGGAGGAGGTAACCACCTACCCATCTGTTGCACTCTCTTGGCCCCATGCCTGCATCTCTTGGAACCCCTAGAAGAATAATGTATCCCTTGGAGACCTAATCTATTCACCAACTCAGCATCCCCTTTCCCCAAGGGAAAAACACTTCACATTTAGCAACAACCGACTCCTATAGCATGCCTAATATACGCATCCACAACTGCTAACCCACCAATTTAACCCCATGAAATATCCTACAATTCCGCTCTAGCCAGGTCTGCCAAAGAAGAAAAGTAGGTCCAGTATACCAAACATCTTGTAAAAAGGAAGCCGATGAGGGGGGTCTTCCCATACTATCCCAAAACTCCACCAAAGAGGAAGCATGGACACAAGGTTGCTTCCAAACCTCCCACCACCAATGCCAAAGTTGCATAACAAAGGGGCATCAGAAGAACAAGTGTGAAGAGTCCTTTTCCGCTCTCCCACAGAGAACACATATCGAAGGCCCTTGGAAACCATGCTTACGAATGTTATCCCAAGTCAAGCATCTATTCCATGCTAAAGTACAAACAAAACAATTACATTTAGGCCATGATAGCTTACTCCACACCCTCTTCCACTAATGGACCTCCACCTTGGCTAACTTCTGAGCCAATAACACTTGATAGCCACAAGCAATAGAGTAACTTCCCTTGGAATTGTGAGCCCAAGTAATAATATCCTCTTCAAGCAGAGAACTACAACGACTACTGCAAAGGATTGTGTTAAGTTCAGCCCTGCCTTCCTCCTCACCAAAATCTGACCACTGAGAGGGATCCTTCTAGCAAGCCCTCTCCAATGGACCATAAAAAGGGGACTTGAAGTCACTCACTCTAGACCAACCCGCTACAAGAAATTTCTAGCTCAAAGGAAGCAAGTGAGGGAACTGGGAGATAAGCGGAGGGAAACCATCCCAAGAGTCTGACCAAAAAAGAGCCTTTGAACCCCGTCTGTAGATCCAAAATAGACCCTCCTTAATGAGCTTTGCACCCCTCACAAGAGTATTCCAAATCATCGAACCTTTCCCCTCAAGAGGGTACCTAAGGAGATCATGCTGAGGGATGCCAGGGAAACACTTATGAGATAATATCCTGGCCCACAATTGATCCTTCTCCACACACCATCTCTAGAAAAGCTTAGCAGCCTTAGCCACTTTGAACGAAGTAGATTGATGAAGACCCAAACCACCATATTGCTTACGACTACACACATATTCCCACTTGACCAGGCTCTACTTGGAAGAAGACAAGCAACCAGCCCATAAAAATTGTCTTTTGAGAGAATCCAACTCCTTAAGAAACCACACCGGAGCCACCTGAAGCATACATCTATAAGTAGGGAGTGCTTGCACAACTAACTTAAGAAGCTAAACTCACCCAGCAAAGGACAACCATCTATGTGTCCAATGATTGAATTTCACCGAAACTTATCAATGATATTTTGCCAAGAACCCTTGGGAAGATGACCAACAGAAATTGGAATGCCCAAATACGTAAAAGGCAGAACCCCTATCTGGAACCTCAATATATTAGCAATTCTTCTCTGAATAGGGACAGGCGTATTGAAGAAGAAGATGAAAAATTTATCCTCATTAATCAATTGCTCAGATGTCACAAGGTAAACATACAAAAACTGTCTCAAAAATGTAGCTTCCCTGACAGTAGCCATCCCCATCAAAGCAGTATCATCAACAAACTACAAGTGAGACTACAGAGGCAAATCTCCACCCCAATGCCAACCCTGGATAATGCCGAACCCAACATTTATTTTCAACAAATTCCCAAGACCTTCAACAAGAAGAAGAAATAGGTATGGGGAGAGAGGGTCCCCTTGGCGTAGACCCCTAGAAGCCCCAAAAAGTTCAAAATGATCTCCATTTATCAATACCGAGAAGGATACTGACGTAACACAACTCATAACCCATTGGATCCATTCCTCACAAAATCCAAAAGCAACAAGGATCTTCCGAAGGAAGGACCATCTAACCCTGTCATAGGCCTTGGCCATATCAAGCTTAATGAACATTGTCTTCTCATGGGAACTAGCCATTGAGTGGATGGTATCAGTAGCAATAACAACCCCATCCAAAATTTTTTGGCCCGCAACAAACCCACTTTGTTCCTCTGAAATCAGCACTTTAAGCCACTTTTTCAATCTCTCAGCCATTAACTTTGATATAATTTTATAAGCCACATTGCAAAGGGAGATAGGCCTAAACTAGGTTAACCTATCTGCCCCTTTGCATTTGGGAATGAGAGAAATGAAAGTGGAATTAAGAGCACGCAACATCTGCTTGTTCCTCTAGAACTCCTGAACAATTGCCAAAAGATCCAACTTTATGATATCCTAGAACTCTTGAAAGAACTCTACTGGGAAAACATCAGGGCCAGGAACTTTTCCTCTTGTAATCTAAAACACAACCTCCTCCAGCTCCTCTAGAGAAATCTCCCTCATTATATACTCATTCACCTCCCTTGAAACCAACTGAGGGATACAAGAAATGACTTGTTCTTCCTCGACTAAACCCCCTTGTGAATCTTCTATGAAAAGAGTAACAAAATACTGTGATGCCTCCACCATGATTTCTTGAAACGAAACAACATGATCCCCCCTGTCATTAACCAACACAGAGATGGAGTTACCATGCCTCCTAGCCTTCATAGAATTAAAGAAAAATGCATTATTTTTGTGCCCTTCCTGCAACCATTCAACCCGTGCCTTTTGCTTCCAATATATGTCTTCACGCAACTCATATTCCTCCACCACCTTTAGGGTCCTAGCCTCTTCCTTCAAAAGATCCTCAAAAACCCCATTATCCCAGATCAATCTCGTAACCTTATTTAACTCTTCCTGAGTAGCAACCTTATCATGAAAAATATTACCAAAACACTGACGATTCCACCTTTTAAGCTGATACTTGACAAACTAAAGAAGCTTGGCAAAGGTATACATTGCATTACCAAAAGTAGGTCTACCAATCCTCCACCACACTTCCACATGGTCAGAAAGAGTAGAATCCCGTAACCACATAAGCTGGAATTTGAAGGAAGGAGATCGGGGAACCCGAGCAAAAATGATACTAATCTTGATAGGCCAGTGGTCTGAACCCCTCCAATCCAAAATTTCAGAGGAGGTGCACCATAGGTCACCGACCCAATAACAGGAAACCAAGAACTGATCTAGCCTCTCAGCAACACCATCCTCACCAAGCCTCCTATTATTTTGAGTGAAATGACCATTACTGGGCTGGACATCAATAATATTTAGATAAGAAATGTTATCCTTGAGAAGCAACGCAGAAGGCTCCAACCTAGCAATTCCACCCCTTTTCTCAGACAACTCCACAATAGTGTTTAAATCCCCAGCCAGAATCCATGGGTGGAAAAGAACTAGGCTACGGAAATATCGAAGATGGGACCAGAGAAGATGCTTGCCCTGATAATCAACAGGCACATACACATTAGAGAGGAGAATACATTCTCCTATCACAAAGCGTGAGGCCACCAATGAAATAGCAGATCTAGAAGACATCCACCAGAGAGGGAAAATCCTTTGGGGGTTCCATAAGAAAGCCACCCCCCAGATGCACCATGAGCTCCAACACACTGACACTCGCCATAATTCCACAACTTAGGTACCATACTCAACATATTCTCCACAGATAATTTAGTTTCCTGAAGAAAAAGAACATCCACAGAATGAATCCTAACCAAATCACGAACAACTTTTTATCGAGGGCCACTGTTCAAGCCCCTAACATTCCAAGATAAAACAATCATTTTTGGGAACATAAGAAATGTGAATCCAGGGTCTTGACTACCCCTGACTCCACCAGAGTTTCCCTAGTTGATTTAATCTTTTCCAAATCCTTTTTCCTGCCCAGCTTGGGATTCCTCTCACCAACCTCTTTCTTTGGATCCTTTTGCAGAATACCCATGTGATAAGAGGACATAGAGCTCTTTCCAGCTTCTGCACCAGTCTTTATAGGTAAAGAAGAACCCTCAACCCCATTTTCCAAAGTCCCAATAACAGGATCTAGCCCAGCCTGGACAGTCAACTGCTGATCTATGTCCATCTGCCCAACACCTGTGTCTTGCACAACCTATGTAATCTCTGGTGGAGGCCCATCTTTTCCTAAACCCAAGGTTCCCTCATCCAAGTTCATCAAACCTGGATTCACTTCTTGTTGGTAGAGATCGTCCAACACCTCAAACCTATTAAAAGTAGCATCATCCTGCCTCTCTCCCAGAGTCCTCTTCTACCTCTGATTCCTATTATGAGCTTTGATAGGGATATATCCATCCTCTCCAGTACCATCACCCATAATAGGCCCCTTCCCCTTATCAACCCCTAATGGATTGCGAGGAGCATGGGAAGATTGGGTCTCCATCAGCTTAGCCCTAGGGTATCTACGTTGCAAGTGTCCATACTCATGACAAAGTCGACACTGAAAAGGCAAAGTTTCATAGTCTAACTATTGCACCCACGTATATGATCCTGCACTTACTTCCACAAAATCTGGCAATGGCATGCTTAAATCAATTTCCACACAGATACGGGCAAAAGTCATTACCTTTTTAAACTACGTCTGTTGTGAAGAACCAACTGGTTTACCAAGCATTGAAACCACTAAATGTAGAACATCCTCTCGCCAACATTCGACTGGAAACCACAATAGCTGAACCCACACTGGGACCCTATTTGGGAGCTCCTCCGTTGGATTAAAGCCTGCATGCCACGACTTCATAAACAAACCCACTTGGTTATAGAAATAGGGATCCCCCTCAAAAATCTTATTCGGATCGGCCATGCAATCAAATGAAACCATAAAGTAGTTGTTCGCTAAGAGCATAATCTCCATCTCTCCTTCCAGTAGCTAAGTCCTTTGAGCCCAAGATTCCAAAAATTGCAACGATACTCTTAAGCCCATAAACTTGCAATAAAAGGATTGTTTCCAATAATATTCAATATCATCCGCTAGCAACTCCATCGGGATAACCAATTTTGGTCTCTCTTTACATCTTTCTAGAAATCCATTAATTTTTGTAATCCTAGATCCTCCAGACGACTCAGAACCATTCATTTCCTGATCCATTGAGAACAAATTATTATCAATCATTTTCGCATTTCGCATGGAAGACATTGAACCAATCGCAGAATGGAAATCCAACTTGGGGCTCACCCTAGATGAAACCCCACATGACATTGTTTCACAGACACCCAAATTGGGCATGCAGCCCCAGGGCAGATGAACAAAGAAAAGCTTCAGTGCAAGGGAATTATGAGAACCCTGAATGCCTCCTTTGGTAGCTACCAAAAATAATCTTCACAAGGGTTCCACTGACCCTCCAATCCTAAGCACGAGAAGGAAATCCATCAACGAAGGAGGGATTTGCAAACTCACCCACCCAACGCAGCTTGCAAGAGATCAAGAGGCAGAAAGAGCAACATCCACCATCTACCACAGGCACCGAATCCCACAGTCCATGAGAGACCACAATACTATGACGACCCAACACCACCACGCCAGCCAGACAAGGGCGAAGGCAGCAAAGAAATGGATCCCCCAACAGGCGATGCCAATCCAACACCACCACAGGTCCTCTCCCCCCCAGAACATGTCAAAAACCCCCTCCAACTCATCTGCAAGTAGAACCAAAAAAATCTAGGGCACAATTGTCGTAGCTCGACCCATAGACCCTGCACGCACCATCACCAAATTTTTGAACAGTTTAAACATGCACATGATGAACAAATTATTTTGATTCTCAACTTCTATATATGAAATTATCCAATAATCAAGTGTATGTCCATATACAAAAATGGCATCAACTCCAACTCAAACAAAGTTTTACAAAGTGTGGCATATGCCATCTCGATATCTATTCATAATATACATGCCAAAATGTCCATCTCATCCTAAACTACTAGTGGATAATCAAAATAAAGCCTCTTTCAAGCACTCTTTGACTATGAAGGTAACTACACAAGAAAAATTCAAACCATAATTGAGATTAGTTATATTATATAATTTAAAATTGAATAATTAACATCAAAATCAATATACATTGAATTATAATTGAACTCTAAAATTGAAATCTTGATTACCTCATATATATATGTCTCTTCACACCGTCATGAGTCCTAGACTATGCCCCTCTCAAAGAACCAATCATACCAACTTTTACAATGTCAATCTATATAGGTGAACACAAAAACATCAAATTGATACAAGTTAGCATACAATTGTCCATAATAGGAACATATTTACCAAACACAAAATAAAATAAACACATACCTCTTTAGGCATCTCTTTTTCTTTATCTCCTTCAGCTATTTCAACACCTCCTCCCTGAGGTGTTTCAACACCTACTCCTTCAAGTGTTCCAACACCTACTCCTACAAGAGGAAAATAAGATAAACATATAAGTTAATATATAATTTCGTTAATGATAATTAAAATGACAATCAAGTATAAAATGCATGTATTCAGGCCTAAATGGCATGGGTTGAAGTAGCAGATTGAAGAATTTGTTTTGAAGAAGGCTAGAACCAGTTGGTTTTAGTGAGATCTGGTGAGGTTTGATGTTTTTGAAGGTTTGCAAGGACTGGGGAGATCATGTGTATGTTTGGGAATGAAAGCCTAGTTGAGAGAAGCACATTTTTTAATGGAAAATTGAGATTTTAGAGAATAAAAGTGGGTGAAGTTTGGGGGTGGCATAATATTAAGGATTATTAAGAATGTGCAGGCTTAAACAAGGGTTTTTGAAGTGGCCATAAGGTCACAGGAGGCTTGGAGATGGGTCTTTCAATGTATTCCCCTAAATCCCACTGTACTATAGGGACAACTAGTCCAATTAGGCCTCTTTTCCAAAGAGACACCTTCCCAAACACCTATAATCAAGTTAAACACCATGAAAAGTCATTAAATAGGTTGCCAACATTAATATTTCATAATTTTCAGAGCTCCAACTGCTCACCAAGCTACTAATCCACTAAATCATCACTCTCAAGCCACCAAACCTAGGTTTTCCAAGGAACCTTATTGAAAATCACTCTTCCCACAAATAAATCTCACATATAATACCCCAAAAATACCATATGATGTCTATACATGCTCAAAAGAATCTCACAAATGACTGCCCCAAAAGATTTCATCCATTCACACTCTAAAATGATGCAGACCCAGGGGCTCAAACTCAACCAAATTGACAACTTGCCTTCAAGAGACATCTAACAAAATTAAAAGGCCTATTAGAGCAATTTCAACTATTCCAAAAAGTTAGACAACAATCAGAAACATATTTTCTCACTTTCACCCATGTAACCTTGTATCAGTGCAATTCTAGTTTTTGGCCTTTAACTCCAACATCTTCCAAAACACAAGGAAAAAGAAGAAGATGGAATCAGATACCCATTTCAAAGCTATAAAACATATGTAAACCCCAACATTAACTCTTTTGGACCAACATGGAGATCCAATACCCCTACCATGGAAAAAACTAGTGAAATAGGCCTCTTTTTCAAAGAGAGTACCCTTTATCCTTCACCAAACCCTCTAAAACCTTGACACAACAATTCAAATGCCCAAAAAACATAGAACCCACAATTAGATTCCACTTGTACCACCAAATCCACCCAAACTCAAAAACCCTTGTTTTATGCACTATTGATGAGGGTTTATTGAATATGATGCTTCTAGACCTCCTCAGACCTCGAAACCAACTTCAAAACTTTCCAACAGCCCTGTACATGCTTAATGATTCAAAAGACATGACCTCCCATACAGATTCCACCAAACCCTAGACCAAAACCCCCATTTACATGCATTTTCTACACAAAACTCACAGGAACAACAACCCCGGTCTACTTTATTCCTTTCTCAAAACATAAATCAATCTCCCTAGCATCTAAACATCCTCCATAAGACCCAATAGACCAGTTATAGTGAGAAAAATTAGTGTAAGGGTCTTGAAGACATGATTAAGGCTACAAAACCCCAAAATATGGTATACCCGGTTGTTCACAAGAAAACAACTATGGAATGCTTCAAATTCTCTATTAAACCTTTAGAACTAATGAAAAAAACAAAATATTCATGCAACTACATTGTTCATAAATAAATTACTCAATGCAATGACTGTATACTACTGTACAGGTTTGGAAAAGACAAGAAAATTCAAAAATTTGATGCTAACAATGAGAGTTCAATTGGATTTCTTCACAAAAACATGAAGCCAATGTTACAAATGATGACCACCACAATTTTAAAGGTTTCTCGATCAAAGAAAACTAACATAACATCCTCCAACTAAATTTTGAATCCCTTATTAGCTGTTGGAGTGCCAAATTACATTTGTTTACCTATCTTTGTTAACAACTCATTTGATTCCTTTTATATTCTTTTACTATTTGACCCTCCAAAACATTTAAAGTATTTAGAATACATTTAAAGAACCTATGTTGGTCTAATTAGACCTTATGAGACCCTAAAATATAACCTAATACATAAAAAGCAACATGAACCTACTTAGAACCCTATTTGTCATGATTGACAATTACTTCACATATTTGACCTTGTTTACAAAAATGGATCAATGAGACACCAAATGGTATTTATAGACCATATTAAAGATAATAAACATAAAAAAAAAAATTCAACCTCCCTAGACACACCTAATGCTCCAATTGTGAAAGTAAAGTGTAGGTGCTCTTGCACCATAAAACCACTCAAATTCACTCAAAATCATATATTTTCACACCCAAGGCTACATGCCATCACTCCAAAATGATCTCCCCTACTCCAAGAATCATCTTCTAACCTATTCCCCACCTAATGGACTCATTCCATTGAGCTACAATATATACATTAGGTGTAATGAACCATTAAATGACTTGATGATCTCAAAACTTGAAATTTAGACTTCGAGACCCACCTATAGTAAAATCCACCCTAAGAGCTCAAAACAAGATGGATTTCAATGCCAAAAAAACCAAAATGTGGCTAACGTATCTCTATAACCCAATCAAAACATTTTTATTCAATTCCCTTCAGTACAAGCTCATGCAATTGACTGCTACAATACTGAGAAAGAGAAAAACAAACTCATATTTACAAAGAAAGCAAAACTTTATTGATCAATGTTTGTACAAAATATTTCACTCTTCTCCACACACTCCTTCATTTGAGATTCACATACATATTCAAATCCCTTAATCAAGAATTGATTGAAAACCAATGCCACAAGTGACCTTTGGCCTACCTTGACTGTTCAACTTCCCCACTATGCATTTCTTGCACTTCAAAATTTGAAAAATGACACTTTGCACTAATTTAGAAAATTTTCAACTAAAACATTCTAACTCACTAGTAGCCACTAAAATAGACTAATTACATCAATAAATTTTCTATATGACCTTATCCAAGACAAAACAAGACTTCATCACCCTAATGACAACCACCGAAGCTTGGTGCCCTTGTACCAAATAGTGGTGCAGGAGCACCTACACCTTACTGTGCTCAATGTGATTAGTGTATTGGGTCTCATTGGAGAATTTTTAAGTGTTAGGGATAGTTTTTTATGTTGAGAGAAAGAAATAAAGTAGATTGGGTTGTTTTCCCTATTGATTTCATTTGGGAAAATACATGAAAGTGGAGGTTTTAGTCTAGGGTTTGGTAAAATATGAGTGGGAGGTTATTTCTTTTGAATTATTAAGCATGTGTAGGGTTTCCTAAGAGTGTTTGCATATAATAGAGAGTAGCATATAACCATCATTTTGCATATCTACATTAATGAAATTTTGCAAACCCTTATATAATCAAACTTAAATGCTTGAAATAAAGCAATGATCAATAACATGACTTTACAAATTCAATGTGCATACTTACCAATCAATCCAGGGAACCATCCGGGTCTGCTCTACTTTTTTTCATGTCAAGTATTTCCTCATGGTTAGACTCACACACTTTCCAAAAGTTCTTGTTTGCAGGTCTTCCCTTATATTTGATCAAATGAACGTTGGTGGAAAAAACAAGGTTTGAGTATTGAAGAATCTTCTGATGCGTGTCAAAGTCCTCAAACAACCAAACTATAACATTCTTAACTGGGTACCTTCTAAGCCATGTTCTAGTAACAACCACCGAACCTGTAGGATATTCTATGTTTTCTCAATCTATAACTGGGGCCTCCATATTATTTTTATCCTTGATATGATGACATAGGTAATTATTTTTACCATCTTCATTGTCTTCATCTGCAATCACTGCATATACGTTCCCTGCATTGATATGTTCATCTTGTTGGATGTATTTAATGAAAATCAAAATAAAACCTAAAAGTAAGATATATTACCTAGTTCTATAAGGTCTGATACATGATCAAAGTCAATGGATGATTGCATCTTGATGATTTGTAGAGTTGTCGGGAGCTGATATGTGTCAAGTGGGGTTAGACTTCTTATAGACCATTCGTCAACCCATTCTATTGACTCACAGTCATTCCATGCTCAAAGTGTACATGTAGAATAAAAGCATGCCATCTTCCATGTATGGATAGTCCATGTACCTGCATTGGAGCTTCTAAAAGAGTGTAGCTCGCTTGATCCTATTAGTGTACAACAATCCTCATATTTTGCAATGTTAGTATCATCTACTAAATGAAAAAATCTACAAACTAAAGAATTACCTTGACTACCTGGACCCATTGCATGATTGCACCACTTGACAATTGATCTTGCATTTGTCAACCTTACACTGTCTTAGTACTTTAACTCTTCTTGTGCAAGGGATCTTTTGATACATGCAACCACTCCATCATGCTCCCCCTTTCCATGCACATCCTTTGAGAAGTTGCCCATATGTTGAACACCACTGATCCTATGCATCCTGCTCAACTAGTAAAACATTCTGGCATTCTTGAATTGCGATGTACAATTATCTGACCATATGATATGTTGATTGAATGATATGCCCGTACTAGCTAGATCAACATAGAACATCTGAAAGCACAAATGTGGTAGAATGTGTATGATCATCACTGATGTAAAAGTGATACTCTCTCAATACTTTCCTGTTATCCTCTGTACTATTGTTTGCATGAATGAATGCTATATGCACAAATATAATAACATATGTGGAGTTTTAGTACTGTGATTTCACCTCATTCTGTGGCTATACTGTGTAGTTCTCCATGAAGTTTACAATTGAAATGATGCTATGGAGTGGAAACATGTCCTTACATAACTTGAACTGTGAGTGCAACCATTGAGATCTATGTGTATTCCTTGAATACTCATAGACCACCTAATCAAAAAAAATTCCCATACACTGATATACTAGAATCTTATCATTGACCAATTCACACTTCTTTGCTTCTTTCCCATCTTTTAGACTATAGGCCACTATCTTGTATTTTCCAAATTTGACAATTTTGTCTCCAATTGTGTGTGTACTAGCCATGTGTTGGAAAATTGGAAAATGTTGCATGCCACCACAATGATGACATGTGCCATCCAAACATGACTTGTAAAAAAATTGACCATCCTCTCTTTCACATAAAATGGAAGATAAGAATTCCATTGAGGATTTGGGTGAAGGCCTTATTTACATTCCTACAGAACATTGTTAGTATGCATATCTACACATATACGTCGATAAACATCATAATGGTTAGAAAAATCAATATGTACTCTACAACAATGAGTGCATGTGTGATTTTTTTTGACATAAAAAATCTTTAGCATTTCAAAATACCTTTTACATGTTTTAATTTTAGGAAAATTTTGTACAAAATCAGCAAAAAAAGGGTTTGAGTGGTATCCAAATAATGCTTTGGCTCATAGATTTTACTACCAATTCTCCTTCTTACAACATCTCTTTGATTAGGAGAGGTCCTTGTGTTATCCTTCCAATAATCTACTATTAAATATTTGAACCCTTGAGCAATTCTTTTATCTTTCCATGACACTCTACCCAAGAATGCCCATAACTCATTGCTATTTGGTTCCTCCAATCTTTCATGCCTTCCTTTGGCTCTCATTAGCGATGATCTACTTATTTTCAAAGCCTTACTTGTCTTTGTAAGGTTCACCTTGTTCCCTTTTTGACTGCTTAATAGTGTTGTTTTCATCAGATGTCTTATGGCACAACTATCCTTCGTACGTGAGGTAGAACCCACACTCTCATATGCACTCATCAAGTTCTTTACAATGGAATTTTCACTTGATTCATTCAAAACTCTCAACCCAAGATCCTTCATGGTGGGCCTAAATTTGAGTTGCCTCATCATTTCAACAAATAGTTGGCATCTTCCACCCTCACTTAGCTTCTAAAAAAAACCTCCATATCCTTTGTGCAGCTCTTTGACATCTTATCAAGCATCCATTTCAAAACATTGGAATCAATATCAACAAAAAATCTAGTTTTCCTACGCAAAACTCTAGGAGTTTTCAAATGTAAATTTGTGCCAACAACATCGGGGATAGATCGCGTACCTTCAATCAGAGGTGCAATTGATGACATACCTTGAGATTGACATGTAAACGATGTTGTACCTCCAACTTGAGATGTTGTTTGTGGAGTGACTTCAAATAGAGGCATGTTTGTTGATGTACTTTCAAAATGCAATGTTTTTGATGGTGTGTCTTCAACTGTATGTGTGATTTCTGATGTACTTGGAAGACCACATGTTGTTGCTGGTGTGTCTTCAACTGGAGATGTGCATTGAAATTCACCTATGGTTGATGATGTGCCTCCAACTTGGGGATCGGTTTGTGTCCTTCCAAGAAGTTTGTCCATTCATGCCATTTGTTTTTCCAATTGTACATCTCTCTTAGATTGTACGAGAATTTCTGGTTGTATGGGCTGCAATTCTTTTGCTTCACGAGCTACAATTTTTGATTCTCTTCTTGCATTTCTTACTGCATGTTCTTCCAGTGTTAGAGGCTTTGGTCATTTCCTTGGCATGACGTTGAATGCTGCATAGAACAAAAGTAAGTAATTAATTTTATGAAACATATTGATAACACTGATTACATCACATTTTATTAAACACACCAAAGGATTTTATTAAAGAAGGCAATGAGCTGTTTGGAATTATCAAACATGTCTATATGCTACAACATTTTTCATACATAAATCTACTAAGGAAGAACGGTAAATGGTATGAATGAATAGAGACTTGCATTAAACCAACTATGTCTTGAGTCACTTGAAATTATCTAAGCACATGATGAAGGTGAATTATTTATGGCACAAAAAAAGAAAAATAGAAACTTGCACATTAACATTGATGAAAGCTCTTAGGTTTTCCAAATTAGTTGAAAATAAAAGTTTTCCCACAACCATCAATAATAATGAATTTAATGTTCAATTATATGTGTAACAATGAAGATTAATAAAATAATCAAATGAATGGTCTATAAATTGTCAAAACAAAACAAAAAAAACTTGTGTTAAGTTGAATTTGTTTATCTAAGCATGTTGGAAACAGACTACTATAAGAAATGCAAATAAAATTGATAAGAAAATTTGTGTTAAGTCAATGCCATTTATATAAGTTTAAACATGAATTCATCTAAATTATGTCATGGTTTTCATTTTTTTCTTCAAAGTCATAAAAATTAAACTTTTTTATGCAACTCTCATCTAATTCAATGTTGAATTCTATGTCTAATTGTTATGATTAATAAAATCATTAAAGGAATTTATATTATAGTCAAAAATAAAGAAACATACTAAATATAAGAATTTGAATATTACAAAAAATGAATATATTACCTAAGATAATGTAAAACGATGTAGAAACTTCAAAATTTCTTCATCTATGTTGTCTGCATGCAAATTGGTGGCAAAAAGGTGATGGATCAAGCATAGAATGGTAAAATAGGGAGTCAACTACATAAAAAAGTTGTTTCTCTGTTGGATTAAGCATTGAACCAGAAAAAAGAAGAAGCATGTGGGCCAAAATCATGGGGTGAACTCCTATTTTACCATTTCAAGGTAAAAACACATTTGGCACTCGCCAAATTTGGAAAGCGCCAAATTTAGCACTAGCCAAATATGGTGCTTTGAAATGCTTTCACAATATCAATAGGAAGGGAGTAAAACTTGAGATAGAGGGAGAGGGGATATGATTGAGAGAGATTAGTCCTAGTAGTGTGGTGGGGACTAAGACCTGAGAGTGATAGAGACTTTAGAGGGATAGAGAGTTATCTAGTTAGGGTGGGGGGAAAGACCTCACAATGGGAGAGGGGTTGGAGTGAAGTAGATTTGTCTACCCTCTGCCCATAAATTGTAACCGTAAACCCTTAAACCCTGAACCCTATAACCCTCAACTCTCTCTCTCTCAACCCTCTACCCTCTACCCTCTACCCTCAATCCTTAAACCCTAAACCTTAAACCCTCTATGCTCAACCCTTAAACCGTAAACCCTAAAACCCTAAAACCATCAACCTTCCTGTCTCTCTCTCTCAACCCTACACCCTCTACCCTTAAACTATAAACCGT
>VDFB02000017.1:476586761-476625242 GCA_007258455.2 Sequoia sempervirens | reverse complement strand
AAAAAATATAAAGTTTAGATTTAAATTTCCTTAACATTAATATTATTAAGAATCAACCTTATAAACATACATGCACATGCACACGTTAGGTTTCACATTAACCAAATTTATTCATAAATCAACAGATAAAATTTAAAAATCTATATTTTTGACATGCCATTGGATTGGACTGACATGTATATTTGGGGCTACTTAATTTTCTATCGTCATACACGTGTGTTGGGCCAAGGTGCAAAGATTGAAGTCCGAGACTCCAAAACTCCTCCAAGACCAAAACTTTTTCAACTATCTATATTCTATGCGTAGCATGGCCAAGGAAGTACCTCAAGGGGAGGAAGCGGGTGAGTGTTATTCTTGTTCCAAAGTTCAAGAAGTGTGGGGAGGAGAGACATTATGTCAAACAGTTCACGTGCCTTGCCTTGCTTCCATATTTTGTGTTTATGTCTCCTACGGTGGATACTACCATAATATCCATCAATAATGCCTTTTCTTGTCTTTGTATGAATAACTATACTCTACTCCAAAACACCCATTTTGGCATAGGCAGGAGGCTGGACACAAGAAAAAGATGAGGAGGTTGAGTTTATACCTATCATTTGCATTTGCTTGAATGTTTCTAAAGCCTCTTCAATGAATTCATTTCATACATATCCTGCAATCATTGTAGCCCCTGTGACCACACTTATTCAAGATATTTTTTCAAAAACTTCATGTGCCTCGTCTATGCTACCACATAATGCATGCAAGTCTTTGATGGATGTTGCAACTATAACGCCTGATAAAATCCCTCTTTATGTTTGATGGATGCTCACACCTTGTTCTGAATCTCCCATTCTAGCACGGATAGGGAGGATGCTCGTAAAGGTTTTAGATTGTGGATCTATATCTACAAATTATATTTGTTCAAATTTTCTAAAGTCTTTTTAATAAACTTATTAGGGGAGAGGGGTCTATAGTGGAGCACCCTAACTTTGTATTTCTCAAAATCTTACGTAGAAATTTCAAATCACTCCCAATTCTGTACAACAGTTTATTTGGCAACTCATGTGCTTCTATATTTCATTTTAGAGCCACAGCATCAAATATGATGTCACATCAGCGTGCTTTTTGTTGAGGTATCCAAAAAAACCCAAAAAAAAAGTGAGACCAATAGTGGTGCACTAAGTCATGTTTTATTGGTGTGCTGATGTGGCATCACATGATATGTCACTTTGCATACTTTATGAATAAAAAGTGTTTTGCAATTGGATATTAAAGTGCTCCACTATGGAGCCCACTGAGGACTACTTCTATCCCCACTATTGGACCCTGCTCCACTATGAGCCCCTCTCCCCTAATGTTATTTCTGCAATATCCTCATTTTCTAAAGATTTTCTCCTCTTTCATTTTCTGGAGTCCACAAAATGCTATAGAATATCATGATATCACATTTTCAATCAGATACAAGAAAGATAAAAATAAAACTTTCTTGACAAAGGTTACCTAGTAGTTTTTGTATTTACAAAATTCTACTTGGAAAACAGAGTTTGATGTAGGATCTGTTAATTCGTCCAAAGCTTTTTGCATGTCATTTTTATTTCTTAGAAGTGCTTATGATGCTAGGGCTTTATCATACCTTAAGTGCCCCAAGAAATTTTCTGATCTATTTTTTTGTATTCATCAAATCCATTGACAACCCTATATATAATTTATTTGTAAGAAAATATACTTTTAAATGTGTTCATTGGCCAATGTCTAGCAATAAAATAAAATTTGAAACCTGCCGCTTTCACTTACCCAAGTGAAGCAAGTCTAGAAAGAATTGTCATATCTATTGCCTTTCCCATTGGTGTCCCGCTATAAGATTTTTGCTCTCTACCAGTCGGAAATCATTTTATAATCTCATCATATAATTAATCACACTGCAGAAATACAAGCATGCTTCTACCAAGAAGTTCTTGGGTGTATTTTGAATCCCTAATGCCATGTCAATATGACATGACATTCCAACATTGTATTCTAAAGGTTGTTTTCCTTTTTATTTTTTTTCCTTTTCAAATAACCTAATCTCTAATGTTTACTTTATTTTATCGAAACCCTTTCTTTAATAAAACATAGTATTCTGATTTTTATTTTACTTTATATTCTTAAGAGATTTCATTATTTTCTGTATTATGTTTTATTTATTCAATATGTAATATTCATGAATGGGTTTGTCAAATTAACAAAATTGTGTATTCCTTAGTATTTAAAGGAAAACTTTAAAAACCCAAATTAATAAAATTGTGTATTCCTTAGTATTTAAAGGGAAATCTTATCCTTCCCAAAGGATAAAATAAGTTTTTGTTTCATGTTATTATCCTCGTGTTCTTAATGTTTGATATGAGTGCTAACTGCTATGTGAACTTACTTTTGATAGGTATCTAATACATTAGTATAAATTTAATATCATTAAGTGGGTATTTATTACATGATTTATAGTTGTTAATTAATAATCTATTAATTATTCAATAAGCATCGTGAATGGGGTCAAAAAGAATTGTCTAGAATAAATATTAATTTATTAAGTTATTATTCACTTCTAACATGAAGTATTTATAACTTGCTTAATCAATAACAACTTTATATTAAGTTATTATTGATTGCTACCTTATTTTTTTGATTCTTTGAGATTGTGTAGTAGATTTTTATCAATCTACGGTGAAATTTTGATATCGTTCGATAGGTTGACTGCTAGGTATTAGTTAAGTACTTCATTGAAGGTTTACTAGATCTTTGCTTGTCATCAATTATTGAAGTTAGCATTTAGACTTTTTGTAAAGCGTACAATTATTATCAATAGTTGCCTCAAGTTAATGTTAAAAAAAACTAATTGATAATTGTTGGCCAAGTCAAGTTTGTTAATTAGTATTTGATTATAGTTATTAAATAATTGGTATTGCATAATAATACTAGATAATATGTTCTATACAGTATTAGATTATAAACCCATAGTTTGAATAATTACTAGTTAACTTCATGGAATTTATTAAAAATCTAAGTGTTTTGTTATGACATTAATAGTGTTTAACGAATCACAAACTTATTAAGTTCTTACCCTTGGATTTTATGTTTTATAGTATGTTAGAAAGAGATAAATGTATTCCTTATTATCCATTTCATTATGTTAGGTATTAAGTTTAGTTTATTCAAATTATAATATGCACGATTGAGTTTTGTTAAATTATCTAGGATCAAGTCTATACCCCATATGTTGTTAATATATCCTTATGAGTTTTTGATCCTCAACTTCAACTAAGTGGGTGGCAGCTGACCGTGAAATTGTTTAGGGTAAGGGACCCTAGAAAGGGTTGCGTACCCTCTCTTAGAGTATGTAATTTGTATGGGGCATATGATAATTTTGAGTAGAGGATCATCTTTAGTGTATCTTCATGTTATTGTGTTATGATTGTGATTGAAGTAGAGTCATCTTTTGAAACCTAGTGGATATACCCTGTGTGGGTGAGTCAAATGAGTTGGAGAAAACTCAAGTTGTCAAACTACAGAGCCTCTGTGCTACACATACGTAGGTAAGGCCATCAAGTGATGAGCCCCCAAGGCATAGGTCTGGCCCTTAGGTCTTTTCCTCCTGTGGCTTATTTTGGATTTACCATTCTCTTCTAATGATATGTGTACTTTATCCTTCCTTACAAATCCGGTTGTAATCTACCATATGATTTATGATCTAGTTAGATTAATGATATAGTTGATCTCTAAGACCATGTATCTAATCCATTAATCTTAAGGTTGTGCATTTAGTTGTGCAAATACTTGCAGGTACATGTATTAGGAGCAAGGAAAATACAACACGATGGAATGCAAGAGATATCATAGTAGGTAAGAGGTATGATATGTTGATCTAGAAGAACTAAAAAATATTAGTTAAAAAAAATTACTCATTGCTACCTTTATCACTTACTAAATGACATCATTGACTGTTGCCTTAAGTAGTGTGTTATGTTATTATTATTTAAAAAATATATATTTGCAAATTAGTAATGTGTGTTGCACATTAGTTATGTTGTTTTGTGTCCATTAAGTGTGTAAAATGTGGGAATGGCATTTGGTATCAGAGCCTAGGTTTCCACACTGAGAACTTTGGGAAACATTATGGTCCTAATTATTTAGTGTTGTAATTTATGCTAGTTACTAGAAGAATTGAGGAAGTGGAATGTCTTAAATGAACAGTGGAGATAATATCTTCTTGTGCATTTAATCCTAAGGAGTATTAGTCTCATTAAGTGAATGAATTATTTTTGGGAAAATTAACTTAAATTATTATGATCTTTTTTTTTTAAAGACTTAGCTATGTCTTATGAAGAAATTAATGAATTTGATTGTTTGTACAACTAGTTATTATGTTGGAAATTCAACTTAAGAATGGGGTTATGAATATTCTATAATTTGTTTATGATGCATACTCCTTTGTGACAATCTTGTGCTAATATGAACATTAGGTTTTGTACATTATGGTGACCTTGTTGAGTGTTGGATATATGCTATGTGTTATGTGTTAAATGTCATGTGTTGGGTTAAGATGTAGTGAACATCATAGAAAGTAAATTTGTTGTGAAATGTGTAAAGACCAGTAAACTATGTGTGTGCCTCAAGTGTGTGATATAGAGTATCTGACTTTGGATAAAGGTGAGTGGATGTTAAGAATAGTCCTGATACATGCACCCTTCATGATTATCTTGTGTAGATGGCTAATTGTGAAATTTTTTAAACATAAAAAATGTGGATGTGTGCCATTTAAATGGAATATTTCGTGTTCTTTTGTGTAAATATTGTATATATGTTAATGTGTACCCTTAGTGTATGGATCTCCTTTAGGATTGAGATGCCAGCTAGCATAAACAAGGGGTTGAGAGACACATATCCATCTAGTGGAAAATCACAAACTCAGGGTGGTGTCCCTAATCTTGATAAAGGATCTGTGTCGAGATGTCGTAGTCCTCCCATGGACGTTGACTATGACCTACTCCCCCACATATGAGAGCCATATTTTTTGCTTCATATTTCAAACCTAACCCTTGAGATTGGCACCCTAGAGGATTGAGGATGGACCTAAGTGTGCCCTTGTTCTATAGCAGATTGATGATTCAATTACTATATGATTGTCTCGGGTTGTGTGGGACATGTGGCATGGTGATAATTATATGATTACATCTGGTTGTCTGAGACATATTGCTATTATATTATGATTTATTGTTAAGCTCTATGTGGTTTGAGACCACCTTACCCTGTCCTCCCCATTAGGTGACTTGATTGAAGTCATAAAGTGATCGTATTGTGAAAATTTATGTGATTTTGGATTCATATTTTTGATTGTTATTATGATTTTATTTGATTGATGGAGCCAATAATTTTGAATTTCTTTAAGTTATTGATTAAATACATTATAAAATTATCCTCTTACCTCAGGGACTGGTTGTTGAGACTTTTTCTTTTAAATTTTGAATGTTTGATTGGTGGCCACCAATGAGGATTTTATCTTTCTTTATAAACTTTGAATTATTGTTTTATTGGGAATATAAAAAATTCTTATTTTGAGACATTGCCAAATGTTTTGTTGTTGCTGGCATGTGTGTAGTAATTTGGAATATGTTAAAATGTCATGTTCAGAGGGGTCGCTGACAAGTTGTATAAGGGGAGTATATGGCCTATGGATTTACTATAAAGGGGTAAATGTGACCGGTATGGGATGGTTATAATCCATTTTTGCTTGATCTATCAGATACTTTTATGCAGAGGTTCCTCGAGGAGGACTTGATGGTAAGTATTATGTGGTATGGTTTTTTAGAGGAGAATTTTGGGCACTAGGAATCCTCATCCTTTTGTGTGATCCTTGTGTTGTGAGTCAAGTAAGTAATTTTTTGGTCACTTCTGTGCTGGTTATGTCATTTCAGTTGTACAAATGAAAAAAAGAGAGTAAGAGAATAATAGTTAAAGAAGAAAATCCAATGACTGCTTAAAAATTATGGGTATGAGATGTGATGTCATGAGGTGACATATGACTTCTAGTTAAGGATAAAGTCCAATGAAGGAACTCTTGATAACTATTTGTGGTTGATGAATTAGTGATGTGTCAAGTAATATAGCATAAGAATTATGTACTTAAATTTTTTTTGGGGTGTTTGATGTAAGTATTTTTTAGTATATTTGTATTTTGATGACATTTTCTTAGGTGTGGTGTGCATGAAATCCTATGCATGATTTGACATCTCCAATATGTGCTTATGGTCTAAATTTTTTTTTCCTTCATCAAATAGGAAAAACGATTAACACATTTTAAATTTTCTTTATGTTCATGTTGCTATATTGGAGTTCAATTTCCACTTTACCAACTTCTAGGAGGAAGTTTGGTCATAGGGGGGGAGGATGTGAGGCCCCACTTATAGATGGGCATGGAAAATTTACACTACTTCAATCTATAAGTCTAAGTCTTATTACCGTGATTATTTTTAAATCCAAGTATAGCCTAGAGGAGTTATCATATTGAATATTTATATTTAGGAAATAACTCTTTATCCCTCCCATAAAATGTTTATTATCTTGAAAGTGATTGAGAGGATCATGTAGTATTTTATCTTGTTAAAATCCAAATATAGTTGTCTAAAATCCGAAAATTCCCAATTTTAATTATTACCCTTTTGTAGCTGATATATATACATTATTACATCACTCCAATACACAACTAACTTAATCTAATACGCAAACAAATTAAATGTTAATTTCCTTGTTTGATGGGTTCATTATTTTTTTATCACTTGTAGAGTGCATATATAATATTTTATTAATTTAATGAATGATTTTGAGATATATCTAGATTGATGATGTCTATATGAAAATGTTTCTTCAATATTTCGCTATTAATGTAAGGGATTGATATAGTAGATCTCTTTTTAGATTGTTCTATTTAATCTTAATGTAGATTTTGAACTATTCTTGTTAAGCAGTTTGGTGATGAAATTAATCCTACAAGAATAAATAAGTTTCTTTTTTAGTATTAAGAGAAACAAAATGAATAAATTTCTCCATATAATAATATATTTTAATGCTATAATGTATAGTGGTGAGATTTTAATTCTTAAATTAAAAAAAAACATTTTAGAACTTATATTTTTGATAATTTGACCATCAAATATGTCTTCTTTTAATGGATGTGAATCTCATAAGTCTCAAACACGGTTAAATATATTGAAAAAAATATTACTATTAAATTTTACATCCAAAGATGTTTCAACTAAAATTTTACATTTAAAGATGTTTCAAGTAGTGGGCATATTGATTTAGATGTTCAATCTAATGAATTGGCTAAAAGGGTTGTTGATATTGAGAACCAAATTGTTATATATGATCATCTACTTTCTTGGTTTGAAGCATGCAACTAACCCTATATAGAATAAATCTTCTAATCTTTTATACCTAATAAAGAGAATACATGGTTCCAAATTTGATATTGGAAAGTGTAGTATTGTTAACTGATGAATCTTTTAAGGAAAGAATAATATAATTGGAAAATACAAGATGCTAGTAAACAATAGTTTAGTCATATTGGGAGTGATGATAATATGTGGAGACTTCAGGAGTAATTTATATAGGCCATAGTAATGAAAGGAATAAATTTAAAAATACTTTGCTTATCATCCTTCCATCATATGATTTGAAAGCACCATATCAATCTTCATTGTTGTGCATAATTGGGTTTCAAGAAGGTTGTTAAAATACAAAGGAATTTGTTCATGCCAAAGTCTGTTGATTCCATTTGTACAACCAACTCTTGTGGAGAACCACTTCAGCTTGCACAAGTTGGGATTAAGATGAGTGGAAAAATACTGCAGAGAAATTAGTAGCTCCAATATGGTTCCTTGACAGAAGAATGGACATCCATCAAAAGCTTACAAAGTACAATAACAATGACGATTAATGAAATGATCTTTTATAAAGGTTTTCATTAATAATTCAGGTACAGAGTAAAATTGGAGAGACTACAAACTCTGAAAACTTGCATTATCATTTAGATATGCTTAGGAACCATACATTTGGAAAAATTTACTAACTAGAATCAAAGAATAAAATAAGGTCTTCTAACATATTTGCTCTGTGTTTTTCAATTGCACCATTTGATTCCAGAATTCAACAAGAGACCTGCACTAATGGCCTTGAATTCCCTTTTATGGAAACAAGGGAGCAAAATAAGCTTCAGGCTATGAGTACACATTTCACATCCCAATTGGACCGCTACAAGACACATTCCCATTGCAGTTATATTTACATTTTCCATTGGAGGGAACACATATGAGACAAAGATCGTTAGCCTTTGCAGCAAGAAGAAACCTACCCTTCAAAAGGAACATGTTAGAAAGAATAATCTTCAAGTTGTTGTCACTCATTTGTTACATCAGGAAAAAAGAAAAAATGACAAGTCCAAAAAGTGAGTCAGCATCCCTGTCAGCACTCATATCACCAACAATTAACATTTATCTATAATACTTGCTATTAAGAAACATATATTTGTTACACATTATTCTTCCAAAGGCTAGACCTATGTTATACTTGACCAATCATATATGATCCCTTTCTATACTTACAAACACAATTAATCAATAAATATTCTCTTCCATTGTTCATATTCAATATCAGATGGCCAATTGAAATCAATGATTTCATCCATCTTCTTCCTGTATGGAGAATATTTTGTCATTACTAAATTGGATTCCTTATCAAAATCCTCCAAAAAGATGATGATAGAAGAAAATTTCTCCAAAGTGTTATTCAAAATATTAATATCAACTTTTTCACAAATAAGCTTTGCTTGAGAGGCAATGGTGTTGTCCATCTGGTTCTTCCACATCTACAGGGGTTTCACTTCATCATAAGTTTGTTGAATGCCTAGAAACAATGACAAATTTTTCTGGTCATAATCCATTTTCAATTCCCTTATTTTCTGTTGCAGTGGAGCAATATACCCTTGAAACCCTTGTTCATTAATTTCATTGATAGATCTATAAGTTGGGATAACCTTTGGGTATCTATCTTCCTGTTGATTGGCCCCAATTGCCATGATCTTAAAATTCTCAGCTCTAGGAATCCATTTATCAAGGAGTGGGGTGGCCAACTCCTTATCCCTTTTAGATAACCTTATTGCTCTAAGCATTAATGATTAATTGGCATGAATGCTATTCAATTTACTTTGAATATTTCTATTTAGGTATTTTAAGCTAGTATGAACAATCCTTGAATTGTTCTCATACATTGTGTCATGTGTCTACTCAAGTAATCTCTTATACACTTCAATTTGTGTAAGGAGTTGTGCCCTTGTAGGATCATCTGATGGGATGGTACCTAATGTGCTTGGGCTCTCAATTGTGAGTGGCTCCTACCCCAGATTATATGGTACTATTGACAAAGATTGATCTGACGAGGGGGATTGAGAATGTGCAACTAGAGAAGTCAGTGATGCATGACTTGAACTAGTTTGACCTTGCTTTCTTAATACTTCTACCTACTACTTATACAATGCTACCTCAATTTCTAACATGGCCACCTTTTGTTGACTCTTATCATATTCACCTATAAGATTATTATATTTGTTCCTATACTCATCTCTTTCAAGAGCGAGGTCTTCCACTTTTTCCTTAGTAAACTTCTCAACATTCACAACCATATCAACTACCTCTAAAGATGGTGTGTCAATGACTCTCTTTATCAAAAATTGTCCACTAAAATCTAATGGTTGAACCACTACCGGCTTCCTAGATCCTAGAGATAATGACCAGATTGCTAATGCATCCCATTCCTCACTAAATGTTAATCCTCAAAGTGCCATCTATGCTTCTTTAGTTTGCAGCAGGGGCCTTTCAGATGTCCTTATAGTATCAAGTACTATAGCATCAACAATGTCCCATTTAGGTAACAACAATATACCACTCTTCTTCACAAGCTTTTTTCCCTCTCTATAGTCATATTCTAGAATTTATCCCTCACATCCTTCCTTACATTTTCTTGAATGATAGCTTCAAGGATTTCTGAATGTAAGCTTCTCTCCATAACAACCTTCTTTGCATATTGTGGAGCTTTAGCTCTCCATACAAAATCTTTGAATGCACTTGTTTCAACAAAGGAGTCATCTTCCATAAATGCTTTGCAGGTCTCAATCCTCAAATCATATGCACTATTTAGACCTCTAAGGTTAGCCTTTCCCATTCTAAGGCTATCCTCCCTTGAGCTTGAAGCAACTTCCCTTATGAGAGAGGGCATTCCCTGCTGTATCTCCTCAGAAGTGACAAGGATATCATCATCCTCTGTATAAGAATAATCCACTATTCGTCTTACCTTAGTATTTTTCCTTTTAAGAGGTGGTTGCTCCAATGGAGCAAGAATTCCTATCAACATCAATCACAATAGTAGGGACCCATTTTGGAGGTGATGGAATTGATCTCTTAGGAGAAGTTTCCCTCATTTCCCTAGAAGTGGCTGGGGATGGAAATGTTTGCTCCTTATCTCTTGTCTCTTCTTCCTAGAGTAAATTATTATTTGCTTGGGTGGTTGATAAGTAAGCCTCTCTTCCAGTACCACAATAGTGTCTTCTTTAGTTTCCACTACTTTTCCTTTATCTGTGACCACTTGTCTTCTCATTATACCCACTATATCCTCAAAATTATTCAAAACATGCATAATCCTATCGAATGTGCTTTGTATATTGGGCGTAGGCTCATACTTAGGATCTCTCCTTTAAGCCCTCTCCATCATCTTATTGAAAGAAAGATATTTAGAATTCCTTTCATCTTGCTCTGGGAAGTCAATGTTCCCGATTACATCCTTCGGGTAGTAGAAATTATGCACAAAAGTACCAAGCCTTTTCTCCATCCTCAATGCATTAATGAAACCTTTCAGATCATGATTCCTTGGGAGCATATGATCCAATTTGTATGGTGCTAGAAAATGTAATAACTCTTTCCATGCTCTCTTTACTATAAAAAAGTCAACAAACATAGTCCATTCTGGGAAAAATGAGCCCTTCTTTGTTGTATCAAGCAAGTGTGCTGCTTGGGAGGCTCCCAATTGCCTTATGAATTCAAGAAACCCAATCCTCAATGGTACATCTCTTGGCAAGAAAAATGGGTCTATGTTAGTGCCATAAACTCTAAAGATTGTGGAATTTGGGTATAAGATTAAATCTTCCCAATTACGACCCAAATTCAAATAAGTTCTCTTCTCCACAGGCCTCAATAACTCATGTATTTCCTTGGGAATCCTTGGTGGGTCATAAACCAAATATCTTCTCAATTTTGATGCAAAAGCATTTTGGAACACCACATAGTTATATTTCTAGTCATCCTTATCAAGAATCTGAGTCCAACATTGGATAGGAAAATCAATACCATCCTCCTTATTTCTCAATGTCTTATCCCTCTCAAAATTATTTTCCCCTTTAAATAAAAACACATGCATCAATAGGGAATACCACCAGAATTTCACCCAATTCTTTCCTCCTTTCAACTCAACCAGGCCTTTATGGATATTCTCTGCCAAATATGTGGTGTAGTCATAGACAATGTTGAAGGATGGATGATGTATATGTGTTTCCAAGTAACTATATTCCTTTCACAATGTGTCAGGTAGAGAGAAGCCAATAATTTGGCAGAAAGAATATATAGTCTTCTTGAAGTAACTTGTAAAATACCTCATTGGGAAAGGTTCTAACTCATCTTTACCAATCCTTATTTGTTTTCTATTTTTCCTAGTGCCTATGCTAGCAGTATGTGTAGGTAATATTCTCATCCTGATCAAAAATTTGGTGTTCTCATACTCCTTTCTAGTGACATCCATATCAAGAGGCACCATATCAATGTTCCATTCCCGCAACTAGAAAACTCCTACAATTTCTTCTTTGGTTATCCTTACCATATCCTTCCCATCAAATGTTCTGATTACCCTTGAAATTGGGTCATACCTTGAAGCAATGTCCTTCAACAAATGAACATCCATATACACACTGGGGAAAACTTGTTTTCCCATGTCTAGTCTCCAAGGGTTGCAAATAGGAATTCCAAGATTTCTATTCCCGAACCAATGCTGAAATAACTGCCATCCAATACAAGGTACTTTGACATCTTTGATAAAACATTGTCTGTCAAGTACCCCCTCCCTGAATGTTGAGCCATAAAAAAAAATTCTACCCTTGACCTTTTAATTTGTGAAAAGTTTTAGTAAATATATTACATCCTCAGATAGTAGTCTAGATTGAGTTGCAGAGGTGGAAGTTTGTTCTTTGGGTGCCATTGGCAGCAGGGAAAACTTAGGCCAAGTTAGGGTTTTCAACACAAAAGGTTTTAATAACTAGATTCACAATTCAAACCTAGGGCTTGAATCAAATAAAAATTCTAAAAGGTCCCATAGAATTACAAAGCATGGAAGCTCATTTGACAAGAAATGCAGTGAGAACCAACTCTAGTACAAAGAATTTGAATAAAGCATAAAAACTATGTTTACTTTACTTGCGGCTTTTACCTACAAGAAACCCTAATGCTAACCATGCCAAACTCTGCAAATAGACTCTCTCAATTTCCTGTACACTCCAGACGTGTTTGCAACTCTTAATTATGTGAGACCTGATCATCTACATCTAGTTTGGGAAAAATTGAAGTAGTTTTAGAAGTCACTTCCACCAATACTACTCGCTCACGCAAAGCAAGAATGGTTGCAATGGTCAAAATTATTAGTTTTGAAATTCACCATTGATCTCTCATCGAGATGGCCTTTTGGATGACTCAGATTGAGTCAATTTAAGTTTGAATTCCAATCATTGTCACATGTCATTCCACTAGCCAATGAAACCTTGCAAATTGGGTACTCATTCGTATGTTTGTGGGCTCCATCTTTCCTTGTTTGTTTGTGACTGAAGAAATCACGTTGTAGCTTCTCACAGACCTCACAGCTTTTAACCAACCAACAACTTAATCCTATGAGATGGGAGGTAAAGGTTGTGATTGACACTACGATCACATCATAACCGTTAATTACAGTATTGAGAATGTCAAATGGATGAAGTGGAGATTGGTCCCCACACTCATGACTATACACGCATCAACATCTCACAAAACATGTGACATTTAATGAGCTTCCCTTTGAAACTTGCGAGCTAGCGGGGAATGACCTAGATCAATTCCCATGATCAGAGGATCTCCCAACTTGCACATGCGATAAAATTAGTCCAAATGGGACCATGACTAGGTCGACAAAAAATTGACCCTTAGGAAGACCTAATCGTAAGTCAATTGAAAAATATTATGGCCTAGCTATAGGGAGCATTTAAATGATTAACCATACATAATGATTGACTAACTTAGGACTCAAGGCCAATAAAAAGAACAATTTTAATGGCTCGACTCATGAAAAATGACCGATAACCGGATGTATTAGGTTAACACAAAATTATAAGGATGGAGGTTTAAGATTGATTACTATGGAGCAAGGGTTTTTGAACTAAAACCTTAAACCCTACTCATGGACACAGAAGGCAGAAAATCTCAAGAGGAAAAATTTTGCTAGGATTTTTTCAAAATTTCAGCAGCACTACCAGATAAGACATGTTAGATTTTCTCCTTGACATGTCCAAATCTCTTAGACATATCATTCTTTAGGATGACGAGAATACATATGAATATGTCTCTTAGAAATTTGGGAGTCTCATCTACATTTCACAACATCCCTTTCTTTTTGCGTCGAAGAGACAATGGTGAGATTCTCTTCGATATAGCATTGTCTTGGTGGCATGCCATGTGCTGCCGTGGGAACACTTCAAACAGGGAATTCACTTTAGTGTTATGACCAAGGGCCTTATTTAGTAGTTTATATTAGTGTTAGCAAGTATGAAATGGAGATGGGACATATGGTGAGTGTGGGAAGATGGGTGAAAACAGAAGTACATGCAAAATAACCAAGGTGGATTTTTGGCTCCAACAGGACCTTTAATATTATGAAACATTAGTGGTACTTAGTTATCAAATTTCATTAAAGGATAAGTTTTATTAATTTTAATCATTATGTATGTAAATAATGTTATGAATATTTTGGTCAAATAATATTGTTCCTATTGTTTAGTTTAACTTGAATTACTGGGCACTTGAGATGTTTGCACCTTGTGCAAATGTGCAAGTATGTTTATCATAGTGTTCTTTAATAATCCCAATGATATCTCCTTAAGCTATTGTGAAAGTATGAAAGGATTTTTAATTCCTGAGTTAATGGAAACCAATCAAAACAACTTCTTTAAATGGATTTTAACCCTAGGCAGAGACCAATTAAAATAAATTATTAGAAAGGATTTTAATTCACATCAACTTAGAAACCAATCAACTCTTTCACACAGTAACATCAAATGTGCTCTGATAACTCAGATATATTTAAATAACTTGAATATACCACTTTGGAGACAACAAAGTAATGAATGAGCATTAAAATCAACACAATAATTGAACACTAAAAATGAATTATGATTTATGAATAGTCTGCTCCATTGTATTACTTCAAAATATAAGCATTATAACAGAAGTCTTTGAAATATGGTATGGATGGGAGAATTATGCAAACTATTTTCTTACTAATTCCTACTCTAATGGAATGGAATGTGATGATTATGATATGATATCTCAAAATTGGGCCTTGGTTTCCCTATTTGTATGGGAAGCAACAAGCTTCAGGCCTGTTACTAAAAGTCACATTGTTGCATAACTAAAACATAATTAGAATAAACATAAAAATATTAAGAGTTTTCTAGTGGATGCACTATAGTCTATTAATCTCCAACAAGCGCCTGTGTTCATCTAAGACCTGTTCAAGGATCATGCACCATGATTATGTATCCAAAATTATCAAACTCTAGCCCCCGTCACTCCTCTCTTGGCCCGTGAAATGAACAAGTTGATCTTTGAAAAATGCTCCATGTACCCCACTTTTAGCATGATTGTTTGCATTATGTATGATGTCTTTCATAGCATACTCCAATTCAAAGATTCTCCCTAGTTGCTGGTGCATCCTATTAAGCACTTCCTCTTCATCATTAATCACATCAAGAATAACTGGTAGATAGGTTGAAATTTAGTCCTTCCATGTATCCTGATCTTTCAATTTTTTTCTTCAAAGAAATTAGGTAAGGCTATACTTAGTGGCTGACTTAAATCACTCAACTCCTGTGTCAGGATATTGTGGAAGTACCTATGAGCTTTCATGAGTTCATGGTATTCTTGTAGCATAGCAGAGTTATCTTCTTTCTTTGCAATGATTTGAGACTCTACCTCCATCCTATCACTCAATCTAGTGTTTTCCAGTAATGTTGCATATGTTTTATCATGAATTTTCCAAACTTTTTTAGCATGTTTGTACATGTCTTTGAATCTCATGCAGACTACTTCTGATGCCATTTGAAAGGTAGTGGTTTTGAGTTTTCCCTTTAACTCTTTTTGTTCCTTCTACACTTTCTCATGCCTTCTTTTCCAATATGTTGTTTTTGACATTGCCTCAAGAACTTTCCTTTCATGTTCAACCAATGGAGAATAGAGCCCTGAAGAAGAAGAAGGCAGACTATCCCTATAGTTGATCAACTCTTGTTTTAACCTTTCATTTTCATCTATCAACCCCTTGTAATCCCTTACTAGTTTCTAAATATAAGACTTTGTGAATTTAGCCCCATTCACATTCCAATCGATAGTTTCCATGGGATCTGTTTCTCTTACTCTCTACACCAAAAGATGTCCAAAAATATGATCATGATCAGCTAGGGAAGGATTTTTTCCTAACAGATAGAGTGCCCATATCTGCAAGTTAGTATTGTGAGGATTAAATCTCAATCCAATGTAGATCTTGTCTCCGGCTTCATCTGTTAAGTGTAAGGTTTTATTTTTTCTTTTCAAAAAATTATCAAATAGAATGGTTGAGTTGATATCCCATCCTAGAAGGAGCATAACCCCAGCCTCTTTCAACAATTCCCTTCCTCTCTCAATAGTCATATGTTTCATTTCTCTATTAGTTTCATGTTGAAGTTATTTTAAAGCATATGCTTCCTTCTCAAGGTCAATTTCCTTCAACCTTTCCCTGACCACCTTTCCTTTATATTCATATATGAAAGCATTAAATTCAAGAGTCTGGACAAAGGCATCATCTGCAATAAAATCTTGACTGGCTTGATGCCTCACATCATTAGACAACTCATCAAAAGCTTCAAATTTTACTACACTCCTTTCTAGTGGAATTTCATATGGAGGAATGACAGGAGTATTAATTTGTGTGACTTCATCCTCCTCTTCAACATCATCTTTTACCATGATTGGTGTATTAACTGAAAAGATTACCTCTAGAGTAGGTTGATGTGACAAATGGTCTAATGGTGCTACATTTTCTGCATGCCTCCAAGAGCCAAAATTTCTTCTCTCAAATGCAACCAGAGGTACATCCTTTATTATCTCTTCTTCATGTAGAAGCAACTACTCAACTCTCTCCATGGGGTCCTAAATTTCATAAAAATCTTCTACATAAGATGGGTTAGTTTTCAATCTCTAGGCCTTAGCCATAATAATCCTATTGTATGTATTTCCTCTCATGATCACTTGACCATCCTCATAATTCCTGAAAAAAATCATCAACATCAAACTTATACTCATATCCTTTCATTTTTTGAGAAATTTTGGCATCACTTATAAAGTGCTCAGGGTCAAAATTCTTCCTCTTATCTCCAACCAACAAGCCATAATAATTTAACTTGCTTCCAATCAAGTCATACCCTAAATCAACAATAATGGTGAAATCACGAAAGTGCAAAGTAGAAGGAATGAATGTCTGCCTTCCATATATTTTCAAATGCATAAATGTTGAATAAGAAAATTGTCTTAGAATCTCAAGATAAACAACTCTATCTGGCACAGTCTTAGGAAGCAAATATGGTTCTTCCTCAAATCCATACACCGTAATGATAGTACATTCTAAAAAAGTGTACCAATCTCCCCAATTATTGTTTATCTTTCCATCATTTCCTTTCTCCTTTGGTTGGAGAAACCTCTGTACTTCTGGGGATAGATTATAATCACATTTATAGCCAAGCAATTTATACAAGGGTTTGACAAAATTCTCTTCGAAGTACAAGTAGTGGGATCTCCCACATCTACTATCCTAGACTGATGTTCACAGTTGCACTAGTCTATAATTAACATCGCTATCCACATATTTTACTCTTAATTCTTCTCCAAAAAGTACCATCACTTGGCCCTCATACAATATCATATACATAAGAAGTGAATAGTGCTTGAAATTGATAGCTTCATTGTTATTCTTAGTAGCATTAAGAGCACTACTAATGGCCTTTGATAGATACTTTGCATAATCATAGGGCCTAGCATCTTGAATCTGAATGACCACGGCTAGAACCATGGGAGATATAGTCATGTTGGAAGGGGCCTCAATTCCCAACACTTGGCCAACTGAATAGTATGTGTACTAATAATATTCTTCAAACAATTCTACAAAAGATGTGAGCTTTTCATTGCTAGCAAACCTCATAGGTTGATTTCCTAGACCCTTGGGTCTGTACGGAGGTAGCTTCCACCTCTTGTAACTCATATCCATCTAGAGATACTCCTCCAACAAGTCTCTCAACCGCAATTTCATTTTCATAGAAGTGTCCAATTGGAAAACCATGAAAATATAATCCCTCGTTATGATCATAAATTGTGACCCATCATGTAAATGAATTTCCCTTGTTTTGGGTTTATAATTCTTTTCCATTCCTCTGATTAACTCTACATTCACAAAAACATTTGACATTACTAGCTTCCCTAAATTCAATTTCCATGGGTTCGAGACTGGGCTATATCTGTATTTATTCCTATAATGATACATGAATAGATTGTAGCCTCTATGTGGAGTCCATACATCTCAAAAATTTGTATGCTTGTATTCTAGGGTCTCACATGATGGGTTTAACTGAGCAATTCTTTGTGCTTTAGGCCCAAACCTGGGACATTGATCTATTAAGTCTTGAATGAGAGGCCCAGTTTCAATTTTTTCTGTTTTTGCTCTTATCTTTTCTGGGGTTTTAACTATTCTAACCCTAATAATGTTGTACTTCAAGCTATATTCAAAACCTTACATTTAGCCAAGCCAAGGTGTACTTACTTGAGTGAATGCCGAAATTTTTGAGTTGCTTTCTTTCATCCAACTCCATCCTTTGGATGCTTAGCCACAGTGTACAATGAATTTTTATTGCTTAGAGGCTTCTTTTATCAAATTTTAGCACACTTAAACTAGATCTGGTTCATAAATGGCACTCACGCCACCTTCTTATCAACTTGCGTATTAATGGTAGTTGTCTCTTTGATGACTTAATCCGTCAAATCAATCCGGTGACAATTATTTCATATTTTGTCGATGAGACTCTAATCACAACGTCTATATCTCTCTTTGATATCCTTGGGGCCATCTTTTGAGAAATTTCTAAGAGACATTCAGGCTTCTCTCATCGATATCACAATGTCTCTTTGATATTTACTTCTTAGTTTCCTCCCTGATGATTTTTTTTTTTGTTGATGAGATTGATGGATTTCTCTTACCAACAAGCTTATGTCTCCTTGACATGTCTTTATTTCTTTCCTCGATGGTAATAGTTGTTGATGATGTCTACAAGACTTTGTTATGTCAGAGGGACATAAGGTCACCTCTCTTTGACATCCCTTAGTCTCATTGATATTTTGTGCTAGAATGTTAAAGAGACTTTTGATAATATCTTCTCTATATCTTTGTGTCTCCTTGTCATATCATTTTTAGGATGTCAATGAGACCTCATCCAATGTCTGTTTGATAATTCTATGTCTTGCCGATACTTTTCTCCTTGAGTGTCAAAGATACTTCTTTGCTTCTCTCCTCGACATGTCAATTTCTCTTCGACATTGTTATTTTATTAGTGCTTGTTCTGCTAGTAATTTACTATTTATTTTATGATAAGCTCTTGGTGTCCAAGAGATGCTTTTTTGTTTCCCGAATGTTGACACTTGTATGATTTGTTGGTGAGACATGTTAGATTCTCTCCTTGACATGCCCAAGTCTCTTAGACATGTTGATCTTTAGGATGGGAGGAAGACATTTGAATATGTTTCTTAGACATTTAGGAGTCTCATCTACATTTCATATCAGCCCTTTCTGCTTGTGTCGAAGAGACTACAGTGAGATTCTCTTTAATAAGGATTTGTCTTGGCGACATGCCATGAGCTACTAGGGGAACATTTCAGGCAGGGACTTCACTTTATTGAAAGAAGCAAGGGCCTTATTTTGGTACTTTATACTAATTTCAATTATTATGAAATGGAAATAGAGCATATGGTGGATATGGGAGGATAAGTGAAAATGGAGGTGTGTGAGACAACCAATGTGGATTTTTTAGCTCCAACAACATCAACACATACTCTTCTAGTATATGGGAATTTCTATGGAAATTTTATCTCCTAAGGCTCTCACATTGGTATGAGCTAGTAATATAAATAACTTTATGTAATTTTTATTTTATCTAACACCACTTAGTGTAAGTAAATGATATTTATTTTTAGTTTGATTTTTTTCTTCACTCTTTCCATAAGAGGAGGCAACTCCACTTTGTGAACCTAGCCCATCTAGGTAAATGAAGAGAAGCAGAGGGTCATTAATTTATGGCAAGTGATTGAGGGATCATTTTAAAGTTTTTTCTTGTTGAAATTGTCTTCATCAAATTCAACTTAAATTACAAACTCAACAATTGAGGGATTATTTTTTCCTTTGATTATTGTCAACCAAGATTATTGTTTTATCTCTAATAGTGCTTTCTTTTCCATTATGACATATTGTTTCATTAAATGAACATTAAACAAGAAGATATCATCTTTAAATTATTTTTTAATTCTTTATTTTATATTTAATTAATTATGTTTTAATTATAAAATCTATGATTTGAATGTATCTATGATAACTTTGTCTTTTCAAAAAACACCTAAAAAAAAATCTCTAAGCATTTAATTGTTTCTCAAATATTTGTTTGATTGATACTATCCACTTTTTTATATAACTAAAAAAAATTGTTTAATTGTTTTTCAAAGATTTGTTTGATTGATACTATCCACTTTTTTATATAATATATTTAAAAATTCTAAGTTGTAGATGGAAATATCTTCATATAATTTCTAAATTAAGATATTAAAAAATATAAGGATAATTATAAGGATAATTCCAATCTATATCTGATCCTTTTGTAAAAGCAACTCTTCTTAAATGAAAGGGAATTTTATAAAAAAAAATAATTTAAAAGAGACAACTCATGTTCCACTAAAATAAATTACAATTCAAAAGAGAAATTCCATTTTATTCTAAAAATTAGGTAGATCATTACTTATTTCATTTTATTCAAGATTTCTATACTATTGTTTATATGGTTTAATTGCATTAATAGGTGAAACTAAAAAAATTATTGAGAGCTACCAATTATGATATTGAGTCTCCATATTCTTAACAAGGAAAGAGTCATTGATCATTTTTTATTTTTTGATTCGTAATTTAAGTATTGTATTAGCTATCAAAAAAATTTACAGTACATCTGCAAAGCAGGGAAGAACATATTAGAGTGCAACCCAAACCCTGACCACAAAATTGCAGAATTTGGCCACGAAGACTAACAGTCGACTCCCACCACAAGTGCGGCCAACCAAAAATAGAACCCCAAAAAAGAACTTGAAGCATTGAAACAATTTATAGATATATACTTATAAACCACCCAACAAACCACCATGTGTGCCACCATACCCGACCCACAAAAACAAGCTATAAAAAGCCATTCAGATTTGTGAATTGATCAAATTCCACCATCCAGTCAAGACCTTCTACTGTCACCAGCCCAAGAAACTTCTTTAGGAAGCTGACCCCATAGGTCGCAATCTGGCGAGATGAGACAACACCGAACCCTTAATATCCAGTAGAAAAGGATAGATGTGGATGACTCCTCTCGTGACCTTCACCAAAGGAAAATCACGAGCCCGCGACATTCCTTGCCCCAGCAATGCCGATTTGAGCACCTCATCTAAACCACCTAGAATCTCGTTCTTGAACAATTTGCAAATGATGGCATTTGACTCCACCTTTGGCATTGTCACATCCAAGAGAGATGCGAGAAAATGGGAGGCAATGTGGGTGTTAACCTTGAAGGACTCCTGTTCTGCAGAAAATCTTTCCCTAGCACCATTTTTACTGCCACCAATAATTAAGGATTGGTCCTCAACATAATCTGCTTCAACCACTGATTGGTAATGTGCTTGAAGGCCATTTGTTGCACCTTGCAATCTAGCTGAATTGGAGTGTCCAGTCCAACACTAACCACACCATCCACCAAAACCTCCACAATAAATTTAGAACATTCTGCCATAGCTATTTTGTAGAGCAAGCCGAAGAAAAACTTAGATGAAGATGGGTGAAAAGAAACTCAACTAGCTTGTATTAATAAAGAACCAGATGCTAAAATTTTATTATGTTGTGCATTAACCATCATGCTTAGCCAGATTGACTATCCATCGTCCATCTGCCCCATGGCCCATTAGCTCACCTCCGTCCAATGCCAACTAGGGTTACGACTATAATGTGCCCAGTTCTTCAGGCGATATGACATGATTACTAGTGCTGCTAAACTATGATTTCCAGTTCCACCAAACTATGATTTAAATTTCCATGAAATGTAGAGGTATATCATTATATATACCTATGGATTTATATATATGTATGTATTTAGATTTTACCAATGTGTACAATTGTATTCCTATATGAATTTATTTAGACATTCATCAAATGCATATATGACATTGTAGACCTTATAACACTATATGAAATTTTCAAGACATTATCCATGTACCTTCATGGCCTTATTGAGATCTATTTATATTGCATGTATTCAAGACTTAAATAGTTTAAATTATTTGAGTGGTTTGAATTATAAGGCCTAATATTACTTGTTAGGAGTGACAATAAATTTTCAAAATGGTTTCAACACTAATTAACTACAAACCCTAATCCCTCATAACCCCTATACCCTCTACCTTATACATTGGAACCTCAACCCTAATCCATCAACCATATATGTACCCTCAACCCCTATACCCTCTACCCTATACAATATTGGACCTTCAACCCTAATCCCTCAACCATACACCCTCAACCCTCTACCCTCAACCTTAAACCCTCAAGCCTTAACCCTTAAACCATCTAACCTCTACCCTCTGATCTACCCTATACATTAAACACTCAACCCTAAAATCTCCACACTCAACCCTTAATCCCTCAACCCTCAACCCTTAAACCCTAAACCCTCAACCCCTATACCCTCTACCCTCTACGTTGGAACCTCAACCCTAATCGACCTTCAACCATATTATACCCTCAAACATCCTAGCTATACCCTAAACCCTCTACCCTCAACCATAAACTCTTAAACCCTAAACCAACCTTAAACCTTCTACCCACTTATACCCTCAACCATATACCATCAACCAAATACCCTAAACCCTAAACCGTTAAACCCTCTACATCCCTCTACCCTCAACCCAATACCCTCTTATACCTTCAACCCTAAGCCATCAACCCTAATCCCTCAACCCTTAAACCCTTAAACTCAAGTAAATTACTCTCTACCCTAATCCCTCAACCCTCAACCCTTAATCCCTCAACCCTTAAACCTACAACCGTCTACCCTCTACCCTCTACCCTCAACCCTTTGTAAGTACCGTTAAACCCTAATCCCTCAACCCCTATACCCTCTACCCTATACATTGGACCCTCAATCCTAATCCTTGAACCATATACCCTTAACTATCTCCTCTCAACCTTAAACCCTCAACCCTAAACCCTTAAACCCTAAAGTACCCTTACACCTTCTACCCTCTACCCTCTACCCTTTACCCTATATATACATTGGTTCCTAAACCATAATCCTTGAACCATATACCCTCTACCATCAACCCTAGTTAAACCATTAAAACCAATTACTAAACTCTCTACCCTAATCCCTAAACCCTAAACCCTTAATCCCTCAACCCTTAATTAACCCTAAACCCTAGTTAAACCCTAATCCCTCAACCCCTATACCCTATACCCTATGCATTGGACCCTCAACCCCAATCCCTCAACCCTCAACCCTCAACCTTAAACCCTCTACCCTCTATTGATCTACCCTATACATTAAACTATCAACCCTCAATTCTCAACCCTCAACCCTTAATCCCTCAACCCTCAACCGTTAAACCCTAAACCCTCAACCCTTATACCCTCTACCATCTACATTGGAACCTCAACCCTTAAACCCAATTACTAAACTCTCTACCCTAATCCCTCAACCTTCAACCCTTAATTAACCCTCAACCCTCTACCCTCTACCCTCAACCCTCAAGTACCCTAGTTAACCCTAATCCCTCAACCCCTATACTCTCTACCATATACATTGGACCCTCAAACCTAATCCCTCAACGTATCATATATGTATCCTCAACCCTTATACCTTCTACTCTATACAATATTGGACCCTCAAACCTAATCCATCAACCATATACCCTCAATCCTCAATAATTAACCCTCAACCCTCAACCTTAAACCCTCAAGCCTCAACCCCTAAACCCTCAAGCCTCAACCCCTAAACCCTCTACCCTCTGATCCACCCTATACATTAAACCCTCAACCCTCAATTCTCAACCCTCAACCATTAATCCCTCAACCCTCAACCCTTAAACCCTAAACCATCAACCCCTATACCCTCTACCCTCTACATTGGAACCTCAACCCTAATCAACCTTCAACCATATTATACCATCAAATGTCATAGCTATACCTTAAACCCTCTACCCTCAACCCTAAACCCTTAAACCCTAAATCGGCCTTAAACCTTCTACCCTCTACCCTCAAACCTAATCCCTCAACCCTATAACCTCAACCTAATACCCTAAACCACAAACAATTAATAAACCCTCTATGTACATCCCTCTACGCTCAACCCAATATCCTCTTATACCCTCTACCCTAATCCCTCAACCCTTAAACCCTTAAACCCAAGTAATTACTCTCTACCCTAATCCCTCAACCCTCAACCCTCTTCAAGTGCCCTTAAACCCTAATCCCTCAACCTCTATACCCACTACCCTATACATTGGACCCTCAACTCTAATCCTTGAACCATATACCCTCTACCCTCTACCCTCAACCTTAAACCCTCTACCCTCTACCCTTAAACCCTAAACCCTGTACCCTATATATACATTGGACCCTAAAACCTAATCCTTGAACCATATACCCTCTACCATCGACCCTAATCCATCAACCCTAGTTAAACCCTTAGAACTAATTACTAAACTCTCTACCCTAATCCCCCAACCCTCAACTCTTAATTCATCAACCCTTAATTAAACTTCAACCCTCTACCCTCAACCCCCAATCCTTGTTAAGCCCTAATCCCTCAACCCCTATACCCTCTACCCTATACATTGGACCCGCAACCCTAATCCCTCAACATAACATATATGTACCCTCAACCCCTATAGTACCCTCTACCCTATACCTTGGACCCTCAACCCTAATCTCTCAACCATATACCCTCAACCCTCTACCCTCAACCTTAAACCCTCAATTCTCAACCCTTAAACCTCTACCCTCTACCCTTTGATCTACCCTATACATTAAACCCTCAAACCTCAATTCTCAACCCTCAACACTTTATCCCTCAACCCTCAACCCTTCAACCCTAAACCCTTAACCCCTATACTCTCTACCATCTACATTGGAACCTCAACCATAATCAACCTTCAACCGTATACCCTCAAACATCCTAGCTATACCCTAAATCCTCTACCCTCAAACCTTAACGTCCCTCAACCCTAAACCCTTAAACCCTAAACTAGCCTTAAACCTTTTATCCTGTACCCTTAACCCTAATCCCTCAACCCTATACTCTCAACCCAATATCCTAAACCTTAAGCCATGAAACCCTCTATGTCCCTCTACCCTCAATTGGGAAATACCCTCTTATACCCTCAACCCTAGTCCATCAACCTTAATCCCTCAACCATGAAACCCTTAAACCCAAGTAAATTACTCTCTACCCTAATCCCTCAACCCTAAACCCTTAATCCATCAACCCTTTAACCCTCGAACCTCTACCCTCTACCCTCAACCCTCAAGTACCCTTAAACCCTAATCCATCAACCCCTATACCCTCTACCCTATACATTGGACCCTCAACCCTAATCCTTGAACCATATACCCTCAACCCTCAACCCTCAACCTTAAAACCTCAACCCTCAATTCTTAAACGCTAAACCCTTATACCCTCTACGAGCTCTACCCTCTACCCTATACATTAAACCACCCTAAACCTTAAATTCTCAACCCTCAACCCTTAATCCATCCCTCCCTCTCTACCCTAATCCCTAAACCCTATACCCTCAACCCTAATCCCTCAACCCTATACCCTCAACCCAATACCCTAAATTGTTAAACCCCCTATGTCCCTCTACCCTCAACCAAATACCCTCTACCCTAGTCAACCCTAATCCCTCAACCGTAATCCTTCAAACCTTAAGCCCTTAAACCCAAGTAGAATCTCTACCCTAGTCCCTCAACCATAAACCATTAATCCCTCAACCCTTAAACCCTCAAGTACACTCTATCCTCTACCCTCAACCCTCAAGTACCCTTAAACCCTAATCCCTCTACCCTATACATTGGACACTCAACACTAATCCTTGAACCATATACCCTCAACCATCAACTCTTAAAGCCTAAACCCTTACACCCTCTACCCTCTACCTTCTACCCTATACATTAAACCACCCTTAACCCTTAAATATTCTCAATCCTCAACCCTTAATCCCTCAACCCTCAACCCTTAATCTACACAAAGTACTACAATAAAGGTGAAATTTTCTTTGTTTATGATTATCTGGAGGAATAAATGGGTATATACAAAGGGAATGTTGGTGAAAATATGGATCTTGTCACACAAATTATTGCATTTCATGTTAAATACAGTGAGTAATCAAAGGTAGTAGATCTTTTGATGCAAGTAAAATGTAGGCAAGCAATTAAAGGCTAATGAATATTGGGGAAGGATTTTTTGTTCTAACACCCATAATCCTTCCTAGATTAGAACAATTAGGTGCTAAATTAGGTGCTAAAGAAGGTGCTAAAATAGGCTCTAAAGCAGGTGCTAAAATAGGCATTACATCAAGCACTAATATGGGTACAAACGTAGAAGTTAATCTGGTTGCTAATTTAGGCGTTAATCTGGGTGTTGTCGTAGGCATTAATTTTGACACTAATCTTGGTGTTAATTTCAGTGTTAATATGGGTGCTACACCAGGCATTAATTTTGGCACTAATTTACGCCTGAATTAGCACCTGCTTGTCCTGGTTGGAGCAAAAATATGTCAAAAATAGTGCCATCTCAAAAATAGCACTGAATTTTCCAAAAAAATTAGAGAAAAATACATTAAAATAGTGGGTGGAAGCAAAAAACAGAGCAAAAAAGGGAGCTAATCATAGGTATTTGTTTTAGTGATATATTCCTCTATGTAGATGTATATGTATGTATACATATGTTGATATATCCATATGGACATTTCCGTTTTTCATACATATGTTTGTGTAGTGTCAAAAAATATCATCGTGTACATTTTCACACTTGATTTGGGAATAATTAATGATAAATTGGACTTTGTATTACTTTCATCTAGTGTTGTCAGGTGTTTTACACATCCACATTAGGTCTTCATCCCTTTTTAAGAAAAAATATCTTAACTCCAACTTAATTTAATGTTTTAAAGTGTATTTATTTATGCCTTCACATTAAACTTAGGAGGCTTGTAAACGAAAATGAACTTGATCTAATGTTGTAATGTTCTTTACACATTCACATCAGATTTATGGACCTTCTAATCTAAATAGACCCAATTTTACCTTAATTTAATGTTGCAAAATGTATTTATTTACACTTTCACAATAGATTTTGGGCCCCCTTTCATTTATGACCTTAATATAGACCCCTATGACCCTATATTATGCATCCCAAGACATATTTCAATAAAAAACCCAACAAGAACAACATATAAACTTAATTTACACACTCCCCAACACTTTAGTAGTCAAAATAGGCCCTATGGCACCTATTCGCCACTTTGTGTGAATGAGTCCCATTAGGCCTATTTTTGAGGTTTGAAGTGAGAAAAAATGATTTTAATTTCAAATTTCTTCTATCTCAACCTTTGGGATCAAATAAATGATCATTTTTGTGCATTTCCTATATAAACAATCTTTTAAATCACTATTTCACATAAGCCTACACGATATCAAGTCAAGCAAGTAAGAATTAAGCATTCCAAGACTTTACAAGATCATTAAGATAACATTCAAGATCACTTTTAAGGCATTCAAAGGAAAAAAAATCATCAATTGTTGCAGCAATTCAAGATCCATCATCATGTCAAGCATATCAAGCATCAATCATGTTATTGAGCTAGTGTTATGATGTAGCATTGAAGATCCAAGATCAAGCATTGTTCTACACCTATTGTCAAGATCAAGATCTACCTCCTTCATGTCCATTTCATGTTGAGTTATAGATTTACAAGACATCATTTACAAGGCATCATTCAAGGTATCATTTTACATTATTTATGTTCTTTGTTTCATGTTTCATTCCTTCATTTCATTGTCCCATCATTTGGTTTAATTACCTACAAGGGGTTTGACCAAGGAAAATCCCTATTCCCTAACAATCAACAAGTTTTTTCATCTTTACATGTGTGATTGAAGATCTAGGTGTCTTAGAGCATGGAGGATCATTAAAGATTTGGTTACAAGCTTGGAGATAGTTGTTGGAGTTGTCTCCCCATTTGAAAGGTTGTAGTCTTCACCAAAAAGTCATCTATAGCTCCAAAATCAGAGTTTTAGATCTGAAAACAAAGAAGAACATAAAGAGCAGACCTAGAGGACTAGATTCAGATCTTGAAGTTTCACAAATCCCTAACTGGACTCATTCACCTAGATTGATGAATGAGTCCCATTTTAGGTCAATTTTGAGATTTTTATAGTTTTGAATACCCTTTTTTGAGAAACCTATTCCTGTACAAAAACCTAGATTTTGGACTGATTCGCCTAGATTAGTGAATGAGTCCTAGTAGGCCAAAATTTCAAGATTTGCAATATTTTTTAGTCTTCATTCAAACCTCCACAAGTTTCTAGGTGCACACTTCTGGTTTCATAGCTTTATATTATGATTTGTATGCATTTCTAGGTCATTTTGTAAGTCATTACATCAAACTAAGTTTAAGCATTTTACTTTACATTGCATTTATCTTTCGAAGTTCTTACTTGGTGGTTAACCCCTCATTAATCTCTAAACATACCCTAGGATAGTCCCTTAGTAGATCTCTTCCTCCCATTATCATCATTTGATTGAGATCTCTAGAGCATCCTTGAATGTTAGTTTGAGAAAAGTGGTGTTCTATGTCCTAAACCATAAAGTGTCCATTTTTCAACTAAATTTTTTGGTGAACCTACATTTAGAATACCTTCTTATTTGATGTGCATCATCATCCTAGATCTTTCTTGCATTAACATTACATTAGGGTTTGTATTCGTTAATTGGCATTCTAGGGTTTCTAATTTTGCATTAGAGAAAGTGCATATAGGTTGCACTTTTACATCTCAAATCATTGAAAATTTGCATTTACATTTAGTTTATAGATCATACAACATAAAAGAATAAAAAATAATTGATTTTTTTTGAAAATTTTGAAAAATTCCCTATTGGGACTCATTCACCATGTTGGGAAAATTATTCCTAGTCTAGATTTTAAACCGCCTTTTACAACATTAAAAATCTCATTTTTGTGCTTCCTAAGCTTGCTGGTAACATATTCTATAAGTGTGGAAAGTTTTAGGAACATTTGTTTTATGCATTTAGGTCAAAAACATCAATTTAGGGTATTCATTTTTGAAATCATTTCAAGCATTATCAGATCTGAAAATGTTCACATTTATGAAACTTTGCATAATATGGATAAAAGAACTTTTCACTTTAGCATATAAAATGTTTACATTCATAAAAATTTCCATAAGTTTGATAAAAGTACTTTTCATTTTCAGATATACATTTTTTGCATTCTTAAAGCTTTGCACACATTGGATAAAAGTACTTTTCATCTTTGGATATGCATTGTTTACATTCTTTAAACATTGCATAAGATGGTTAGAAGTGCTTTTCATTTTTGTTTAAACAATGTTAGTACCTTACCTTTCTAGGCATGCTAAGAAAAATTTTATATCCCCTTCCTATGAGAGTTTTTTAGTGAAAGAGAATTACAACCTTGGACATTCTTAATGATCATATTTGTTCTTCTCCTATTATATCTCCTATTGGAAAAAAATATATTTTTGAGTTAGAAGAACCAATCAATGAGAGTTTTGAGAATCCTAGTTGTTTCTCTCCTTCTACCTCTCTTATTAGGAAAGACATTGATGAACAAGAAGAAACAACCATAGGTAATCATGATCATAACATAACACAACAAGACTTCAACTAGTATACATTAATCTCCCAACATCTTCCCTTGTGATAATATTTTTAGAGGATGAAAGTGTAAGTGATAAAGATATGTTGGTGTTTGATGATAAAATCTTTAAGATCTATGACAACCCTCTTTATGTTTCTTCCCCTACCTATCCTATTTTGGAAAACATTGGAGAACAAAGAAATGAGATCATAAATTATCATGAAAATCACATTTGTTCTTCTCCTAGTATCTCTCATAGTTGTGAAGAAGATACTTTGATGTTAGAAAATACAATTGGTGAAAGTCATGGGAATCTTAATTTACTCTCTTCCCCTAGAGAAAACATTATTGAACATGAAAACATCATCATTTTCAAGCAAGAAAATCTGACCATCGATCATTCCCCTACTTACGATGAAGTCATTTTGGAAGACCCAATCATTGACTGTCAAGAAAATTTGGCTTGTAGTTCTCCTAAAACTCTCCTCCTAAGGAGGATATCTTGGTGAAAGAAAATGACAAAATATTTCCTTCCTTAGATGATGGTGAAAAGATGACACTAGATTTCCCTTTATTAGAAATACATCAAACCAACACTGCTGAGGTTGTGAATGCACAAGTGTCCATTAGATCCCCCTTGATTAATGGACCTCCTACATACCCTATGGGACATCCGAAGAATCCTCTAATCCTTTACCCACTTTCACACAACCCTCAAACTCAAAACAAACTCAAAATTATCCTTTACCCACCTAAGAACAATGTTTTTTAGCAATCAAGTCATAATATTGTTGCTCATACATATAACACTAGGAACAATATGCAACCAAGACAAGAAAATTCAACATCCCTTCCTTTTCCTAATCCTATTTTTCCTAGTGCTCATCGTTTAACTTCACATAGTGGGAAGGAGTATGATATTGTTGAACAACTTAAGAATAATCTTGTAAAGATATCCCTATGGGACCTAATTCAGAATTCACCTAATTATCACACTATGCTTCAAACATCCTTCCAACAAGTTGTGGTTCCCTCTAGTGTAAAATCGAATGACATAGCAACCATGATCCAAGGAATAAATGCTGGCATTGTTTTCCACCAAAGTGAACTCCCCCCTTTGGAAGTGCAAAAACAAAATGAAGCTTTTATAATACAATCTAGATATAAAAGGACATGGATAAAGAGAACCTTTTTAGAAAATGGCTCCTCCCTTAATGTGTGTAGTGTATTCCTTTTGGATAAGCTTGGTGCGGAAAAATAAAAAATTCAACATGAATCTTTATATATCAAGGGATTTGACAATGTAGGAAAACAATCACTTGGTGTGATCACTTTGCCTATTACAACTGGAAAGGCCACCTTAGAAACACCAATCCATGTTATGCCTCACGAGCTTTCCTATAATCTCCTTTTAGGTAGATCGTGGATTCATGCAATGAATGATGTGCCTTCTACTCTTCATCGTAAAATGAAGTATATTTACAACAACAAAGTGTACATACTTGAAGCTAATGATGACCCAAATAGTTGTTTGAACATTGAGAAAAATAAGGAAAATACTTTGAAAACATTAACACAAACTACACAAGTGGAACCTGTGCAACAAAAAGACAAAGAAAAACACATTGAAGAATTCACGAAGTTGTTAGAAGATGATTGGGGTTCCTTAGATTTCACACCAACATTCATGGGAGAATACAAGATCATAAACAAAGACTCTGCAAAGAGAAAAGAAAAAGTGGTAATTTCAACACAAAATTTTGAAGACCCTTCAAAAGCATCCACCTCAACCTCTTTAGAAGAAGAAGCAAATTACACAAGCAACTTTGATAAAACTGGCTATCAACAATCACTGAATCCTAAAGAAATGAAAATTATTTATGGAAAAGATTATGAACTTATGAAACAATTGGGATATAGTGGAAAAATGATGTGGTGCTCAAGATATCTATGTTCCTATAGAGCCTAACACACAAGAAACAACCCATGGAATTTTTTATTGTTCTTTGATAGAAATCAAACCATCAAGCAAGCCTTCAGTCAGTATCAACACTCTAAAAAAAGATTCTTCTAAGCCAACTTTCACATTAGTGCATCTTGAACTCCTAGACACTCATGGTATTGATTGTTATCCTTTTCAAGAACTGATACAAAAAAAAATCTTTGCTTAATGTCAATGTCATCTTGCAAAACACTAATAGTTTGAATTCGTTATATTTTAAACCTTCCTTTAAAGAAGAGTACAAAATCTTGCAATCTAAAGAGTCTTGTGTAAGTATGATATCTTGTACTAAGAAAAATATATCTTTGTCAAAAAATAAAGGAGAATCCTCTACTTTTAATCAAGAGAGTATCTTATCAAGACTCCTCTACGATCATTTGATATCTCTCCCTCCAAGAACTTGAAAGAAATTTTATTACAAGAATTCATTTTGTGCATATCATAGAGTTCATGGTCATGCTTGTTTTGTGTGGAGCCTGTCCAGTCTCCAAGTGGGAGATTGTTGGTATGTGGCAATTGATCATGCTATAGTGTACACTCTTCATGTATCCTCGCTTCATCACCAACAAAATAAAAAATGACTTTGTAAAACCCTAATTCTGGAAGCTTCTAAAAAATCTTGTAGTAAACAGTTGGGATGGGAGTTGCAGTAGGGAATTATTCATGAGATTGTGATATGTTTTGCACTCGATAATAAAAGCATTGGATGGCTACGGTTTTGTGAATGTAGCCCATATTGGGCGAACAATATTAAATTCTTTTTGTTTTCTTGTTATATTTTTTCTGTGTGCTTTATTTCTTTGTTTTATTGATCAAATCTATATTTAACTCTTAGATATTTTCCTTCTAACCTTAACAAGTGGTATCAAAACAAGGTTGTGTTCAATTATCCTCTACAAGAAGGTCTCATAGTTGAGTGGGAGTCTCACAGTTGAGTGGGAGTAATGGCAGATGAGGGTAAGTTGAAGGTTGAGAAGTTCAATGGGTAGAACTATCAGTTATGGAAGATGCAGATGGAGGACTACCTCTATCAAAAGGATTTATGGTGACCATTGGAAGGGAGAACCAAGAAACCCTTAGCAATGTTTGATGAAGAATAGGGGTGATCCCTATTGTGCCCTTAGCACACACGCCCCGTTCAAAAATGGGGACCCTCTTTTTCTTTTGCCTTGTCAGGTCATTTTTGTCGCTGCCTCATTTTGTGTGCCCCATTTTTATGCCCCAGATGGTCAATGTTCTTCCAAAGTTTCATCATAGGATGAACATGCTTCACGTTGGATTGTTTTGTCAAGTTTTGGTGCCTTGCGGGCTCTCTCTAGCAGTTTGCCTCTGTCAGCGGCCTTGGACCCAGCCGGGCCCTCCCCTTCGGGTTTTGCCCGACTGGGTTTCCTTATCGTGTCTATCGTCCCAAACGTTGGGAACGACGATTGGCTTGCATCTTCCTGGGACCCGGGTCCCGGCTTCGTGTTTGCCGTCTGAAAATTTGTAAAGTAATCCTGACTACCTTCGAGCCTTCCGGGCCCGGCCCTTCGGACTTCCGTCCTCAGAGTTCCATGAGGGTTTCGCCATTCCCAATGGTGGACCTCTAGCGGAACCTCGGCCTGCGGGGCCTGACCTTCTGTGTGCCGCTAATAATTTCAGAGTCAATTTTTCAAAGTGGCTGCTGCCCTGCGCTGTCTTGGCCTCTGGACTCTAGGCCTCCCGCCGCCGTCAGTGTTTTTAAATCCACCAACCTTTGTTCCTCCATACTGCATTTAATGAGCCCATTAATGGCGGTGGGGGTATAAAAGTCCTACCCAAACATGTCATTTTCACTTGACATTGTTGCAGAGAGTGATCAGAGAACTTGCCAGAGGAGCCCACCATCCTCAAGACCTTCACGCTCACACCCGTTGCCTTCGCGTGCTGGCCGCTAGTGGATCCCACACCTTCCCGCATTGAGTGTTCGAGGTAGGTTTTCCGTTCACCCTCCAGAACATTGTTTTCATGATTTCTAAAGATTAAAATGAACAAGAATGATCAAAAGGACATGTGAATGATGAAATATGGCACAAAGAATAAAACTCATGTCCTCAAAAATTGAGAAAACCAACATAGCACCCCCATGATTAATTCAGAGCTTTATCCCTATGTGGTCATTCTTCACAGGGGCATTCGTGCCCCTCAGGCCCGGACACTCCCTTCGCCGGCTGAGACTTAGCAAAAAAAATAGAAATTTTGAAACAACCTTTAGCTCTCTCAGGCCCGAGTCTTCAGGATTCCGCATCTGGATTTCCTCACCTTGTTCTCCTCGAGCTACTCCATCGGTGAGACAAGTCCTAGTCGCCAAGAGCTCATAGTAGGCTCCTTTTGTCTTGCCGATTTTCCTTTCTGTCGTTGAGACCTCCCCTTTCGACAAGACCTTTCGCCGAATATATCCTACTCTTGTCGAGTGATCTTCTATTAGGGAGACATTCATGCTTTGCTGAGACCTTACCGCGAGCTCCTTTTGTCTTGCCGATACCTTCACTTTTGGCAAGACTCCTAACGGTCACCAGGACTTCATAGCGAAACCTTTCTCTTGGCGAGCTCAGATCTCCTATCAGGGTGACTTCATAACATCGGCAAGAGCTTATGCCGATGGAACTCTTCATCGATGAGACATTACGTATTCACCAAGACCTTACACCGACCCCCTCATCCTTGGGCGAGCACGAAGCAGGTCAGGGAGATATCACCGGGTTGGGGAGACCTTTCTCCGACTTAGAATATTACACTGAAGGCTCCCTTTGTCAGCAGGACCCTTTTCCTTCGCCAAGACATCGCGGTGACATCAATTTCTCTTGGAAATTCTACATGGTCTTCGCCACTGTGAACGTTGAGTGCCTGGCATCTTTCCACCTCCTGGATCCTAGGCTTCCTTTCGCCGTTTGAAAACTCCGTTGAACCTCAAACGCCCTCGACCATGCTAGGATCCACCATCTGGGACTCCATCCCTCATCTGCCGTTCCGAGGAGGCAAGTCTTGCCCACCCTTCCGAGCTCCGGGCTCCACCTTCCCGATCGTCGTGAGTCTCAAAATCAAATCCAGTGATAGACACTCATGCCGGGTCCGGTCTTCCTCTTGGTAGTTGGTGAGACATCGTGGGTTCGTTGGGATATTGCACCGATGAAAGAATTCTCACTAATGTACCCTTTTGCCGTCGGTTGGTGAGAATCAAGGATCTCGCCAAGACATCTCCTCGCCGCAGAAACCTCATGCCGAAGGAGGCCCTCTACTGATTTTCCTTCCCCCTATCGCCAGTCGGTGAGACATGAAGCATTCGCCATGACTTCACCCCGATGATCGACGTCTTGCCGATCGGATATCTTTGGGAGAGTTCCATCTGACCCTCATGCCGGGCCCGGTCTGCCAGGCCACCCCCTCTGGACTTCCACCCAGCAATAGCCACTCCGAACAACAAAGGATGGATAGCTTCCCGGTGCCTCAGGCCCAAGCACTCAAAACTTGGAAATGGTAAACTGCTGGCCGCCCTCGAACCTGTTGGGCCCCGGACCCCAGAGTTCTGTCCCCGAAACTCTGTTTCTGCTCAGACTTTTCAAATGGCCATCTCCTGATGGCTTTCCGGCCTTGTACCTCCGGATGCTCCTAAATTGATCCAAATGAGCCCAAATTTGAAATATGATCTCGACCCATGTGCTTAATTTTGGTCCTCTTCATTGCGAACCTTTTAAATTATCAAAATTCGGTCTGAAAGGATCTCTCGGATCATTCTGCCCCTTTTTCCTTTCCAAAACAGCATTCCTACCGAGGAAGTCTGGTCCTCCAGGCCCGGACTGTCCCAAAACCCTCGATCAAGAGACTAATATCGTAAGGATGTAAAAGTATCATTTCATGGATGATAGATTATTTAAAGTTGATTTTTATGGGATCTCAACTAACATGACCACTTTTGTGATCCATTGCACTAACTACGCCTTTGCTTGCAGAATATATGGAATTAGGTGTAGGACCTTCAGGGGCACCCGTCGAAAAGGACAAAGGAAAGAAGTCAGGCAAGACTCCTTGAGGGAAAGAGGATAAAGACCAAATGAAATACCAGTTCTAGGGTGAACCCCTGCACTCAAAGGTTACCACGGATTGGAAGGAAATCACTAACACCAATATAGGCCATGTTAATATTGATGAGTTTACACAAAGGGTTAGGGTTAATCCAAGGACCAAGAATGCAAGACTGATAAGACAAAGTGGAATAGCAAAGGCAACAGGCTTCCCTCCATCTCTTGTAGCCTCTGAACTCGTCATGTCCTATCAGCAGGGATATCAACAAGATACAAGAACAATTGTTGATAGGGATGGGAACATTCTCGCCGATATGTCGGCTAAAGGAATCACAAAAACCTTCCATATTCCCACATTTAGAGCAATGGAAATTCCTACCATAGAAGAATGCCAAGTAGTATGCGATGACAACCCGACAGGATGCAAAAGGTTAATAAATCAGCATTGGCTTAAGGAAAAGCGCGATAGTGCTGCGAAGGTTCCTCACGAACTCTTTCGTAGTGACTTCCACGAAGACTACCATGACTTGGTCACGATGTTGAGCAAGGTGATGGGTCTTCCCATGATGACCTTCTTTCAAGAATGGATGGTGTACTTTATCAAGCAGATCCTTCATGGGAATGAAGATGTTACCACAAAGACCACATTTTATTGGGGAGGTATAATAAGTGACTGCTTCCATGAGCAGTTCATCAATGTGAAGAAAAGCTCAAAGTTCTATATGACTTCATACCTCATCTACTCCTTGGCAGACCGGAGACAGTACAATGGGTTGTTTATGGCACCTGATCGGGAGAAGGGTCGAAGATTGAAGGCCTATGACAAGTACCCCCAACTCCAGTACCAAAACTTCAAGAGGGAGTACTACAGAGTAAATGACGCCTTGATTAGCCATATTGTCAGAATGATTGCCAGGGATTTCGAAAGGAGGGTTTCCCACAGTGATCAGGAATTTTTGAAGCAATATGCCTTCCTCTTCATCCAATACCTAAAGTTCACGTATATCCATGCCCAAGGCTTCACCAAGAGGCCAAACAAGTTGCCTCAATACCCTAATGACTGAATCATCCTATTGGAGCTTTCTCGATAGCTCCAACACATATAGGAAATATTTAGCGGCAAACACGTAGCAGGGATCTCTTATCCCATGACTCTTGGCCAGGGCATGTATAAGCTACAAACTTCCCAGTGTGTTGGTAACTTTGAGAAAGAACTGAAGGATTACCATTTTCACCTGCACACTGTTCGCCTGCGGATGGACCCATATGGGCACGTAAGGAAGGCACTTGGACCGGGGTTTGCTCATCTGCACCACATTGAAGACTTTTGGGGGGATTTTCAAGATGAAAAAGAGGTGCGTGCAAGGAACTATATGCAAATGACTGCGCATTTTGTAAGAAAGGTGCAGCTGTTTCCCATACCAGACCAAGTCGAGGAAGATGAGAGCACCGTAATGGACCCCAGGTATCCCACAGTTGCCAACTTGCCGCTACCTACAATGGAATGGGATGAATAGGAGGTTGATGAACTCGACATTATAACCAAGCCAATCTTGGCCCATACTAAGGAGTGAGTTGATGGTCAGGTAGCCCAATTAAAATAGCAAGAAGTGGTTTTGACTTATGAAGGGCTCAAAAGTGAACCAAGTGCCACGGAGGATGCCGCTGCCACCACTTCAACCAGCTGGACGTCCAAGTCTCCTCCGGTCACTAGATCCAAGAAGAGAAAGAAGATGGAAACAAAACAGTCTCCTAACCCCAAGGTCTATATAAGAAAAGAAATAGGGAGCTCACCCTCCAAAAGACTTAAGCAAACAGGGGGTATGGCAGAGCAACCCTTAATCAAAGAGGAAGAAGTAAAGGGTACAGATCGATTAGAACCCCTCTTGGCTCTTCCTGCCTTGACTATTACACCATCTATTTCTCTGGCCATGATCGCCACATCTTCGCCAGTGGTGGACATCTCTATCCATCTTGCCCCTTCGCCCCCGACCGAGCCTGTGATTGTAATTGACTCTTCTTCCACCATGACTACTCCTCCTTCCTTTGCTGCTATGTCGCCCACCACATCGCTCCCTTTAGCTACAGCGATGACACCTATACCCGCATTTGCTTTGCCTAAGGCCTTCTCCAAGCATATGCAAAACATCCCCTTCGATCTCTCCCAAATCCTCATGGACCCCACGCTTCAAGCAACCTTAGCTTAGGTCCTCGCTACTGCCAAACCTTCACAACCCCTGACAGGGCCACCGGCTATGGAGGTCACCATGTTGATCTCTAAGGAGTGGGAGAAATGAGAGTGAGAAGCCTCAAGGCCCTTTGAAGAGGAGGCCAATGAATACCACGAGCACCTGGAGTATGAACATCGCACTATTGATAGGGTTGCCTACGAAGAAGAAGGAACTGGCTCCTCGGAGAGCGGAGATGAGGAAGATAATGCCGGTGGAAAGGTCATTGTGTAGGCCTTCGACGATGATCTTGAGGAAGAATTGGCTCGATAGCCGAAGGGCACTGAAATAGAGGCAGAAAGATCATTCCTTGAGGAAGAAGAATAGCAACAAGAAAACAAAATTGAGGGAGAGGCCCAAGCTATCAAGGGCCTCGAGATCGAGCAATTCAAAGAACCTGCGCATGAGGTTGAACAAGTTAAAAGAAAGGGAGGGGAGGAGATGGAAAAGAAAGAAAGTCCCCTACAACAATCGTTGGCCAAGCCTCCTATTAAATGCCTTGTGTTCATCCAAGACTCCAATGAAGAAGGAGATACTACCAAGGAGGAAGGAAAGTCCCCAGAAGATAAGAGAACGAAAACCTTGGCCTTGGCTAAGAG
>VDFB02000017.1:476576634-476586661 GCA_007258455.2 Sequoia sempervirens | reverse complement strand
AAGAACTGATACAAAAAAAAATCTTTGCTTAATGTCAATGTCATCTTGCAAAACACTAATAGTTTGAATTCGTTATATTTTAAACCTTCCTTTAAAGAAGAGTACAAAATCTTGCAATCTAAAGAGTCTTGTGTAAGTATGATATCTTGTACTAAGAAAAATATATCTTTGTCAAAAAATAAAGGAGAATCCTCTACTTTTAATCAAGAGAGTATCTTATCAAGACTCCTCTACGATCATTTGATATCTCTCCCTCCAAGAACTTGAAAGAAATTTTATTACAAGAATTCATTTTGTGCATATCATAGAGTTCATGGTCATGCTTGTTTTGTGTGGAAATAAAAAATGACTTTGTAAAACCCTAATTCTGGAAGCTTCTAAAAAATCTTGTAGTAAACAGTTGGGATGGGAGTTGCAGTAGGGAATTATTCATGAGATTGTGATATGTTTTGCACTCGATAATAAAAGCATTGGATGGCTACGGTTTTGTGAATGTAGCCCATATTGGGCGAACAATATTAAATTCTTTTTGTTTTCTTGTTATATTTTTTCTGTGTGCTTTATTTCTTTGTTTTATTGATCAAATCTATATTTAACTCTTAGATATTTTCCTTCTAACCTTAACAAGTGGTATCAAAACAAGGTTGTGTTCAATTATCCTCTACAAGAAGGTCTCATAGTTGAGTGGGAGTCTCACAGTTGAGTGGGAGTAATGGCAGATGAGGGTAAGTTGAAGGTTGAGAAGTTCAATGGGTAGAACTATCAGTTATGGAAGATGCAGATGGAGGACTACCTCTATCAAAAGGATTTATGGTGACCATTGGAAGGGAGAACCAAGAAACCCTTAGCAATGTTTGATGAAGAATAGGGGTGATCCCTATTGTGCCCTTAGCACACACGCCCCGTTCAAAAATGGGGACCCTCTTTTTCTTTTGCCTTGTCAGGTCATTTTTGTCGCTGCCTCATTTTGTGTGCCCCATTTTTATGCCCCAGATGGTCAATGTTCTTCCAAAGTTTCATCATAGGATGAACATGCTTCACGTTGGATTGTTTTGTCAAGTTTTGGTGCCTTGCGGGCTCTCTCTAGCAGTTTGCCTCTGTCAGCGGCCTTGGACCCAGCCGGGCCCTCCCCTTCGGGTTTTGCCCGACTGGGTTTCCTTATCGTGTCTATCGTCCCAAACGTTGGGAACGACGATTGGCTTGCATCTTCCTGGGACCCGGGTCCCGGCTTCGTGTTTGCCGTCTGAAAATTTGTAAAGTAATCCTGACTACCTTCGAGCCTTCCGGGCCCGGCCCTTCGGACTTCCGTCCTCAGAGTTCCATGAGGGTTTCGCCATTCCCAATGGTGGACCTCTAGCGGAACCTCGGCCTGCGGGGCCTGACCTTCTGTGTGCCGCTAATAATTTCAGAGTCAATTTTTCAAAGTGGCTGCTGCCCTGCGCTGTCTTGGCCTCTGGACTCTAGGCCTCCCGCCGCCGTCAGTGTTTTTAAATCCACCAACCTTTGTTCCTCCATACTGCATTTAATGAGCCCATTAATGGCGGTGGGGGTATAAAAGTCCTACCCAAACATGTCATTTTCACTTGACATTGTTGCAGAGAGTGATCAGAGAACTTGCCAGAGGAGCCCACCATCCTCAAGACCTTCACGCTCACACCCGTTGCCTTCGCGTGCTGGCCGCTAGTGGATCCCACACCTTCCCGCATTGAGTGTTCGAGGTAGGTTTTCCGTTCACCCTCCAGAACATTGTTTTCATGATTTCTAAAGATTAAAATGAACAAGAATGATCAAAAGGACATGTGAATGATGAAATATGGCACAAAGAATAAAACTCATGTCCTCAAAAATTGAGAAAACCAACATAGCACCCCCATGATTAATTCAGAGCTTTATCCCTATGTGGTCATTCTTCACAGGGGCATTCGTGCCCCTCAGGCCCGGACACTCCCTTCGCCGGCTGAGACTTAGCAAAAAAAATAGAAATTTTGAAACAACCTTTAGCTCTCTCAGGCCCGAGTCTTCAGGATTCCGCATCTGGATTTCCTCACCTTGTTCTCCTCGAGCTACTCCATCGGTGAGACAAGTCCTAGTCGCCAAGAGCTCATAGTAGGCTCCTTTTGTCTTGCCGATTTTCCTTTCTGTCGTTGAGACCTCCCCTTTCGACAAGACCTTTCGCCGAATATATCCTACTCTTGTCGAGTGATCTTCTATTAGGGAGACATTCATGCTTTGCTGAGACCTTACCGCGAGCTCCTTTTGTCTTGCCGATACCTTCACTTTTGGCAAGACTCCTAACGGTCACCAGGACTTCATAGCGAAACCTTTCTCTTGGCGAGCTCAGATCTCCTATCAGGGTGACTTCATAACATCGGCAAGAGCTTATGCCGATGGAACTCTTCATCGATGAGACATTACGTATTCACCAAGACCTTACACCGACCCCCTCATCCTTGGGCGAGCACGAAGCAGGTCAGGGAGATATCACCGGGTTGGGGAGACCTTTCTCCGACTTAGAATATTACACTGAAGGCTCCCTTTGTCAGCAGGACCCTTTTCCTTCGCCAAGACATCGCGGTGACATCAATTTCTCTTGGAAATTCTACATGGTCTTCGCCACTGTGAACGTTGAGTGCCTGGCATCTTTCCACCTCCTGGATCCTAGGCTTCCTTTCGCCGTTTGAAAACTCCGTTGAACCTCAAACGCCCTCGACCATGCTAGGATCCACCATCTGGGACTCCATCCCTCATCTGCCGTTCCGAGGAGGCAAGTCTTGCCCACCCTTCCGAGCTCCGGGCTCCACCTTCCCGATCGTCGTGAGTCTCAAAATCAAATCCAGTGATAGACACTCATGCCGGGTCCGGTCTTCCTCTTGGTAGTTGGTGAGACATCGTGGGTTCGTTGGGATATTGCACCGATGAAAGAATTCTCACTAATGTACCCTTTTGCCGTCGGTTGGTGAGAATCAAGGATCTCGCCAAGACATCTCCTCGCCGCAGAAACCTCATGCCGAAGGAGGCCCTCTACTGATTTTCCTTCCCCCTATCGCCAGTCGGTGAGACATGAAGCATTCGCCATGACTTCACCCCGATGATCGACGTCTTGCCGATCGGATATCTTTGGGAGAGTTCCATCTGACCCTCATGCCGGGCCCGGTCTGCCAGGCCACCCCCTCTGGACTTCCACCCAGCAATAGCCACTCCGAACAACAAAGGATGGATAGCTTCCCGGTGCCTCAGGCCCAAGCACTCAAAACTTGGAAATGGTAAACTGCTGGCCGCCCTCGAACCTGTTGGGCCCCGGACCCCAGAGTTCTGTCCCCGAAACTCTGTTTCTGCTCAGACTTTTCAAATGGCCATCTCCTGATGGCTTTCCGGCCTTGTACCTCCGGATGCTCCTAAATTGATCCAAATGAGCCCAAATTTGAAATATGATCTCGACCCATGTGCTTAATTTTGGTCCTCTTCATTGCGAACCTTTTAAATTATCAAAATTCGGTCTGAAAGGATCTCTCGGATCATTCTGCCCCTTTTTCCTTTCCAAAACAGCATTCCTACCGAGGAAGTCTGGTCCTCCAGGCCCGGACTGTCCCAAAACCCTCGATCAAGAGACTAATATCGTAAGGATGTAAAAGTATCATTTCATGGATGATAGATTATTTAAAGTTGATTTTTATGGGATCTCAACTAACATGACCACTTTTGTGATCCATTGCACTAACTACGCCTTTGCTTGCAGAATATATGGAATTAGGTGTAGGACCTTCAGGGGCACCCGTCGAAAAGGACAAAGGAAAGAAGTCAGGCAAGACTCCTTGAGGGAAAGAGGATAAAGACCAAATGAAATACCAGTTCTAGGGTGAACCCCTGCACTCAAAGGTTACCACGGATTGGAAGGAAATCACTAACACCAATATAGGCCATGTTAATATTGATGAGTTTACACAAAGGGTTAGGGTTAATCCAAGGACCAAGAATGCAAGACTGATAAGACAAAGTGGAATAGCAAAGGCAACAGGCTTCCCTCCATCTCTTGTAGCCTCTGAACTCGTCATGTCCTATCAGCAGGGATATCAACAAGATACAAGAACAATTGTTGATAGGGATGGGAACATTCTCGCCGATATGTCGGCTAAAGGAATCACAAAAACCTTCCATATTCCCACATTTAGAGCAATGGAAATTCCTACCATAGAAGAATGCCAAGTAGTATGCGATGACAACCCGACAGGATGCAAAAGGTTAATAAATCAGCATTGGCTTAAGGAAAAGCGCGATAGTGCTGCGAAGGTTCCTCACGAACTCTTTCGTAGTGACTTCCACGAAGACTACCATGACTTGGTCACGATGTTGAGCAAGGTGATGGGTCTTCCCATGATGACCTTCTTTCAAGAATGGATGGTGTACTTTATCAAGCAGATCCTTCATGGGAATGAAGATGTTACCACAAAGACCACATTTTATTGGGGAGGTATAATAAGTGACTGCTTCCATGAGCAGTTCATCAATGTGAAGAAAAGCTCAAAGTTCTATATGACTTCATACCTCATCTACTCCTTGGCAGACCGGAGACAGTACAATGGGTTGTTTATGGCACCTGATCGGGAGAAGGGTCGAAGATTGAAGGCCTATGACAAGTACCCCCAACTCCAGTACCAAAACTTCAAGAGGGAGTACTACAGAGTAAATGACGCCTTGATTAGCCATATTGTCAGAATGATTGCCAGGGATTTCGAAAGGAGGGTTTCCCACAGTGATCAGGAATTTTTGAAGCAATATGCCTTCCTCTTCATCCAATACCTAAAGTTCACGTATATCCATGCCCAAGGCTTCACCAAGAGGCCAAACAAGTTGCCTCAATACCCTAATGACTGAATCATCCTATTGGAGCTTTCTCGATAGCTCCAACACATATAGGAAATATTTAGCGGCAAACACGTAGCAGGGATCTCTTATCCCATGACTCTTGGCCAGGGCATGTATAAGCTACAAACTTCCCAGTGTGTTGGTAACTTTGAGAAAGAACTGAAGGATTACCATTTTCACCTGCACACTGTTCGCCTGCGGATGGACCCATATGGGCACGTAAGGAAGGCACTTGGACCGGGGTTTGCTCATCTGCACCACATTGAAGACTTTTGGGGGGATTTTCAAGATGAAAAAGAGGTGCGTGCAAGGAACTATATGCAAATGACTGCGCATTTTGTAAGAAAGGTGCAGCTGTTTCCCATACCAGACCAAGTCGAGGAAGATGAGAGCACCGTAATGGACCCCAGGTATCCCACAGTTGCCAACTTGCCGCTACCTACAATGGAATGGGATGAATAGGAGGTTGATGAACTCGACATTATAACCAAGCCAATCTTGGCCCATACTAAGGAGTGAGTTGATGGTCAGGTAGCCCAATTAAAATAGCAAGAAGTGGTTTTGACTTATGAAGGGCTCAAAAGTGAACCAAGTGCCACGGAGGATGCCGCTGCCACCACTTCAACCAGCTGGACGTCCAAGTCTCCTCCGGTCACTAGATCCAAGAAGAGAAAGAAGATGGAAACAAAACAGTCTCCTAACCCCAAGGTCTATATAAGAAAAGAAATAGGGAGCTCACCCTCCAAAAGACTTAAGCAAACAGGGGGTATGGCAGAGCAACCCTTAATCAAAGAGGAAGAAGTAAAGGGTACAGATCGATTAGAACCCCTCTTGGCTCTTCCTGCCTTGACTATTACACCATCTATTTCTCTGGCCATGATCGCCACATCTTCGCCAGTGGTGGACATCTCTATCCATCTTGCCCCTTCGCCCCCGACCGAGCCTGTGATTGTAATTGACTCTTCTTCCACCATGACTACTCCTCCTTCCTTTGCTGCTATGTCGCCCACCACATCGCTCCCTTTAGCTACAGCGATGACACCTATACCCGCATTTGCTTTGCCTAAGGCCTTCTCCAAGCATATGCAAAACATCCCCTTCGATCTCTCCCAAATCCTCATGGACCCCACGCTTCAAGCAACCTTAGCTTAGGTCCTCGCTACTGCCAAACCTTCACAACCCCTGACAGGGCCACCGGCTATGGAGGTCACCATGTTGATCTCTAAGGAGTGGGAGAAATGAGAGTGAGAAGCCTCAAGGCCCTTTGAAGAGGAGGCCAATGAATACCACGAGCACCTGGAGTATGAACATCGCACTATTGATAGGGTTGCCTACGAAGAAGAAGGAACTGGCTCCTCGGAGAGCGGAGATGAGGAAGATAATGCCGGTGGAAAGGTCATTGTGTAGGCCTTCGACGATGATCTTGAGGAAGAATTGGCTCGATAGCCGAAGGGCACTGAAATAGAGGCAGAAAGATCATTCCTTGAGGAAGAAGAATAGCAACAAGAAAACAAAATTGAGGGAGAGGCCCAAGCTATCAAGGGCCTCGAGATCGAGCAATTCAAAGAACCTGCGCATGAGGTTGAACAAGTTAAAAGAAAGGGAGGGGAGGAGATGGAAAAGAAAGAAAGTCCCCTACAACAATCGTTGGCCAAGCCTCCTATTAAATGCCTTGTGTTCATCCAAGACTCCAATGAAGAAGGAGATACTACCAAGGAGGAAGGAAAGTCCCCAGAAGATAAGAGAACGAAAACCTTGGCCTTGGCTAAGAGGGGCGAGGGTGACCATGATTCACCTAAGGGTAGGTCTACCATACCAGAGTGGTTAGAGAAACAACTTGAAAGAAAAACTCCTGTACTAAAGGACCCACGGGAAAGACTAGAGGCTATCTTAGCCTGAGCTCAGATCACAACAAAGAAGGAGAAGCTGAAAATCAGATCCAAGGTAACAATGGGTACCTCTAGATCTCGGGCCGCACAAATAGCAACGCCTATGGTTGGCCAGGCTGGAGTGAGTTACAACATCTCCACCATCGACTTGGGGATCACCACCAGAGAACAGAAGGTAGAGCATCTTGAGGAGTCAGTGGCCACAGTGGTGCATCTGATAAAGCAGGACAAGATCTCAAAAGATGAGCTTAAGGCACAGGTGGCTGCTTTAACAGATTATATCCAACAATGGTCATCGGTGGATGACCTGCCTACCGCGTCCACAACAATACCCCAACTATTGTCCAAAGAACAAATCGATAAGATGGAGAGAATAAAGAACCTGGAAAGGACTACAGAGAGCTGGTTCCGATAGGTCTTGTATGTCGGGAACATGGGAATTAGCCAGGCTATTCGGACAGCCAACAAGTTCTTGGATCTACAACAATATTTGGAAGGCATGAGGAAGCTCTGCACTGACTTCCCTGCAACATACGACTCTACCTTTCCAAAAATTGAGGCTATCCTTTAGTTGCCAAAAGCCACATGGGAGAAGGAGCTCACATTCAACAAGGACAATCACTGGTTGATGGATATATGGCGGTGGGACTTTGACAACCAGAAGGAAAGATTGGAACAAATAATGAGCAAAGTGGATCCGAATATCGAATGGATCAAAGAAATCAGAGCAGAATGTGCTCAGTATCTCAAGCTAATGACAGAATACGACATGCCTGTAGTACAGATGGATCTAGAGAAGGTGAAACCTTGCTTCCAGAAGAGGATGGAGGATGGGATGTCTAGTGAAATGACAGTGGAATTCATGAGTTTTACTTCCCGTGCCTTCGACCAATCAGAGCTGTTCAGGGATCAAGGTACAAAGTACGATGAGGACTGGAAGAAGCTAGAAGATAATGCAAAAGAATGGAGCTACCAAACGCTGCGGTACGAGATTATTGAGGTGGATAAACTCCAGCCAGTCATCTTGAAGTTCATAGAATATACAACATCAAAAAAAGCAGGAGGACAACCCTGTTGATGATAAAGAGCTTCCCAAAGAGTAGCTACAGTAAACAACAATCAACAAAAAGACAAAACAGGGAAGGGGACAAAATGTTGTTTTTAAATTATAATATATTGAGGGTTGGTGAAACCCTATTTTGTAATGAATCTTGGCCACACAATGAGAATTAATCTTGGCCATTCATTTGACTTTTGGGGCACTATAAATAGGGCTCTCATCTCATTTTCAAAGGGAGTTGAGTTGTTGTAAAGACATGCTGCAGAAATTTATAATGAAAATACATTGACTTGGTGCTTTTTTAGAGTTTCTTACATGTTACTTGATTCAACCTCCATTGTTAGATGCTTGAATTAGATTTGCATTGTTGTTCTAGTTAGTTGTATTCTTGCTTTGATAGATTTTAGAAATGTTGTTTTGTGGTTGTGAAAATTCTTGCATTGTAGATGCCTTCTTAGTCCATACTTTTTGCTATTTGCTGATGGTAGATAGCTGTGTAAAGTTAGTTTGGGCTTAAATTCAAAGCTGCTCCAAAACTTTCATCTTTGTTCATGCATGCACATGGTGAATGAAAGACGAAATATTCGCAGACCTTAGAAGATATCATAAATTTCATGAGACTGTGAGATTTTTGGTTAAATGGAATATTGTTTTTAGGAAGCTGTCCATTGCAGGAACTCCATTATCACTGTTCATTCACAGTTTCAGGTCTAGGAACTTTCTCTCTTCCCTGCCCCTTTTCCTTTTTTTTAATAAGTACCTTAGGAAAGGTTCATTGCACATTGTAAAGCTAAATCCAATGACAAAAATGGAGTTCAAGACCGTTGTTTGAACCTACAACAAACGCACAACAAATCTCCCATCTTAAGAGCTCCATTTGCAGATCCAACTTCCCTTGATTTTTAATTCATCCGTAAGACCGCCTTGTGATTCCAGCAAATCACATCAAACAATTGAGATATTTCAAGCACTATCAAGACCTGACATTAGAGACCTTGGGATAGTGTTCTGCAATTTGATTGTGGAAGATTGTCTTTCAAGAGAGGTAGTACACCTACGCACTAACTGTGTTGAGAAATGCATAAAAAACACATCTACAATCCCACAATAGTGGTTTACAATTTTTGGCCAAACTGGACACTGAAATAATTTTTTTAAACTAAATCTTCACTTTTGGGAACCTATAGCGGCTAAACCGTGAGGAATTTGAAGATGATGCAAACTAGAGTTTCGTGACATTTTGTCTATAGATTCTAAATATATTTTTTTCAAAATTTTTGGAATCAAATTGCACTTATTTTTCCATCTCCCTCAAAAACTAGTTTTTTTTTAGAAAACAACATTTTTAAAAAGTGACGCTCACCGTATAACGCATAACTTTTTTTCCATGAAAGATAAAATTCTAATTCTTTCGAATTTAGATTCATAACTTTGATATCTAGTGCTTCCACTTGGTTAGATAGTTTTTTATTGAATATTTTTTCTTTAATCAAGTTTTGAATTCGAACCAATTATAATTCAGACATAGCGCGACCGTATAAAGTGTAAATTTTTTTGTGTGTATCAAAAGTCATTTTTTTTTTCTTTGTTGGATCAAGGACTTCAATATCTGGTGCACTAATATTTTTAATTTTTTTTTTAATAATATGCTATTTTTCCACATGTGCAGAACAAAGAGCTTGATTTTCGGTGAAAAACCTACATTCGGGGGAAATAAAAAATAAATATAATAATAAAATTAAATTTATTAAAATTATAATTTTTTGGGAAGAGGTTATAATAAAGGAATAAATACTTGCAATTTTTTTTTTTTTAAATGAATTCATTTGATTCGCCAAAAGGTAAATCAAAAGTGGTTTTTTATCAGCATTTTGATTGGTGTAAAAGAGACTCTGTTATAGGTATGGTTTAAAACTAGCAGGGTTCTATCCAAGGGGGTTTGATTTAAGGTAGTTTGATCAAACCCTCTTCAATTGGAATTCTTTAAATGGAAAATTTTAAGGCTTAAATCATTATATTTTGTAAAAATATGTGATTTCAGCAAAAATCAGTTCCTCCCAGAAATTTTAAACCAGCTTTGTGGGATTAGAGGATATTTTGGATAGAAAGGCACTTGGAAATATTCATTTATGCTTGGCATAATCAGTGGTGTTCAATATTACAACAAAAAAGACAGTTCAAGAGTTGATGCAAACCATGAAAAAGTTATATGAAA
>VDFB02000017.1:476513704-476576534 GCA_007258455.2 Sequoia sempervirens | reverse complement strand
AGATGGAAAAGATACATAGAGATGTTAATCCAATAGATATGTTTACAAAGGCAGTGACAAGGGAGAAGGTGAGCTTCTCTTCAACTTTGGTTGGTCTTCTTGGTTAAAATTATAACAAAGAAGTAGGATCCAAGGTGATTATTTATAGTGGGGGCTGTAACTATACCAGTGTCGTCCAAGATCAGTCTCCAAGTGGGAGATTGTTTGGTGGTAGAGCTTGATCAATCTCCAAGTGGGACATTGTTGGTATGTGGCTATTGATCATGCTTTATTGTACACTCTTCATGTATCCATGTGGCAGCCCTTGAGAAAAAAAATTCTCCTATTTTTTGCTTCGTTACCGACAAAATAAAAAATGACTTTGTAAAATCCTAATTCTAGAAGCTTCTAAAAATCTTGTAAAAAGCGGTTGGGATGGGAGTTGTAGTAGGGAATTATTCATGATATTGTAATGTGATTTGCACTAGATAATAAAATCATTGGATGGATGCGGTTTTGTGGATGTACCCTATATTGGATGATCTACGTTAAATTCTTTGTGTTGTCTTGTTGTTGCTATAATTTTTTTTTATGTATTTTATTTCTCTATTTTATTGATCAAATATGCATTTAACTATTAGATACTTTCCTTCTAACCCTAACAATGCTACTAATGAATGTAGTGTTTTAAGTAACAAAATTCAACATCTTAGGAACTATGGTGCTCTTCCTTGTGTTGAAGCACCTAGTTCCTCTAATTGAAACTTATTTTCATCCTATTCAGCTCATCCTTGTCCTACACTAAGTGGGGGAAATGGGTTAGTTATCCTTGTCCTCATATGTCACTTGTCATTGTCTCTTTTAGCTAGTTGATCACCTTCCATTTACATATAAGAGTAAGCTTGGGATGTGGATGACATGCCTTAAGTTGGCTCACATGTGACATACTTATTCATGATGTATTTCGATTAAAAAACATATGACTTGTCATAGGGATTTCTGAATAAGCTCTCATGTCTTCTTTTACTTTAAAGAAATTTCTCATAACAATGGTGTTGTCAAATACTTTAAATGGGGTGCATACATCGACACTCATGTTTCATGGTGCAATTTTCTTTATTCTTGCGATGCGTCAATTTATTGGTGGTGTCATGTGGCTTGATTTCCTCCAAGAGCATGATATTTCTTTGACTTGTCCTCTCTTGGAGACATTAGGAATGATGTTCCATAAGAAGAGACCTTGCATGAACTAAGAAAAATCCCTCTGAACATAACTTACACTAGATTTCACATTTACAACAATCATTATATGACCACCTTGCATAATAAACTTTGCATGCCTGTGGAGCTATCTTATTTGTTCATGAGCTCCAAGCATACAAAGTTTGGCTTGTCTCATGAAGCTCAAAGATCATTGTTTTGGGGAACCTTATCAAAGTTATCAAGATGTATAACTTTGGTATAGTTTGACAGGAAGCCAATCCGAGGCATGAATTTCCCTTAGCCACTCGTTTGTGTGTGTGAGCACATATCAGTTGTATGTGTTTCACCTTCTTGGATTACTCACCCAATAGACAACCTAAAGTTCTGTTGCCTCAAAGTGAGCATGCATTTTTGGATAAATAGCCTAGATCTGATCAACATCACAATGGACAAATGGTCGAAGCTTGATCCACCTATTTTTATTTTTTCTTGTTCTTTTTATTTTTCTTTCTTCTTTTAGTTATCAACATTTCATCTTTGTGTATCTTGATGTTGCATATCATACACCTTGTGTGTTTCCCTTTGTGCTTATGTCGATTTGACTTCGGATCTTGGATCATGAGGGCTAGAACACCTCCTCGATCTCTTCTATCCTAGACTATATACATTTTTACACTTGGACCCCTCTTGAATGTCTAGTTTAGTGTGAGTTCGAAGCAAGTTCATCCTCCCACTAAAGTGGGGGCTAAATGTACTGTCAAAAAATATCGTCGTGTACATTTTAACACTTGATTTGGGAATAATTAATGATAAATTAGACTTGATATTTCCTTGATCTAGTGTTGTGAGGTATTTTACACATCCACATTAGGTCTTGGTCCCTTTTTAAGCTAAATTCAGTTAACTATGTCTTAATTTAATGTTGCAAAGTGTATTTATTTACACCTTCACATTAAACTTAGGAGGGTTGTAAACTAAAATGGACCTAATATATTGTTGTAATGTTCTTTACACATTCACATGGTATTTAGGGCCCTTCTAAGCTAAATAGACCCAATTTTTCCTTAATTTAATGTTGTAAAATGTATTTATTTACACTTTCACATTGGATTTTGGGTCCCTTGCATTTATGACCTTAATATAAGCCCCTATGACCCTATATTATGCATTCCAAGACATATTTCAATCAAAAACTTGACAAGATCAACATATAAAATTAATTGGCATACTCCCTAACACTTTAGTAGTCAAAATAGGCCCTATGGGACTCATTCGTCACTTTGGGAAAATGAGCCTCATCCAGGTGTGACCCATTCACCACAAATGGTGAATGAGTCCCATTTGGCTTATTTTTTAGGTTTTAAGTGGGTAAATTTGATTATAAGTTCAAATTTCTTCTATGTCAGCCTTTGGGATCAAACAAATAGTCATTTGAGTGGATTTCCTAAATAAAAAATCTTTCAAATAACTATTTCACATAATCCTACATGATATCAAGTCAAGCAAGTAAGAGTTAAGCATTCCAAGACTTTACAAGATCATTAAGATAGCATTCAAGATGACTTTTAAGGAATTCGAGGGAAAAATTCTTCATCAAATGTTGCAGAAATTCAAGATCCATCATCATTTCAAGCATATCAAGAATTAAGCATGTTATTGAGCTAGTGTTGTGATGTAGCATTGAAGATCCAAGATCAAGCATTGTTATACACCTATTGTCAAGATCAATATCTACATCTTTCATGGCCATTTCATGTTGAGTTGCAAATTTACAAGACATCATTTACAAGGCATCATTGGAGGTATCATTGTCCATGATTCATGTTCTTTGTTTCATGTTTCATTCCTTCATTTGATTGTCTCATCATTTGGTTTAATTACCTACAAGGGGTTTGACCAAGGCAAACCCCTATTCCCTAACAATCAACAAGTTTTCTCCTCTTTACATGTGTGGTTGCATATCTGGGTGTCTTAGAGCTTGAAGGATCATTAAAGATTTGGTTATAAGCTTGGAGATAGTTGTTGGAGTTGTCTCCCCATTTGCAAGGTTATAGTCTTCACCAAAAAGTCATCTATAGCTCTGAAATTAGAGATTCAGATCCAAAAACACAGAGGAATAGAAAGAGTAGACCTAGAGGACTAGATTTAGATCTTGAAGTTTTAGAAATCCCTAACTAGACTCGTTCACCCAGATTGGTGAACGAGTCCCATTTTAGGTCAATTTTTATATTTTTGTAGTTTTGGATACCCTTTTTTGAGAAACCTGTTCCTGTACAGAAACCTAGATTTTGGATTGATTTTCTCAAATTGGAAAATGAGTCCCAGTATGCCAAGATTTTAGGATTTTTAGCATTTACAGTCTTCATTCAAGCCTCCACATGTTTTTAGGTGCACACTTCTAGTTTCACAGCTTTCTATTCTGATTTGTTTGCATTTCTAGGTCATTACATCAAACAAGGTTTAATCATTTTACTTTACATTGCATATTTCTTTCAAAGTTCTTGCTTGGTGGTAAACCCATCATTAATCTCTAAACATACCCTAGGATAGTCTCTTAGTAGATCTCTTTCTCCCATTATCATCATTTCATTGAGATCTCTAGGGAATCCTTGAATGTTAGGTTGAGAAAAGTGGTGTTCTATGTCTTAAACCATAAAGCATTCATTTTTCAACTAATCAGTATGTATCGACATATGTATACATATGTATATACCTTATACATGTATATACATTTGATTGCATGATCAAGCACATACACATCTACTATCTTATTGATATGAGATATATACATGTGATGTATTTATACATATACACATACATGTCATACTGTCCATTCAATAGCTCCATGCTCATAAATAGCTCATTCATAAGCATGCATAGCTACACTTACCCATGTAATCCCATGTATGTTTTCCTTTATGTGTATGGTCTATCATCAATATGCATATGCATACATATACATACATTCCACGCGTGTTCTCATCATCAATACAAGAATAGTAATATAAGGAAGAACTCATAAGCTCCAAAAAGATAAACATCATCCAAGAATGCACACAATAGTAATCAAGAACCTTACTACCAAACCTATCAAACTAAGGATGAATTACCAATTCCCAACACAATAACTTGACTCAACAATTCTACTATGAGTGTGTGTGTAAGCTTAGTTAGGTTATGTTACTAGTTGCTGGACCAAGTTCTTCTCCTGAGTGATACTTTCCCTTGCACCTAGAGAATTGAACATATACATGCATCCAACTAACACATTCCCACGGTAGTCAGTTGTTCAACAAAATATGCTTTCACATAATATTTCTCCATAGTTAGAATATCTAATTGAATAACCATCCATTTGACATATATGCATTCCATCACATATCATTAAATGAAATAAAATTCATTTATAATTCATTGATAACAAAGTGTAACCACATATATTCTCAATTAGAATTCAAATTACATTCACATATGCAATATTTTACCCTATCATGGTAATAGTAAATAGGTAAATACATAATGGGTTGTAGTTCATACTCCCCCCCTTGTGAATCATCGTCCCCAATGATTTCATGTAGCAACATAATCTAATAAAACACACAACATATTTTTTCCAAGTTCTTTCAAAAACATGCAAAACATGTGGAAACTTTTGTTGTATCTTAGCATATTCTTGCCAAGTGGTAGAGTCTTCTGCATACTAGTCCCACTAGGCTTTGAACTGTGGAACTTCCCTGTTACATAAGTGAAGCTTTTGTGTTCTGAGCACCTTGATAGGCTCGAGTGTTACCACACTAGGGTCCTGTACCAATAAAGCATTCCATTCAATCACATTATTATCACTTGGTATATAATTCTTTAGGTAAGAAACGTGAAAGACGTTATGCATCCTGGCAAGAGCAAGTGGTAACACAATTTGGTAAGCTATCGGATTCACTTCCTCAAGAATCTCAAAAGGTCCTATGTAATGTGGAGATAATTTGGAAGATATCCAAATTTTTATGGTACTCTTATGAGGTTTTACTCTCAACAACACCTTGTAACCTACTACAAAATTTTGGGGCACTCTCCTTGCATCAACATACCTTTTCTATCTATCGTTAGATTTAGCCATCCTTTGCTTAACAACCCTTACTTTCTCTTCCACTTTAGCCAACATTTCTAGCCCAAGACTCACTTTATCCTCTAGTTTATCCCAAATTATAGGTTTTTGGCACTTTTGACCATATAATGCTTCTTTATTACAGAATGGTAGGAGTTGTTGCAAGAAAATTCCACTAAAGGAAAGTAGTCTTCCCACTTGTGTTGCTGATCCATGCAATACATTCTTAGTAGGTCTTTGAGTACTTGATTTACTCTTTCCATTTTTCCATTTGTTTCTAGATGATATATGCTAAGCTAATATTTAGTTGAGTCCCAAGTGCAAAAAATAAGATTTTCCTAAACCCTTAAGTGACTCGTGCATCCCTATCTGAGATTATCTTCTTAGGAATTCCATATAATCTAAACACTTCTTGCACAAATTTTTGAGTTATGATAGGAGATCCATCAGTTATATTTGTAGGTATGAAATGTGCTACCTTCATAGGCTTATCCACAATCACAAGAATGGCATTGTGCTTATTCCCTAGTAGAGGAAATCCTTGCACAAAGTCGATACTTATGACTTGTCACTTTCTCCCTAGAATATCATGTGGGTATAAAAAGCTTGCAGGATGATGATGCTCTGCTTTCACCCTTTGAAATTTAAGGCACCTAGCCACATCTCCTTTCATCCCATTCCAAAAATATAATGGCTTTACATCTGCCAACATTTTTGTTACTCAAGGGTGTCTAGAGTATGATGCTTCATGAACTTCTTTCCATACTAGTTTTCTTAACTCTTTTGAGTCAGATACATACATTCTCCTCTTATACCTATGTATACCATTGGGTTCAAAATGGAATCCTTCATACCTTGCATTTTGTGGATTGCTAGTGAGTGCTTGCTTAACTTGCATCTAGTACTCATCCTCTTTGCATTTCTATAATACTTGAACTTTCAAGTTGGTTTGAATTGTCACTATTGAAGCAATATGACGTCTTCGACTCAAGGCATCAACAACCTAATTTTACTTTCCTTTAATATAACTAATATTAAAGTCATAATAATATATTAACTCTAACCATCTTCTCTATCTTTCATTCAAATTAGGTTGAGTATTAAATAAATATTTCAACCCATGATGATTAGTTTTTATCTCAAAAGGATTCCCCAACAAGTAATGCCTCCACATTTACAATGCATGGACCATTGCTGCTAACTCTAAATCATGCGATGCATAATTTTTCTCATAAGGTTTTAGCTTCCTTGATTTGTAAGCAATTACTTTCCCTTATTAGATTAAAGCACCTCCTAAGCCCTCTCCTAATGCATCTGTGATAACAGTGAAGTCACCTTTAGGATCAGGTACTTTCAAAATCGATGTAGTAGTTAGCATCTCTTTGAGTAGATCAAATGATACTTGGAATTTCTCTATCCACTCAAAATTCTTCCCTTTCTTTTGTAAAAAAATGGGAAAGTATATCTTGGAGAAGTTTGCAACAAACATTCGATAATAACCTACCAAACCCATAAAAATTCTTACCTTTGAGACATTTTTGGGCACTGGCCATTCTAGCACTACCTTGATCTTAGCTGGATCAATTGAGATACCATTTGTTGAGATCACATGTCCAAGATAATGCACTCTCTTCTAATAGAAGATACACTTATAGAGTTTACCATACAAATTATTTTCTCTAAGTCATTGTAGAATATTTCTAAATGTCTACAATGATCTTCCTCACTCCTTGAGTAAATCAAAATATCATATAGGAAAACCAAGACAAACTTATCTAGGAAATCCCTAAATATGTTGTTCATAAAGTTCATAAATTTCATTGGCACATTTGTTAGACCAAAGGGTAGAATTGTAAACTCATAACATGCATATCTGGTTCTGAATGTACTCTTATAGATATCTTCATCTTTAATTCTCAATCGGTGATATCCATATCTCAAATCAATCTTAGAAAATACAATAGGCCCCCTCATTTAATCAAATAGATCATCTATGTGTGGCAATAGATACTTGTTCTTTATCATAGCTTTGTTAAGCATGCGATAATATAGGAACAAACAAAAAGTACATCCTTCTTTTTCACAAAGATTATTGGTGCTCCCCAAAGCAATACACTTGGTCTTATCAACCCTTTAGAAAATAATTCATCCAACTATTCCTTAAGCTCCATTAACTCAATTTTCGTCATTCTATAAGGCACTTTAGAAACAAGTTCAGATACTAGAATTATATCTATAGATAACTCAAATATTCTTTTCGATGGTAGTCTAGGTAATTCATCTAGAAACACATACAAAAAACTTACGCATTATAAGACATCTCTCCATATCTAATATTCCAATTTCCTCCATTTCACCTTCTTCCATCTCTTGGAAGCCCTGTGATCCAAAGTTATCAAGATCTTCTTGATAATATTTAATATTTTCTATCTTGATGGAAAATATCTTACACCCTTTCTTCTTATCCCTTAACAATTGCATTCTAGAGATTTGAAATATCTTGATCTCCCTAGGTATCCCTTGTAACTTTACTTGGTTACCAAGATCATCTAAGCATTCTACTATTTGGCATGGAAATTTTCCTTACCTCTATATCTCTATAACTAGTTCATACCTAGGATAACATCATATGATCCTAAAGGAACAACATATAGGTTCAAATCTATAGAAAAACAAGGTAGCTCAATCCTATCTTCAAACAAACATTGTTCCACAATTGCTCTTATCTGTTTTGCATATTCTACAACCCAAGACTTTTCCATGTAACCATATTTCCTAGATATTTTCTTAGCTATTCTAGGTGAAATAAAAAAATTAGTTGCTCTAGTATCTATAAGTATAAAAATGGGTAAGCCAAAAAAAAAATGGAGTTTCTATTAGATTCACTTGATACTCTGCTTGGTAATAATCCCTAGCAGCATGAATATTTTTCTGGAACATCGCTTGTTGGGTAGGAAGTGGGTTACTATAAGTTTGTGCTCCTAAATCCTTATTAGGAAAATGAATGGAATAGTGGTATCCTCCACATGTGAAACATCCAATAGTCAGTCCTTTCTTCCTTGCGGCGAACTCACTCCATGCCAATTCTAGTAAGCTAAGAATGAGTTCCATTTACTTATTCATCCACTAGTTAGAGGCTTCTCTTGCTAACTAGTATGCTCCCCATGCCACTTTTGTGACCTCAAAATAATTTTGAATCTCAAAATTTTTCTCCATTTGTACTAACCAAGTCTCAACTTCATCACCCTTGGTGCTTCCTTCAAACTTGGATGGGGTGATTTTCTTCATATCTCTAGAAAGTTCATAAGCCATATGCTTCCTATTAGTTTCCTTAGATAGAGAAGGTGATTTCTCTCTTTCTTGATCATGAGTTTGATCATGCTCGTGAGAAGATTTTTCTCCCTCATCCTCATTGTTTGGGACTTCCTTCTCTATTTTACCTTTTTCTTTTATTTCTTGCTCTAGGTTTCCTAACTTTGCTAAGATTTGATCTAGTCTAGCTTCAACTCCTACTGGTCCTCGCCCAGCTTCTTGGCTTCCCCCAGAATTGGTCTATGTTCTCGCTATTTTTGCAAGAATAAATTACACCTTAAGGTTCATCCATATTAGATTCAATCATGTTATCATTATCTTATGGAAAACTTTTAAATGAGTATTCAATTGAACATAAGTAATTCCACATAAGATTTAAGACAAGATTTTTCGTAAACACATGATTTTATTATTTACAAGGATTTCAATATCCGCCTAATTATATGGAGTGAATATTCAAATAGTCAAGTGGAGAGTATCCCTAAGATACACTCTTAGACACATAACTCAATGGGGTATACCCTACATATTGTCGTTCATCTCTGATTTGTTCATATCTATCCTAAAATGGAAAGTATCCTTTGGATTTCTCATTCAATACATAGTTGTGAGGTACATAACCTTCCGATTCATTATTCGAGGAAATTATAATTACTTTCACCATCAGAAGAACTCTAGGGTCTCTAAAGATAAATTTTGGATTGAAACTTCCTTCCAAGGGTATATCCCTAGAAAGTGATAAGGTATTAGGCTTCGTTGGTGAGACAGAAGGTAGATAGTTGTACTTGGATTCCATCTTCATCTTTCTCTTTACATCACTAATTTAAGAAGATGTGTGACTAAAGGTTTCAGTGTCACTTAACTAGATGACATTGTCATAATTGGTACCCTCAATTGTTCGAACAATGGCCTCTCTTTCCTTATTAGCCTTTAGGTAGCACTCATTCCAAATTATTGACTTTCTTGTAGTTAACCTATGACACACAATCCTAACACAAGAATTTCCAAACATTAGATAATGTTGGATAAAAATTATGATGAGCTCATAGGTTCCAGAGCGAAACCTAGTAGCTCTAGTACCACATATAACATGACATTCATTCACTAAAGTAAAATTTCCTAAGTTTTCACTTTTGAGTAAATAAACTATGTAACTTAACCATTGCCATAAAAAAATATTTTTCTTTATAGAGAACAAATGAACGTAGATGCCATAGCAATAATAACATTGATTACATTCTAATATAATAATCCAAAAATTACAACATTTCAAAGAATCTGTACAAAGTACATACCTAGCTTAACCAAGCTTCAAAGCAATAGATATAGATGGTCTAGGAATCTCCTTTCAAATATTCGTCTTTAGTCATCTTGATATGAGGAGAAGCATCACTCAAGCGCTTTTCCACCAACCATGGACTCATATGTGGCCCCCCACGCATCTATCATGAGATAGATGTCCCTACCCTTCAACGAAGAGATTTGTGAAATAACCTCATAAAGTCAACCATTTTGAGCTTAGTGTAGTGTCCTACATGAATAGAACTTGTAAATCCTACAATCTTGGACTAGCATGTGTAAATGGATCATAGTGAATTGATAGTGGAGCCAAAGGAAATCATACTACTTTTCCCAAAGTGTTCTCACTCAATACTTCAAATGATAGTCATCCTACTCACATACACCACTTAAGCTCAATTTGACTTTAGGCCACTATAATCTATGCATACCTGTATTTGCTCCAATGGGTAATCTTTAAACCTAGAAACCACCTATTCCCTTTTCTATAAACTCAATGGTATTTCTACCCACAAAGTGTAAATTCAAGTTACCCTCCCTTTAATGGATAATCAAATCCCAGGTGTAACTTACAAGCTATCTAATATATTAAAATAACTTAGCCTGAATAACCCTTAATACATCCTTGTTTAATCATATCTATTATACTTATACTCATGACAAACAATCCCTCCTATTATGGAGTAAATACAAGCACTTTTACAAAAAAGCATAAAACAACTTCTTTTTCCTTTCCAAAACAAATCCTATGATTTCCTAATGCAAGTATTATCAAGAAATAGAAAACAAAGCATTCAAATCTCCTTTATTCAAAAATAAAGAAAAATAAGAGAAGACTAGATCCTCGTGCATGTAATACACTTGACCCAAATGATTAACTTGATGTATAGCCTTCCAACAACAGCTTAATAGCTTCACTTGGGTATGTGCAGGATCATGATGGGCCAAAAAGTGGCGATATGATGGGTATTTGTAGGGTATGTGGCTGATGACTTTTTTCTTACCCAAAATTGATGAAACGAAAAGGGTTTTAAAGGAGATTCTCATCTTTCTACCAATATAAATTATGCCTTACTTTGAATTTAATAAATAATGATTATTTATTTTTTATTTGAATTACGACTAAAGTCTTGATTGATAGGCTGAATGAAAAACATCTATAGCTTTCAAACAGTATCACATTTTTTGAATCTAAAACATGTGTCACATTCTATGATTTTTATACTATAGGATTAGGGTATGTGCAAGATCATGATGGGCCAAAAAGTGGCAATATGATGGGTATTTGTAGGGTATGTGGCTAACGAATTTTTTTTACCCAAAATTGATGAAATGAAAAGGGTTTAAAAGGATTATCAGATTTCCACCAATATAAATTATACTTTACTTTGAATTTAATAAATAATTATATTCATTTTCTATTTGAATTACGACTAAAGTCTGATTGATAGGATTGAAAAACATCTATAGCTTTCAAATGGTATCACATTTTTGGAATCCAAAACATGCATCACATTCTATGCCTCATACTATAGGATTAAAAGAAGAAAAATGAATTTCATGAAGTTTTGACCAAGTTAAGGTGGTTAGACATACAATTTTTTATATTTTTAAAAGTTGTAATAAAAAATCATAATTGATTATTTACTTGGAAAAATTACAAAAAAATATGTGTCACATCTGGACATGAGTCCTCTACTTATATCTAAAATCTTATAAAAAAATATTATCATTTTATTGTGGTTAGGGTGGTCGGACAAACACCTACTTATTTTCTCTGAAATTTAAGTACTTGCATTGAAATTTCAAATTTTCACCAAATAGATTTTATTTTTTAAAAATAAACCTAGTAGTTTAGAAACTAGATTCAATTTTACTACAGATTCTATTCTTACATATTTTGAAATAATATAAATAACTTATTCAATTTTTATGTCAAGTTGCCTAACTCTAATTTTAATTTTTGCCACTTAAGGGCTGTTTTTCCATGATGATCCACACATACCCATTAAAAACAAGAAATGAATTTCATGAAGTTTTGACCAAGTTAAGGTGATTGAGACATGAGTTTTATATTTTTTAAAAGTTGTAATAAAAATTCATAATTAATTATTTACTTGAAAAAAATTACAAAAAAATATACATCACATCGGGACATGAGTCCTCTACTTATATCTAAAATCTTATTAAAAATATTATCATTTTATTGTGGTTAGGGTGGTTACAGAGACACCCACTTCTTATTTTTTCCTTAAAATTTAAGTATTACTACATTGAAATTTGAAATTTTCACCAAATAGATTTTAAAAAAAAAAAAAACTTGTAGTTTAGAAACTACATTCAATTTGCTATAGATTCTATTCTTACATATTTTTGAAGTAATATAGATAATTTATTCAAATTTTTATGTCAAGTTGCCTAACTCTGATTTTTCTAAATTTTTTGCCACTTAAGGGCCTGTTTTTTCCATGATGATCTTGCACATACCCACTTAATCCTTTCAAAGAAATACTTCACTATAACTTCTTACTCAAGATATCACTATGCTCTTATAAAATAACTCTTAGTTCTCACAAAATACATCTCTTTGAATATTTGTAGTAGAATGGATTTGCAGAATAAAAGTGCATCCCAAATGAGAGAACTATCCCATCTATTTATACAGAAAGTTGAGACATTGTAGGAAAAATAAATGGTGTGTCAGTCGACATCTCTCTACATGTAGATCGACACACTTCATATAACTAAAAGGTGGCATATTTCTAAGTATATTTACTTAGCATTGTATTCTATAGATCAACCCTTTTAGTTTGACAACTCAAGAATAATTCAAATATGCACATGCCCAATGATGACAATCGACTTGTAACCATAATAGACTTCTATAGAATATAGAGTTTTCATATGTTGGTGCCATGTTGCAGCCATCATTCCTATTTATTTGGTGCAATTTATCACTTTGCAACAATCTTGGGTGATCCCACAATAGTGGTTTACAATTTTTGGCCAAACTGGACACTGAAATTATTATTTTTAACTAAATATTCACATTCGGGCACCTATAGCGGCTAAACCATGAGAAATTTGAAATGATGCAAACTAGAGTCTCATCACATTTTGTCTGTAGATTCTAAAAATATTTTTTTCAAAATTGTTGGAATCAGATTGCACTTCTTTTTCCATCTCCCACGAAAACTGGTTTTTTTAGAAAACAACATTTTTAAAAAGTGACGCACATCGTATAACGCATAACCTTTTTTCCATGAAAGATAAAATTCTAATTCTTTCAAATTTAGATTTGTAGCTCTGATATCTAGTGCTTCCACTTGGTTAGACAGTTTTTTATTGAATACTTTTTCTTTAATCAAGTTTCAAAGTCAAACCAATTACAATTCAGACAGCGCAATTGTATAACGCATAACTTTTTTTGTATATATCGAAATTCATTTTTTTTTTATTGGATCAAGAACTTCAATATATGGTGCACTCATATTTTTTCAAAAAATATTTTTGATAATCTGCTATTTTTCCACATGTGCAGAAGATAGACCTTCATTTTTGATGAAAAACCTATGTTTAATAAAACTGAAAAAACAAATACATAATAAAACCAAAACATATTAAAATTATATTAATTGGGTAGCTCGTTTTGAGGACTACCTGATTCTAGTTGGGTTTGTGAAGACTCCTCCATTTTCATCCTCGATGGGAGCTTTGAAGCATTAGGAATTAGGAATTAGGGGGCTTTGTACAAACCCCTAGGGGTTCGAGTGAACCACCCTTCATATGCATTTCCTTTTGATTTCTTGAGTGGGAAATTTGGGCCCAATAATTAATGGGTTCGATCAAACCACTTTTCGGTTCAATCGAACTTGTAGGTTCATTCGAACCCCCAAAAATATTTTTTTCCATGGGGTCATTTTTTCTCATTTTCCCTTCCTCCATCAAATTATAAACCACTATTGTGGCTTCACCCTCTTCTATTTGCAGACTACACTCAAGCTAAGTCAACTTGGTCATAGCTTATTTCGTTTCTAGGGAAAAGATGAGTCGACTCTCATTTTTAGCATTCAAACAATGCTTTGACTTAGCATGTTATTTTTTGTTGCTTTATCCTATTCTCACGCATTTGAAGTACTTTATAATGTAGCCTTGAATTTTTCCATTGCTTAATATAAAAGCATTCTAAGTTGAATTAAATCACTACTTATATTAAAGATGCATTTCTATATGATATCGACTATGGTTAAAATTTCCCTTATCAATATTTATCTTATGTAAACATATGTATTAATCACCCATAATAATTTTCATAGAATGATATATATACAAATGGACCTCTATTTAATTATCATATATATATGAATATACCTTTGCATATATACATATAAATATGTGTATATGTCAATGAATAGCCTTAATGCTATCACACACACACACACATATATATTTTTCTATGTACATGTATACATATGTATATATGTATATATCTTATACATATATACATTCAATTGCACAATCAAGCACATACACATTTATTGTCTTATTGATAGGAGATATACGTGTGATGTATTTATACATATACACATACATGTCGTATTGTCAATTGATAGCTCCATGCTCATAAACAACCCGTTCATAAGTGTGCATAGGTGTGTATGCTTATGTACTCCCATGTATGTGTTCCTTTATGTGTATGGTCTATTGTCGACATGCATATGCATACATATACATACGTTCCACATGTGTTCTCCTCATTAATACAAGCATAGTAATACAAGGAAGAACTCATAAGATCCAAATAGATAAACATCATCCAAGAATACACTCAACAGTAATCAAGAACCTTACTAATGCAAACCCATCAAACTAAGGATGACTTACCAATTTTGAACATAATAACTTGACTCAACCATTCTACTGTGTGTGTGTGTAAGCTCAATTAGGTTACCATACTAGTTACTTGACAAACTTCTTCTCCTAAGTGATACTTCCCCTCATACCTAGAGGATTGAACATATACTTGCATCCAACTAACACATTCCCATGGTATTCAACTATTCAAAAAAATATGCTTTTACATAATATTTCTCCATAGATAGAACATCCAATTGAATAACCATCCATTTCACATATACGCATTCCATCACATATCATTAAATTACATAACATTCATTCATAATTCATTGATAACAAAGTGTAAGAACATATCTTTTCAATCAGAATTCAAAGTACATTCACATATGCAATATTTTACTCTAGCATAGTAATATAGTAAATAGGTAAATACACAATGGGGTGTAACAAGATGAAGGGGAATATACGTATGTGTGTTGTGATGTGAAATTAAGTGTAGATTTGTTAAATGCAGTGTGAGCTATAATGCAATATTGTTGAATACAATGAGATGAGTTATCTTGATCTATTAATGACTGCAAGTGTTGTTGGAGCTATTGTGGTGGATTTCGTATTGCATTGAGATCATGTTCTTTGTGTAACATTCTATCTTATTTCTTCTTTCTTTTCTGAAAGTGTGCCTCAGTTGTGAGCCTTTCTAGACAGTGCATCCTATTCTAGCAGTGGGCCTTTTTGTATCAATTTTGCAACTACTTATATTGTGAGCTCATCCTCACCATGGTTTTTCCTTATTGGATTTTCCACGTAAATTCTGGTTTTCTCTTGTGTATGGTGTTTTTTTATTTTTTGTTATCTATAATTTATGTTTAAATATTATAACGGATTAAGGGTTTATTGAATGCTTGTGGATCTGCTTGCTATTAAGAGTTTTGATGTTTTAACTAGATACAACTGATTCACCCCCATTTCAGTTGTCTTGTTCATTCAACATGATAGTGTCCTTGGATTGATTTATAATACTGTTGATATTAGCACTAGATATGTTCTATCTCACATATTGAGTTGGTATGTGCAGGACCATGATGGGCCAAAAAGTGGTCATATGATGGGTATGTGTAGGGTATGTGGCTGACAACCTTTTTTTTACCCAAAATTGATGAAACAAAAATGGTTTTTAAAGGATATTCTCAGCTTTCCCCCAATATAAATTATGCTTTACTTTGAATTTAATAAATAATTATTATTTATTTTCTATTTGAATTACGACTAAAGTCCTGATTGATAGGTTGATTGAAAAACATCTATAGCTTTCAAATGGTATCACATTTTTTGAATCTGAAACATGTGTCACATTCTATGCTTCACATACTATAGGATTAAAAAATTGAATTTCATGAAGTTTTGACCAAGTTAAGGTGGTCAGGACATCACAGTTTTTATATTTTTTAAAAGTTGTAATAAAAAAATCATAATTAATTATTACTTGGAAAAAAATTACAAAAAAATATGCATCACATCGGGACATAATTCCTCTACTTATATCTAAAATCTTATAAAAAAATATTATCATTTTATTGTGGTTAGGGTGGTTACACAGACACCTACTTCTTATTTTTTCCTTAAAATTTAAGTATTACTACATACTCAAGCGTCATGACTCTTTGGACCAAAATTTGGGAGACCTTTGGAGACCCACTGTATCACACTCCATTCCTACATGATTTTGTTATGGATAGTATTGTTCCACTTGATGATTATGATAACCTACTAGATAATGATTCTATAGAAGAGAAAATTTATTATATTTAAGGTCTTGATAGTTGTGATGACACCAAGATATCCTTCTCCTCCTGTAGATACATGAATTGAATTCTAATCAATATTTAGACCTACTTATTGTTCTTTATCTTTGAGTCACCATCTTGAGGTTTAGTATTCTTTCATTCTAAAAATAGAAAATTCATCTCCATATGTTTATTTTTAGACATCTTATGTGTAGAAATCATTATGGGGTAACTAGTATAGTTTGATGATATACATCAAGATGACCTATCCATCTCTTATTTTTTGAATTCATTCTTTGTATATATTTCATCAAAGTATTCTATATTAGATATTGATATTTTTTTTATGATTCCCACCTTATGGATCTAATTGAAAAAATTGAGGACATCTGTCTCATCTTTTATGATAGTCCCATCATAAAAAAATCAGACCATCTTCTTATTCATTTGCACATGGTCCTATTTTGTAATTTTCCTCATTCATTGGGCTTATACTTGATTTTATTATGGAATACATTCATATAGACATGGCGACACTTGAGTATATACAAGAGACATCATCATACATCACGACCATTCTTTGATTATTGAAATATATCTTACATTTGTGCCTAGTTATGTTTCTTTTCAAGGGGAGGAATGTTTTTTGGTATCTATGGATCTTGGTTATCATCCTTTGTTGATAATCTACCATCACTATATAGTCTCTCTATTTCTCTTCTATATGGGGAGTATATATTATTCATTAGTGAAAAAATAAGTCCTTAGGGAGTCATATTGAGTCCCCCTTTGCCTTATTTTACTAGTACATATTTGTTTGGATATTTTTATTCTTTTAGATATGGGTTTGCTACATGTTTTCCTACCTTTCTCTTTCTATGAGAGATTTGCTTTTTTTTTTTACATTAGTACCTAGCACAACCTTATAGCTAGGACCCCCTCTAACACCTTTTTATTCTTTCATACTCCCTAAGTTGCACTTAGTGGGGTGTTAACTAGTGAACATGGTATGCTACCTAACTAGTTTCTTATTAGGTACTATTAACACTTATGTACTCAATCTTACTTAGTTCATTTGATTTTTGTGTCATATCATAGGATCAAGAAAATTTTCATCATCTTAGTCCATGCTATGGTTTCATTGTGGTCTTTATAACAAGGGTTTCATCATTGTATATTGTACCAATCTCATATTGCATCTAATGAACTTTGTGGCTTCATAGTAGTTGGATTAATTCTCTCTTATGTGGAAGCTTATTTTGGGTTTAGGTGATCCTCATGATACTATGGGGTTGATCAACAACTTTTAAATTAAGGTTTTAAAACATATATGATGAAATATTTAATAGTCATCCCCTAAAAGTGACATCCCTAAGAATCCCATCTTAAAAATCCATCCCCCATCTTTTACCATGGTTTTCCTATAATCTTGGTGTAAAATATGTTGCAAGTTGTGAATGGTCATTAAATTTTACCTCTAATATTAAAGACCTCTTTTGTTGCCAAATAATATAACCTCTAATATTTTGAATCTTCATTTTAACCCATAGAAGAAAACTTATGACTCTTATGTTCTAACCTTTCCTCTTTTAATTAAGTATGTGTCTTCAATTAGTATGCATAAATACTTTTAAATACCTAATATGAGGTTTTGATCCACTATAATCTTCTACAAGTGCTATATTTATAAGAGCTTAGATGGGTATCCTATTCACAATGTACGCAATAGAAGAAACAACCAAATGGAACATTTTGATGTGTCCAATTTTAAATGTAACATCTAATAAACCATTTGTAAAAGAGTTCTATTAGTAATATCATCCAAATCATTTTGTTGAAGGGTATTCAATATGATTCTTTGTACCTTAATACCATAACTTCCACAAAATTATTGAAACTCATAATACCAATATTCACCTCTATTATTCATCCTTAAGTATTTAGTTTTCTTACAAATATATTTTTTAACCATTTCCTTGAAATTTTGAGAAACTATGAATACTTCACTTTTAATTTCAAGGAAACAAACCCACAATTATAAACTATAATCATTAGTAGAGGTGAGAAGATACTTGGTAGTAGGAAAGGAAGGACAACCTAGTTCACAAAGATCATTATAAAAGGGTTGTGGTGGATTGTTAATTTATCAACCTTTTCTTTACTCAAATAGATCTTTATTATGCTATCTTAAAATATAATATTAATGTAACAAATTCATTACATATGCATGATTCTTATTAGTATGTATTTCTTTAATAAGTTGATAATTTAATCTAGATTTGACCTAAAAAATTAAATAAAAGTCTATTAGAGGTAAAAATAAAACTAACTAATCCATTTTCTTCATAAATACTTTGTAAGGTTAGAGAATAATTCTTTCAACCATTAAAATCAACTATTGTACTTTCTTATACCCTTATTTTTCTTAAATTGGTATTTAAATATTTGACTTCATTCAAATAATTAACATTTTTTCAAAATGATTTGGATCTAAATTCACCAATTTTTTCTATACCAAACATCCTAGTAATATATACACTTATATAATAATTTTCTAACTTTTGAATCCATAATTCTATTGGAATATCCATATTAACAATTTTTTTATTAAGATTTGAAATCAAATAATTATCAATAATACCTCTCACCAATTCCAATTTGAATTTCTAAAACTCTTTTCCTTTATCATTTTTTCAAGATTCTCTAATTTATTTATTGACCATTCTCCATACTACCTTCTCCCTCAGAATATTATTTATCAAGCACCCTTTCAATTTGCAAAACCATTTTCATTAAATATTGGTAAAATCTCATTTCTAAAACCTATATGATTAGAAGAAAATTCAACCCACAACTAAAGGGGTTAGGATAAATCTAGACAATTAATTTTAATATCTTATCTAAGTTGAAAATGAAATATATAATTGAAATTCAATATAAAAATACCTGAACCCTTGAATACTAGGAACCAACTCTAATACCATGTGACAAAACACATAAAATAGGGTAGTAAGGTACTAAATTAGAACAATAGCACATAAAATAATTTATCATGTGATAAATAAATCTAATAACTTGAAATTATCTAGCTTGCATTGTGTATAGTACAATGCATTACATTGAATGCTCTACACAATAAACAATTACAATTTTTATTTTCATGTCTATAAATTATAGAATAACATCTTTAATTTCATGAAATTTCTAGACAATCTTAATTTCTAGTATTTTTCCTAGTGAATTCATAATTTTATATTAATAATGACTTTAATTTTAGTCCCTAATGCTAGTATTTCTATGAATGGGGCTATTTTCCTTACCTACAAGGTCCTATTTTTCACTCTACACATCAACTTTCTAGTTTAAACACTAATTTCTCTCACTATATAACTTATAAATGGTTTATGTAGTAATTTAAAGATAACTATTCTATAGGATAATTATCTAGCATTTTCTCCATAATGAATAAATCTGAAAAGCACCTTCCATGACACCTTTACATAAAAATACTAATTTTTTTATTATATTAAAAATTAATTTTAATAAAATTTTCATTACTATATTAAAAAGGAATTCAAAATTTTGAGAAATTTTCTACCCTTCCACATAGGAATAACATAAAATATGTGTTGTATTTTTTTTTTTTAAAGTCAAAATTAAATGGATAAAAAAAAAAAAAAAAATTTAAAATGATTTAAATGGAATACATTGAAAATATATTATGCAAGAATTTATTTACTACATTATTTATCAATATTTATAGATGGTCTTTATCTTTTAATTTATATTTGACCATTTTTCTTATGAGAAACTATCTCTTAATCACTCAACACAAACAAACAATTTATAAATGTATAACTATACACTAATCATACGATGTAATAACTATGGAATTTCAGCCCACATGGCTAGTGAAGTTGGCTTGCGCTATGGGTTTTCTCCCCATAGGTTTTAGGTTCGACTCCAAGGAACAGGCTTACCCAATGCACATAGTTTGCAAGTGATTATGTGCATCCCTAAAGGATTATTCTTTCCTTATCTTGTCCCTCCTAAAATCCAAATTGGAAGAAAAAATGAAAGACCAAGGTAAGGAGGATTGGGAACTAGGCTAGGTCATAGGGATACCCTTGAGTCACCAAAAAAATAAAATCTAACATTCCTCCTTTATTATATCATATTCTATTGATGCAAGGATACCAAAAATCAAACTTGACCAAACACATAGTCTAAACAACCACTTACTAAATTATGACATTCTAAACTTCATTGCATTTACTAATTTTTTTTAGGTCATTTACCTATCATGCATACTAGAAATTCAGTACATTGATTACTAAAATTATTCATCCTTCGTCTGTCATGGACTCTAAAACTTCATTGCATTGGTTACCAAAACTATTATACTTTCATTGCCATTGCCACCAAAACTTTTTATTGTCTTGGTTACTAAAATATTAGAACACATTTACCAATATAACAACCTTTTGATATAAAGGATAGATAACTGAAAGATTTGAAATTTCTCAAGCAATTAACCATCTCCAAGTAAGATGCTAAATCAACATGACATTATCCTCCAACTTCCTCTTTGACTTGTTACACTTTATCTATTTACCACAACATTGAATCTTGAATGACTATAATGCATATATGAGTGTCCATATAAAGAGTAGGGTTCCTATCTTAACCAATAATGAAACCATTTACAATATAACAATGAAACTCTACACTAATAAAATAGTGACTAAATTTTTTAAAAAATAACACTTACAAATAGATCTGTTACTTTATAAATTTTATTTAAAGGCTTGGAAATTAATGACCAACAAACTCTATGATGCATGAAGATATTACTATCAAATACAAGCTTCTCTTGAATGCTTCATAGAATAATTAGATAGAATTTAGCCTCTTACCAATTGTATGGACCTATATGTGAAAATATCTTAAAATGGATGGCGCAATTAGTAAATGTCAAAATTTTAGGAAGATGATAAAATTGCATGTTGAAAAACTCATGACAAAAATATAACCTCAATAATTCATTTGGAATCCTTCCACAATCTCTTCTCTTCATTTGACAAAAATATTCACCTTCTATCATTTTGTCATATACTAGGCTACATTATCACAACAAAAACAAGAATTAAATGCACAAAAGGTAATAAAAATTTAGATTTTAAGTGATGAAAAGAAGTACATTATTTTGAACAAATAACATTTTCATTTACATCATTTTCAAGCAATAGTTTTTTAGATCCGTCCAGCTGTACAAAAATAAAATCAAATCTGCAATGATCTCAAATATCTGAAGATTTAAAAATCTGATATTTTTAGATCTATTCTTGGGTGTATCCTACATCTCACTATAAAAAAGACCGAATCTTTTTCTCCAATGGGGTAAACACATAGATTACTATCATAGATTTTTTTATCCCTAAAGCTTATTTTCCGTAGCTTACAAGATTCATAAAAAAGTTCTTTTTTTTTCAGAGTTATCTCCCTTATATGACTCCTCCACTCTGTTAAATTAGAGGAATGAGGAGCTGATAAGCCTGATAGGTGATGGAACAGGTAAGAGAGAAAAGTGGGACAAAGTGTATAGGTGATGAAACAGATAATAGAGAAAAGTGGGACAGAGTGTATGATTACGATTTGTACAATGATCTGAGAAACCCAGACAAAGATGAGGAACACAGTGTCAAGCGTTGGGAGGATCTAAGGACTTTCCATAACTTCGGAGGGGCAGAACAGGCCGCCTCCCTACAAAGACAGGTAGGTTAATACAATATTGGTTTTTATTCTGCAACTTAGAACTTGTTATCGGTTCAATAAAAAAATTCAATTTTGTGGTGGTTATGAAAAATCCAACATCTCTCATATATTGGTACAAACTCTCTTATATTGGTATAAACTCTGAATATCATTTTCTAAATCATTGAAATTCAGAGTTTCCCTCCCGAGAAGTGAATTAGATCTGGAAATATATGGGCTCCAGGATGACTCTATTACAGTTTCAGATATGGAAAAGAGCCTTGATGACCTTATAGTGAAGCAGGTGAACATAATTTCTAACCCAAATTTATTCTTGAAGACATTCCTCAAGGATTTTAAGGGATTCCTGATTAACGATGAAGAGTGCATTAGAAAAAACGTGGAAGAATGGGGGAGAACAGATAAAAAGCCCAAAGAATAGAAGCACAAATGTTTTCGGAGAAATAGGGAAATGGTCTCAATAATATGGCAACGTGCACATTATTCAACATTTGAATCGATCAATAACTACAATGGTGGAAAAGTTGAGAATGTCGGCATGTTTTGTATAGTAGTCAGGATGGTTATTGTTTTAGTTGCGAGATTGAATAAGTAGATGGAAAAATATTTTTTTTTATACAATAGGGGTGTCCCCACAATCCAGTCTAGCAGTGCAGCAGCCCTTACGTTGGGTATCTAAGGCGAGCTAGGACAAGACTAGTCCCCTGCGGGTGAGATACATATATATATTACATTGACATAAATATATAACAATAAATATGTATATTACATTGACACACACACACACACACACACATATATATTACATTGACATAAATATATAACAATTCAAAATTTTCAACAGATTTGTGGGTTTGGTTGTCGCATCTTCACAAACTTTATTTTTTTGGTACTAAATGTCTCATATTTGAATGTTATTTGAATCAAGACAAGAATGCTAAGATGGAATATAGGTTTTTCTATTAGTTTAGAATCTTTCCAAAATGGAATATAGTTCTTTCTATTTTATTAATATATATGATTTATAATATTTATTATAAAAATATACACTAATTCTAAAAAAAAAATCAAAATAGAATATAATCATTTTCTAGAACTTTTAGAATATTTTTAATATAAATCTAGAAACTTTTTATTGAATGTAATTTGAATTAAGGAAAGAATTCTAAGATGGAATATAGCTTTTTTCTATTAGTTTAGCATCTTTCCAAATATGAAATATAGTTCTTTCTTTTTATATCTATATCTATATCTATATCTATATCTATATCTATATCTATATCTATATCTATATCTATATATATATATATATATATAAATATTTATTGTAAAAATATATATTAATTCAAAAAAAATCAAAATAGATACAATCATTTTCTAGAATTTTTAGAATATTTTTAATATGAATTTAGAAACTTTTTATTAATTTAACAGTAAATTTAAGATTTTTGCATTTATTACTAATTATCATTGCTTTCTAATTTTACATTTTTTTCTAATATATATAAGATATCCATATGTAATATGACTAATACCATAACAATAATTTTTCATTTTTTTCAATATAGAGTATTTGTGTTTTATTGGTGGCTAGCGAGCTTTTTACTAGTGGCTAGCGAACTTTCAGTTTTTTTCAAGATACAACATTTGTATTTGATTGGTGAGCATTATTTTCAATGATATTCCATTTGCATTTGCTTATATATGTAATGTTTCAAAATCTATTTGTTATCCTTTTTTATTCAAATGATAAATTATTTTGAATTCTTGTGTTTTTGAATTCCTAGAAATTTACAAATAAATCACTATGAGGTATGAAAAAAATATTTTCTTTAAAAATATGAGAGTTGGAAAGCCAAGATGAGACTGAATGGGAGGAGGTTATCTCACATTCAAGGTCAAAGAAGGAAAGAAAAAAGAGGGTGGACACTTCAAGTGGTATGATCACAAGAACTAGGGCCAAGGTGGACTGTGGGAATAATAAGCTAAGCTAGGGCAGGAGATCAGGAAAATGGAAAAGGGAACACGACAGCCTCCAGGATATTGCGGATGGGATCCAAATGACCATCCCGGAGATACTTCAATCCCCAGGTAAGAAATGAAAATCATGTCTTGGAATATAAGAGGGCTAAATAGCCGTCATAAAAAAGGATGTTTTGCAAAATTTTGTTAGGGACCACAAACCTGGCATTCTTCTTGTTTAAGAAACAAAAATGCCTAAAGATAAAGTTGAATGCTTTAGAATTTTTCAGAATTGTGGGGCTCATGGGAATAGTTCTGTTGGTGCTTCGGGAGGTATTGCTACTTTTTGGAACAAGTTGATTATTAGAGGTGAACCCTTAATGGAGAATGGTAATCTTGTGGCCACTAGATTCACCCACATAAGAGACAATTTTTGTTGGATACAATCCAATATATATGCCCCGAATTGTAAGAATACTAGAAATTCCTTTTGGAGTGAGTTGTCTGCTTTTTGAAAGTGTTTTGCTAATGAGCACTGGGTGGTTATGGGAGACTTCAATACTCCCCTCTTGAATGATGAAAAATTTGGAGGCTCTCAAACTAACTGGGATAGCAAATTAGGCCTCTCTGATTTCATTAATAGTAATGCTTTGATTGACCTTGACTTGCAAGGTGCCTCATATACTTGGACTAATAGGAGGAATGGGCTTGATTTGATCCAAGTGAGACTCGATAGGGCCCTTGTTTCTGGTCAATGGTTCATAGACTATTTTTGTGCTTTGAGAGCTCTTTCAAGGGTGGGATCTGATCATTTTCCCATTTGTCTAACGGGGGACCCTACTAAGGTGAAAAAGAACTCCCCTTTCAGATTTGAGAAATTCTGGTTATCTCATCCTCGAATCTTTGAGGAAATTAGGAGATGGTGGAATATTGATATTTCTGGCACAGCTATGTTTAGAATTGCAAAAAAATTAAAGGAAGTGAAATTTAATTTGAGGAGATGGAAAAAGGATGCCTTTGGAAATATCTTTGGAACTAAGATGAATATTCAGGGTAAACTTCAGGAGATCTAGGCTAAAATCCAGAAATGGGGGTACATTGATAATTTCAGAGAAAAGTAAAATGAACTTCTCACTCAGTTGCACGACATCATTGCTAAAGAGGAAGTTTTTTGGCGGCAAAGATCTAGGGTGTCCTGGCTGAATGAGGGTGATAGGAACACCAGATTTTTTCACCTGTCTGCTTTGAAACATAGGGCTGCTAATAGAATTGCTTACATTGAAGTAAATGGTACTAGGTTTGAGGAGGAAGAAGGTATCAAGAAACAGGCTGTTCTTTTTTTCAATAACCTTCTTTCATGTAATGGAGAGATTGTGCCTGATGCTCAAGAATGCTTGCTTGAGGCTATTCCCTAGGTGATAGGTCATAATGAAAATTCTATGATCACTGCTATTCCTACCAAGGCTGAAATAAGGAAAGCCATTTTCTCTTTTGATGGCAATAAAGCTCCTGGACCTGATGGGTTTCCTTTATTCTTCTTCCAAGTGTTTTGGGAAATTGTTGAGTTGGATGTTGAGAAGGCTGTCAAGGAATTTTTTGGTTCAAGATGTCTTTTGAAAGAACTAATTGCTACTTTTGTGGTCCTTATTCCAAAAAAACCTGGGGATTTGGAGTTTGAAGCTTTTCGGCCAATAAGCTTATGTAATTCAATCTATAAAATCATTTCGAAGGTTTTAACTACAATAATGCTTTCTTTGCTTCCTCAAATGATTTCTCCACAACAGAATGGTTTTGTGCCAGGTAGGTACATTCTGGACTCAGTTATCACTGTTCATGAGAATTTACATTCCCTAATGGTTTCGAAGACTGAAGGGTTCATTCTTAAACTACACATTTCTAAATCCTATGATCGGGTAGATTGGAATTTTTTATTTAAAATCCTGGTCAAGTTTGGTTTTAATAACAGAGTCATCCAACTAATGAACCAACTTGTTTCGACAGTTACTACTTCCAGGTCATTGTGAATGGGTCGCCTTCGAGGTTTTTTCAGACTTCCAGAGGTCTCAGATAGGGAGATCCCATCTCTCCTATTCTGTTTACTATTTTGGCTGAGTGTTTGGGAAGAAATATTAAAAAGCATATTGATTAGAGATCCCTTGTTGGTCTTAGACCTTCTTCTTCTCTTCTAACCTGTTCCCACCAACAATTTGTTGATGACACCATTCTTATGGGAAGATGTACTGTGATTGAAGCTAGGACTTTCAAAAGGATCCTGAATCTTTATGAATCTGCTTCTGGGCAAGTTGTTAATAGGGCAAAGAGTTCAATTTTCTTCCTCAACACTCTTGAGCATAGACAAATTAAACTTGCTCGAATTCTTGGCTGTCAGATTGAGCCTTTACCGTCAACCTATCTTGGTTTTCCTCTATGCTTTAAACCCTCAGAATCATTCTGGATCTCTTTGGTTGAAAAAATCAATAAGAAGCTGTCGAGATGGAAAGGAGCAGTTCTCAGTCAAGCTGGAAAATCCCAACTTCTCAAAGCTTCTTTGCAAAATTTACCTGTGTATGCTCTTAGCTTATTTAAAATTCCTACTAAATATGTTGAGGCTATTAAAAAAATTCAGAAAAGGTTTCTCTGGTCTGGTGTGGAGGATAAGAAGAGACTACCACTTGTAGGGTGGGACCTGGTTTGCAGACCTAAATCGAGAGGTGGCTTGGGCTTAAGAAAAATTAAAGTGCTGAATTTGTCCCTTCTTGCTAAACAGCTCTGGAGAACTCTTACTTTGAGAGGGGAATGGCAAGAGACCTTAAAAGCCAAATACTTTAGCAACTGTGAGTCTCTTAATGATGTTATTAATTCTTCCTTTTTACCTCGTGGGTCAGTTTGCTGGAATGATATGTGTAGAGGAAGAAAGTTGCTGGAGATGGGGACTGGATGGCTTGTTGGAAAAGGAAATAATGTTAGATTTTGGGAAGATAGATGGCTTTTCAAGGATCCTCTAATCAGAATTGAGAAATTCAGTAAATGGATGAATGATTAGAGGACAATGTGGGGGCTTTTATTGCGGCTTTTGCTGTGGACATTGGCACTCAAACTAATCATGTTGCGGAAACCGTTGAGGCTTATCATGCGGTCAACCTAGCTATCAATATGAAAATGAAATGTCTTTAGTTGGAGGGTAATTCTAAGAACATAATAGACTGTATTCTTGGGCTATCCCCCCTTCGTGGACCATCAAAAAGTGGATTGAAGATACTATTGCCCTATTAAGTAATTTCAACAAAGTGAAAGTTTCCCACGCCTACAAAGAAGCCAATAAGGTGGCAGATTACTTTGCTAATGAAGGGGTCAAGAAGGGCGGGGAAAACACGTGGAGGAAGAATGATAACCTCCATTCTGAGGTTAAAGCTTTAATTTATTATGATTCTATACATGGAAGAGAAGTTTTTCTTCGCCATGATGAAGCAGATAAAGATTATGTACGTCGATTTCATTAGATTTGATTGGACCAACGTCATTTTCCTTTTCAAGAAGAGTTTTTGGCACGCTTTCTAGGTGTCTGGGAAAATATGCTTAAACGGGACCTAGAGCAACTGTAGGGTGTGGTATAGTAGAGCTTTGAAGATGGGGGGAGAGAGAAAACGTGTTGAGCTGAGCTGCTTTCAAGAGCACAGAAAGAATGTTAAAGCTTGGGAAAAAATTGAAAAGGGGGGTTTAGTTCCATTTTTGGAAAAGCTCCATGGAACTGATGAGAAGGTGCTGGGCTATTTCGCCAAAAAATGGAAAAACGGTGAGATTGCGTTGTTTGGCAGGAGTGTTAAGCTGAATGAGAAAATCATCGGTGAGATTACTAGTCTTTTGACTGAGGGTGTGAAATTTTATCGGGACCGCTGGTTCTCTGATGAAGCGGTTATCAGATTTCCAAAGAAAGATAAGGAGAAGGCTAAGCTGGTTAAGGTTGCCAATAGCTACTTTGATGTGGAGTCCATTAAATCGATCTGGAGGAAAGTTTTGAGAGTCATTATGGAGTATATCACGGTTGATGAGCGCTTCACAAGGGCGTATGGTTATCATTTCGCCATTTTGAACCACTTTCGTCACAAGGTTCTTATCTCTTTTCCTTTTTATTGTTTTGTTATATGAAGAATTGCCTTGATGAAGTTGAAAGAAACCCTAGGCAGATTTCTATTATTCACCCTGGTCTTGTCAGGCTCATCTTTGAGCATTTCCAAAATTTACTCGCTCTACCTAAAAATGTTGATGTTGGGGATTTGGACGATGAGGATACAAAAAGTAGCAGGGAGAATGATCCTCTGGCCCCTCTTGCTTTTGCTTTTGTTGGTACTAAAACCACTGTTCCCCAGTCCCTCTTGTCGGAATGTTCTTGTGGGTTCTGCTTCGCCTTCTTGTCATAATCCCTAGCCTTTGCCTGGTTGCCCTACCCTGGGTTCTGCTCCGCCGTCTTGTCTTAATCCCCAGCCTTCACCTGGTTGCCCTACCCCAGGTTTGGTCTCTGGGTTTAAAGGAACCTCAGTTACTAAATTGGTCTCGTACTCTAGGAATTCTCTGGAAATTCATTCTGAAAAACCTCTGGCCAGTAAAGAGTCGGCCCCTAGTGCCCCTGCATCTGGAAGATTTGTAAATGCTCTTAAAAGATCCCCAAATTAGGACGAATTTAATTCTGCCCTGAATAACTTTAGGCCTGAGGACATTATGAGTGTGGCGGAAAAAAGTGCTAAAGGCCTTTTCATTGTTCTTAAGTGGGCCCAGAAGGAAGTTTGTGATTTGAGTGGCTGTAATAGAGATCTCAGTAATAGAGTCATGGAGTTGGAGCAGAAGGTTAGCTGGAGCTGTAATGAGAAAGATGGACAGGACACCCCATAACAGAGAAAAGACAAAAGTTGCAGGAGGAAAGATTGACTAGGCTGGAGAGCAATATGTCCAAGATTGGCCAAAATATCAGGGCCACTGTGGCACATAATCATAAAATTGCTAGGCACAACGCCATCATCATTAATACTATGGTGGAAAAGTTGGAAAAAAATCAAAAGGGATCGTTGGTCGTGGACTTGGATGCAGACAGAGGTTGTAGCAGTGCTGTTGTTGAAGGGATTTCGACTCGCACCTGGGCTAACACGAAGAGGAAGACCCCTGCTTCTCCACATACGGTTCAAATCCTCAAGCAGGGTTTACAGGATATGAGTGAAGTTGAAAAGGAAGCCGAGGAGCTTATGAACATCTTGGAGTAGTGCTGTTGTGGTCGTCTCTGGCTTTTTGGCGGTCCTTTTTTGGACCCTGTTGTCTCTTTTTTGCTGTTGTTTCCTTTTTGGGACAACTGTCTGTTTGTTTGGACATTTTTTGCTCTATCTTTGTATGTTTAAACTTTGTGGTTTCAGTCCCTGTAAAACCTGTTTTTTCCTTTTAAAAAACATTATATTTTTTATTGTTTAATGATATTTTTAAGAATTATGATTTTTATAAAAAATACTTAATTAATTTATGTGATACATAATAATATATTTTACAAAATAATCAAATGATTTACATTATTTTAAAATAATAAAATTTATATTTTTTTTTCATATTTAATATAAAATAAAATTATATAAAAAAATTCATAATTTTTTCTTTTAATAATTTATTTTTTTAATAAAACGTAAACAAAAAAACAAAAACTAAAAAAAAAAAACTAAAAACAAAAAACAAAAAAACGTACGTTTAAATGAAACTGAACAAAATTTTCATGCAACAGGGGTGGCCGTCAAATTCCACGCCTGAGAAAGATGAATCTTCGCAGCGGCAAAGTGATCCCCCGGGTGGACGGTAATCCATCACAAGATAAGGATTCTAGTCAGGGTAAAAGGACTGTTCGGCCTCGAAAAACTTTAGAACTTCCGCCGGACTCGTTTTTTATCAAGCTTTCCATTGTAGCCTTCATAGGCCCAATTTTAGGAGGAATTGCAGCGGATTTCTGGTGTTCGTATAGCAATCAGAAGGTTGTTGAGGGTTCATGGTAAAGAGCCTCATGGTAGAAGTATTTCGGATTTTCCAGCATAATAAAAGAGCTGTTCTGATAAGAATTTCTGATTTTGCAGTATAATGAAAGAGCTGTTCTGATAAATATTGCTAGTCTTTTTCCTGCTTTTATACAAAAGCTGCTTTTAAGATAGAAAGTTCTTTATACGCTTGTAACTACTGCAGCCTTTTGTGATGTAAGATATTAGATGTTTTTTTGTAAAAACAGTCATTAATCAATGAATAAGTAGAGCTGAGTAGGTAATACAGTTAATTATTTTATTTATCATCTCTCAACTCTGCCGTTAAAAACATTTCTGATTTCCCAGCATAATGAGAGAGCTGTTTTGATAAATATTTAATGGGTGAAATTTTATGGCTTTTATTTAAAATAAATTTTTAAATTAGAAATAATATAATTTTCAGTTATTTAAAATCTTAAACGACAACTAAATATGAGTGTAATTGAATAGCACTTAGCAAATAAATCTATCACTTGATTAGGAAAAAACTACTATTTAGCATACGAGGTGAACATTTTAGAAATGGAAAGCAAAAGAGATGAAAACAAGATCACAGACGGAGAAAAATATCAGATGATTTTTGGATTGGGGATATTGGCCAATTCCAATAGGAAACTTATATCGATTGACAAGCATAGCTTTGTACTATATTTATTGTAGATTTATGTATTCAATGAATCTTATTTGGTGAAAGTATCAACCCAATTAAAATCTGCTAATTGCGCTTTCGCAGGAAAGGTTAAACATGTACAATGAATAGAATTACAAACACTTAAATCAACTAGTTCTATTTGATATGTGAATTTGTACTATATTTATTGTAGCTTTATAATTTATAAACATAAGCAGAAATGATGAGTTTCCCGTATATGATGAGTTGCCGTTAAGATTTTAAGATTTCTGATTTTCCAGCATAATGAGAGAGCTGTTCTGATAAATTTTTAATTGGTAAAATTTTATGGATTTTATTTAAAATAAGTTTTTAAATTACAAATGATATAATTTTCAGTTAGTAAATAGTAAATAAGTAAATTTATGTTTGAAGAGGAAATTTTTTAGTATCATTTTAAATTTTCAAATGAGGTTTAAGTGGTAAAATATTTCAATCCTAATTTTAAATCTATAAAAAGAGAGTTCTTGGTATCTAAAAATGCACATGACAATGAGTATGATGAGAAAAAATAAGCACCAAAAGACATTATCGTAGATGGAGTACCTCTTTACAATGAAACCCACATGATTGTAGCATAAATATCTTCTTGGTGCAATTTGATGTAGGGAGCCAAATGATCACCAATCTCACTACAATTAGTATAGAGAAAATGATGTGTTTTCTATATATGAATACCAAATAATATTGTAATTCCCTCTAACTAAATGACGTTAACTTATGTTCATATCTTGATTCTTCCTTTTGAAACAACTTGAAATTGAATTATGTGTGGGGATATATCTTTCTTCAATATTTTAAGGGAAAACCATTTGTAAATTGTAGAACACCACCCCTTGGTTCTATTGATATTTTTAATATAACAACCACCAACTTAATCAACTATCGTCATGTTGACAACTCCACAAAACCATTTATATTATTACTCTCAAATTGAGCTCTTTTCTACAAACCATAATCAATTATCCCTCTTTTTAAAATTCTCCATCCTTAATTTAGACTCAGAATACATTCCATAACTTAACACTGTGCTATCCAATCAAATTCACCTCATTTAAAAAATTTCCAACCTTCACTATTGTCACTTTAGTCTTGACCATAGTCATTTTATCCCCATTTTGCACATCAAACTTTCTCATCATAATCAATCACTAATATTTAACCTATTCATAATCATCCTAGTTATGTTTTTATTCCCAAACACCTTTGGAACAAAATAAATATCATTATCTGTCTATCACTTTAAATCAAAAACATTTAATTCAGATTTTCATAGAGTCAAATCTAGATCTTAAACCCCTCATCTCTAGCTTGTATTTTTCTTGAGAACTTTCTTATCTCGAGTAGTTTTTCAAGTTAGCCTTTACCAAAATTAGAAAAATTAGCATAAGAACTTTGGAAAATCCTAAGTTAGAGTATTCCAAAATCCCTATCCTAAGTAAAAAAGCACAAATCCTTTTATCATCCCCTAATCACAAAAGATCCAGATTTACTTGAACAAATTTTATTTTTGATGGAACATCATTCCCTTAGTTCACCCCATCCACCTTCCAAACATCATCATTTCAAAATCAATATTTTTAATCCATTTCAACATAATTCTAAAAATAGAAACCATCATATTCCAAATCCAAATAATCAAATCCCAAAGAAAAATCATCAAATCCTAAATCCAAATTACCATTCTAAAATATTAAACATATTCACATCCACTTTTTAGACCCATACATCTAAGTCTAAACCACTATTTCTTCTCATTCTATCACCTCGAAAAACACCTTTCTAAGAGAACAACAAACTTAAAATAATCTGCCGAACGAAACAGACAAAATTGTTGATATGATAAAGTTGGAAGTACAGTCAAATCATGGATGTTCTTCCCATGTATTTATCGCTTGAGGGTTCATGGTAAAGAGCTTCATGGTAGAAGTATTTCTGATTTTCCAGCATAATGAAAGAGCTGTTCTGATAAATATTGCTAATCTTTTTTATGCTTTTATGTAAAGCTGCTTTTTAAGATAGAAAGTTCTTCATACGCTTGTAACTACTGCAGCCTTTTGTGATGTAAGATATTAGATTTTTTTTTTTTAAAAACAGTCATTATGTTGGGTGGTGGAGCCCAACCGTCACAGCCGTCCTATTTATTATTCTGCAAACCTCCATTCATTGCTCTGCCACACTCCCTATTTTTGGCAAACTGTTTCTCCCTCTTTTAGACATATATTCATTGCTGTATCATATGCTCTGATATATATTAGCTATCAGAAATAACTAATAAAATAGAGATTCCTTGTTGAGAGTGGATGTAGTCTACTAGCATATATATGTATATAATGCATCTATTTTTTTAATCAAATTTTCACATAAAAATTGAATAAGTGTTTCAGAAGGATATCTCTTGGCGTATTTTATATATATAGCTAGTAGCAATCACGACCAAACATGTAATATCTTAAATAAATTATTTTTATATTTATATTTTATATTAAATTATTATAATAATTAATATATAATAATATGATAATATAATATTTGTAATTCAATTTTAAAAAATAATATATATTTTAATATTTAAATGTTAAGTTAAAATATATAAATATATTTTTAATATATTTATAATAAATTTTTAGTATATTTAGAATATTATAATTAAAAAATATTATATCATCACAATTAGGGTTAGGGTTAGGATTACACATAAAATTAGGATCAAGGGTATGGTTAAGATTAGGGCTATTATTAGAGATAGAATTAAGATCAAGGGTAGGGTTAAGGTTAGGGTTAATATTAGAGATAGAATTAGGGTTAAGGTTAGGGTTAATGTTAGTATTGGGATGAGGGTTAGGGTTAAGTTTAGAGATAGAATTGGTATTAGTGTTTGGGTTAACATTATGGTTATAATTAGGATTAGGCTTAGGGTTAGTGATAGAATTAGAATTAGAGTTTGGGTAGAGATAGACTTAGGATTAGAGTTGGGGGTTAGCAATAGAATTGGGGTTAGGGTTACCATCATGATTAGTGTTAGGGTTACGATTAGAGATATAATTATAATCAGGGTAAAGGTTAGGGTTAGAGATAAAATTAGGTTTAGAGTTAGGATTAGGATTATGATTAGGATTAGGATTAGGATTAGGATGAAGATTAGTGTTATGGTTAGGGTAAGAGATATAATTAAGATTACAACTATTGTTAGGGTTAAAGATAGAATTAGAATTTGGGTTAGGGCTAGGATTAGAGATAGAATTAAGCTTATAATTTGGATTAAAATTAGGATAATGATTAGCCTTAGAGATAAGATGAAGATTATGATTAGGATTAGACATAAAATTAGGATTTGGGTTAGGATTAGGGTTATGATTACAATTAGAGATAGAATTAGAATTTGGGTTGGGCTTATCATCACAATTATGGTTAGGGTTAGTCCATTAGAGATAATATTAGGATTAAGTATAGGGTTACAGTTATGGTTAGGGTTAGAGATAGAATTAGGGTAAGTATTGGGGTTAGTGTTAGGGTTAGAGATTAGGGTAATCTTTAAGGTTAGGGTAAGTATTATAAATTAGGGGTTAGGTTTAATGTTAAGCTTAGGGTTATAGTTAGGTATAGAAATATTGTTAGGTTTACGATTCAAATTATGGTTACCTAGGTTAAGGTTAGGTTGAGGGATAAGGTTAGCCTAATTAGGAATATGGTTAGGGTTAGGGCTATATTTAAGGTTAATATTAATATTTGTGTTACAATTAGATATAGAATCCTAACACTGATTAAACCCTAACCCTAACACTAACTATAATAGTAATTTATCCTTGACCCTAATTGAACCCTAACCCTAATCCTAATTGAATATTAACCCTAACCTCAACTCTAAGCCTAACAATAACCATAACCCTAATTGAATTCTAATCCTAACCCTATTTCTAACCCTAATTGAATTGCAATCCTAATCCTAACTATAAGTTATCCCTAACTGTATTTGAACACTAATATATCCTAAACCTAACTGAATTATTTTCCTAATTATTCCCTAACTTTGATTCAACCTTAATTGAACCCTAATCATAAACTTGATCCTTAGTAAACTCTAACACAAAATGAACACTTATTAAACTCTAACCCTAATCCTAATTAAACACTAACCATAATTGGAATCTAAAAATATTCCTAATTACTCTAACCCTAACTTAACCTTAACCCTAACCCTAATCCTAATTGAATTCTAACCCTAACTTTGAACGCTATTTTAATCCTAACCTTAACACTAACCCTTATGCTAATTAAATCCTAACTATAACCATAAATCTAATTGAATCTTAACCCTAATTGATCCCCAATCCTAATCCTTAAATTGAATAGTAACCCTAACTCTAATTATAACCCTATTTGATCCCCAATTGTAACTATAACTCCAACCTTTATCATATAATCATAACACTAATTCAACTATCATATTAGCCCTAATTGATGCCTAACCCTAATTGAACACTTAGAATTTACAGGAACCCTAATTAAATCCTAACCCTATTTGTACCCCAACCCTAATTAAACCTAGATTAAATTGTAACCCTAATTATACCCTATACCTAATCCTAACTCTAACCCTAATTGAACTCTAATCCTAATCCTAACTTTAATGGATGGTTAACCTATTTGAACACTAATTTAACCTAATCCTAATTAGATTCTAACAATAATTATACCCTAAACCTAATTGGACTCTAATCGTGATTATACCCTAATCCTAGCCCTAACTAAAGTCCTAAACCTAATTATATTTTAACCATAATCCTAATTAAATTCTAACCTTAATTAGACCCTAATCCTAAGCCTAAGTAAAATCTAACTCAAACTTTAAATACTAATTTAATCTTAACCCTAATATTAACCCTTACACTAATTAAACCATAACTATAACCTTAACTCTAATTGGTTCCTAACCCTAACTGATCCTCATTCCTAACCCTTTAATTGAATACTAAACCTAACTTTGATTGTAACCCTATTTGAACCCTAACTATAACCCTAACCCTTAGCTTTATCATAGAATCCTCACCCTAATCGTAATTGAATGCTAATGTACACTAACCCTAATTAAATCTTAACCCTACTTGTACCTTAACCCTAATTGAACACCAACAATAAACATGACCCTTATAAACCCTAACCAAATAGATCCATAATTGAACCCTAATACTAACCCTAATTAAACACTATCCATATTTAGACTCTAACCATAATCAAAACTAAAATCTAACCCTAATTGAGCTCTAATCCTAACTCTAAACACTATTTTAATCCTAACCCTAATTGGATCCTAACCCTAACACTAACCTCACACTAATTGAACCCTAACTATAATCCTAACTTAAATTTAATATTAATTGAATCCTAACCCTAATTGAATCTTACATCTAACCTTGATCATAACCTTGTTTGAAATCCAACTATAACCCTAACCCCAAGATTTATAGTAGAATGCTACCCCTAATTGAACCCTAAACCTAAGACTAATCCTAGTCGTAACTCTTACCCTAACTCTAAGACCAATTGAACCCTAACGATAACACTAATCCTAACCCTATTTGAACACAAACCTTAATTCAACCCTAATCGTAATTGAGTCCTAATGCTTACCATAGATAAACTCTAATTGAATAATAACACTTTATAATCCTAGTTATAACCTTAATTGAACCCTAATCATAATTGAATCCTAACACCTACCATAGTTAAACTCTAATTAAATATCAATAACACTTACCATAGCTAAACTCTAATTGAACAATAACACTTTTTAACTCTAGTAATAACCCTAATTGCAACCAAACCCTAATACTACCCTAATTCAACCTTAATAATTAAACCCTAATTGAATCATAAACTTAAGCTTTATCATAACTCTATTTGAACTCCAACTGTAACCCTAACCCCATGCTTTATTATAGAACACTAACCCAAACCCTAATGACAATCATAACCTTAAGTGAACATTAACCCTAATTGAACAATAACCTTCACCCTTATTTAATCTTAACCCTAATTCAACTGTAATAGTAACCCAAATCCTAACCCTAACCAAAATTGTACCCTAACCCTAACCCTAATAGTAACTATAATTGAACCCTATACTTGACCCTAACTATAATCCTAATTGAACTCTAACCCTAATTGAATCATAACAAAAATTAAATTGTAACCCTATTTGGACCATAACCTTAAACCTAAACCTCCATTGAATTAACTATAATTGAACCCTAACCCTAATCTTAGTCCAAAATATTATTTTAATTGAACCCTAAGCATAATTAAACCCTATCGAAAACCCTAATTTAACCTCATGTATTCAAATATTTGTGAGGTTTATTTTATTTAGTATTTCTTATTGATTTACCTTTTAAATCTCTATTTTTTCTTTTTGATTGATTTATCTTTGTGATCAAATCTCTAATTTATCTTAAATCTATTTATTTATTTATTTGATCTTTTTTAATTTATTTGAATCTTTCTATCTTTTTTATTTATCTTATATCTTTGATTTATTTATGTCATTTTTAATTTATCTATTGTAAATATTCTCAAATCTTTGTGATTTATCTTTGATTTCCCTTTGTCATTAAATCTCTTTAGTTTATTTATTTGATCTTTTAATTTATATTTTTATCCTTGATTCATTTATTTGATATTTTAATCAAATCTTTGTGATCAAATCTTTGATTTTTTTTCCTTTTTTATTGATTTATCTACATTTCTCTTTTTATCAAATCTCTTTGATTTATTTATTTGATTTTTTAATTTATTTATTTTTATCTTTAAGATTTAATTATTCATCAAATCTCTTTGTTTTGATTTTTCTATTTCATAAAATCCTTTTTATTTTGATATTTTTTTGTTTAATCAAATCTCTTTGATTTTGATTTTTTTTTTCATCAAATTTCTTTGATTTTGATATTTTTCCATCAAATCTCTTTGATTTTGACTTAATTTTTTTAGTTCAAATGTCTTTCATTTTGATTTTTTTTGTTTCATGAAATCTCTTTGTTTTGATAGAGAATTCTAGCCCACTAAGATCACCTCCTCTTTCTTTTGATTTCTGTAGACAGACTCATCCTTGAAATTAAATATAAATAATTAATATTAACTATTATTTTATTCTCTATAATTTTAAATATTTTTGCACAACATTTTGTTCATTATCAAACATATGATACCATAATAGGGTTGGTCATATGGCTACAAATATCAAAAGTGAAATATCTTCATCATCATGGCTCTAGCATTCTATTTCTCAAACTTTTGACTTAATAATTTAAAAACTTAATACCTTTTCTTGATGAAAAAGTGAGTCACATATATGAGCTAGTTTTCCTTATATCCAATTTGGCTAAATTGAATTTATTCCATCGCTGATTTGTAGCGGAGCTCAATAGGTATGGATTTTGTACTCAAATAGATATTCAAGAAATAAGAATTACCTACAAATATGATGGTTGACTGGCGATAAAATATCATGCAGTATAATTGTTTTTTTCAAATCTCAGGATGTTATGGCTGAGAATTGCTGGCATTTCTTGTAGCCAATAACTTAGCATCTAATCCAAAAAATCAGTGCCCAAAAAAAATCATATTGAAGCCAATACATAAAATGGTTTTGTTTTGTTAAAGTAAGACCTTCTTTGGGAATAAGTAGGGTTTCAAAATGACTGAGAACAATGCTAACAAACTTGTACGAATGCCTTAAAATAGAAACAAAACATGTGAAATGTTATAGAAATTTTAGAACTATATGGCACTGGTATTGTAAGAAATCAACTTATATGGCCTTGCAAATTTAGTATGGCCAACATAATATGGAAAAGATATGCAGCGATCACTTTTTTATGAGTTATAAATCAACAAAAAAAATACCCAAAAAAAACCTTGAAACAATAATATTTCATTGTGCAATTTTACAGTCTGCTCTATGTCAGGCACCAGTCACAATCTGAATTAATATTAACATTAGAATAAGCATTAATATTTAATATTTAATATATTAATATTAACATCAGAATCTGCATCCTCCTCTCGAACACTGAAGCACCAGTCACACACTTCTCTGATACTCTCAACTGATTCTTTCTCAACAACAGAGAAAAACCCATATGATCAAAATGGATGGCCTTTGTACAAATGGAAGCAATGAAATCCAAAAATCCTAAACAACTTTTAATTTATAAATTAGTATATACTACATGGAGCTTGTCTATCTAAATTAAATAAGCTGGAAGCAATAAGGAGGGTAAAAGTTATTTTACTGGTGCTGAAAAAGCATTAGACATTTTCTTCATTGTCGCCACATAGACTGCACTTCGTTGTTGTTTATTCTTCTACTTAAAATGACATTGTAATATTGTACCTCAGAAAACACCAGCAGTGAATACTACAATGCAGCGGTGTGGAATAGGATACGCCCAACACTTATAAAGAAAACACCAGCTGTTATAGGTCATGCATGCAAAACGGTTCAAACGCGATGATTTCAGACTTTACTCATAGCACATTAATGGATTTGTGGCGAATATCACACTTTATTTAGCACATTAATATGAGACATTTCATCACTTCTTTATTGCTTGAACATCAGTTTGTTGTTCAAAACTAAGCTGGCTATCAATTTTTTTAAAAATGCCTAAAATGTTAACTAAGATTTTGCTATGATTGTAGATCTCCTCTCCGCGAAATAAGACAGAACCACTATAAAATTCGGCACTGGCTATGGAGGCAACAATTTGTCCGATAGAAAATAGCAAGTAGGATATTAATGTGGGCCACACCAAATTTATTCGCAACCACTAGATGAATTCAAATCATTGCCCGACCTAAATTTCCCATTGTTAATTACAATGCCGCCAACTAAGTTGTTCACTTCTAGATGGGTCAATTAATTGGAGGTCAAGCATTTATTCGCCAACTACTATCAACATTGCCGCCTAAACTTAACTTGTTGTCCTACCTAAATTTATGCCTAAATTTTCCAATCCACTCTTGTTTGGGTCCTCTTTGGTTTCATTTCTACTTCCATACACAACTGGATATTTCATATTTTTGGAGGAGTGACCAATCTGTGCTTTTATTTCTGCCATAAACAAACAACCAGGTTCCTTTTTTTTTTTTTATAAAAAGGGGTAAAAACTTTATTGAAGATCAGAATCAAAGAATTACATCAAAGCAAAGGGCCAAGGCCCCAGGGAACCCAAAAGAAACAATTAAACAACACAAGAGCCATTCATCATCCATCATCACTTTCATTCCCATCTTTAGCAATAATCATTTCCAGATCACGACGAAACTCCTGGGAAATCTGCTCCCACCTCTCAATCTTCCAGCCATCAAGATACTCTGAAGCCCATTTTTCCAAGCAATCTGCAGCCCTATTCCACTCCCTCAGAATATGGACAAAAGACACCACCTCCATCAAGGAACTAATCCTCAGAATCTACTGCACCACCCTAGCCAGCTGCCAACTGACATCAACCACCTTCCTAGCATTGAGCAAGTTAACCAAAACTTGTGAGTCTGACTCACAAATAACCTTTCTCCACCCCAAAGTATAGGCCCATTCCAGAGCGAAGAGGATTGCAAGACCCTCCATAAGGTTGACAGTTTGTACCCCTTCATAGATAGAGAAGAAGAAAACCACCGTCCACGAAGAGTCCCTACCAACCCCACCAATTCCTGCAGGCCTAGGGTTTCCCCTTGAGGAGCCATCTGTATTAATCTTCAGGAATCCAGTAGGAGGGGGAAGCCACTTACCCATTCGCATCACTTTCTTCCTCGCCTGCCTTCCCCTTCGAACACAAGCTGAAGCCAAAGACATCTCTCAAAGTCCCAGTCTCTCCACCTTCGCAGCATCCTCTTTCTCCAAGGGATACACCACCTCACGCTTAGCTTCCACCGTCTCCCGAACCATGCACAAAATTCTCTGCCAAATTTGCTGAATGACCATCTTTTCACCTCGGAAGATTCTACGATTCCGCTCCAACCAAATCTGCCAGAGAATGAAGGTAGGTCCAGCATACCACATGTCCTGTAAGAAAGAAGCCATAGCGAGAGGTCTGCCAAGACTATTCCAAAAATTCACCAAGGAGGAAGCATGGACACAAGGACTTTTCCAAGCTTCCCACCAAAAATGCCACAGCCTCAAGGAAAAATAGCAACGAAAAAACAAATGAGCAGAATCCTCCTCCTCATTCCCACACAACACACACCTGGATGGTCCTTGAAATCCCCTCTTCTGAATATTGTCCCAAGTCAAGCACTTCTTCCAAGCCAAAGTCCAAATGAAGCAATTGCACTTCGGCCAAGAAAACTTATCCCAAACTCTCTGCCACCAATGAACCTCCACCCCATCCAACTTGTGAGATAAAAGAACCTGGTAGCTAGAGGCAACAGTATAAACACCCTTAGGGTTGGGGGACCAAGATAAGACATCTTCGTCTGGAAGGGAGCAACAACTCCTACTAAAAAGGATGCGGTGCAAATCCGCACACTCCTCCTCCATACCAACCATTGGCCACTCCTCAGGATTCTTCCACCTAGCCACCATCAATTGGCCATGAGCAGATATTGACTTAAAATCTCTCACTCGAACCCAACCAGCCGCAATGAATCTTTGACTAAGGGGCAAAAAATTAGGAAATTGAGAGACAATAGGGGGAAAGCCATCCCAAGAATCCAACCAGAAGTGAGCCTCTGACCCACTTTTGCAAGTCCAAAACAAACCATCCTTAACAAGAGCAGCCCCTTTCTTGAGGGTACCCCAAATCACTGATCCTTTCTTCACTAAGGGATAATGGGGAATGTCCATATGAGGTATCCCCGAGAAATATTTGTGGGACAAAATCCTGGCCCAAGTCTGATCCTGCTCCACACACCACCTCCAAAACAACTTAGCAGCAAGCGCTATCCCAGACAAAGAAGACTGCCTTAATCCAAGCCCTCCACAGTGCTTCGGGCTACAAACAACCTCCCATCTAACCAGACTCCATTTGGAGGATAATAAATTACCGGCCCATAGAAACTATCTAGTTAAAGCATCAAGTTCTTGAACAAAACCAACTGGGGCCACCTGGAGCATACATCTATAAATGGGGAGATCTTGAACCACAGACTTGATTAGCTGAACCCTGCCAGCAAAGGACAACCATCTGTGGGTCCAATGGTTAATCTTTGTCCGAAACTTATCCAAAATACTTTGCCAAGAATCCCTGGGCATCCTTTTGACAGAGATAGGAATACCAAGATAAGTCAAAGGAAGGGACCCAATCTGGAACCTTAGGATATTAGCTATCCTCCTTTGGATAGGACCAGGAGTATTGAAGAAGAAGATTGAGGACTTATCTTCATTAATTAGTTGACCCGAGGCAAGAAGATAAACATCCAGCACAACACGCAAGTTTGTAGCCTCCCTGATAGTAGCCATACCCATCAGCGCAATATCATCCACAAACTGCAAATGAGACTATGGGTTAATATTACCTCCCCATGGCCACCCCTGAATGAGACCCATCTCAACATTCCTTTTCAACAACCGGCCAAGCCCTTCCACAAGAAGTAAGAACAGATATGGAGAAACAGGGTCACCCTGACACAGACCCCGGGAAGCACAAAAAAGCTCTGAGGGCTCACCATTAATTAAAACAGAGAAGGAAACTGAAGTAACACAACTCATGACCCATTGGATCCATTCATCCCCAAAACCAAATGCCCCAAGGATCTTCTGAAGAAAGGACCAGCGAACTCTGTCATAAGCCTTTGCCATGTCCAGCTTGATGAACATTGCCTTATAATTGGAAATGGCCATAGAATGAATGGTTTTCGAAGCTATAACCACCCCATCTAGAATTTTTCTGCCCGCCACAAAACCACTCTGCTCCTTAGAGATCAACACTTTGAGCCATCTCTTCAACCTCTCCGCAATGATTTTAGAGATAATTTTATAGATCACATTACAGAGAGAAATGGGCCTAAATTGACTTAACCTGTCCGCCCCGTCACATTTGGGGATAAGAGCCAAGAAGGTAGAATTCAAAGCCCGTAACATTTGCTTATTCATTTGAGATTCCTGGACTACAGCCAATAAGTCCAGCTTAATAATATCCCAGAAATCTTGAAAGAACTCCACCGGGAAGCCATCAGGGCTAGGAGCCTTCCCTTTCTTCATCTGGAACACCGTTCCCTCAAGCTCATCCATCGAGATATCACTCATAAGATGCTCATTCATCTCCATAGTAACCAATGAAGGGATGCAAGACAGAACCTGAGCCTCCTCATCAGGAGTCCCCTGGGGGTCCTCCTTGAATAAGGAGTCAAAATAATGTACTGCTTCACCCGAAATATCCTTAAAAGAGGAGAGAGTCTCACTAGTATCTTTCACCAGAACAAAAATTGAATTCCTGTGACGCCTGGCCTTGACAGAGTTGAAGAAGAAGGTAGTATTCTTATCTCCCTCCTGAAGCCATTCAATTCGTGCATTTTGTTTCCAATAGATCTCTTCGCGCAATTCACACTCCTCAAGTACTTTCAAAGCCTTAGCCTCCTCTTGAAGTAATTTAGCAGTCACACCATCCTCCCTGATCACCCTCGTAATGCTATTCAACTCAGCTTGGGCAGCAAGCTTGGCATGAAAAATATTCCCAAAGCACTGTCAGTTCCAACGCTTAAGCTAATACTTAACAAATTGGAGAAGCTTAGCAAAAGTATACATTGCCGTACCAAAAGCGGGTCTACCATTTCTCCACCATTCTGCCATATAATCATGAAGAGAGGGCTCGCGAAGCCACATAAGCTGGAACTTAAAAGGGGGCGATCGAGGCACACGAACAGAAGAGACAACAAGTTTGATAGGCCAATGGTCAGACCCCCTCCAATCCATAATTTCTGAGCTAGAAGACCACAGGCCACCAACCCAAAAATAGGACACCAAAAACCGGTCAAGTCTTTCGAAGATGCAGTGATCCCCAATCCTTCTGTTGCTCCAAGTGAAACGACCATTAGTAGGCTTAACATCAACAAGATTCAAAGTAGAAATATTGTCCTGAAGAAGCAACGCAGAAGGCTCCAACCTAGCAATCCCACCCCGCTTCTCAGCCAACTCAAAGATAGCATTGAAGTCCCTAGCCATAATCCAAGGATAAAAAGGCACCATACTCCAGACAAATTGAACATGAGCCCACAAAAGTTGCTTACCCTGGAAATCAACAGGCGCATAGAATTAGTGAGGAGGATAGACTCCCCAGTCTCAAAGCAAGAAGCAATCATCGAGATAGAGGACTTGATGGACATCCACCAGAGAGGGCGGATCTTCCACGGATTCCAAAGGCAAGCCACTCCACCCGCAGAGCCTTGAGCACCAATGCATTGGCATTCACCACTTCTCCACAGCTTAGGAGATAAACCAAGCATACATTCAATTGATAACTTAGTCTCCTACAGGAACAAAACATCAGGAGATTGACTTCTAACCAAATCACGAACAGCCTTTTGTCGAGGGCTGTTGTTCAAGCCCCTTGCACTCCATGATAGAACAATCATTTCAGAGAGCTTGAGAAGTGTGAATCCAAAGTATTAACCGACTCTGACTCCACTAGAGTTTCCCCAGCTAACTTAATCTTCTCCAAATCTTTTTTCCTGCCAAGCTTTGAAGATTTCTCCCCCAACCCTTTTTTGAGATCCTTTTGTTGTAGTCCCAAAGGAGAAGGAGAAGACTTGAGATTCTTTCCTGCATCTGAACTTGCATGGATAGCCATAATAGACTTGTCTCCCCCACTCTTCTTCATTTCCAAAGAAGAAATCGACTCTGCCTGGACATCCATTTGAGGGTCGGTTACCATTTGCAAAGCTCCAGAATCATGTGTAGCCTGAGAAACCCCAAAAAGAGGATCCTCCTGCCCAAAACACACAACACCCTGATCCAAGTTAACTAAGCCTGGATTCACTTCCTGCTGGCCAAGATCATCCAAAATCTCGAATCTATTAAAACATTCTTCATCTTGTCTTTTGTCAAGGTCCTCTTTTTCCCTCGGTTTCTATTGCAATTTCTAACAGGGGAAAAACCATCTAGACCAACCCCATCCCTGGGAATGGGATCCTTTCCCTTATCTTCCCTAGGTGGGTTGTGAGTAGGCTGAGAAGTACGAGGCTCCACAGGTCTAGTCCTTGGGCATCTTCACTGTAGGTGACCGTACTCATGGAAAATACAACATCGAAATGGGAGAGTTTCATAATCCAACGACTGCACCCAAGAATAAGGACCCACAGACATATCCAAAGAATCTGGTAATGGCTTAGTTAAGTCAATTTCCACACAGATACGGGCAAAAGTTATCACCTTTTTAAATTGAGTTTGTTGTGAAGAGCCAACTGGCTTCCCAAGCATCGACCCCAACAAATGCAAAACATCATCCTGCCAGCATTCCACAGGAAATCGAGGAAGACGAACCCACACCGGGACCCGAGTCGGAAGCTCCTCAGCAGGGTTGAAACCAACATGCCACGGTTTAACAAACAAACCAACCTGGTTATAGAAGTAGGGGCCCCCTTCAAAAACCTTGTTACGATCCACCATGCAATCAAAGGTAACCATGAAGTAATTATTCGCCAGAAGCTTTATATCCATCTCCCCCTCCGACATCCAGGTTCGTCGGGCCCAAGACTCTAAAAATTGCATCGATATCTGCATACCCAGGAATTTGCAATAAAAAGAGTGCCTCGAATAATACTCAATATCCTTCACAACCATCTCCAATGGGATGATTAGTTTTGGCCTATCCTTGCAACGTTCCAAGCAGCCGTTGATTTTTGTGATCCGAGCCCCACTAGACGAGCCCACTCCATCTAGTCTCGGATCTGACAAAAACAAATTATTATTGAAAAATTTTGTTGCATGCGTAGGGGATTTCACACCAATTGCAGATCGAAAGTCCATTTTGGGGTCAGCACCCAAGGTATCCCCAGGCGACATTTAATCTAAGCCACAACAGGAAAACACACCCCCGAAAATAAGAGCAAAACAGGGGTATCAAGAAACCCCAGCCACCACGCACCACAGGATTTAGGCAAAGCAAGGAAGAAACACCTCCAAAAAGAGGCCGCACAAGGAGCAGAAACCAGGCCCAAAGGGCCGCTCCACGCAACACCCCCACGGCTCCCAACAGCTCCAAATGCGCAACAAACACCAAGGATCTGCCCTCACATGCAAGGCAGAGACAAGTGGAAGCAACAGGAAAAGGAGACGCCACCCCACACCCCCAGAAACATGCACAGACCCCCCTTCCAGCGCAGGAACAAGCAGAAATCAAGGAACGAACTAGGGCACGGACGCCCTAGCTCGACAAGAAGAACTGTCGAAAGCCATCCCGAATAGAAGTACTTCCTAGGGGAATGCGTATTAATGTAATAACAACCAGGTTCCTTTCAATATTGTTTTTTATATCTTTTATTTTTCCTGTTCCAAACCCATTGCATATGATTTCAATATTGTAGGAGATTTTACATCATTTATTTCTATTATATGAAACCCATTGCATATGACTTTACAAGGGTAAAATAATGGACCAAATACACTTTTTATGATTTCATCACACTATAGAATTGATGTGAGTGCACCATTTTGTGATATGAACAATTGTCATTTCACACACAATGATGCCCATGAAATGTAATATGGCTAGTGGGTAAGTGATTCCTTGTTTTACAGGGCATGCACATCCTTTTTTTAATAGTGTTCCCATTTTTTTTAGTTGAATCTCTATAAACACCTTATCTAGATACATAAATACAATAGTCCATTGTATTATAATATAAATCTTCCATCTATGCATGAAATCTTTTGCCTATGTGCATTGCAAATATTTTGAAATTTTGGTATATTTTAACTTTGATCAATTCATTTATGTACGAATATCTATTAGAGAACTCAATCATCTATGATGTAGGAATTTTTTTATTTTATTATATTTAATTATTGTCATATCTTTGAAATATTTGTATCTTCATTTTTCTCTTATATAATTAGTTAAACATTAACATCCCATTGACCTAAAACCAAAAAGGTATTGCACTAGGAAAAGTGTATTGTGTATTATGGATTATGGTGTACTTTACTAGTAAAAGTGGGTTAAGATTGATTATACCCTAACATTCCCCTAACATGTTCAATAAAATAAGCTTAAGCGATAAATCATTGGAATTTCATAACAAAAGCTCAAAATCAAATAGATTTAAATAACTCAATAAAATGTGGTTTATTTAGATTTTAAGAGACTTATGGAATTCAAATGTAAAATATATTTGGAAATAAAGATGTAATTAAAATTGAATTGATAATGATTATTAATTTGTGGAGAAAAATAAAATACACCAGATTAGAATTTAAAAGCCCTAAAAATAAAATAGATAACTTAGATGATATAGAAATATATTTACAAGTACATATATGTATTTTTGATCAGTTATTAATCAAATCATGAATTAATATCAAAATAAACAAAGGGTTATGCATAATATTTGGTTAAAAACACTACAAGTATAGAAGCTAAAAAAAATGGGTTGTAAATTTCAAGGGAAAATTGGGTGTCCTATATAGGTAGAACAAATGGTGATTCTTAGTGGAGAAAATTGTAGAATTCAAAATGCATAATCTTTTGTTAGAAGTGAAAAAATAAATAAGATAAAATCATGTTGTAAGTGATGCTAAGAATGTCTCAATAAAAGTAGACTTCGAGTAGGAACTAGGTTCTATTAATCAAATCATGTGTGTGCATGATTCAATTACTCATTTTTGTGTTGACTTTGAATTGGCATTTAAAAATGGATACTAGGCACATAAAAACAATTATTTCTAACACATGCTTAGACATTATTTCAATGCTACTAGCCAAGCATCTATAGCCCTAATAGAGTTATCTCTAGTCACACTCAAGGCATAACTCCATTGCTACTTAAACATCTAAAGAATTAGTAGAGATATCTAATTCACTATTTTTTAATTTTTTAAACATTTTCTCATTTTCTTTCTTATTTTTCTTGTATTCATTTCTTTCGATTTTCTTTTTAGCTCAACTAGCAAGCTATGAATCTTGTTACCTAGTTTGGGGACCACAAATGGCATGCGAGAGGATCTCTTAGGAAAAGAGAAAATTGATTACTTAAAACCACAATGGGTCACCCTAGCATACTAGACAGTACAATGTTTGATTATTATTTTGATTAAATAAATTATCATGCATACTTAGCAAGTTAGGAATAACTCAACTAAGAAGTGAACAAAACCTAACAGGGCGAGTGCATTGAATTGGGGGAAAAAAGAGGCAAAATAATAAAATTTCACTATAACATGATCGTGTTACACCTAATGCAAACATTTTATATACAACATAAAGGAAAAATCCCCTTGGCACACACATTTTTACCACCAACAACCATAATTGATTACTACAAAGAGACCAAAACACAAGAGCATCTTCCATATTTTCTTATATTTCTAAATTCCATTCCAGTCTTTCTTTAAATGCCACATCATAGAATATGTAAGAGGTCAAAAATTTATTTTCTTTTTAATCAAATATTGTTTATATTTTATAAATTTCAATATTTTAGAATAATTTTTTATTTCTTCTCCCAAATTCTCTAAAACTCAATCTGAAACAAATTTTAGATGAAGAAATGCCTAAAGAGAACCCTCCATCACTAAAAGGAAGAAAATTACATGAAAATGCTTCCTAAACTAATGTAATGATGAGACTTTTATACAAATTCTTAAATTTTGTCAACTATACAAGTAGAAACATATATAAACATAAAATAAGCAATATACCATAACGCAAATGTATGTGGGAAAAATCCTTTTGAGAGAAAAATCCACACTCCAATTCCAAAGAAACCCAATGCATTCTTTAGTAAGCCAAAGGAATGCAATAAACTTTCAACATAGAGAAATCTATAATAGGTGTATCACCAACATATATTTAACTAGAATATATATGACAACATACTAGTACCTAAAATCAATAATACATACTACAAATCCAAGCAATAATAAATTGACGAAGTAAAAATTATAAACCATGAATGGTTTGGGGAAATTACTTGCAAACACATGAGACATATGCATTAATTGCTTGGGTTCAAATTTCAATGCCTCTCTTTGGTCTTGGTCTTCGTAGCTATTTTTAGCATATTCCTTAAATACCTCTTGCATTTTCATAACTTGTCATATATAACCACCCAAACTTAGGTGCCCCAATTGTTCTCATTCAAAATTCAAAATGATGCACCATGAAAAGTGTAACAACATATCATAATGCTAATCAAGATTCCAATGTAAAATCCCTCTTATATGCTCTTACACACAATAGAAATTGTTATATGTAACTCTCTTCATCATGAATTGACACACAACATAAATTTTTGATGCATGGCCAAACTATGCCACCTAAAAGTGGCGAGGCCAAAAAATCACTTAAAAAAATAGGATCCTCCACATAGGATGTGAACTCTCCCACAAGAAAAACATTCACTAGAATATGAAATAGCAAGTGCATAGAAAATATATTAAAATGAGCATTAGGAATGTAAAGTTGAGACACCTTTTCCTATCACTAATGGATCTTTTACTATCAATATCACTAGCTTCTTTTACCAATAGCCTCATTTATTTTACTATCTTTTACTATTCTTGAACATATGTTCATATCCAACAATTTTATGTCCATTTGGAAAATATAATAAATCTCCCATGTGTTACTTTTTTATTAATGTTGTCATTTCTTCATCCATAGCCTCTTTCCAAGAATCTACATCATTTATACCAATATATTACTTTACAATCCTAGACTTATGAGTTTTAGTGCATAAAGAAATTTCACAAATTTATCCAAGTAATAATGTGTTGTGCCAATGGATTGAAGTCATCATATAAAATAATTGTATGCTTGGTTTGGATCATTGATGACATTGTTTTTGATAAAGTAAGAAAAATTTACAGGGTGTTGTAACCTTCATAGAGAGCCACTAGAGCCAATAGTATCCAAGATCAAAAAAGCAACAAAACAAAAAACCAAACCAAAAATAGACACAGACTAACAACACTCAGACCAACAACAAACTAGCAGCAGACTACCTGGTATTCTCCCAGTTCTTTGACAGAAGCTGAACCAAATCATCACCGATCCACTTCTGGTGGTCTTCATCCTTCCTCATCTCCATCTCGTCCTTCATGATAGTCGACAGGGTACTAGTGACACAGTGAACTAATTTGACTGTGAAACAAGTCAAACCCTTGAATTTTTTGTCCATTTTGTCCATTCTTTCTTTTAGCACATCAAGCTCCTCCCCACTACCCATAGTGTAGTTGGGATCATTCTACTCAATATTCAGTGGTTTCGACAAGTGAGAGGCCGAAACCTCCTTTTGAGCTTTACCCTTGTCAGGAATGGAAGAGGGACCTTTGGTTTTCTCACCTTCCTCGCCTTCTAACACTTCTTCAACTTTTCTATCTTTGTTGTCTAACAACTCCTCTTCAGTGTCCAAATCACTAACCTACACTTTTTCCCTATTCTTTTTGAACCTGCCAGAGCACCGAATGATGGAATCACATCCAATAACCACAGTCTCCACCACCACCATATCACCCAATGAGTCCTTTCTCACAACATTTTCCCCTTTATTCAGAGGCTCCTTCTCCTCCTTACCTTTCTTTTTCGGGGTAGGCTTGCTAGAAGTCTTAGTAGGGGTAGACTTGAGGTCACATAGGCTAACCGCCACACTGGTTTGGGAAACTCCCTTGATACCCTTATGTTTTTTTGTAGCAAGTTTTGGTTTTGGAGAATCAACAGGGATTAGGTGACTCTTTCTGATAGGGCCTTTAGATTTGGCCGGAGATAAGTTGGTCTTAGTGGGGGGCTCAATTTCCTCAATCTGGACAACTGAAATGGGTTTTAGAGGGCATAAAGCCAGATGAAAGTGGTAGGGTCTTAGGATAAGACCCTGGTGGAGCAGTAGGGCAATAGGATCATTGGGATTTGAAGTAGTAGACTCCACACATTTTTCAACCTAGTTTTCAAGGTCCATTAGCAGAAAAAAGGGAGAGCTCGGTAAAACTTTATGCCTAAGGTGATTTAGCAAGGGAAAATGGTAGAAGTAAAAGGTATTGTACCTTCCTTCCAATGTGACATATTTCATCAATGCAAGACACACCTGATTCCATGGCTGAGGAAGAGCCTCCCATTTAAACCCAGACTGGTTGTGCACCGACTTCTCATCTCCCACAAAGAATTTGTCCATACTATCATTGTCTTGGGTCTTCAAATTTTTAGGATGCTTCATGCTAGAGCATTGGAGACCCATCACCTATGCAATCACTTCCTCATCCACCATAAAGGAGATGCCTCCTAGAGACACATGTCGATTCTTCCAAGAGTTGACAAATTGGGTCAATAGATTAGGGTCATGGCCCACAAGTTTCTCCATCAGAGGAGCAATGCCACCTTCAACACAAATGTGCCAGACCAGCAGATCCTTGCAAAATTCATTGCAATTATCTAGCTCTATCCACACCCTATCACCCCCCATGATTCCGCACTATGCACAGTATAACCAGGAATCGTAAAAAAGTAGAATGTTAGAGATAATTGCAAGGTGAGAAATCACCCGCACAGTAAGGAATTTAAGCCATAAATGGAAATCTTTTGGAATCAAGCCTAAGGACAGGTCATAAGCATGAGCTAATAATTTCCTTAAAGCAATCTTAGCATGGGCATTAATGAGGATTTCCTCGCATAAACGGCTAAGAAAAAAGGACATGATCGGTAGGGAAGGATTGCCTTCCAAATAGCATAAGTACTAAAATCTAAGCAGGATAGCCATGGGACCATATTTAGAAATCTCTAAATTGATAGTAATTAGGGGTTGGTCAACTTTAGTTATACCATAGATAGAAGCTATAAGGTGTGAAACTAAAATAGTAGATAAAGAAAAGCCAAAAAGGAGCTTTGTCTCATAATTACAAGTCACATAAAAATCGAAGACAAAGAATTTAAAAATCCACGATCTTAAGAAAATTCCCATAAGGAGATTACGACAAGTATGGTCCAACTTAGAGTTAATCAATCGGTACTTGTCACAGCAAAACATGATTTCCTTTCTCCAAACGGTCTCCATCCTATAATTTGAAAAAGTCCACTTGTTATCCATCCCATCGATACAACTAATAATCCATCTCATTAAAACAATAAGACCACAAAGCCCAACAAAAAAGCATGTGGACCCCCCAAAAATCCAGCTAAGCACATGTTGTGTTTTCATCATGGGTCAAGTAAGGGATTTGTTCCTTCACTATAATACTCTGAATATTTGGTAGAAGTAGACTTAAATCACACTCGCATTTGGACACTTTCCAGTGGGAGCCAAAATTGGCTAAGGTGTCAGCCACTTGGTTCCCCTCTCTATAAATATGATTGGCCACCTTTAATTTTAATTTTGATACAAGGAATCTAATGTCAAGAAGAATATCCTTAGTGTTCCACTGCAAGAGTCTATCAAAATTAATAGCATCAATAATGGACTTACAGTCACCTTCAATGTGCAAGTTCTCTATCCCCAAGGAAACAAGTATATGTAATCCCTTTAACAATGCTCTAGCTTCCGTTGTCATAGAAGAATGGAGACCAATCCCCCCAACATAACCTACCACCAACTTTCCTCTATGATCCCTAATCACACCTCCTATACTTTCTCTATCGAGGTTGTCCTTGGCAGCCTCATCAAAGTTTAGTTTAAACCAGCCCTTGTTAGGGGGTTTCCAAATAGTGGCTCTCCTAGCAAGAATTTTGGAATTGTCATACGAATTGGCATCCAGGTTCTGATGCCAAGCTTTAGCTATACTAATTTCCATCTCAGTGGGTCCTTTATCTGGGGTTTTCCCTTTGAAAAGAGATATTTTCCACAATGAGCTGAGATCCTATTCTAAACACCTCTTTTGGGTCCATCTCAGTGTTCTTGAAGATCCTATTGTTCCTCTCTTTCCATAAGCACCAACATATAATGGGAGGAACTTGGTTCCATATTTCACCAGTTAACGGATGGGTAAAGGGTCCATAGCAACTCAAAATAAAGGAAGTGATGTCCTTACACATAATCCACCGTATCCCAAACCTTCCAAAAGCCAACTCCCACACCTCAACAGCAAAGGGGCAGTGTAACAACAAATGATCAACCGATTCTTCATTGCATTTGCACAAAAGGCATATGTTGTGGATATGGAATCCCGTTTTCCTTAGATTATCTAGAGTAAGAATTTTATTATGACATACAGTCTACCAAAAGAAGTTAACTTTCAGTATCATGTATCTATTCCAAACCTTTTTCTATAGATTATTGACCACACCATGATCAGTCAGCTGTCTATAAGCAGATTAAACAGTAAGATCACCCTGATTATCATGGATCCAAAAGAATTCATCCCCGCGGTGAAAGGGGGTATCTTGGTGAGAGAGAGTAACTCCTACAGTCTCTTGGCTAGAAGACACAAATTAGAGGATAAAGGACAACAACGGCTAATGTCATTCAATTTCCTAGCTCTCAAGGGTCCAAAAAAAAATCACTAATATATATACCAAACACATGTTGGGCCCGACCCTTAGGAAACCTGAATTCAAAAGATTTTAGCAGAGAGTCAAGTAACCAAGAATCCTCCTAGAATATGATTTTATTACCATTACCTATCTTCCATTTGATCCCATTCCTCATAAGGTCCTAAAGACTATAGATACCCTTCCAAACCAAGGATCTTGTGGGGTGAGCCTCCAAAAGGTAGTCAATCAACGACCGATTCAAAAGGTATTTGGCATTCATTATCTCACACTATTCCTTCATATCCCTTAGATGATCCCAACCCACTTTGGCCATAAGAGCTTTATTAGAATTAGATATGGTTCTTATCCCAAGACCACCACAACTTTTCAGTTGAAAAACCTTATCCCATTTAACCAAAGCGAGTTTTTTTTTCCTTAGTGCCCAACTAGAGGAAAGAGCTTTGGATTTTCTCAAATTTGTTTGCAATATATCTAGGTATCTTAAAAATGGATAGGAAATAGATAGGGATACCTTGAAGAAAAATAGAAAGAAGCTGAAGCTTACCAACATGACTAAGTAAAGAGCCTTTCCACCCAACAAGCTTCCTTTGAATCCTTTCAAGGATAGAATTCCAAAATTTAGGAGTGACATCTTTGATCGTTAGGGGTAACCCAATATAAACTGAGGGGAGAGAACCAATCTGACAACCTAGAATAATAGTCACCCAATTTTGTAGGTTAGGAGTGTTGTTGAAGAAGTAAATCATTCTTTTATTGTAGTTAATGGATTGTCCAAAGAAAGCAACATAATTGTTGAGACAATTTTTCCATTTCCTAGCTTCCATCACTAAGGCTTTCCCAAATAAAGAATTATCATCCAAAAATTGTTGAATCACAGTCGGCCCAAGGGTGGAAGCAACCTTAATTCCTTTTATGGACCCCTCCATCAACATATTAGAAAATTTCTTGCTTAGCACATCCGCCACCATTATAAACAAATAGGGAGACAAGGGGTCTCCCTGTCTGATACCTCTCCTAGCATGAAAAAACCCAAAAGGAGAACCATTAACCAAAACAAAGTACTTAACAATAGTAACACATTCCATAATAAGATTGATCACTAATTAATTGAAACCAAACTTAGCAAGAAATTTAGGGACAAAATTTCAGATCACCTTGTCATAGGCCTTAGATATGTCCAGTTTAAGGGCCATTCCAACATAGTTGCACCTATCCATGGAGTGAATTAGTTCATTTCTTGTGATGGTATCATCAAGGATATGCCTACCAGGCACAAACCCTTTTTAATTAGGGCTGGTAATTTTATTAAGGAGTGGTTTGATGCGGTTGACCAAAAGATTTGAGAAGATTTTATAAAAAGTATTGCATAGGCTGATAGGGTGAAAGTCTGCCATATGTTGAGGATCAGCCACCTTGGGAATAAGAGCAATGAATGTGTGATTTAGTTGCTTAAGAATATTACCTGATTTGAAGAAATATTGAGCAACTAGAACAAGGTCCTCACTAATGATCTCCCAGAAGGTCTGAAAGAAATTCAGAGGGAAACCATCAAGGCTAGGAGCTTTGAAGGCCCCCATACTGAATGTGGCCAACTTAACCTCCTTAGGCATGGTAGCACTGAGAATCCCCAAATTTTTATTCTGGGAAATTAAATTTGGAAGCGACTCAACCAACAAACTATCAAGAGCTAGGTTAGGAACATCAATAGGAGTCACATAATCCTTCTGGAAGTAGTCCAAAACCACTAAACCAATGAGGGAAGGAGAACAAACAACCTCACCCTGAGCATTGTGTAATTTATTTATCTAGTTCCTCCTCTTATGTTTGACAATTTAGAAATATGGAAGTAGGTATTCCTATCTCCTTCTTTCAACCATTGCACCCTAGATTTCTATTTCCAGAAAATCTTCTCTTTCTTAAGAATTTTCTCCCACTCTCATCGGTTCTCCTTCTCTTGGTTGCAAGTGGTAAGATTGATATCACTCTCCTCCATTCGCTTTTGAACCATTTTCAAATTTTCCCCAATGACTTTTTTCTCTTGGAAAACATTCCCAAAGACCCTTTTGTTCCATCCTTTCACCATGCATTTAATATGTTTTAGATTAAAAATGATTTTGAACATGGGGGAACCACACATAGGGATATTCCACCATTCAACAATTTGCATTTTAAAGTTAGGGTGGGAATTCCACATGATTTCAAAGTGGAAAGGATAAGGACCAACAACATATTGATCACATGAAGTTAACAACAAAGGATTGTGATCCGAAACACTCCTAGGTAAGGCCCGCAGAGTGACACTAAGCAGGTTGGACCAGTTACAAGAACAAAGGAAGCGATCCAATCCAACTTGAGTTAAGTATTCAACCATACATCTGTTGGACTAGGTAAAATCTTGGCCTGAGAAATCTATATCAATTAGGCATGTAGAACTCAAAAAGTGTGCTAGGTCAGCCATGCTATCAGAGTAATCAATTAGACCACCACTTTTCTCCAAGGGAAATAGGGGGAGTTGAAGTCCCCAGCCACTAGCTAGCGAGAACCACTGTTATTTTTTATCCAGTTAGTAAGAGACATCCATAGGGCTAGTCTAGAATTCCTTTGGATGGGCACATAAACATTGATAAGTGAACAAGAGCTACCAAGGAAGGTAAAGGAGACACCAACACTATTTTGGTAGCAGAACAGTTCAGTGCCATTTAATCTAGAAGGGTTCCAAAGCACCGCTAGACCTCTAGAGGCCCCTTCAGCATCACTATAAAAGTAGAAGTCCCTAGGCCATAGGTAAGCAATATTATCAAAACTAGCTTTCTTCATTTTAGTTTCTTGTAGGAGTAAGACATCTATCTTATGTTCCAAAATATAATTCTTTAAGGCAAGTTGCTTATGGGAGCTATTCATCCCATGCATATTCCAAGAGATTAGCTTCATTTTTGACCTTTCTTAGAGGACACTTCTAATGTCCTCTGTTTTTTCCATGGAAATATCATTTGTGGTTTCTCTTAATCTCGTGGGTCTTTGGCTTGGCCTACGTGGCTTCGAGTCACCTCCCACATCCACTTTTTTCTTCCTCCCTTTTCTCTTCAGAGTTATGTCGTTCTCCTCATCAGCAACAAACTCTAGTTTCAAATCTTTTGAGATGAAAGTAGGTACCTTACCCATTCCCAAATCCTCTTGTATTTCACCCTTTTCACCAATAGTCTCACTAGTTCCAACTGAGGCCACCTCCAACAACACACCAGCAATAGAGACCTCATCCCCAAAAGCCATGCTAGAAGCAGGATTACTTGCTTCCAACACATTAACACTATCCATATTCTCAGCTACAAACAGGTTAGCAAGGCCCTCAGCCAGATCAGTCCTAGTCACTAACTCAAGAATAGGAACACTAGGATTAGGAAATTATTCATTGGCCACTAACTCAGGTAGAGGCTCATCTCAGAGCTAGGAATTTCAAAGAAAACTGTCAAAGATGCAAAACCATCTTTGGACGGGTCTTCAATACCAGGAGGAGAACCGAAAGGATCAGCAAAGTCTCCCTTGATAGGATCCCTATTAAAGGTTGACTTGCAATCAGAAATAAGGTGCCTGGGTTTGGTACATTTCTAACAGAATACCATAGTATTTTCATAGCACACAGGTTGAACCTAGGACCCAAATTTAGAGCAAAGATTAACAAAGTTAGGCGAAGATTTGTTCACACAAATACTCATGTAGAAATGGGCAAACACTAACCTAGAATTTGATCTGGTAATGGAGTTAGAAGTGATGAAGTTTCCCAAGGAATCACCAATGCTCTTAAATATTGATTCATCCCAGTATTCCAACAACAACCTAGGAAGGTGAATCCATACCAGAGCTGACTTATTGAGGTCCACATTAGGGTTAAACCCTAGCTTCCAGTGGCATAAAGCCAAACTATGTTTACCATAAACCCAAGGTCCTGATGACAGAACAAATAACAGGTCTTCAGGCACTGTGAACTTGAAGAGGAAAATCCCACGAGACATAGTGCAGATTTCCACACTTCCCTTGAGTCGCCACTTAATAGTAGCCCATTTCCTGACCATATCCATAGTAGGGTGGAAAGAGAGAAACATACCCACTATTGCATTCTCCATAGATGAGAGAATCCTATCGCTAACTGAATCAGAAATAGAAAAGTTTGTTCCAAAAACAATAACCTCATCCCCATGAGAAGGAGGAGGGAGAGGGTCCAGTTTGCTATTGGTTAGAATATCTTTCCACCCAAAGGATTTAGAAGGAATCTTAATAGTTGACACTTCAACTGAAGACACAAGAGGCACCAAAAGATCTGTAGTCAAAAGACTTGTCCCACCAAGAGTGTCTCCCAAGGGACACAAGTCCACATGAGACAAGGAAAAGCTCAGGTCAAGGATGGGCAGCGGGGGACCTTGGAGTACCCCTAGGGCAGAATCCACCATGCATGCAAGATGTTCAAATGTGGGTAGAGGATGGGGAGAGCAGGAAAATATATAGCATTGATGTCATTGTTAAGGGTACAAGTAGGTCTATTATTAAGACACCATGTTAATGTAAAAATTATGTTGTGGGAAAAAATCATGTAGTTTAAATCATGCCAACCTATAATGCAAAATCTAAACATCATCCCAAATCAGAACATTGTCCCATATGATCTTATTTATAAATTGACTTTTTGGTAAAATTAGTTTTTAGAGAAATGATCTTATTTGTAAATTCATTGGGGTTCAATTGAATTTTAGGATGATAATATTCCCATGTTTGTTTATATTCTTGACTTTATGGTAGAGGATTTAATTTTTTAAATACATATTTGAACAAGATAGAGGTCCTCAATCCTCAACCCTCTACCCTCAACCTTAAACCCTCAACCCTCAACCCTTAAACCCTCTACCCTCTACCCTCTACCCTATACATTAAATCCTCAACCCTTAATCCCTTATTTTCCTCAACCCTTAAGCCCTAAACCCTCAACCCATAAACCCTCTACCCTATACATTAGACCCTCAACCCTAATCCTTCAACCATATACCCTGAAACCTATACCCTAAACCCTCTACCCTCAGCCCTAAACCCTTAAACCTTCTACCTATTATGCCTTGCATAACCACCCTATTTCTTTTTTGGTCAAAATGGGCCCCCCTTGTGTTTTTTTTCCCTTGGTGTTTTTGTTTGGGTCTTAGGAGTTGTTATTTTTCCTCCTTAGTCTTTGCTTCTTTTTTGCGGGTTGAGAACTCAGGCCAAAAACTAAACTTAGAACTTTTACAAAGTTCCTAGTCCGGTTTTTATTTTGGTTCTAGCCCCGCTCCTTTCATTGTCGTTTTATTATTTGTCTTGGACTCTGGGTTTTGTTTTCCCCCTTGGTTTCTTTTGTTTTCTTTTTGTTTTGCGTTTCTTTTCCCTTGTAGAATCGGGACTCGAATGGAAGCTAAACCCAAAACTTCACAAAAGTTTCAATTCCAGATTTTGTTCTGATCCTACTCTTGTTTCTTCATCTTTTGTTTTGTCTCATCTTGTGTTGTGTTTTGGGATGGGATTTTTTCTGATCCCTCTTTCCTTTTTTCTTTTGTTTTCTTTTGTTGGTTTTCTTTCCCTTTGTCAGGAGCAAAACTAGAGTTGGATCCGAACTTGGAACTTTACAAAGCTCCAGATTCTTTTTTTTTTTTATTCCACCCTCATTTCCTTTGTTGTCTTTTCCCTACCACAAGACTCTAACTAGATTTGGAGTGAAGTATGGAACATTGAAAAATTTCCTGGTTCTATTTTGACTCCCCTTCCACTCCCATTTTTCCTGTACTATTTATGATGGTTGCATTCTCACTTTCGTTCTGACTCTAATCCTGACCAACTGCATTAAATGCATTAATTACAGTCTCTTCACATGTGAAAAATGGTTTTAAAACATTAATCAAGGTTACTCGACTCATTACACTTACTCAAATAATTTTAACGAGCAAGGAGCTGAGATAATTTGAGAAGGAGCATGATTTGACTATGGACTTGCATGCGTGAGCAGATCTGTATCAAGTTTCAACCTTTTTGGTAGTGTTTGAGGTAGGTGGGTTTTCCCCGTTCTGTTTCTTGTTTTCTTGTCTTTTTTGTTCCCTTTGTTGTTCATCATGCGTTCACGAGACTCTTCCCGTGATTCTTCGCTTGTTTCTTTTTGTGTTGTTGGTTTGTCTGTTTGTTGTTCTTTATTTTGTTTCATTCCCTCTTTCATTTTCCGTTCATTTTCGTGTGTTCTTCGTTGTTTTGTTTTTGTTTTTCGCCTGTCGTTTTCATCATTTTGGGTGACATTTTCATTTCCCTGTGCCCTATTTTTGATTATGGCTTTCCTTTTTGAGGGGTTTTACTGCCATACAATTTTTTAAAAACCCTTTTCAGGTCCCTCCATTTTTTTTGTCGGTCTTATGGGTTTTTGATGCCCTAATTTTTAAATGAGTCGACGATTCGTACGAGTTAGGGTTTTTCATTTCACAACCTTTTCAAGTACTTTCCTTATCTTTCTTGATTCAGTCCCATTGGTTTGGGCAAAGACAAGCTTGATTTCTTCCTTCTTGCATCCTTCTGACTCATGTCTAAGCTGGTGTCAAAATGTGAAGATGATCTGCAGGACTCTGGAGTACTTGGCAGAATCAGATCTAGGAATGAATTCATCCATTGAACTTTCCCAAGGTTTTGATCTGGTTTCAATCCCGAATCCTCCTTCGATGTGTTTTGATACTAATCTTGATCCCTTCAGCTAGGTGGAGTCGGGTCGTCAAACAATATGGGATATTGAAACTCTTTAAAGTTCTGGTATCGGTTCTGGTTTTGGTTTTGGTTTTGGTTCTGGTTCTGGTTTTGATAATGTTATTTCTTTCACCTCTTTGGTTCTTGATTTTCTCCTAATCCAAGTCTCGACAGGTTTGACATTTGACTAAGTATGGAGGGTTACCTAGAGAATAATGGAGAAGTGTGAAAGGGTAATACTTGTAATAATGATTTTCATACCTTTGTTGGCCTAATCCAAGCTTTTCTTGCACAAATAAATCATGTCAGGAGCATCAGAGGAGATCTCACAGAAGGAAGGGAAAATTGTAGAAAGTTCCAAAGGAGTAAAGCCTAAGAAGATTAAGGTGGAACTACTACCTTACACCTTGAGGTAAAAACACAAGGAGGATACTCTCACAGCTAGTAAACTAGATTCAGAATGGGAAAACATCATATACACAAATCTAGGCCCATTTAATTGTGAGGAGTTTCTTGTGGAAACCTTCTATGAAGATGTGACTAGAAGGACTGAGAGGATAGCCCAATCTGGGCTGGAACATGTTACACTTTTCTCCTTATCAATCAAATTCCCAGAGCTCATTCTCATAGCAGTAGGGGCATATAACCCCTTATCAAGACAGTGTATGGACCTTCAAGGGAATGTGATCATTTATCTGTCCCCATAGATGATGAGGTTCATGTTTAATACACCTACAACAAAGAACCCCAAGAAATTAACTAAGGTAGATACATTGGAATTATTTAACATAGACAAGGAAGCTAATAGGTCCTGCATGAACAAGAAATGGTTGAGAACTAAGAATCCCCTCACAAAGGTCCCTAAGTAGCCCAAGAGGGGAGACTTCAAGAAGGAGATTGATGATGTAATATTGATGCTTTCCAGAGTATTTGCAAAGAGGGATTCAACATGTTTCAAGGAATAGATGTTTCCATTCATTCAAACCATTCTAGATGGAAGGAAACAATTTGATTGGGGTAATATTTTATTAGACAACCTGTATAACCAAATGCGTAGGGAAAACCAAGAATTTCTTTATGACTTCTTATGTCATATATTTAGCTGTGAGGAGGGGAATATTCCCTAGATTAAATGCAGTGGGAAAATTAGGAGAGGATCTTGGGAAAAATAAGGCATGGGAACACTATGATCAGTTGACCCTACAAACTTCAAAGTTACACTACAAAAGGGTCAATGATGCATTCCTCTTTGTCCTCATCAACTTGTTGATAGGGGATGTTGGATACATGATGAGTAGGGAGGCCATGGCTTTCAATACTGAATGGGGACATTGGTACATCCAATACCCTAAGTTTTCCTATTTTAGATTGGTAGGATTTGATGGACATCCTTATCAACTACCAAGATGCTACAGTGATAGGATTGTACTTATGGAATTCATTTATCAGGCTCTAGGGTTAATGCAAAAAAAAAAGGCCTAGAATCCACAAATTTCCCATGAAATTAGGAGAATATTGTTGTGCTCACAATTTGGTTGCAAAGGCAGTATGTGAAGAGTTGAGGTTTCTAAACTTTGGGTTGTATACATCAAGGAAACACTTTGACTTGGAGAACAAGATGAATGGCTTGGCTCTTACCATTTTTGAGAAATATTTTAACTTAGAAGATTTCTAGATTGATATGCAAGGTGATTATGATGTTAGGAAGAGAAACTATGAAAGGCTTACTATCCCCTAGATGATTGAATATGGGGTGAATCATGATATTCCTGAGACACTATCAAATGATGGTGTGGTTTTGGACCCCAGGTATGAAGCTGAAAACATAGGAATGAAAATCTTTGACCCAATAAATTGGGATGAGGAGAAATTCATTGACATTAAATAGTTTTCAAAGACTGTAATGGATAGAAGCATCTAATGGGTTGTTATTAGGACAAAGGATCTAGAAGCCCAATCCTCAAAGAAGAGGAAAGCAATAGGTACCTAGGGGTACAAAAGAACAAAGAGGAGACAACTCCTTAGGAAAAATTAGAGTACCTTCCTCCTAGCTCAGGATGAGATGCTAATCTAGGAATGTCCACTCAAGAAACTCAAGAGTCACAGGGTGTAGAGCCCACCATAGATGAATAAGGAGCTCCATCTCAACCATCACTCTGAGAGGAGTCTACTAGGGAGATACCTACAGGGAACCATCATGAACAAGATGAAAAGGATAAACAAAAAGAGGTTGAGATTCATGACATTGACACTAATTTGGAGGCTACACAATCAAACCATGAGCCTCTTGTGACCACCACTACTGAGGAAATTCATGATATTAGGATTGAACATGTTTTAACAGCCAAAGACCAGTGGAAGTTGTTTGAAGATGGAAAGAAGGAGGTTGATGCCAAAGCACAAGTTGAGGCACTGGAAAAGCAACAAGAGGTTGAAGCCATAGCCAAGACTGAGGAGCTTGCAAGGAAGCTCAAAGGAAGAAA
>VDFB02000017.1:476328560-476511953 GCA_007258455.2 Sequoia sempervirens | reverse complement strand
TGGAAGATAGATAGATTTAGGTTATTTATATTTTTCAGGAGAATTAGGGTAGAAATATTTTGTTTAACATTATTGTGTTACTTTGACCATCAACAGATCTAGCACTAGAAAGAGGGCCTAAAGGAACAAACTGGCTTGAATTGGGTGATTCTCACTAGAAAGGTTTGGAAGAGTTCTCATATCTTCCACAAATCTAGAACTATTAGTTGAAATCCAAACCCCTATTAGACCCAAAGCTCATAGAGTTTAGATCCCACCATTAACACCACCACTTACTCCACCTGGGTTGTCACAAACACCACAAGTGGCATAATAAAATCCAGCACCACCACCACCTATGGCATTCTTTTCCAACAATCCTTCACCACTGGGAGTCATTCCATGTGGCATACATGAAATGCCAAAGAACCCGAAGAAATTATGCCCTAGGTATGCTCATGGTGAGTTAAGAAGTGTTGAAGAGAACATACAAGCATTCAAAGATTCCTATACCTACGCTCAGATCGCCCATCATGACATTGAATGTAGGTTGTTTCCTTATTCCTTGGGAGACATGGCTTTAACTGGTATCTGAATCTCCCTACCGATTCAATCTTGAGCTGGAAAAACTTAGAGGAGGCCTTCATTAACAAGTTTTGGGTTCACGTTGATCTCACAATCCTATATAATTAGTTTACCACAATCAAGAAAGAACTCCATGAACCATTACCCCTATTCAAAACCAAATTTTAGAGGATGTACAGGAGGTTACAAGATCCATACTTGGTGGCTTAAAATATTTCCATCCAAGCTTACCTGAAGGCCATAGATCCCCTGATTGGCCATTTTTTACAGAGAATGTGCAATGCAAATGACATTAATTCCCTTTCCAAAGTTTAACTCTTTGCTATTAAACCACATCAGTAGATTAGTTCACAAGTTGGAGGTCTAGGAGTCTTCCCTCCTCTAGGATATTCCCAAGTGCCTAATCCTACACCACTGTTTAATACAGTCCTGGGAATGTCTCATTTTTCATATGGTCACTTAGCTGAGTTACAATCTCCATCTCAATAACTATTATTTAGTGGCCTAACTTTAGACCCCTCGTAAGAACTTCCAAATTATCATAATCAAGCTGGAGGATCTAACCCCACTACACATGCACTAGTTGCAACCACTGCAAAAAGCGAACGTACTGCTCACCTGACAACAGAGTTGGAGACCCTTAAGAAAAAATTGTCTCAATTGACTAATGAGATGACACAATTCAAATTCAACCCCCCTCAGAACCAAAATAAGAACACCAATTAGAACCAAAGGAACTTCCAAAACAAGAATTCCACTAATAAAAATTATTGCAACCAAAATAGGGGATACAACCATAGATCCAATAATAATAGAAAATGGAACACTGGGCCAAAAAATGGAGGAGTTTCTATAACTATCAGGCTGGTGATGACAAACCACATACTGCAAATGTTGTAGACCTCAACTTTATGACAAATTGGTGTAGGCTGCATAACACTACAACGCATTCTAAGGTTAAATGTCTCGAAATGGAGAAGATGATCAAGACTGCATAGACTAATGCTCTTTTGCAAGGTGCTCCCAAAAAGTTTGGTGGATCCATAGATATGGCCATGGCTTATGAGCTCTTTGATGAAGAATCTTCATTCCCTAGTCAAGAATAAAATGAACTTGTAGAGGACGTATATGACGCACAAGCCTGAACCAATCCAAAGGAGGTCATTTACTAAGAAATCATAATAAAGACCTGTTCACCATATCTACTCCTTTGAAAACCATGGTTCCACCCAATTAGAATGCAGATAACAACCCACCTTTGCCAAAAGGCCCACCTAAATTTCAAAACAAGGGTAACTCATCTTTTGTTCTTAAATATCAGATGAAAAATGACATGGAATTTGATTTGATTTTAGAGATGCAAAAACAAAAGACTTCATTGTCATTCTTTGATATTTTAAAGTGGTTCCCTGCTCAATGAGACAATGTGTTGAGAGCTTTAGAAGTGGAAGATCAGTCAAAATGAAAGAATAAGGTGGATCCAACCAAAAAAATTAATGTGGCCTTGTACAAAGGCGAGATAGGGACCCCACTGTTCCTTCTATGCTTGAGAATCTTCAGAAAGAATTTACACAAATGCCTCTTGGATTCTGGAGCATCAGGTAATGTCATGCCCTTCTCCATTTGTAATAAATTAGGTTTTAATCCACTTCAAACTCACAAGAAGGTAATTAAGTTAGATAAAACTAAGGGAACTCCACAATCCAAGTTGCTAATTATAGAGGTGAATATGTGTAGCATAACTAGAATGGGCGAACCTACTAAAGGAAAGATGAACTTGCTTGATTCATAGAGGCATAAGTGCAAATGCCCCTCCATCTAAAAGATGAATAAAATCCCACCTCTTCCTAAGATAAGCAACCTTACATCATATTCATTGGTGAATTTGATCCATGTAGGGGTGAATCTAAGGTATTCCAGAATGATAAAGTTTTCAATTTGTGCTTTAATTCTATTTCAAATTTGGGTACTAATCAACTAACTTGTTTTTCTATGATTGTGGTATTTAACTAAAAATTTTCACAACTTGTCCTACAATTGATGAAGACCAGTGGTCAAAATTACTAATGCATTTATTGTAGGATGATCGGTCGAAGACTCCTAGTTTAGATCTATCTGTGTGTCTTTTTTTCATACTAATTTAGGCACACGTGGATTAATTAAAGATTCAATTAATCTATTTGTTGTGTTTGGGAGAGAGTTGTTGACGTATCCACTCCCCTTGCACCTTTTGTCAATCCTAGGTGATGAGAAATTACAACTTGTTCCAGTCTAGTCAAGTCTACCCAGAGAGTACTAGTGCACATATGCTCTCCCCTTGCACTATGTGAAATTATGGGGACTAGTAGAAACATCTAGTATTCTCTTCCCTTAGTGATAATTACCTAGTATTTCATCACGTGGGAGATTATCTCAACCACGTGTTATCGACGGGGTATATAAAGGGGGGAGACCAAAGTTGTACCCCAATATTACATGTCACGTCTAGCGAAGCGTCGAAGCTAGGGTGATACCTAGATAAGACAAGTAGGGTTGTTCTGAGTTTCCAACACCTCATTGGGGCTACCAATCCAAACTTTTGATGGGATGGTGTTCATGGTTATGCCTCATGCACCCACTTGGTGTATCGAGGATGCAAGAGATAGCCTATTCAACCTAGATAGAGACCTGTGTTGAACTATGGCTTGGTGTAGTGTAGGTGATGCATACCATACCTTAAAGTTACTCACCATGTACTCCCTTAGGTTGAGATAGAAATCCTCATGGTGGACTATGATAGTCTCTGAGTGAGAAAGTGAAGGTGAGCTTGTAGTGTTTGTTGATGACCTTGTGCCACTGAATATCTTGCTATTTTCCTTCACGAGAAAGGGTGATCCAGAGAACCACCCTGGTATCACAGATTATTAACCTTAGGGTGTTCCCTCAAGGTGGTGGGTCTACATTGAGTTATCAAACCCTTATCACTAATTTTAGGCTTGTTCTATCTAGAGTGTCTGCTTATGTGATACTAGTGCTTGTTGTTAGTTCGAGTTAGTCCAACCCATTGCTTGTTGTTTGTCATGTTTTTTTCCTTTTCCATAGTATTCCCTTGCCCTCAGTGGAAAATTTTCTTGTCATAGGGGTGAAATTGGATTATGGATAGGTAATGCCACCTTGAAAGGTACTATTTTGTGTATTGAGTCTAGTCTTGTCATCCTTTAGGTGAATTTGTCCTTGTCAGGGGTGAATTTTCTTGTGGGTCTCTTATTTAGGTGACCCCATGTCCACCTATTCCCTAAATGGGTGATCTTGCCATCCTTTTAGGTGAGTTTGCATCTTGTCCATGTCATCCTTGTCTGCATGTTCCCTAAAGAGTTGATCTTTCTAACCACATGGGTGATCCCATGTCTCGTCCATGTCTCTCTCATTAGTACATCCCCTAGAATAGGTGAACTTGTTGTCCTAAGGGTTGATCCCATGTCCAGCCTGTACCATCCTTGTCCATATAGTTAAATACATAGGTGATCATGTTACACTAATAGGTGATCCTGTGTCCCATCCATACCATCCTTGTCCATACAGTCCAAGACAAGTGGTTTTTTCTAACTGGTAGAAGATTTCATCATAGGTGTTTCTATCCTCTACCTGTACATCTAAGGAAATAGTCGAATCCATTACACCAATAGGCATTATTGTCTACATCTATACATCTGAAGAAAGTGGTGATCCTTAACCCTAGATAGGCGATATCATGTCTCGTGCCCACCTGTTTCTTTTTAGCATTCAAAGATATAGGTGATTCTGTGACCTAGAGGGGAGATCTCATTAAACACAAAGGTGATGCCATACCCCTTTAGATAGTCAATCACATCACTTGGAGGGGTGAACTTGCAACACATAGAGGAAAATCCACCTCTCATACAAAAATATTGAGAGTGATTCCTTTGGACCACTAAAATACTGTCATTTTTTGAGCTCGTTCCTATGATCACAATTATTTCATCACCATCCATCTACCTATAATCATCATTTTAGTCTGTCTTCATTTTTAAAAGGTCATCAAATCATTAATCCAATCACATATATGCATCTTAAAAAATCCATATATTACACATCCACCATTGATCTATCAATATGGATCCTTTATACTTTGTTTTAGGTATTTTTCATCCAATTTTGTTAGGTAACTGGTTGCAATCATCATCATCTATGCTCACTTAGGATTATCATCCATCCTGAGTTAGTAATCATTTACAACCTTATCAATCTCCTCTCAGCTTGAGGTATATTTTGTGTCATAATCATCCTTTTTATAATCCAATCTGATCATCAACATCACACATCATCAAGTTAAGCCCCTAAACCTAGTTTAGATTTAATCATATCGATCCAATCCAATCAATCATCCTCTCCAATCAATCAATCCAACTTGATCAAATCCAATCATCAACACATCATTATCCTATCAATTGTCCAACCAACTAATCTATCATCTTAGAAATAATTTTATCCATAATTTTGGACATCCTTTAAGTGCATCTTAGGGCTTAGTTTCATCTTATTCATCTGTCCATTTTTCATTTTCATGCCCATTACCCAATCACAAACAAAGAAACTAATGGAACAACAACATTCCCAAGGTGCTCAACCTTAGGATCAACACACCAATAGTGGATCATCCCAATCCATCACTGAGATTCATACCCAATCTCCCTTAGAGGAAAGCATGGTCAACCAAACTGAGCTCATAATCGATGAATATCCTAGCAACCCTACTAATGTGTAGATGAAGGATCATCTCCTTGATGAGTGTGGGGATAAAATGCTCACCACCTTACTCATGAAGGACATCAAGCGACCATCATGGTTTGATTTCTCAAAATATGTCAACATTACACCCCCTGCTCTACCACAATATCTAAATCCTAGTTTTTCAGTTCCACAAGTCTCCCAGGTCACACCACAAGACACATGGTACCAACTGAGATTTGGCAATGATGTCTTTTATCAGCTTCCAACTACTCATCTCTTGATTTTAGTAATGGGTGTTGCACATAATCCTAATAACCCCAAAAGCCCCGATCCTAACAATCCTCTTTATCTTGGTAACCTATAGGCTCCTCCCAATCTGCAAGGAATGAACATCCCACAAGGTCCAACCCCTATTACATCCACACCACCTCTCCCATTAAATCAATTGGGTTAGCTTCCAGGTAATATTTGGGGCAATCCTTTTGCTATGCCACCTCCATATTTTGGCCCCACACCTACATCAAACTTACCACCACCTTTGTTCACATCTCAATTGCATCTTCAAGGAAACCTGCCACCTTTGCATCCACCTCAAGGAAATATCCCACCCTTACATCAGTACCAAGGTAATATACAACATGTACCATCACAACCACCTCATCAACAACCTCTACAAAATACCCACATTCCATCACAACCTCAACAACCCCCATCACAACCTCCACAACATACCCAAATTCCTTCACAACCTCCACATCACACACAAATTCTGCCACCACATCAAAAACCACTCCTACACCAACTGTAGGGTAATCCGTCACAACCTCCTCATTAATCATAGGATCCTCCTTAATAGTATCCACCATCCTATCAACAACCTCATCACCATTCAAAAATACCATCATATTAACCACCACCTCACCAATCCAAAATCCCATCTCAACCTCCTTAACAACAACCACCATCCTACCAACAACCTCCTCAGCATTCACAAATCCCAATGCAATCATGACAATCCTCCAAAAAAATTCTAGGAAACCCTACTTCCAAATATCTATATCATCCTCAAAGCACCCATTATCCACAAACCACAACATCCAATCCCAATCCCAACTATCCTTACTATAATCAGCAAAAATCCCAACAATAGCCATCATACACTAATCCTTCGCAATCACAATAAAACACCTATTACTAGTAATCCAATCCACAACAACCTCCTTATCCTTTCCAACAAAAAATAACCTACAATTAGTAGTCCAATCCATATTACTCCCAGTAGCCACCATCCTATCAATAGGGTGCCTCTTCCTCATATTACCTAGCCCCACCAGCATACTAATAGGATGATGCAAATCCTCAATCCATGTATCCCAATCTGTTGACCTTGTCATTGCACCAAAAGGTCAACCGGTCAATTCCCAATACAAGTGTCAGTTAAGATCCATAGAAGGTAGTTAGACCATGTCACAAACCCAAGTGTTTTTCTACAAGGAAGACCAAGGGACACACCATCTTGCAACAATTCCCCCCCCCCCAACACAAGCGAGGGATTTGAACCTATGACCAACTTTGATACCAATTGTTGACCTTGTCATTGCACCAAAAGGTCAACCTATCAATGCTCGATACAAGTGTCAGTTAAGATCGACACCTGAGGTGGCTAGACCATGTCACAAACCCAAGAGTTATTCTACAAGGAAGACCAAGGGACACACCATCTTGTAACACAATCAATACCAACAAGTCCCTTCATATGTACCTCTTCCATCGTATGTTTAGTCCATCTTGCCTCCACCTCCATCACATCAGAAATATATCCCTTATGATTAGTCCAATCCAATGGGTCCTTCTTCATCAACACCAATTAATGAAGAGTGGGAAGAAATAAAAGCCACACTAAAAGAATTGCAAATGGGGATGTCCAAGAAGTCCTTCAAATTTGAGGAAATTTTCCCTTATTTGTTTGATCCCTCAATTTCACTCATCCCCTTTCCTAAACATTTCAAAATTCCAAAATTTGATAAATACAAGGGAAGGGGAGACCCCAAAAACCATTTGCAAGAATTTTACACACATTGTCAAGAATTCATGCATAGTGACAATTACCTTTTGCAATTGTTCCCTAGGAGTCTAATAGGGAAAGCTCTAGACAAGTTCATAGGTCTTCCTAAGGGGTCAGTTTCTTCCTTTGTGGATTTGTTAGAAAAATTCATTGCCCACTTCTCCTTCAATCTAAAGAAGGAAACTAATACCTTAGATCTCCTGAAACATAGCCAATGTGAGGGAGAAACATTTTCAAGTTATTTGCAAAGGTGGCAAGCCTTGGCTAGTCAGCTAAAATCCCATCTTAGCAAGAAATATCTGGTAACCCTCTTTGTTTCCAGTGCCCACCCTAAACTAGATCATAATCTATGTCTCCATTATATTACCACTTTTACTGAAGTCATTGAGAAGGGTACTACCATCAAGAGGGCCCTTATTGCTAAAGGCCAAATCAAAATCATTATCCAAGATAAAGATGAATCATTTAGAGATAAATCCCACTACTAGAAAAAGAACAAAAATGTTTTCAATGATGGTGTCACCGATACCAAACACATCCAAGTAGCCAACACTTCGCAAATATTGCATTATTTTCCCAATCTGCAATCGATTACCAATGTCATATCTATACCACATGGTGCACCTCATCCTCCCCAACAGTCCAATCAATACAATCAAGGGAATAATATGTGTTCATTCACTCCTTTGGGAGAACCTTTAGATGTTGCTTTCAAGAGGCTGCTTCAAGTGAATTATCCAATCACTTATCCTATGATTTTGATGAGTCAAATCCCAAACCCGCTTGGTATAGAGAGAACGAGTATTGTGATTATCATGAGATCAAAGGTCCTTCCACTAATAAATGTCAAGGACTTAAGGGTTATATCCAAGATCTTATAGATTGAGGTGACATCATAATGGATGCAAATTAGGCTACATCATCTAATGCTCAATTACAAATATATCAAAATGCCTTCCCTAAGCATAATTAGGGTCCCATTATCTCAAACTTTAATCCTGGGTCTAGCAATAACAACCAGAATAACAACACCAATAATAATGATTATAAAGTCATGCCATATAATCATGACGACATTGTTATGTGCATCAATCAAGGGGAGCCACATGTATCTATGATTCATGTCAAAGGAAAAGACCCTCAATGTGTTGTTACTACACACCATACCCACATATCAGTTCCTGTACCTTCGAATTCATCCCAACCAACTCTTGTGAGCTCACAATATAATATCCTCGACCATCTTGGTAAGACTCCAGCCAAAATATCCATTATATATTTTCTTAAGTCTTCTCCAATCCACCAAGAAATACTTACAAAAGCTCTTCAAGATACACATGTTCCCAATGACATAGATCCTACCTAGTTTCAAGCTTTAATAGGACATTTGGCATCCAATTATTAGCTAGGATTCAACTAGAATGATATTTCATTGATTGATTCATCCCATAATCATGCCCTACCCATTGAGGTCATTGTTAAACACCATAAGGTGAAATGGTTCATGGTAGATAATGGATCTTTCCTCAATGTATGTAAATTAAAGTTCATAAAATAGGTAGGATATACTCATGCAGCTGACCTAGATAATAAGACCATTACAATTAAGGCCTATGACAAAGCATAAAGGGACATAGAAGGTATTATTTTTCTTCCTATCTAGATTGTCCCCATTATGCAATGCACCACATGCCACATTCTTGAGTTGGATCTACCATACAACCTTCTCCTTGGCCACCCATGGATCCATGCCATGTAGGTCGTTCCATCCACCTACAACTAATTCCTAAAATTTCCATACAATGGGGTCGAAGTAACCATCCATGCAGACCCATAGCCCTTTAAGTACTGTCATGCTCTAAAAGCTTCCCTCCCCCACTCTTGATATTGTACAGGAGTAGAAGTGGGGGCACCTTAGGCATCGTCTTCCAATCCATCATCCATCACATCATCCATTCCATCCACCATGTCTGAATCCACCATTACCAAGGTCTAGATCATAGATAAATGTTGTGGATAATATGAGATGCGTACTACTCTCAATGTGTAAACCATGCCTCTATCTCCCTACATCTATGGTAAACCTTCTCAGTCTGCACCAAAGGAGGAAGTGAAGAAAAAAACTATTAGTTCTAAGAACATGGGTTCTTCCAATTTCTGATCCCTAGGAACACAGTAAGATCAGATAGACAATGACATTAGTTTGTGGATATATAGGGAAGAACCTAAGACATCACCTCCTCTCATTGAATACTTCCAAGAGGTTTATCCCCATGCATCAAAGTTAGTAGAAAAATGCAATTATCAAGTGGGAGGTCTTGGTGTAGAGGAACATGGAAGATTACAACACACTGAGACACCCATGCAACCTAAAAATGTGGGATTAGGATATAAAAAACAAGAAAAAGGGTCCTGCAACACCAACTAGCACCTCAAATAATGTCAATTCGGATAATGATTTCCTTGATGACATACCTGACAAAGAAACAATCATACTCTTATACGATGATGTAGATCTCCCTTCTCTCTTCAACTACACATCCATCTTTTCCATTAGCCTTTCTCTCAACCACCCCAACCTTATTGATTGGGACCTACAAGGGAGCACACCTATAGACATTTTTCCTTTAGAGGACACTTACGTACATCTCATGGGATTGAGGGAAGATGAACACCCTAACCACAAATGCAAAAATAAACAAAACAAAAAAGGGTCATCCAATGAAAACCTCTGTAAGGCACTTCTTGATTTGTCAAAAGTAAAAATAAAGGGTGTATTTGATAGTGAAAACCTTGATGAGGCATTGGAGGATGGGGATGTTCATCTTCCCCTTGTTGAAACTCATTTATCTGAACGGTCTTCCATTATGATCAAGGAAACACAAGAAGTTAATTTGGGAATAGAAAAAGAGCCCAAAATCACTTATGTGGCTAATTCATTGTCAGAGGAAGAGTATCCCATCATCATCAACTAGTAAATGAAGGGATCATTAACTTTGCATGGTCCTATTCAGATATGCTAGGATTGGATCTTGCATTGGTTGTACACCACCTTGACGTTCATCTAGATGAAAAACTAGTTAAACATAAGCTTGGAAAAATGCATCCCCAACTGGCCCTACTTGTTAAGAAAGAACTGGAAAAACTGTTGAAGGTTGGATTGATTAGACCTTTTAATTATTCCAACTAGATATCCAACATAGTACCTATGGCTAAACCAAATGGGAACATTAGAATCTGTAAAAAAAATTAGGATCTTAATAAGCTTGCCCAAAAGATGATTTCTTGCTTCCAAACATTGACATGTTGGTACATCTTACGAAAGGAAATACTATGCTATCCTTCATGGATGGATTTTCTAGCTATAATCAGATTAGAATTGCACCTAAAGATCAACACAAGACTACATTCACTATCCCCCAGGAACTTTATGTTACAATGTCATTCCCTTTGGTCTCAAAAATGTGGGTGAAAATTATCAACATGCAATGTCGACTGTCATCTTCCACAACCTCGTCCATATCATAATGGAAGATTATGTTGATCATATACTAGGGAAATCCAAGACAAGAGAAAAGAATCCCAGGATGCTCAAGAAAGTATTTGAGTGGTTGGAATAGTATAAGTTGAGCCTGAATCCAAAAAAGTGTGTGTTTGGTATCACATCTAGTAAATTATTAGGCTTCATAGTATTAAGGTGAGGCATTGAAGTGGATCCAGCCAAGGTCAAGGCCATAATGAAAATGCCTCCACCTCAAAATATCAAATAATTGAGGAGTTTGCAAGGAAAGTTACAATCTATCAGGCGTTTCATAGCCCAACTTGCTAATAAATGCCAATCATTTACACACCTTTTGCATAAAGAAATAACCTTCAAATGGGATCTAGAGTGTTAGCAAGGCTTCGACAAGATCAAATAGTACCTATCCAATCGACCTATTTTAATTCCTCCTATTCCAAGTAAACCGCTCTTGTTATATGTCTTAGCCACATCCGTTGCACTAGGAGCATTAATAACACAACATGACGAGTTATCCAAAGAACATGCAATCTATTATATCAGCCGAACACTTGTGGGTTATGAGATTAACTATTCCCCCATCAAAAAAGTTTTCTTGGTAGTTGTTTTCATTTCACAAAAGCTGGGTCACTATATGCTTAGTCATCCTATCAAGCTCATATCAAAATTTGACCCACTCAAGTATTTGTTATGAGGAACTTCATTAACTAGCTACATGACCAAGTGGGTTATTCTACTAAATGAGTTTGACATAGAATAGATGGATCGTAAAGAAATCAAGGGACAAGTGATAGAAGATCAATTGGTCAAGGATCCTTTGGTGGATTCATATCCATTACTAGTTGAGTTTCCTGATGAAGGGGTCCTTATAGTTTTAGAAATAGATACATGGACACTCTATTTTGATGGGTCATATACTCATAATGGAGTTGGTGCAGGCATCCTCTTGCTCACCCCTCAAGGTGATTATATTCCAAAGTCATTTAGGCTAGCATTCCCATGCACGAACAACATTGCAGAATACAAAGCTCTAATCACTGGCCCAAGAATCACAATCCAATTGAATATCACCCATCTGCATGTCTTTGGTGATTCTCAACTAATATTTAAATAGGTCAACGATGAGTTTTAGACCAAGGATGATAAGCTTTTACCTTACAAATTCATGGTAGATGAATTCAAGAAATATTTCAGTTACATCCAATTTGAGTAGATTCCTAGAGTCTAGAACAAGGTAGTGGATGCCATGACTACAATGGGTTCCCTCATCGACATGCCTAAGGATCAAATGAATTGTGAGTTCCTCATTGAGAAACTATTAATCCTAGTGTATGATGTTCCTAACAATGAGATGGTGTGTGATGTTGTAGGTCTTGAATCACCCTGGTATCATGACATTTATACCTATCTCTACAAAAACATACTACCACCTAACCTTACCCATAATCAATGAAAATCATTCATCCAATGCACTTCCCAATACACAATAATGGGAGATACACTTTATTGTAAAGGTTATGATGGAACTCTTCTTTGGTGTCTCAATGAATCAAAATCCCGTGTTGCATTAAATGAGGTACATAGTGGTGTTTGTGGTTCTCATTCTAATGGAATGGACTTACCAAAGGAGATTCTAAGAGTAGAATATTACTGGCCCACCATGGAGCACGACGCCTATGAGTCTATGAAGAAATATGTACCATTCCAACAACATGCAGATTTAATCCATACTCATGCCCAATATTTGTAGCCTATCATTGCATCGTGGCGCTTTTCACAATGGGGTTTCTTCTTAATCAACAAAATTCACCCTACATCATCTCATGGTCATACCTTTATCATCACCACCACTGAATACTTCACCAAGCGGATGGAAGCAATTCTACTCTCCCAAATCACTAGTATTCAAATTTCCAAATTCATCCTTTTCCATATCCTCTACAGATATGGTATTCCCTCCACCATCATCACCAAAAATGGTAAGCCCTTCAAAAATTAGTATATAAAGCACCTTTGCAAAACCCATCATAACTAGCATTGTTGGTCAACCCCCTATAACCCTCAAGGTAATGGGGAAGTTGAAGTAGCCAACAAGACGCTTATCAAAATCATCAAAAAGGTTGTTAATAACATTGTTTGAGATTGACACCTCCATCTAATCCCACTCTTTGTGCATACTATATATCCATCTGCACCTTGACTAGTGCTACCCCATATTCCCTCATTCATGGCACTGACACCATCTTTCCAATTCAGGTTGAGATCCCATTACTTCAAATCTCTCTAAAGAATCTCATTAGTGATGAAGATGCTCAACTCGCACAGTTAATTTAACTAGAACTATTGGATGAGAAATGCATCAAAGCCTATAATCATCTCCAAGCATATCAATGTTGTTTTAGGAGAAATTACAACAAGAAGGTTTGTCCCCACCAATTCAATGTTGGCGATTTAGTCCTGAAGGACAACCATCGTACCCAACATGATAGAGAAAAGAAAGGAAAGTTTGAAGCAACTAGGTTGGGTCCATATGTTGTCACCACCAAATATGGTTCTAGGGCATACAAACTTGCAACACGTAAGGGTTAATCCTTGGAAGAGCCTATCAACATCATGCATCTAAAGTAGTTTTACACCTATGTTACTGAACAATAGGAAAATGGGATCTTTATAACCTATGTCATAGAACACCACTATTGTCCTATTATCATTCAATTATGTCCTAGGATCCCAAATTTGATTGACTATCAACCTCAAAGGCGAGTCAATTCTCAAAAAGGATGACCTAGGAGGGGTTATTTTAGGGTTTGAAGGGTTCACCACCAAGAAAAATATTGGAAAAGACAACTTAATTTTGAACTCACAAAACCTAGTAATGTAAGCCAAAGAATGAGTGAAAATGATGAAATTAAGCTACACCAAGTTAGGGTGTGTATACCTAGGAAGTCTAGAGATGTTGTGAGGATTCCAAAAATGTAAAGAAGTTGCCCAAATATGCCAGGGAGGAAAAAGATGCCGTAGGTGGCATATTAGTCTTGCTGCTATTTTTGGGGTAGATGCAGACTCTCCAGATGCCAGAATAGGATCTGGAAGAATCTATGCAAAATATACTAAGGAGGACTAAGATGCCCAAGGTGGCATATTAGTCCCACTCTAAATTTTTGAAAGCTCTGAATGTAGTCCTGAGTTCCAAGGTATGCACTTGCTTCCCTCCAGATTTGAGGTCTTGAAACTTTCAGTTTTGACTTGTAGGTGAGTTTCCGTGAAGATGTCAACTTTACAACGCAACTCTACAACTTTTCAATTTTTCACTTTAAATGATCTTCAAGTCTTTGACCTAAATCTACAAACAAAAACATGCAAGAGAAGAAAAACTTGTTTTTTGTTAGTGAATGGGGGTTTTCCTTAGTCAAATCCCTTGTTGGTAATTAAACCTTGAAATGAAATAAAGAAATGAAGGGAAATGATGAATGAACAACATTGAATGCTACAACTCATCAAACCCTTGTAAAGTCTGCAAACTTGTGTGCAATGGCTGCAATGGATATGGATCTTGAATCAAACGATTGCTTGATAGATCCTTCTTGAATTGCTTGTTTGAATCAAAAAACTACATCACAAATGTTAGCACAACAACACACATAATGCAAGAATATCTTTGATATGATGCTTGAATCTTGATGATGGCTCCAAATTCTTGATAGAATGCTCTTGAATGCATAAAATTGCTTTAGGAATGAATACTTCAATGCTTGTTCTGAAAATGAGTGGAGAAACCTTGTATTTATACTTATTCATGATTAATATCCCAAAATTACACCACAATAAGCCGACATATGAAATCATTAATTAAAGGAGGCTAACTCCTACCAAAATTTGAAATTAAATCCAAAAAATAAGCTGAGGACTAAGATGCTATAGGTGGCGTCTTAGTCCCAAGGCTCAAATCTCAGGGCATAGACTCCAAAAGGGGACCTTTTCAATTATATTCAAAATCAGGATCCCAAGACCCATGGAGGAAAAAGATTCCCTAAGTGGCATTTTAGTACTTGTCCCTAAATCATAAAAAGATCAATTATCATGAAATGATCAATTATCTTTTGATGTTTGTCGGGATTATCCATAAAAAGATATAATTCACAAGGCTTGTAGATGCAAACTAGGACCAATTAAGACATAAATAGGGATAAATAAAGAAAGGTGGGCCCAAACAAGTGTGAAAATGCAAGGGTATGTATTTTACTACACTAAATTTAGCCCCCACTTTAGTGAGAGGATGAACTTGCTTCAAAGTCACACTAAAGCAGCTAACCACACAATCAAGAGGGGTTATTTTGTATGAATTCTAGTAAGATAGGATGACAAAAATCAAGAGGGATGATCAAGCCCCCACTTGGTTGAGATCCTATGACAAACCAACATAGGTACAAAGGAACACACTTGTGGGTGATATATGAATCCATAACCAGATCATAAGCATAGACCATGAAAGACAGGAAAAAGGAAAAAGAAAAAGGAAAAAAAGGAAAATTACAACAAATCAAGCTTCAACTGGTTGTCCAACATGGTGGACCAAGTCTAGGCTATTTTTCAAAAAAGAGGTTTACAAGTGGAATGTGTTGTCCACTATGCAAACAAAATGCATGCTCACAAGGGATAGTGAAGCTAGTTGTTCACTAGGTGAGCCCTAGGGGGCCATATCAAAGCCATACCTCCATGACTTTAATAAGGTACAAAAATGCATGCTTACAAGGGCTAGTGAAGCTATTTGTTCACTAGGTGAGCCCCAGGAAGTCCATATCAAATCCATACCTCCATGACTTTAATAAGGACAAAAGGAAAACAGAACAAGAAAGAGGGATTTTCAAAGGGATTTTGATTAGTTCATGCTAGGTATTACTCTTAGAAGACATCATGCTTAGCATCTGTAAGAGAGGATAAATACAATGTCTCATTCTGGGGAACATCATACCCAATGCTTCCAAGAGAGGAAAAGCACAAAAGGTCTCATCTTGTTTTCAAGAAAGGAAAAATGCAAGGTCTTATCTTGGGGAACATTGTATCTAATGTTGCAAAGAGAGGACATGTAAATATCATGCTCTCAGAGGAAGTCAAACCCAATGACACCACCAAGAAATAGATGCTTCTCAAGAAAAAATAAAATCACACAATAAAACATGGGTGTTGATGTATGCTCACACTTTAAAGTAGTTGCTAACACCATTGATGTGAGCAATTTCTTTAAAGTAGAAGAAGAAGACATGAGAGATTACTTGGAAAGCCCTATCCCAAGTCATATGTTTCCAATAAGCTACATCATGAGAAGGGAAGCCCCAAAAGCATAACTTTGTATGTCATATGTGGACCATCTTAAGGAATTTCATCCACATCCCAAGATTTCTCTTACATATACATGGAAAGTAGTCAACCAGCCAAAAGAGACAATGACAAATGACATACAAGGACAAGGCTACCAAACCCATTGTCCCCACTTAGTGTAGGACAAGGGTGAGCCGAGATGATTGGTGAGAAATATGTTAGAGTGAAAATAAATATCAATTATAGGAATTAGGTGCCGACACCTAAGGAAGAGTACCAAACTCCTTAATATGTTGGATTTTACTACTCAAAGCCTTGCATTCATTAGTAGAATGATGATGAACTCTATGATATGCACAAAATTAACTCCTATAGTAAAATGTATTGTGTTCTTTTTGGAGGGAGGGATATCAAATGATCTCGGAGGAGTATCAACAAGATACTCTCTTGATCAAAAGTAGGAGATGTTGCTTGGTTTTGCAACAAAGATATCTCTTATTGAGTATTAGATGTCATACTTACACAAGACCCTTTAGATTGTGAGATTTTGTTTTCTTCTTTAATGGAAGATGCAAAATCTATTGAATTCAAATCATTAGTGTTTTGTGTGATGGCATTGAAATTAAGTGAATATTTATTTGTTTCCCTCAAATGATAAAAATCAAGACCATGAGTGTTTATATTAGGTGAAGGCTTGTTTATTTCTATCAAAGGATAATAACCAAGACCATTAGTTGTTTCTTGAGAATTAGGCTTGTTAAAGACATGGATACCCTATTCTCAAGCACCACATACTTTTCCACTATATACAAGTTGTTTCATAAGATCATAAAATTTTCCATTAAGTGTTTTCATTTCTTTAGGATTCAGAGGTTTTTGATAGTTAGTTTCATAAAAGTTTGTTGTGTATGTTGTCATTTCTTCTAAATTGGTTGAGGTGGATGCTTTCGAAGAGTCTACTTTTTCCTTTCACTTTTCAAAGTCTTTTGTTTCTCCCATGAATATAGGTGTAAAATATAAGGAACCCAAATCATCATCTAATAGCTTCGTGACTTCTTCAAATTTTTTTACTTTATCTTTTTGTTGGACGACTTCCACTTGTGTAGTTGGTGTTAATGTTTTCAAGGAGCTCTCTTTTTTTTTTTTCTCAAGCTGTAAGAGACTATAAGGCTCATGATGAACTTTAAGTGTGTGAAATTTTTTGTTGTAGATGTATTTAATTTTATGATGAAGAGTGGAAGGCACCCCATTTATTGCATGAATCCATGGTCTACCTAAAAGAAGGTTATATGAAATATCATTAGGAATAACATGGATCGGGCTTTGTAATGTGGAATTTCAAGATTTAATATGTAAAGTTATTACACCAAGTAGTTGTTTTCACACGTTATCAAAGTCATTAATAGAGAAAGAGATGGGTTGGATTTTTGATTTATCGACACTAACTTATCTGAAAGGTTTACACTACACACATTTAAGGATGAGACATTGTCAACAAGGGTTTATTTTATCCTTGTCATATTGTATTGAGCTATGATCATGAAAGCACCATTTTATTTTTCACTTCTAAAGGGGGAGTTCACTTTGGTGGAAAACAATGCCAGAATTTATTCCATGAATCATGGCTTCTATGTCATTTGGATTTACACTAGAGGGAGCCAAAACTTGTTGCAAGGATGCTTGAAGCATAGTGTGATAATTAGGTGAATTCTAAATTAATTCCCATAGGGATATCTTAGCAGGAGTATTCTAAAGTTGTTCAACAAGATCATACTCCTTCCCACCATGTGAAGTTAAATAGGGACCACTAGGAAAAATAGGACTAGGCAATGGGAGGGATGCTGAAGGTGTTTGTATTGGTTGCAGATTGTTCCTAGTGTTGTATGTATGAGCAATGGTATTGTAACTCAGTTGTTGTGAAAGAATGTTTTTAGGTGGTTTAAGGATATGGAATTTTTTTTTTTGAACTTGTGGTTTTTGAGAGGGTGGGTTGATGATAATTTTAGGCTCAAGAGAGTAATTCAAGGAGTATCTAATGTGCATAACCTCAGAAGACTTATCGTTATTTTCATGATCTCTTAGTGAAGAGGAGTCCAATGATACTTCATCATTTTCATCTAAGGGATTACTATTTTCAATGTCCTCATTTTCTTCCAGCATTATATCTTCCCTAGTAGGAGATTTTTTAAGAGAGCTACAAACCAAATGTTATTGACATTCAAAGGTTGGTTCTTCTAAGATGACTTCATTGTACACAAGGGAGTTATCAATGGTTGAATTATCTTCAACAATGGTTTTGTCTTGGTCAAGAATGTTTTCTCTATGGGAATAGAGGAAATAAAGATTCCCATAACTTTCATCGATTAGATCTTCTAACATCAAAGTATCATCTTCACAACTAGGAGATATAGTAGGAGAAGAAAAAATGTGATTATCATGATCATTTACGGTTGTTTTTTCTTGTTCATCAATGTCGTGTTCATTGAGAGGTAGGAGGAGATAAATAACTAGGACTCTCAAAAATCTCATTGATTAGTTCTTCTAACATCAAAATATCTTCTTTGTCAATAGGAGAGATATGAGGAGAAGAACAGATATGATCATTAGGATAGTCCAACATTGTATTCTCTTTCACTAAAACACTCTCATAGGGAGGGGATATGAAATTTTTCTTAGCATGCCTAGAAAGGTAAGGTACTAACATTGTTTGACCAAGATTGAAAATAAATTTTAACCATCTCATGCAATACTTGATAATTTAAACAATGTGTATCCAAAGATGCCAAAAAAAATTATCCAATGAATGCAAAAATTTAAGAATACAAACAATGTATATCCAAAAATGAAAAGCACTTTTATCAAAATTATGCAATTTTTTATGAATGTAAACATTGAATATGCAAAAGTGAAAAGTGATTTTATCCATATGATGCAAAATTTTAGAAATGTGAGCATTTTTAGATCTAATGATGCGTGTTATTCAAATGATTTAAAAAATGACTACCCTAAATTGATGTTTTTGACCTAGATGCATAAAAAAAATGTTCCCAAAAATTTCCAAACTTATAGTATATGTTAGCAAGAGGATTAGGAAGCACAAAAAAGTAGATTTAAACCTTCAAAATTGTAGCTTCAAACTCAATAGGGACTAAGATTCCTGTAAGGGAATTTTAGTCCTACTGAAGGAATTTGAAGGTTCTAGAAACTGGAATAGAATTCAATCACCTTAGAAAAGGTTTTGAGCCAAAAAAATTGAGAGGGACTAAGATGCCATGAAGGGAATTTTTGTCCTAGTAGAGGTTTTCTATAGAAAATGAATTTTTTTTGAGTTGTTAACAGTGTTCCCAGATTGCCTACCTAGGGACCTGATGTTTGGAAAAAAATAATTGTTGAAATGAATGCAAGAAAAAGTGACTATTGAAAAGCAACTGGATGCAAAAGTGAATGCAATTTTTTTCAATTTTGAATGCAATAAAAATATGTCTAAATGCAATTAGGATGATGAATAATGCACATTTTCAGTTTTTCAATGAGATAAAATGATACAAGCAAGAAAAAATGCAACCTATATGCACTTTCACTAATGCAAATATGAGAAACCCTAGATTCACTTTCACTAATGTAAGATTTAATGCAAGAATGAATGCAACCTAGATCTACAAATGTAATGGACTCCAAATCAGAAAATGAATGCTCAAAATGTCAAGTTCACCAAAATGAATAATAGGAAAATGGGATCTTTATAACCTAGGTCATATGACACCACTATTATCATATTATCATTCAATTATGTCCTAGGATCCCAAATTGGATTGACTATCAACCTCAAAGGTAAGTCAATTCTCAGCAAGGATGACCTAGGAGGGTTTCTTTTAGGGTTTGAAGGGTTCACCACCAAGCAAAATCTTGGAAAATACAACGCAATTTTCAACTCACAAAACCTAGTAACGTAAGCCAAATAATGAGTGCAAATGATGAAATTAAGCTACACTAAGTTAGGGTATGTGTACGTGAGAAGTCTAGAGATGTTGTGAGGATTCCATAAATACAAAGAAGCTACCCAAATATGCCAAGGTGGACAAAGACACCGTAGGAGGCATATTAGTCCCACTGTTGTTTTTTGGGGTAGATGCAGAGTCTCTAGATGCAAAAACAAGGTTTGAAAGAATATTTTTTATGCTCAAGAGGGCTAAGACACCCAAGGTGGCATATTAGTCCTGCTTTGAATTTTTAAAAAAAATTGAATGTGGTCCTAAGCTCCAAGGTCTACACTTGCTTCCCTCCAGATCTGAGGTCCTAAAACTTCCAGATTTGACCTATAGGTGAGTTTCTGTGAAGATGTCAACTTTGCAAGGAAACTTTGTAACTTTGCAATTTTTCACTTCAAATTATCTTCAATTCTTCGACCTAAATTTGCAAAGACAAACATACAAGAGAAGAAAAAGTTGTTTTTTAGTGAATGGGGGTTTTCCTTTGTCAAAGCCCTTGTTGGTAATTAAACCTTGAAATGAAATAAAGAAATGAAGGGAAATGATGAATGAACAACATGCAATGCTACAAATAACCAAACCCTTGTAAATTCTACAAGCTTGTGTGCAATGGCTACAATGGATATGGATCTTGAATCAAAGGAATTATTGATAGATCTTGCTTGAATTGCTTGTTTGAATCAAAAACCTAGATCACAAATGTTAGCACAATGACACACATGATGTAATAATATCTTTGATATGATGCTTGAATCTTGATGATGGATCCAAATGATAGAATGCTCTTGAATGCATAAATTTTCCTTAGGAAAAAATACTTGAATGCTTGTTCTAAAAATGAGTGGAGAAATCTTGTATTTATAATTTTTCATGCTTAATATCCCAAAGTTACACCACAACAAGTTGAAATATGAAATCATTAATTAAAGGAGGCTAAATCCTGCCAAAATTTGAAATTAAATCCCAAAAATAAGCCAAGGAGGACTAAGACACCCTAGGCGGCGTGTTAGTCCCAAGGCTCAAATCTAGGGGTATAGACTCTAAAAAGTGACATTTTTAGGTATATTCAAAATTAGGGCTTCAAGACCCATGGAAAAAAATGATTCCCTAGGTGGCATTTTAGTCCTAGTCCACAAATCAGGGACACACATACACAATCATTAAATTATCATTTATCTTTTGATGTTTGTTAGGATTAGCCATAAAAAGATATAATTCATAGGGCTTGTGGATGCAAAATAGGACCAGTTAAGACATAAATAGGGAGAAATAAAGCAAGGTGTGCCCAAACAAGTGTGAAAATGAAAGGATTTGCATTTTACTACACTACAATTAGCTAGGTTATCCTACCTAGAAAAATCCAAAAAAAAAGTGAAAAAATAGCAAAAATACAAAAAAAATCCCAAAAATAGTAAAGAGAAATAATCCGTCCTATGGTGAAAACCTGGCAGCAAGAGCCATTCATAGCGGGCTTAATCATTATCTACCTTGCATCCTATTTTCCATTATTCTTCCATCCATCCTATCAGCATATCCTATCCTCACATCATATTTGCATATCCCATCATGCCTATCCTCCCATTGAAATCCTCTTATCCATCACTTGGTATGTTTTTATTGAGTAGTGGATGATATAGATCAACTATCCTAAATCTTGAGTTTTTATCCTAAACCTAATATTTTCATCATCTGTATATTGGTTTCCTTTGTCGGTTTAATGTCCCCATCTAGGATCCTTTATCGTGTTAGTCATCATTAGGTCTCATGTCATCTATCATCCATTTTTTCAAACTACGTTGTCCCTGTGCTTTGACGTAGGTAAGGATAATCATTTGATGAGCCCCTGAGGCATTTTTCCATCCAGTCTTTGTCATCTAACAATGTCTCCATTGTCCTCTTTCTACTTTTATCCATGGTCAATCCTCAGTCTTTTATTGAACTATGAGGGCTCTGTGCTTTCACATAGGAAAGGATAATATTTGATCAGCCCTCAAGCCCCTAGGTTTTTAGGGTGTGTCTTGGTCATGTGTTATGCCATCAAGTGTGACCATATTCAGCTAGTTCTAAACAAACAAAATCCATTATTATCATGAGGTCTAATCAGTTTCCAGTACCCTAAGTAATGTCGATCACCTAATCTATCCTCCATCTTTGGTCTTAACATGATGTATCCTTCCTAAATCAAACTGCTTCTATCCCATCCACTTACTGATCCTATGGAAAAGAATGTTTCAAATTTGTTTTGATCTTTTGATACTTTTGGAATTTAGTTTATCATTTGAGCTTCCTATTATACCTTTTAAGAGTTGCCTCAATCCCTCATATCATGGTGCACTTTTGACAGGTAAACATAGGGGCATATCTTTAATTTATGTTTTCTTGTCTTCTTGGTTGTCCCACATAATATCCACCAAGATCCTTGTGGTCTTATGTTATGCTGGGGAATCCTTTGTGCTTATGGTTATTCCAACATTGAGCCCAACCAAATCAATTGTGGCTTTTGGGTGTTGGGATAGCCTTCTTGTTTGTTGTGTTTTATTTACGCATTTGACACTAATTGAACTTGGTTCTTCATTCCTTGGCGTATCGTATCCTATGCTACAGATAAAATTAGCGCTCCTAATATTTCAGAATTGCATTATATTTTCATTTCATTTATCATCCCATTGTATTTCCTTCATCCCCATCCAATTCCTCCCCTTGTCTATGGTTAGTGATTTTTGGTTGTGCAAGTGTTCTTCCTCCATATATTCTTCCTCACATGATTCCTATGGTTTTTGAAAGGTACATTGTCGCACCCATCATCATTAATTTCATTATGCATTACATTAACACACCTATCATTATTCACTTAGGTTCATCATTCCATTGCATTTTCATTTTCATAATCATCTCAAGTTGTTCGGATTAATATGGATTTGTTAGTCTATGCATCTTAAGTTCATTCCATTGCATTATCATTTTCATTATCATCTTAAGTTGTTTAGATTAATATAGATCTGTTAGTCTAAGCATCTTAAGTTCATTCCATTTCATTATCATTCCATTGCATTATCATTTTCATTATCATCTTAAGTTGTTTAGATTAGTATAGATTGGTTATTCTAAGCATCTTAAGTTCATTCCATTTCATTATCATTTCACTGTGTTATCATTTTTACCTATTTAGAGTTTCTACTCTAAAAAAATTAGTTAATTCCATTACATATATTGCATTTTATCTCATCCATCCATTACATGATCACATATGCATACATCATATAGTTGCATCCATTACATATTTTCATCTCATATCATATATGCATTATTAATCATCATAATACACTCATCCATATATTTTTCATCATCCATGCATAATCCATAGTCATCTCATATCTCATACACATACATAACAAATCATTAATAGGCTCACCACCTACATCACATATCATTAGTATCACATTCATGGCGTATATCATAAAATCATAAATCACCCATCACATCCTACATCAAAAGGTGTTAGACACAATGCATCTCATTCATACCATCCACATTGACATAAGCACAAATCATCATAATCAAATGCATACAACATAATCATAACCATACACATGAGCATAATAAACATCCATGACATCACATAATAATCACATAGTATCACATCAATTTCCATCACATATCATGTATATACATAAAAAAATATAGTGTTCATCACGTGTCCATCATAGTCCATAATAAGCAGATCATAAGAGTCCATGAACATCCATAATAAAAATTCAATCATAAATTCCATGAAACTCAATCAAATAAAGGTACAAGTGTAGAGTACTAATTAACTACAGAGACTGCATATAACACATCATGGTGTCCTGAATCAATAAAGAATAAAGAATAAAAGAATGAACAAATGAATCAATCTTTGGAATCTGTGCAAAATAATTTGTAGTCTTTATCGTGCAACTCATTCACCCTGCAACTATCAAGAACTAGGAATCCTATATCTCCCTTGTCTTTATCCACTGCTCCTGACATCTGACCTCTGTGGGGAGTTTGGAATTGAAGCTCAGGTGTACGGAGGTGTCTCTTGATAATAATTGTATCCTTTGGTGTGTTTCTAAGTTGATTAGGCAGGTGTTGGCATCTAGGTCACTTCTCTAATGTATGGAGGTACCCTCTACATTGGATCTAGCACCTCCCTAAAATATGCACTCATGTAATACCCAACCTCTATCATGACATTGACCTCTTCTATCACCTATGCCCTTGCTACATTTCTCTCCACCTGATATCTAACCCTCTACCCACTAATTTGTTATCTCTCCCACTCCCAAGCCTCCTGGGCTAACCTCATTTTCTCAACCTATCCCTCCATCTATGATATTTATCATGTAGCCTCATCCTTCTCACCTACAATTTCTACACCTGAGCCTCTACTATCTCAGCTCTCTCCAGTAATCCCCCTCCATCCCCCATGGCTACCTCCACACACTCTACTCTCTCTGCAGCCTCATCCCTCTCTCTCTGAGCCTTCTCCAACTGTCTCCTTGTGTCATCCCTCTTGGTCTACATCTCTAGCACCCGCCTACCTACACCATCTGCCAAAGCCACATAGTCTTTGTCCCCTTCTCTCTGTACAACCTAGGACTACTCCACCTCATCCTGTAGTCATCCCACCTCTATTTGTAACCTATCTTTGTTAGCCTTGGACTCCTATAACCTATGCTCTACTATCCCTATCTTAGACATGACTTCTATCAATAGCACATATAGGTCCTGTAGTGGTGGTGGTATGTATGGTACCATGGCAAATGGGTGCACTATTGGGTCATCCACATCCATTTCCTACTCCTCCCCTTGCCTCCTGTATCTCCACATCTCAATCTCTCCTCTACCTATCGGCCCTCCTCCTCCTTTGTGGCCTCACCAACTCCCACCCATCATTCGATCCAAACCCAAATGCACCTACAATCAACTCTATAGTGGTAATCCTCCTTGGCATACGTTGGGTCCACCATGTAGAGTACTGTATAGTAGTGCTTGCATCCATGAATCCTCCTCTTCATGGAAATTGAGTCATTAGGACTACATCCCACATCTAGCATGAAAACTCAGCTATGATCTACTCCCACCATATGGCTCTAGACTTGTGGCTCACCCATCTAAACATCTATGGCCCTATTAGAATGTCCTATTGTACCTCATACTTCTGAGTAACCCTATCAAGCCTATGTAGCTCTATAATGAATGGGTCTTGGCCTATCAAGTAACATTGTGAGAATAGATAAACCATCCATCTCCTATCATCCTCCCTCCACCCTTAGAACCTTCACCTCAAGTATGGCCTCCAAGTGATATCCTCCCTCACCAACCCATCTAGTCTCTGCCGCCACTCCTCCAAGCTCTCTACCTCTTGATAGTGCAGTCTCCATCCATACTCCGATCCCCACTATTACACTACTAGTTGTGTCTCATCTTGAGTCTCGATGATCAATATGTCTAGCCTTCCTACCCGAATATGCTCCTAGGCCCAAACCTAAAGTAGTGTCACATGTGTAATGTTGAGGGCCCACCTGTAGCATACCACATGTATGTCTCATTATAATTTTTCCAACACACACACCCCCCATGAAAACTCTCCCTTGTGCCTCTCTACTATATTTTTAACCACCTTAATAATCCTGAGGCTAAAAAAGTGTCCACTCTTGTCTTGCAAGAGGATCTCATTGATATGTCCACATAGATATAGAGGTAGCGTTGTCATCTCTATCCCAAAACATGCATTAATGTCCAACTCATTCCCTCAGGTGGGAAGGTCAACTGGTCCAAATACTACTCGTACACTCCTGTCAACTGATCATCGATGTGCTGCATTGATCACATGTTTGAGGATCTGCAATATCAAGATCCTCATGACATCCTCCAGGGTCACCATCATCTCCCCTATCAGGAGGTGGAATGTAGATGTCTTTGAGATCCATTTCTCTATTAATTTTGTGAGTAGGGGCCTATGTTCTCTAATGTTGGGATATCCAGGAACATATGCAGTAGTCCAACCTAGTCCAATGTCATGTGATTCACCATAGTCATCACCCTTAAAGTCACATCTAACACAACTGAGTGCCTCTCCTACATCCTCAGAGTCTCAAAATTTTACATCCATACCAACCATTCTAATCATATTTTCTAACTTTTCATTGCTATTTTCTACCTTTTTCATCCCTGCCCTAGTTTGGAAAATTCCCCTCTATGTGAGGCAAGTTCACCCATTACCCTTTTCTAGTGCATTTTCCTATTAGGTACACACATTTGCCCCTATGTATTCCTTTCACAGGTTTTTCTATTTTTCAAGCACACCCGCCCCTTTCTTGTTTGAGCACTCATTCGCCCATTTTAGCCCCAAAGACGAACTAGTGTTTGTCCCTTTATCTCCCATGGGTGATTTCACAATCTCCCCTGTGTCTTTTCTCCTCGAGTGGAAAACTCTCACTTTCCCTTTTTCCCAAGGAGTGGGTTCACATCTTCCTATTTTTGTTTTGGGTGGATTCACATTCACCTATTCCCCTATTGGGTGAATTCACATTCACCCTTTACTTGTTTTGGCGATTTCACAATCCCCTATCTTGGTTTCCCCCCACCCCTGCGTTATGCAGGTCCACCCTTTTAAGAGAGAGGCAATTTTGGAATCACCCCTCTCCCAGCATGCCCGCCCCTATGGTGCATGACTCCACCCCATTCCTTGACAATTCACAGGATGGGTGAATGTGCCTTACCAGAAGGGTGAATCTGCTCTTCCATGGCAATTTTGTATGCCTAGCTACCCATTCGAAAATTAAAACATGTGCATAAATTCAAATTGAAATCACAAGGTCAAGATCTAAATCCTACCTGGTGGGTACCGCTCACTTGTAGTAGTATTGTTGCACCTCCTCCCCTCATTGGATCAATTTTTCATCACCGATCAACTCCTTGTCACTCATCTTATTTGCAATCCTCGTCACTCTCTCTTGCTCTTTCGTCTAATCATGTGATGACACATGTGCAAATGAGAATTGGGTGAATAGTGAATGTTCAAATTTACTATTTATAATTTTTTTGTTTGACCCTACTTTTCCTTTTAAGTTTTGGGTAATTTTTACCCTTTAATTACCCCTTTATTAATTCATTTACCCCTTTTCTTCTAAGGGCTACCATTTTCACCTTGTTTTCCTATTTTCCTCCATTCAAAAGCCATTCTTCATGGTTTTTTGAGCTCTATAATGTGGTACCTTGGTTTCTTCATATCAAGAAGTCACTTGGGGCCCCTTTTTTCTTCCCCATCTACCCTCTCGAGGGGGCATACCCTACCATATTTATACATTCTTCCTTCCTATCCATTTTTCTACTATACCGAGGCATCATCCAACATTATTTTCTTCTATCAAGTATCTATGTTTTATTTTTCTTTGAAAAAATGTTATTCTAATAGTATTTTGATGAGGGGAAAGATGTAGACACTTGAATTTAACCACTCCCATATTGTCAAATTCACTTTTTCATTCCTCTATCTTGCATCCCTAAGCCATATTAATTGAATAATTTCTTATTTTATTAATATTTCACTCCAGCTTAATGTCCCCCGAGGTATTTAATTAATCAATTAAATACCTTACCCTATTCATCTCTAAATTAAATAAATAGATCAATTTATTTAGTTTAGTCATTAGCCCAAAATGAATTAAATTAATTTTTAATTCATCTCTTTTTCTCTCCTTATGTCATATCCTCCATAATCATCTTTAATCTAGATTAATCTAATTAATTTGTGATTAGAATGTGCACACCCCTAATCGTCATTAGGGTCATATCCTCCATGATCTCCCAATTTCCCTTAATCTATCATTAGCTTGCCTAACCCAACATTTACACAACCTTAATCACTTGATTAAGCTAACCTAATCTTCAAGCTATTTATGGCATGTGTCCTTAGTCACCCTTATTAAATTCTTTCTCCCTTTGGAGGAGGCATCCCCTTCCCCATATGAATTTTTAATTCACATTTATCCTTTAATGCATTTTAAGGAATTTTAAATTCCTTCTCCCATCCCCATGAGGATTTGTGAGGAATTTTTAATTCCTCACATGTCCTCTCAAAGTACATGTGGAAAAGGACCTCCTTTATGAGGATATCTTGTCCCTTTCCAAGGTAATTTATAGTACCTCAACATCATCTCCATCTCACCTCACCTTGGCCAACTCATCTAACACATGCCAACATGTGAGGGCTTGTGAGTTCTCAACTCACCCTATCCCTTGATTCTCTCCACCATAGATGCATCTTAGCCATCCATTGCTTTAGAGGAACTTCCCCTAAAATTAGTGGAATTTCCCTCATTTTAACTATCCACACTAAGCATTAAAGTATTCAAGTCAACACTTAGCCATTTTCCATACCTCCATTATTTCAGCCAGTAGAGCCATCATATTGCATCTAATCCAATACACATATCCACCATTGCATTCCTCATCACTTCACCATCATTTATAGCTAGGTTTCAAGTTATTTTTCCAACAAAAGAGCACACAATCAAGCATCAACAAGGGCCAACCAAACTCATTGATTCAAGAAAAGGTAAAAGGTTTCATTTATTTGTATTTTGTTTGAATTTAGCTAGGCCAATCTTGAGTGTTTGTTAGTGTTTTCCCTTATTTAATTTTATTTCATTTTTCATCTAAGAGTAGGAAAAATTCACTTGCACATATGAGTCATTTGTTCCAGACTTCTTCAAGATCTCTTTGACATACTTAGACTATGAACTGAAAATCCCTTTATTTGTTTGATTGATTTTTAGCATAAGAAAGAAATTCATCTCCCCAAACATTGACATCTGAAACTATTTTTACATTTCTTCTACAAGCTTCTTACACATAGCCTCATTTCCAACAAAGATAATATCATCCACATATACTACTATTATAAGGATTTTGTATTCCTCAATTTTAAAGTAAAGATTACTATTTGTGGTGCCCTTACTAAATATTTGTTGTATCAAGTACCTATCCAATATTACATACCAAGCTTTGGGAGCTTGCTTCAAACCATATAGAGCCTTCTTCAACATAGATATCATATCTATTTGAACTAACAACTAAAATCCTTCTGGTTGTTCCATGTAAACCTCTTCTTCCAATTCTCCATTTAGAAAAGAAGACTTCACATCTATTTTATAAACCTTAAAATCTTTATGTACTACAAATACCAAAAACACTCAGATAGATTCCATCCTAGCCATAGGAGAAAAATTCTCCTCAAAATATATACCTTCTACTTGTGAGTAACCTTTACACACAAGTCTTGTCTTGTTTCTTACTACTTCTCCATTCTCATTCAGCTTCTTCGTAAATACCCATTTAGTTCCAATTGTACTTTTTTTGCTGCTCTAGGGACCAATTCCCAAGTCTATTTTTTCTCTATCTACATAAGACCTTCTTCCATTCATTCACCCAATGCTCATCTTTACATACTTCACTCACTGATTTAGGTTCAAATTTAGAAAGTAAACAAAAATTTACATCAACTTCAACAAATTTGTTTCTTGTTAATACACCTTTTCTCTTATCTCTAATTATTTGATCTTCTAAATGATTCTTTTGCACATACTTGGGGATTTTAGGGGTCTTCTTTGAAGCTTCTTCCTCTTCATTCTACACTTCTTGTTTATCGGTATTTTCTTCTACTTCTTTGCAATCAAGTTCATCTAACACATATCCATCTACTACAATAGAATTCTACAAATTTTCATCAAATTTAACATTTGCACTTTCAACTATTTTTTCTCAACCTTTTGTTGTAACGTTTGTAAGATTTTCTTCTAATAGAGTATACAAGGAAGATACCTTCATCATACCTTGCATCAAACTTTCCCAAGTTTTCTTCTTCTCTTTTGATGTAACATTTGCTTCCAAACACTCTAATGTACTTCATAGTAGGAATCCTTCCATACCATAGCTCATAGGGAGTCTTTGTGCTATTAACTTTAGATTGAAATTTGTTAAGTATGTAAACAATAGTATGAATAGCTTCTCTCCAGTAGACTTGCGATAGATTTTCCTCTTTCACCAGTCCTTGTAGCTTCTTGAATAGTTATATTTTTCCTTTCAACAACTTCATTTTGCTGAGGAGTTCCAAGGGTGGGAAAATGCCTTTTTATTCCATGAACTTCACAAAACATGTTAAACTCATTGGAGGTGAATTCACCACCTCTGTTAGACCTCAAACATTTTATTTTCAAATCCATTTCATTCTCAACTATAGCTTTAAATTCCTTGAATTTATCTAATGCGTCATATTTCTCTCTAAGAAAAGTAACCCATGTTATTTTGGAGTAATCATCAATCAAAAGCATAAAATACTAGTAACCTTGTAGACTTCTCACCCTTGTAGGACCAAAAGGATCTATATGCATTAATTGTAGTAGTCTAGTAGTAGATTTTTACTTTCCCTTAAAGCTAAGTTCCTTGTTCGTTTCCCAAATTGATAACTCTCACAAACAACATCGATAGGTTTTGTGATTCTAGGTAAATATCTCACAACATGAATTGAACTAATTCTTTCCAAATTATCAAAATTCATGTGACACATCCTTCGATTCCATTAAAAAGTATCATTAATCTGAGACATAAAGCAATGACCACCAGCACCCTTAAGCTAATAGATTTTTCCATCTGTTCTCTTACCAACAACAATCATAGTTTTGGACCCTTTCTGAATCTCACATCCTTTATCCTTAAACACAAGATTATACCCTTTGCTACACATTTTTCTGAAACTCAAGAGATTATGTCTTAATCCCTTAATATAGTAAAAAAAATTCAGTATTATGCTTGCAGTCAAAACTAATTGAATCTATTCCACAAATCTTAGCTCTTGAATTATCTCAAAATTTAACTAGTCCCCCAACATATTTTTCAAGTTTAACAAACTTACTTTTGTCTCTGGTCATATGAGTAGAGCAGCCACTATCAAAAACCCTGTAATTCTCATTCTTTTTGAATTGAAAAGGAGATACCAAAGTGCCTTCAACCTTATCCTTTATCTTTGGAATACTTTCCTTCACACAACGTTCAGGGTTAACAAAACCATATTCTTCTTTTATAGCAAAAAATAGACATTCATTATCATCAAAATCTCCATAATCAAAATCATCATCAGAAATACCAGCATCTTCTTTCACATAGTAAGATTTCTTAACCATCTTTCCTTTATTTTCCTTGTTCTTATTGTTTAGAGCTCTTTTTTCACATCTAGAAGAAATATGACCTATCTTATCACAGCTAAAATGTTTGAAAGGTAATTTACTTTTGTACTTACTGGTGCCCTTTTTCATCTTCCTCGCAAAGTTGGCTTCCAAATCATCAAGTTATTCTTCACCTGAATCTTCAACCTTCTTTGATTTACTAGCCTTGAAAGCAGTCTCTACTTTTGTACCTTTCTTTAGTTTTCCCATTTCAAATGTAGTTAGAATACCAATCAACTGATCTCTAGAATAATTGTCAAAATCAATAGTTTCTTCAATAGCATATACATTTTCTCTGTAACAATCTAGAAGAGACCTGATAACTTTCTTTGCCACTTTATATTCTTTAACTTTTGTACCAAGGCCTCTCATAGCACTTACCAACTCATCAACTCTCTATATGTAGCCTTTAATTGTTTCATCTTCAAACATTTGCATCATTTCAAACTATGCCTTCAACTTCTATAACTTTGCTTGTTTAACCTTTAGATCTTCATCATAAATGAATTCTAACTTATCCCAAACTTCTTTAACAATCTTTAAACTCATAACTTCAACTAATTTAGTATTTGAAAGACTATTCAGAGTAATAAATCTTGTGTTAGAATTGATCTCATGTACCTTGATTTTTGCACTTGTACTTGAACCGTTCAAAGGTGGTGTATAAGTATTTTGATAATCCTTCTTAATATGATATCCCTTAGAAAAAAATATCCTTCCATCTTTGTCTTCCCAAATGCATAATTTGAGCCATCAAATCTAGGATATTCCAAAGAAATCTTGTTCTCCATCCTGGATATACCTCAAGTAGTTAAGCTCTTCTTCAAGGAACCTTGCTCTGATACCAATTGATGAAATGAACAAGATAGTTAAGGGGGGGTGAATTAGTTTTAGAAAATTAAACTTTTGAAACCCTAAATAGTAATCAAATCCACAAGCATTCATTAAACCCCCATCATGTTAGCTTTATTAAACATGAAATGAATTTTTTTTTAAAAAAAATCAGAACACCATACACAAGAGAACATGAGATTTAAGTGGAAAACCCAACGAGGGAAAAACCACATTGAGGATTAGCTCACAATATAAGTAATAATAAAACCAATACAAAAGGGATCATTGCTAGAATATGAAACACTATCCAAAAGGGCTCATAACTGGCACTCACTACCATAGAAAGAATACAAGAAGATAAAAGAAGAATGTTACACAAAGAACACTTCTCAATGCAATAAGGAGTCCATGACAATTGTTGACACAATTTCACAATCTCAAATGAAAAATATTGTATGCCTTCAGCTCACAACCTTTAGGAACCCTAACTTGAAGTTTGCACTACTCTGCTCAAATTTGCATCACACACATCATTCGCATGAATCTCACATCTATATGTCTTCTTACTCTTTTGTCTCTCACTTGCATCAACACCATACATATTTATATCAAGCTCCACCTCAAAAAAATTCTCTAATATTAGTCACTAGCCATTGTACATACAAATTCAAAATAGGTTGGCACGTAAACATTCATGTGGTGGATGGGAATGAAAGGTAACCTATATAAATCATTAATTAGGACCCAAATAAATCCCAAAACATTTCAACATTCTTACACAAGCATCGCATGTAGTGTTAAACATAAGGTCAGCCAACACATGTGCAAAATACCATAATCATTAAGTACACACTTCCTTAAACAAATCAAAAGGTCAAAAGTTCCAAAAAACATAATTCACTTGAACTTAATCCAAAATAATCCACAAATTACTTAAGATTCGTGAAACACTTCATCCAAGCTCACATCATACAAATACTTCAACTCAAAACAATTGGTAACCCTTATTTGTATTTTGATAGAAGAAACTCACTCTGTACAACACTGAATCAAGTAAGAACTTGAATATAGAAAGATAAAAGCATTATAATCAACTTCTTAAATCTACACAACGTGAAACTAAATAATGGAGAAACACAAAGCAAATACATTTCTCCCATACCATGGAAAACATCAGGAATAACTGGTTCACACACTAGTGAAAATATCTCATGTTGGTATATGGAGCCTAATTAGACTTAGAGGTTAGATTTTCCCCACTTTTATTGGTGTGGTTTCCCCCCAAAATATATAATAGGGGTTTGGGGGTGGTGCCCCCAAGATGAGGTCAAGGGGCAACACCCCTTGCGGGGTCACGGGTTTTATTATTTTATAAAGGCGTCAGGTGTTATTTTTCTATTGGCCGACATAAAAAAAAACCCTAATATTGTAACCAACATAAGTCTTGATAAAAGGCTAAGGGTTTGGGTTTTTGGAAAATTGTATTGTAGTATTTGTAGCGATATTGAGTTGCAAGGATTACTAGTTGTAATCGGTTTGATTTACTGGATAATAATATTGGACTCTCTATTGGTGGACATAGCCCAAGTTTGGGTGAACCACATTAAATATTATCTCTTGCTGTTATTATTTCTCTATTTTTCATTCCTGTATTTAATCTTTATTTGCATGTAATTGATATTTTCTGCATAAAATTCCTAACATCTCACACTATACAATGATCTTGAAACCCAAATTCAAAATATAGCAACCTTTGACAACCTCGAATAACCTATAAGATCCACATAGGAATAGAATCAACACAAAAATAACATGGAGCACAATACCATAGTACACCATGAGCACTTCCACAACACAATTTATTCCAGGTTTATTAAATTTTCTCAAAAGCACTTGGAAACCAACTACTAGAGACATCATCTTATCTCATTACTTCATTCCAACTCACCTTTAGACTCTGCAACAAAAAGAATAGCTCCATGTACCCACAATATTTCCTCATATTGTCAACTACACATGTACAACCTATTTTCCTCTTTTTCTTAATTTTCCCAATATCCACAACATTTTCATCCCATAGTTGACATCAATGATAACACCAGTTAGTAGAATTTCTATTGAAATCAATGAAAAAACCATCATACTTGCAACACTAACACTTCACTTTTCCAATCTCACTTGATTTTCTGCTCTTTTTTCTTGTAATACCACTTTTACAAGTGAAGATCTACTGGACTGAGGTCTCTCCAATAACCAAAGCTCTCTTCCAAGCATTCAATAGGAGGTTGAGGATTGTTGGCTATCTGTGGAGGTGGGAACACCAAAACGAGGGTTTGACTATGGCAAGCCCCAAAAGAGCCCCAACATTTTTTCTTGTTTTTCTTGTTGCATGTTGTTGAAGTGGATATTGGAGAAAATTTTCAAATCTTTAATCATTTTTAAGTTATCTCTTAGCTCTCCTTTATAATTTATATCATTTCCTATTTTCTATTTATCTATTATATTGAATAGACCTCAGATTTGTGTAAGATAGTAGGGTTTTAGTTGTTCCTTTCATGTTTTTGGTTCTCTATTTTCATTGGAAACCAACACACCCTCCAGACTCTAGCACATCATGTTGATGTCTTGATACTGCACTATATTCCTTTGGTTGAGGGCTATCCCTTCTTAGGAAAAAATATTGAAATCCTACTCTCTCAAATTCTAAAGTAGTCTTCTTGGATAATTAGTCTGGATATGATCTTCTTTGCTATTTCTTATTTCAACAACGTTTGATATGGTTAAGGGTAGTTCACTCCTTGGGATTCTCTTGAGAATGAAGAGACTTGTGGGCAGTGAATCCACCTTATCTCACAATACTATCAGGAACATCAGGAGAGAGCAAGAGACATATTGTAGACTTGAAAAACATATCTTCAACATTAGTCATGCTTATAATCCTCATCTTAATTATTCTAACCCTCATCTTAATGCTTCCAATCCTCATCTTAGGATATCAATATGAGAACAATTTTTTTAACCATGAACTTCTTCAACTTTTCTCCTCTTTGATAAGACATGACATCCAACCATGAACTACTTTAATTATCATTTTATAGGGCATAACATCCAACCATGAAATTATTCAATTCATCTTTGGCAAGGCATGACATTCAACCATGAACTTCTTCAATTATTCTTTAACAAGGAATGACATCCAACCATGGACTTCTTCAATTCTTGTCTTCTTGTAATGAGTATTGACAACAACTACCAACAATCTCCTCAACTTCCAACAATGTCTAGTAAATAGTGTGGACATATTAGTGTGGACATCAATGACAACAACACAACTATCAATGTTAATATCAATGATAAAAACACAACCATCAATGTTGACATTAATGATAACAACCACCAAAAATTTCTTCTTAGTTCCTAGCATGATTATATTTTCTATGTTTCAAGTTTTCTAGTTAAATAATCACCAAGCAACTCTAGTTTTCACCATACTTTTCATATGAATTACAATATTCAAGAATATTTTATCTAACATTTTATTTTCATAACATTAAAATGTATGAAAGAAAATTGAATAATCTATAAATCTCAAGGATAATCATCATTAATATTCCTTAGGTGCATCCAAATATGTAACATTTCTATATCTTTTACTAAAATAATTTATTGTATTCTCTGTTTTCCTTGCTACATTCTAAGTTTCATTGAATCAATCAATTACACCTAAGAAGTACGATTCTCAAAGTGAGTATATAGATAATTTTTTACCCTTATAATGGACTCACAGAAGAAGAGTTTCCATGATTGTAAATTAATGGCTCAAGAAAAGTATTTAAGACATAATATTACCAAGTATTTCCACTATGTTTCATACACTTTTACACATTATTTATGCCTTGGAAAATATCATTTCATCTTTTCTCAAGGTTTAAGGTTATGGGTTAGTAGGAGAGAAAGTTATACTAATATCATACATTATATTTACTTGATGTTTTCTTACCTAATTTCATGTCATTTACCTTACTATTTTTTTTGGTTTGGTTTCCACAAGAGAGTGCTATTAACAATACATTTTCTAACAAGCATAAAGAATTCACAATAATATCAAATAAGGTAATTCTAGCCATTTTGAGCAATTTCCAAGTCCTAAGAGAGGATAAATGTAAATAATTATCAAGTTTTAATGCAACATAAACTTATCCATGTTAGTCATGTAAATTGGTTTCCACAAATTTATTCTAACCATTTTTACTTTTGACTAGTATTTTACTATTACACACATTATTCTAGACCCAAATAAAATCTCAAAGTTGTTGGTGTTGCAACCATTGCTCTGATATCAAATGTAATGCCCAATTTTTTTACTAATAAAATCGATAATTATTCTAACATTAATTAAGTACTTATCACCACTCAATTATACATGCATCAACTTGCATTGAGGACCTATCGATGGATTCAGCTATACAACTCTATGTTGCAACATCTTGACTCAAGTGTAAAATTTAACATTAAAATATTCACCAAATGACCGCAACTAGGGGCTACTTACAACACATCTTATATTCTCCTAGGGTTAACTTGTTTACTCAAGTATTGATTAAATTAAGGTGTACTTGTAAGACTAAAATCTGGTACCAAGGATCACCCACTTATTAATTACCTTTAAGAACTGTAATTCCCACATAAGTTGGACATGCAATACCGATATAAAGTACCAATTTTTATTTTTTTATCTCAAACATATAACCTCCATTGAGGAGGGGGAAATATCCTAACCCCCAATTGTTGTATACTAAAATTTACACAAGGTTAACTATACAAGCTACACATGTTTTATTTTAATTTATTTTTAACAAGGAAATGAAACCAATTGCACCATCGGTGTGAATATCAATTAAATTACATTGTGAGGTGAACCATTGGTTTTGAAGAACCTAATATTCTTAAAATTTTCTTAGTACAATTTTCAACATTACTAAGGATAAGAATCACTTTTATTAAGTCGAAGAGTATTTTTCTATCTACTTATCTATGATTGAAGCCTTAGGGTTTGAGTTGTTGCAACATTATTTTTATATATGGGTAGACAATGTAAAAAAATTCTAGAATTAGTTCTACTATCTAATACAACTCACCCTCTAAAATAAAACATACTTGGAAAGTAATCATATAAATAAGGGTACAAAAATCTCATTCATTTCTAATAAGTTGAATGTTTTTTAACAATCACCATAGGGTAGGTTTCATTTATCATATTAGACTACCTTGATTTATTTTCTCATGAGGTAGCCAAAGGATATGTTATCAAATATAATCAATCAATTATTGATAACCTTTCACAAGCTTTAAAATTTTGTGGTGTTGAAACAAATGTGCTCTATTCATTTTCATTTTCTCATCCTTGAAAATATTTTAGTAGTTTTATCTATGGAGTTATACTACTATTCTTGAGAAAGTGCATCTTACATGGTCTCTGAATACCATAATTAAATAGAAATTTTGTTGGTCACTCCTATTAAATATATTGAAATTTAAATCAAACCAATGTTAAAGATTTTATACTTCCTAATTACAATGTTTGAATCAAAATATATCTTTATTTAGTTAATTTTATTTATGTTTTTGTATAGTAATAATTTGATATATCACTTATATTTGACTGAAATCACAAATATCAATCCCAAGAATTAGTACTAGTGATACTCGAGGTATTCTACCAAATATCTTAGAATAAGTAGTAAAAAATGAAAGAAATTTATGTTCTTCTATAGTAATAATTTGATAAATCACTTATATTTGATTAAACTCACAAATCTCAATCCTAAGAAATAGTACTAATGAGACTCGATGTAGTATACCAGATACCTTAGAATAAGAAATTAAAAAAAAAAGAAAAATGTAATATTGTGTGAGCGGAAAAATCATAGACGCTAAACTCTTGAGAAATACAATTGAAATTAGAATCTAATAAAAGATCAAGAACACTAATCTAAGATCTATTCCTACACTTGCGAAATGAAACTAAGCTATTACAAAATTCAAGAACATGAAAAATGACATACATCAGACATTGAACTCAATAATGAAGCTATTACCCATCTCATATCGGAATGTGTTCACCTGATGTTGGATTTATCATATCACTGCAAAGCCTCCATAGTTCATGTGCAAAATATTGATGAATGATGTGTTGCATGTTGGTTGATCAAAGAAATGTGTTGAAGCTTTATCAATGGTGGTTGTGAATGTCGACAGTACTTCATTGTGCAAATGATGTTGACTCTTCGATCCTTTTTTGTGAGGAAAGAGGTTTGTTATATAGAAAATGTGATTCATAATGGATGATCAGGATTAAACAATGTTGCATCAAGATTGACAATCGAAAGGTGTTGAGAGGATTTAGACATGAATAGATTGTACAAAGTATATTGCACAATTTATGTGATTAAGGAATAGATTGGTTAGTTAGGATTTAGATTGATCAGTCAAGATTTAGATTGATTAGTTAGGATTAAGATTAATTAGTCATAATTTAGATGATTTAGTTATGATTTAGATGGTTTAGTCAGCAAATTAGATGGGTCAGTTAGCAATTGTAATTTTCTCAATCACAAAGTGGGTGAGGATAATTGATTAATTGATTTAATTAATTAATTCCTTTTTGGAGTTGAATGTGAAAATCAAGTTTGAATTTTACAAACAAAGATGCATTATTTTGATTTCATTTTTGATGATGTTTTGAATAGTTTATTTCAAATTATTCAAATTTAGAGGGAAAGTGAGTTAATTACATTATTATGATTTAATAATTTAATTGACTTAGGGGAATAAAGTGATTTAGTGACGTAATTAAATAATTGGTATTATTTAACTAATCAAGATGAAATAATGTGATATTAGGACTTTATTAAATAAATGTAATTTATTTAATTGGTCAAAATGATGAAATTAATGAATTAATTAAATAATGTCATTTTATTCAATTATTAGCAGAAATAGAGTTTTTGATGATTTTGATGTGAAATGTAGTGAAGCTTGATGATAATGATGTCGATGATGGTTGAATGTAATTTTTTTTGTGTGATAAGTTTTAAGTCAAATTTACATGTCTACATTTTCCCCCTCTTTGATACAAAGTACTGGTTTCTTTGTTTCAAACACTACTAAATTTGACACCATTTTCTGACAGACGTTTGTTGGTGGTTCGACAAATCTTTGTCGGCGTAGCGACAAAATGATAAAAACCTTTTCATCGCAAGTACGATGATGAATTAAATGTCGAAATAATGACGCAGATTCGTCGGTCATCGGCATCATAAAATGGCTCAGATGTTTGTCAGAATATCAATAAAATTTGTGTCAAAAGAACACCAAAAGTTCATCGCCAGTTTGATGAAATGGGAAAGTATTTATGACGAAGCATTCGTTGCAGCTAAGCAACTTCGTCGGACCTTTTATGTGGTTCATCGGTGACGTTCATCGAAATTGCGACCAAAGGGCAAGGAGTTACGATGAAGCCTTCGTCGCAGCTAAGCAACTTCGTTGGACCTTTTTTTTGATTTGTCGGTGCACTTCGTCACACTTAGGACAAAATGGAAAAGGAGTGACGATGAAGCCTTCATCACAGCTATAGAAACTTTGTTGGACCTTTTTCGGTGATTCATCGGTTGTGTTTTTCAAAATTTTGACGAAAAAATGCAATTTAAAAAAAAAAGATTATTCGTCATTTTCCATGTTTATTAGACACCCGCTGAGATGTCATGTAGTTTCACTGACACCTTGAGTCTCTTCGATAGTCAATATTACATATCACTTTGGTGTCACATAGTCTCATCGATGTTCTGAGTCTCACTGATAGCCAATAGATCATATGTCGCTATGGTGTCATGCAGTCATACTGATGTTTTGAGTCTCCTCGAGAATTATTCCTTCAGTCTTAAAGTGTATCACTATGATTCTCACCAATGATAACTTATCGTTGTGACTTTGGGGGTCGCCGAGAGTTTCCTTCGACTACTTAATAGCTTATAATCAAACTTGAGCTTGAAATTATAAAACAAAATATCATGCCAATTAATTTTACCATTGCTATTCCAGACCTTTAGCTTATGGAAAAATAAGTACCAAATTTCCTGAGCATAAAAACATTCAAAAAGAATATGTTTGATAGTCTCCCGAGTCCTGTAGATATTACAAATTTCAACACTTTCATGGTTAGATTATAGGGATCTATATTTTTCATGAATGTAGAGGTAGGTAAAGGAGAAATAATTATAATTGTAACACTATTCATAGTCCAGTAAATTATGTTTGTAATTTGTGTTCAATGGACCTCACTTTTATCATTATACTACCCATCTAATACCATATTTTAATCCAGGGTTCAACTATCTCAGATCTAAAGAAGCACCTTCAATTAACCATTTAAAGTACTATAAAATAAGGTAAGACTTTTACTTGAGAAAGATTGGGTACACTTGTAGGATTAAAGTTATTGCAATCATTAGGATTTATTGGCACACAGACACAACCTGCAACATATGAAGTTATGGAGGAGTACAAGTTAGTGATATGGCCCTTAATATGTGAGTGTTTTGCAAATTGATTGGTAGAAAATAAGGTTACAAACAAATCTACATGAAAAATTATTAGGAAAATCTACTGTAATCATCAAAATAGATGAAAAGTGCAAAGGAAAGAGTCGAGCTACATCTCTAGAGCCTAAAAAACACATGCAAGAAACATAAAAAAAGAACAAAACAATTGTTGGCTGAATACAAAATGGTGCCTTCAGCAAGTGATTCATATGCTTTCACACCTGACATAGGACATTAAGAGGATTTTAGTCTTCCTCTGTGAAATTAACTACTTACAAAATAAACCCAAAAACCAATATTATATACCTCCATGTCTAGCTGAGGGTAGGTATAAGAGAAAAAAATTTCTTCAATGCAATGCTGAAAAATATGAATGTGTGTGTAGGTTTGTATTACTCAAAATATCATTTCACTGCCTAAGGAAAAATACCAAAGCGATGTTTTAAGTTTCAATCTTCACATAGGATCCCTTATTGCTACACATGCATATACAAGAATTATTTGAGCTCTAAACTATTCAAATATTAAGGATTTAATTAGCTATAAGATGGAAAGTTGTTTTTTAGACATAATCCATCATCTTTTACATATCTTTATTCACTCCTAGCGCTTTAGATAAATTTGTGTAAATGAGATAGAAATGTGAATATTTTATGACAAAGAAAATTCTTAAAAGGAGGGGGGAGAGAGCAAAGGTTAGGGGGCAAGAGAATGCTTGAATGTATAGAAAAGTATAACATTTTGATCATTATAACAATGAAATGAATCTTAAGTTTGAAGCATTAATATCATTTACAATATTTATGATCAAGAATGAATGTAAGTAGATAAACTTTTGCATACCTACAGATGGTACAAAATTTCATGGTTAAGTTGAAGCCTCCCATCAACAACAAGATCCAAATATTCGTGTATCTATCTCAATCGAGCCTCTAAACCCTTCAGAGCTATCAATTTTTCCACTAACCTGTTATGCACAAAAGTAAAATTTTAGAGATATGTCATCACTAAAAATAGAAGAAATAGAGCTTTGAAACCAAATCCACACACAACACAATGTGGTATTGATTCAAAGACATAAAAACAAACTAAACTTAGAACATTGGAATGGAAACAACTTAAAATTATGATGTAGAGCATGGATTCAGGGTATAAAGAATCATTTTTCTGCCACCATAGTGAAAATTTAGCACTTTATTTCATCTTTGCATATTGGTTTGATGCTTCAAACGATGCATTTATTATATTGAAAAGTGCATTACCTTATTGAGCTTCTCTTTGTTTCGAGAATAGTTTAATATTTTCTACTTAACAGGGCCAACCATGTGATGGTGGAAGCTCATTTGGCCCCTCCCCCCCTCACATCACTCTCAATTCCCCATTCCCAATCATTTACATTAATCATTCATTCATCCATTCATCCATTAATAAAATATAACATTCATTCATCCATTAATAACATATAACATTCATTCATTAGCATATAACATTCATTAATTAACATATTCACATTCATTCATTAACATATAATATTCATTCTTTTAGTTTTTACATATTATCAAAAATATGGTTGTCATGATATGATTACAATCACTTTTTTTTTCTTTTTTCTTTTTTAAAGCTACATAAAGCTAAAGTGTAGTATCATTTTCTAAATCAATATTTGTCCCTGCTTTAGTTGTTTAGCCCTTTGCTCGTGATCTTAATGAATGCCTAGTCGTCTGCTCATGATGTGGATGCCTCCTACTCGTTGATAAGAGGATTGATATATACATTCATATCTTTAACTTGGTACTTACCTAGTTGAATGAACATAAACATTACATAATTATTATAACCATTTTATTGCAATATATTTAAATTAATGTACATGACTATTGAATTGAAAAAATATAAGTCATTATGCAACAAATAAGACAAATGAGATGCTACTACGTTAAAGAAAATTGATGTAAACAAATACCTGAAACAATCATTGACAACATTATGTGCTCCCTCTTTATTGACATCCATGGAGGAATATTATTGTTGATAACAAAAACAGGCCACACTGAGTAAATAGATCTCAGCTCTCCAAATGGATTGAGACTGGCCGCTCCCAATGAAAGCTGAGATTACGAGGTTCTTCTTTAAAGTGTGGCCATTTTTCCTCGATGTCCCTAAATGCAGAACCATCCACAGCATTCGAAGGTCATCTCCACTTCTATTCTATGCATGGTAATCCATAAATTGCACTAAGCTTTACACCTAAATAATCATTGCATATGTGGAATAATGGGAATATAATGAAGAACCTTTATGACACCTTTTTGTTAGTTGATCTATTCGATATCTACTGATATGACATTTGGGCATTCTCAAGGTAAATTCTTGTTGTTTATGATATATAATATGATTTTGGGACATGCATCTATTGCTTGATACTCCATTTTGATATCTTTCATAATGGCACATAAATCTCAGTGATGAGCAAGGTAAACATTTGATGGTGGTAAAAAAATTCACCAATCAATCTACAACAAAAAATAATTTGTTCATATAAAGAATATTAATGGTACATATTTCATCCTTTATTTACTAGTGATGAACTAACAACAATTAAAAGATGAAAAAAGATGACATATATGACATACCTTAACATCCATGAGATTGCTATGTTTGATAAACCATTCATAACCTTCAAGTTCAACAACAACAATACAATAGAGAGAAGAGTTGTTTCAGAGCCTTCATAAAGGGGCTCGTATGCCTTCTCAAGTACAGGTAAATCATGAACATCATCAAAGTCATCTTGATCATCATGATCAACTCTGCTACTAAATGTGTCATGGATCAATGCATTCATACCATCATCTTCACCTATGTTTTCCAAAGCATGATCATCTTCTTCCATAGGATCATTAACTTCATCTTCGATATTCACAACTCCATGTTTGTTTGCTTGCAAAACCACATTCTTTGGGTTGTGATAATCCATATCATCTACCCTAGGGCACCCCACCTTTATAATAATGATAGACACAAATAAACCATGATCATGATCAAGTGATTATATATATATATATATATATAATGTTAAAACGATATAAACATTTACAAATTCAATCAATATAAACACATATAATGAACAACTTACTAATGGACGATAATCATGCCCCCCTTCAATGTGACCATGCTACCTACAATGTTTCTCAACTGTTGTAATTAAAATGTCTTGACTTTAAGCCCTTGCAATTATTGCAAGGACAATAACATTTCCCATCACTCTTTCTTTTCAATCTAGCCCACAATATATCAAGTGTCTCTTCATTTTGTTCTGGACTAATATTATCTGACATGATTTTTCTTTACCAAGCTTGACTATTTAGATCTTCAAAAAATATCAAACTCACACTCCAATAATTTTTATTCATAGATAGGTAACATAATCTAATAATTTTGATATTTTACACCAAAAAAAATTGGCATGCAACCACCCCTGCAAAAGAGAAGATAGTCTGAAGTTAATGACCGAAAAAAACACTTTAAAATGCTAATTTCAAAACTTATTAAATTCTGATTTTACTATAATTTCCAACCGTTAAGACTCCTAAAATCAAAATATTGAACTCGATCAAAAAATTCCTACAACAATGGAGGGAGTGGGCTAGTAAGAGCAAGTGACCCATTCCTAAGGAGCAAAAAGTCAGAATCATCATTGCTAATGTCAATACAAATTTATCCTTTTAGTTAAAGATGCAATGTATCACTTCTTATGACAAGCTTAACCCTAGGGCCCTCAACATTGAGAGAGCCCTAATAGAAAACAACAGAAGCATTGGTAAGAGCATGATTAGGGTACAAACTCTAAGCCTCCGTAGAAACATAAACAATAACTATAGTGGATTAGTGAGGCTGCAATACCAGAAAGGTTGAGACATTGTAGGTAATAACAAAATATTGCAATCTAAAGATTGTAGCCAATAATAAGCACACTATGTAGCTTAGTGACATTTGTAAATGCAATCTACGGTAAGAAGAATGACAGTCGCTTGAGATGTGACAGTCAAAAAGAGGCTGAGCAGTGACAAGATAATAAAGCTCAATCCTTGCATAGTAAAGTGGAGATTTTAACAGTGAGTTTCCTTAACCCCTTGCTAACCTTAAGGGTTTTTCAAATGCTTTTGGTAGTGTTAGACAAGGAAAATGCAATCACGGAATGACTTTCCAAATGAAGTAACAGTGGTAATCATAGGTTCAATGTTTCTTCTTAGACATTAATGTATAATGGAGGTAGTGGATTGCATGTTTGAGTAGTGTTTTGAGACTCATCAAAGATGAGAGAATAGTGAATAATACCTTGTGGACTGTGAAGTAGTGTCAATAAGGTTGAAGGATCTTAAGAACTACAATACCATGAAACAATGAGTCCCCTATAGTAAGTAGGTAGTCTATAGGGCATAGTTTGATTTTATAGAGGGATGCTCATGAAAGGAATCTTCAAGTGATATTGAGTGAGTTGTTTCAGATTGCAGCTGAGGGTGCAATACCTAGTCTTAAAAGAAGTTAGCAAAGCAGTAAATGTGCAATAAAATCAAATCATACACAACAAACAATTCACAATGTTGTCTTCCATAATTCCTTGAGTTTGAAGAAAAAAAATCTCATTTTATCTTCATGATGAAAGTGGTGACCTTAATGGTCAATCACTGGCAACCATGATTTTAAAACATGTTATTGTGCTTATGGAGGCAACATTTTAAGCAAGGCAGTGAGTGGTGGTTTGGAACAATGGTAGGTATGAAGGACTTGCTTTATATAAATACTATGCAGTCTCGCTTAAGACAACATTCTTAGAAGAGATTGAAGGTGGGTTATGGAACTCAAGGGTTACCATGAAAAGGATTAAAGAAAAGACTGAGATCTATTTAAAATCCACGGTCATGAAGATATTAAAGATGTCACATGCAAAACCTAGTAGTTGGAGTAATGAATACAGTGCCAAAGAGGATAGTGTGCTAGGGCAGATTTAGGAGATCTCCACATTATTTAATTACAGGGAAATACATCATTTATTTATTTTTTTAATTAAAAGAAATCATTATGAACCCTATATAGGATACATTAATACTTCAAAAGCCTCTGAAGGAATTTGAGATTATGCAAATATATGTCAAGTAACATTCATAAGGTTTAGAAAATATTGATCACTCTCTAGAATAGCCCATTAAACATGGGTTGTGCTTGAATGCACTACATAATTGATATAACACAACCACTCTGCATATCAACCAGAGTTATAGGCTCTTTATTGCAGCAAGAGGTAATCACTCTTCGATCATGCTATAATTACATCCTAACCTGTTAAACTTGAGACAACCTGAATGCACCCAATGATGATTGAGACCTACATTATACAACTTGAATTAACTACATTATATGAGTGCCTCCATTTCTATCACAACATAGCCACATTAAACTTGGATCACACATGAATGCATCATGTATTTTTTATAGCACAACTGTGCCACATGACCAATAGAGTTATGGACCACATAATTACAGTCACAAGAATTTGTTCCTTGTTTGTGATCTTATGGTGATTCCACACAACAAAATCTGGACATGAAATTCTAAAAACCCTAAACCTTTAAAAATGAAATCTGATGAGATGTTGCTTTAAAATATGATTTTCAAACTTGGAACTACAAATCTAACTTCACAACTGAATTCTGCAAAAAGGAAATGACTACCCTCAATTTGGCGATATCTTCTTGAATTTTTTCTGATTTTTCCCAAGAAAATCATCCTTAGTTCTCCACAAACTGTCTCAAGTAGAGCAAAACACTGTCACAATAAATCAGGCGCGAACTCACTTTTCTTTATGTCGGCCACAATTTGATTTTTTTCTATTTTTCATGTTTGTCGAAAACTCGACGAAAATGATAGCCGACATTTCGACGAACCCTAGGTTCATCGAAATTCTAACGAATGTCAGGGATAAACATTCAAAAAATTGAAAATTACACATCAAATTTTACAAGCACCCGACGAACATCAAATTTTACATATTTTGTCGGACAGTTTCATCGGATTTTGCAGTCAAATGAGTTAGTGAAAGAATCTTTTTTCTTTTAAGATCAACTTTTTTTGAACAAAAATTTATGCCCCACTGTGCCCCGTAATTCAGGGGAATTATGGTAGGACTCTATGCTACCCCCTTGAGAGGTTGGCTGAAAAAATTGTTTTTGAGGTTAGGCTCACGACACTATTCTATTTTAGTTTCAATGTGTTTATGATGAAAAGGTAGGTCTATAAGTCCCTCATTTCTTGTTTCAATGTTCCTGAGAAGTCCTAATTTTAACATAGGAAGGTTTTCTAAGTAAAAAATAGGGTTTTATAGGTGAAGATTAGGATTTTTGAGGGTTAGTACAGGTAATTAGGGTTCTAATTGCCTCATTTTTGTTTTGATCCTATAGAAAATTATTGTCTCTAGATTCTCAATTTTGTCAGTTGTTGAGGAGCAATGCCAAGAATTCAGGGAGCTCCACATTGTTCAAATGTGGTTCGAGAGTTTGGATGGCCTGCAAGCGGCGGTGGCCTGGTATGTACCCTCTTGTTTCTCATTTTCATCTTTTCATGTTCTCATAATTCATGTACAAAGTTTCTTGAGTCAATAGAGAGGTTTTACGAGTTTTTAGCACACTTTCATAATTTTCTATGCATTTTTCAATTTATGAAGGTCACTTTTGCTAAATTTATGTGCACATGCTTTAGACCCATGCCTTTGACTTAATTTTCACTTTTTTTTGGTGCTTCTGCTATAAACCTTTGCTTTTGATTGCTCTAGGTCAGTTTGGTCACTCTTGCTTTAGATTTGTGCATTTGCAAAATTTCCTTTCTTTTGATTCTAGTGCACTTACTTTTTGTTTCATCACTTTTGCTATGAATTCATCACTTTTATCTGTTTGGAACCTTAAGTCTTAGTTTTGTTGTTTTTTTTTGTTTTTCACGTTTAGAGGAAAACCATACATCATGGGTTAAAATGATTGTAAGTGGTCCTTGAACCACTATAGCTTAGGGAGAGATGACCTCGAGATCTATTTGATCCAATTGCTCACTTTGGTGTTTCAGAGCGATATTTCCTAGATGTGTTCGAGCTTCATCACATTTGTTAAATGCCTCCCATCATATCTCACACAACGATGATGACTACGCTCATGGAGGAGTGGAATTTAGAGACTCCATCTTTCCATTTACCTATAGGAGAGGCCACCATTTCACTTGAGGATGTGTGGAGGATTCTCTATATTCCCATCAATGATGAGCTTCTGACATACCATGTTCGATGGGGTACCTGTGCCATGTGGTGTGTGTTGGGTTTCAAAAACTTGGAGGTGAAATAGTCTGAGCTTGATTTTTTTGAGTTTAATAGTAGTACAGACCCTATTTTTATCTTGTCCTTGGTGGTTTGATTTTGGGGCTAGTTATACCTCATAGGAGAGGTCGTCAGTTCTCTGTTGGATGGGGTATTTGTATTGAGGGTATGTTTGAGCATGTGAACTAATATGCATGGGGTTCATGTCTTCTCACCCACCTCCATAGAGATATGTATGAGGTTTTATATCAGGGTGGGAAATCTATTTTTGTAGGTGTCTCACTTTTGCACATATGGGCCTGGGAGCACTTTGCAGTTGCTTGGCCTGATTGGATACAAGATCGTATTGCAGAGGATCTGTACACTCATATTATTGTGGAGATTTCTTACACTACACTTTTCCTTGGGATCTTTCGTACTGGTGTCGTGTTTTACATGACATGTCGGGTTTTGTTTGGAGGCCCTATATGGACTATGAGGCAAGGCTGGACAATTTAGGTTATCTTGTTTACTCTTGGCAGACCAGATGATTGATTGGTCGCTCCCACTCTCTACTAGAGTATTACTTACTAGATAGGGTATGCCATTAGTTTACACAGAGACAAAGCTAGTTTCTCAATACTTATGAGGATCATTTTGATCAAACCACCCAAGAGACCTGTCTGAGTATGTGGTCACTAGGAAAACAAAGATGTTTTTGTTACTACATTTAGAGCACTTTCCCTAGTTGGATGGGGTTGTCCAGTGAGTTCAACAAATCTAGTTACCACTCCCAATTTTCATCAATGGTGGGCACACAACAAGCCTTTGAGATTCATAGATCCTAAGGGTGATCCTCCATTAGATAGAGTAGGTCTTATAGGTCATCGCCAGGGTCATGGATAGGTTCCAAGTCCCCCTCCACCACTTGGGGATGGAGGAATATAGTTAGCTCAAATAATTGCTACTAGAGACAAAGAGATAGTGTAGTGATAGGTCGTGGAGGCTCAAGTTGCTAATTTAACCACAAAGAGGGACAATTTGAGGGATGAGAAAGATAGTGAGAGTGGGTAGTGGCATATTGTAGAGGATTAGGTATATTTTCTTATAGTGAAGAGAGATAATCTTAGGGCAGAGCATGATAGTATACAAGCTGAGAAAGATTTACTTTTACAAATGTCCACATACTATTAGACCTTATATGATGCTACTATTCCTAGGGTTGCTCAATTTCCATAGTTCCTGGAGCTCAGTGTTGTAGGAGGTGGTGGTGGTGAGTCAACTGGTCATTCTATTAGATAGCCAGATCTCAATGGTGATCCAAGTATTGATCATATAGTGTTCCTCTTTCCTGTTGAACAATGTTTACACCAATACTTGATCTTTATTATGTTGTTCTTTAGAGACATATTGTAGACATGATTTTGTGTATATATTCATCATCCTAGTCGAGGCCTCGTATATATGTATTATTTTGTATTATCCTATCACACTTGTTTCACTAATGATGATGTACTATGATATTTTCCCTTTTTTGAGGATGATATATATGAGATATACCTTCTTTGATTCAAATTTATTATGTGTTATGTTATGATCATGGATGATGATGTATGATGATGTATGTTGTATGATATTTTACTTTTTTTAAAGTATGCATATGATGTGGATAGATGAATCATACTTTGTTGCATATGATGTTTTATTATGGATGATCAATACATAGTTTTATATATGATGTTTATGTGATGTTGATGATATGATGGATGCATGTCATTTATTCATGATACATTATGTTTTCATTTCTTTATTATAATCATGATATGTATTTATGACATTGTGAATGCAGGATGGATATGGTATTAATGATATTGCTATGCAAGATGGATGTTAGTTAGAAGAAATTTATGTTGATGTATAGAAATTTGATGTTATTAGTAGTTGATGGTGTTACTTTTTCTTTACTTGGAAGCTTCATAGTTTTGAAAAATCTTGTTTGATGTAGCAAAAAGATACAATGCACTACAATATTAATGACCACGATGACTTTGTATCCATTGCATGGAATTTGACTCTACAAACAAAGAGTATTCTTTTTCATACCAAACATACAAAAACGTTTTTTAAAGTATATAGTCGTGTTATGTTAAAAAAAATTCAGACCAGTCACACAGAGAGGTGTAGAACACCTAACAAGCAACTACTTCATGAATTGTTTCATTGCAACTCTTATACACTCAATAAAGTAAGTATTCACCATGGTAGTATTACAAAAATATCTTACAAATAGCAAATCCAAATGATGTTCAATTTCCCCAAATCCTTCTTCTCTAAATCCGTATGGACATCCTCGAGAGATTTTGAGAATGAGTCAATAAAATAAATTGAAAAGATAAGACTATAAAAAGATAAAGACAAAGTTTCAATATCACTTGCCATATCTTTTTGAGGTTTCAGGAATATTATCTGTTATTGATCATGTCTATAATAGGAACAGATCTGTTAAGGCATATCTCAGTATGTTGTTGGTGAATGGTCAAAAGATAGGTAGTTGATACTTTGGCATTATTTAAATTGTTTGTTTATAGTTAGAGCTTTGTGATTATTTTCTTGAAAGTTCTATCTTTTGATGTTTTCTTCATTTTTTTTGTTTGTTTTGTCAAAGGGTGAGTGTGACGATTTGTTTATTATGGGTGAAAAGTTTATTCCAGATTGTGAAGATGGAGTAAATAATTTTTTATTTTATGAGTTATATGATGTTGTTTTTATTATTTTTAAGGGACTAACCTAGGGCCTCGGGGCTCATCAAAGATAAGCCTTGCCTATGTTGTACATGCAGAGGCTCATAGTTAGCTTGGTTTGACTATTTTTTATCTTTTGTTTGTGAATGTTTTTGGATTTTGTGTTTTTTGACTATTTTTGTATTTTAAATTTTTTGACTAAGTTGAAATAAAGCATGATTGAAATGTAAGGGGAATGACCTAGGGTCTTGGGAGCTATTAATCCTTGCCTACATTGTACATGTAGAGACCATGTAGTTCGATCATTTGACTTGAAGCATAATTGTTTTTGGGATAAAAGACATTGATAACTTGGATTGATATTCCACCTGTGTGTCTAGAGGATATGTTGTGGGAAATCTACTTGAACTAGCTGTGGGGTTCAAGAAAATGTTGATATCTTAGACTATTTGAGTGAAGGAATAATCTAATGATGTTGTTTTGTTTTTTATGTTTTCCAAATGTTTTTTATTTTTGTTGTTTTTATGTATGTTTTTGATTTTGTTGTTTTCTATATGTTTTTTATTTTGTTTTTTTTTACCATGATAGGATGCACAAAGATCTAATCCACAACCAACTTCAAGAAGTTTTTCCCAGTTTGAGACAAGATGACTTTCCTAAGTTAGAAACAAACCATGGTTGGATACATGTTTTATTATGGGACAAATGGGTGGATGTTGTGGATAGTACCAATAGATAATGATGCCAACCTTATTCAAACATAGTGCCTATTTTCTAGGTTTTCACTATGGTACATTTTCTATGAGCACCAAAAAGTGGTTTTCACTTAAGGAATGCTTTATTTCTCTTTACTATTTTTCTTGATTTTTGATTTTTTTAAATTTTTTATCCTTTTTCCATTTTTAGATTTTTACCCTTTTTCCTAGGGTATTCTAGAGTGCTTCATGTGTATAACTTCTTGAGGTGGTTGTTGTTTAGTGATTCAACTAATGGTTCTCCTTCAAGAGTAGCCAATTGATAATCCATAGAGTTGTAGCTTGTTGTGATGATGAATGGTCCTTACTAGTTGGGTTCAAATTTTCCTTTGCCATCTTGATTCAATTGTACATTCTAATTCTCCTTGAAGACCAAGGCACAAATTTGGAAGTTTCTCTCTTTGATTTTCTTGTCATAGATTTTTTTGAGCCAATTCCGATAAACCTACAGATGGTTTAACATAATTAAATTCCTTTCATCTAGGAGCTCTAATTCATTTAGCCTAGATACCTTTTATTCTTTATTGCTGACCATGCCTTTTAATGATACTCATCATGAGGGGATTTCAACCTTGATACGAAAGACAACCTCTAGTCTGTAGACCAAGGAAAATGGTGTGGCACTAGAGGTGTTCAAATGTTGGTTCAATAAGTCCATAAGGATGGGTTTAACTGTATATGCCAATCATGGTTGGATTCATTAATAATATTTTTGAGTATTTTCAATATGGTTTTATTAGATGCCTCAACTTGACCATTTCCTTGGGGATAATAGGGCATGGAAAATCTACGCTGGATAGAAAATTGGGAGAAAAGTTCTTAGACACCTTGATTTTTGAATGGGGTTCCATTCTCTGTTATTATTGTTTGGGGAATTCCATACCTGCAGATCAGATAATTAAAAATGAATCTTGATATCTATTTTCCACTGATATAGGTCAACGTAATTTCCTCTATCCATTTAGTGAAATACTATGTTGTTATGATAATGAACTTGTGCTCGTTAGATGAGGTAGGAAAAATCTTAGCTACTAGGTCTAATTTGAATTTTGAGAAAGGCCATGGTGTTGTGATGAGTCGCAACTCCTATGATGGTGCGTGAAATAGACCACTATGTTGTTGGCATTGATGAAACTTTGTAGAGTACTGTGTACATTCCTATTCCATTGAGGGCCAATAATACCCTATTTTGAGTTGTTTTAGGACTAGGTTAGGTCTACTAGAATGGGATCCAAAATCAACTTCATGCACCTCTTGTAAGGTTGTTTGTGCTTCTTTTGCATTAAGACATTGGAGTAACTACCATATAGATTACAACAGTATTGGGTATCTCCTAGGATTGTAAAGCGAGAAGCTGTATAGGTGAAGGTTTTCCTTTGAGTGCTTGTAAGGTCAAGTAGAATGATATCATGTTGGATGTAGTCAAAGGTATCTTGGTATGATGGGGAGTTAGAACCATCAACAAAAACTACCATTTTTTAATCGGGGATGTTGAATGTAGGTACAAGCAGTTGTTTGATGAGGAGCTCATACTTAGGAACATTTTGTGGAATATCAACCAGTGAGCCTATTGTTTCCATTGCATCGAAAAATTTGTTATTGATCTAAGGAATTTTCTCAAAGGTTATTGTGACAATGTATTCCTTGAAGTTGTCCACCATCCTTTTATATAGCATCAAATTGTCATCTTTTCTCTGGTATTCATTGTTCACCTGTCTAATCACTAGCTGAGAATCTTTGAAGACTTGCAGCTCTTTTATTCTCCATTATATAGTCAATTTGAGGCATGTGATCAAAGCTTCATATTATGAGATACTGATCATGCATGGAAAAGTGATCCTATATGTCTTAGGTATGTTATATCCCTATGGTGTGATAAATAGAACACTTTCCCTAGAGCCATGTTAAGTGTGGGACCCATCAAAGTATAGAATCCAATGGCCTGTCTATTTTGTCATCACAATACTCTCATCTAGAAATTCCACTGTGAGAGGTTTGTGATCATCTAGGTGCATTGGCCAACTGGTCTGCTATGATTTTTCCCTTGATGGCTCTTCTATCCACATATTCTATATCAAATTCACTCAGAATCATCACCCATTTGGAAATTCAGCTTGTTAGGCCTGCCTTTGCTAGTAAGTACTTGAGTGGGTCTACTTTTGAAATCAAGTTTACCTTCCTATTTAAGATATAGTATCTCATATTTTGTGTCACAAATATGACTTACAAACATGCTCTTTCAATGGGTGATTAGTTCATTTCATAGTCCACCAACATTTTACTAATGTAGTAGACTTCTCTTTCTTTGTTGTTATCATGTAGTTGGGCTAGGAGAGGTCCTAGCATTGCTTGTGTGATAGACATGTAGAGCACCATTTCCTTGTCTAGGATAGGTGGCATGAGTACAGGAGGAGTAAGTAGGTATTCCTTGACTTGTTGGAATGCTTGGTTACATCTCCCATCCCACTTGATGGTGATATCCTTGTGGAGAAGATGAGTGAAGGGGTGAAATTTGTCTTCCAATTGTGTAATAAATCGCCTGATGGACTGTAGCTTTCCTTGTAGAATTCTTAGATTTTTTAGTGTTTTTGGTGGAGGCATCTCTAGTATAGCTTTTAATTTTGTAGGATCTACTTCAATCCTTCTTCTTGACACTATGTATCCTAATATTTTTTTAGAAGTTACTCTGAGCATGCTCTTCTTAGGGTTGAGTATCATATTGTATTGTTCAATCTGATCAAACACCTTTGTAAAATTTGACAAGTGATCTTACCTTTCGATAGAATTTTCTAAAATATCATCCACATAATCTTCCATGATGGTGTGTAGCATATCATGGAATATGGTTGTCATGTCTCTCTAATTTGTTGCTCCTTCATTCTTTAGGAAGAATGACATTACATTCTAGCAAAACGTCTCCCAAGCACAAGTAAATTTTGTTTTATGTTGATCATGTGGAGAGATATTTAATTGGTTATATCTAGAGAAACCATCCATTAAGGATAGCATTTCATGCCCTACTATGAGATACCCGATCATGTCTATACTTGGAAATGGAAAGTCATCCTTTTGATAGGTCTTGTTCATGTCTCTAAAATATATGCAAATCCTTATGCCCCTAGTAGGCTTTGACAAAGGTACTAGATTTGATATCCATTATGGATAATTGATGGGTCTGATAAAACCCACTTCTAGTTGTTTCTTTAGCTCTACCTTTACTAATAATGTTATTTGAGGATGCATTTTTTTGAGTTTTTGCTTGATAGGATTTTCTCCAGGGACTATAGGTAAATGGTGTACCACTAATGCTAGATCTAGTCTAGGAATGTCAACCTAGGTCCAAGAAAAATTTACTTTTCTATCATTGATGAATGTTATGAATCCTTCTTTCTCTTTGGGATCAAGTGATGCCATGTGGTATGCTATTTTTGGATTCTCTATGGTGGAAAAATTTATGGACTCTGCTTCCTCTACTAGGAGTGTTGATATTTTTTGGTACCCAGATATGGGGAGATTGAACACTCCATCCTCGAGTGCCTCTGGGAGGTTTTTCCTTTGGATGCATCCTTCATCTTCTTCTTTTCCAGATCTGATAGAGCCACAATTTGGTTTTCTCTAGGGGATCTTGGTTTGATCTTTATATTTTACATTTCATTTTTGTGACTAGAAGGTTCAATCTCTCCAATAAAGTATGCATCTTGTTCGAGCTCCATGATGAAATCCACTTTGTGATCTCTTGCTAGTATGTCTATTCAAAGTCCCATGAACTCTATGATTGCCTCATCATTTTGGAATTGATCTAGACTAGGTGTTTGTTGTTGTTAGTCCCAATCTATCAGTTGTGAGTAATAGAGTGGGAGGCTATTGTATTGGTTTGCAAATCTTATAGAGGTTGGTGAAAGGGTCATTATGGCTATGGTATCCTTTTCCCACAGGGTTTCTAGGTCATTGTTACTTTAAGTAGGGGAACTATATCTAGTGACAAATGAAGGGGAGTCCCATTCATATTTGTTAGATTCCATTTAGGATTGATAATGGATATTGGGAATGGTTTTCATAAATTGGAGAGGGAACCTATCACTGATAAATTTGTTGAATAAGTCTTCTATGAGTAAATCATTGTCCATGATATGGTAGATATCCAGTTCCTTAATGCTAGCAGAAGTTTCTTGTTCCTACAAGAGGTTTGTCTAGTTTTTTGAGTAACCATGTCTTTTGGATCATTACCTATCCCCATATTTTTCTTTCTTTGTTCCACTATGATAGGCTCCCACCTACCTTGCTTGTGCATCCTCAGGCCACCAATTCCACTTTATCCCATACGTTTAACTAACTGGTAGCCTTTATTGCTAGGGTCTAATAGAAGGGTTTTTTGATGTTCTAGCTCTTCTTGGTCCTCTTTGTAAATCATGGACGAGAAGTCCTCTTTGAATACCTCTTCATCTTTCATGTCTCCCCACTTGGTGAAAATCATGGGTTTGGCTATCATTTGTATTGTTTGAGTAGGCTTGATTTCTTTGGGACCTCCATAGATTTTAGGTGTTGGTGGGAGCATACCAATACAAAATGCTTGGTTAAAGTGGTAATTCCCATTACCCCTATCAAGTACTTGTACCTTGGTTTCTGTTTTAGGTTTCTCATTTGATGTAATTTTTATTGAGGTCAATGGAAGTGTGGAAGGGTCAATATATGAGAATGAGTGGAAGACTATGTCATTTCTAGGTATGCGTTGGATCTTATTATACTTTTTTTCCAACTTTGCACAAAAATGGAATGGCTCAGGATCAACATATAAAGTCACTTCTTTTCCTTCAAGAGGAAACTTTAGGCATTGGTAGAAGGTGGAAGGGACTACTTGTAATGCATGAATCCAAGGGCATCCCAAGAGTAGGTTATATGGAAATTCAAGGTCAAGCACTTGAAAAGTGGTTTCCATGGTCATTGGTCCTATCTGCACTGGTAGCCTAACTATTCTTTTAAAATTCCTTTCAAGGTCATCATAGGCCTTGATGGTGATACTCCTTGGTTTATCTATCACGTCATCAAAATACTCCAATTGTTTGATGAATTTTAAGGTACATATGTTTAGACCTACACAATTATCTATTAGCACTCTTTTTACCTGCTCTTATGGACACCAACCTCTATGTATGGGGTTTGATTGTGAAATGAATTTAGTGGAAGGTATTTCTTAGAAAAGACTAAATGATTACTGGTTGTGATTTTTCCAACCATGGCTTGGAACTAATTTGGATCAAGGTCATTAGGGACTAATGCTTCCAATGATTTTTCAAGTATTTCCCTATGTGTAGGTGATAGTTTTAAGAACTCTAGGATTGATATTAAGGAAAAAGTCCTCTTTAGCTGGTCTACAATTTTGTAGTCATTTGATGCCTAAGTTTTAGGTTTGGGTGAGATCCTTGTATTTTAACTCTCCCTCGACGAGTAGTTACATTGCAGTTGTTGTCTCCACCTTGTATTTTCACTAAATTTTCCCTATTGTCATTTTCTTGTGAGAGGGTTCCTAAAACTATGTCACCATATGTGCAATTAGCATTATGGTACTCTTGTTTTATTCCTTTGTCATTCCTTTTGGCATGGTTTGGTATAGGGTTGGTGTATATTTGAAGGTCCTTGTTCTTGGAATGATGCTCAATGTTCACTTCCCCTTTGTCTATCAAGTCTTGAATGATGTGTTTGAGTCGCATACAATTACTGGTCGTGTGTCCTTTGATCTTATAGAATTCACACTAGTCTTTCTCATTATACCATGGAGTCTTGAAGCTAGGTTCCTCCTAGTTTGGGTGATCATTCACCTTGATGAGTTTTTGTTGTACTACATTACACACAACTATTTCAACTGAATTTCCTAGTATAGTGAGCTACCTCCTAGGTTGATTGTATTGTATTTTTTTCCCTCATAGATTTTTGTGTTGGTTGAATACCTAATTGTTCTTGAGATAGGAAAGTTGGTTGTTTTGTGCATTATTTGGAACATATCTCATTTGTGCCACCTGTAGTTTGTTCTGAGGTGTGTTTTGTGCATTCCATAGTCTTCTAGCATCCACCACTCCATCATTTCTAATGTTATTATTCTTTTCCTAGATCTTAGGTTTATCATTGGAACTAGATGGACCGTCCTTTGAGTTGTTCAATTTAAGGACTCCCCTTGCAATGAGGGCTCTCTCAATATGTAGTCCCTTTTCAATTGTTTCTTCAAAGTCTATGGGGAATAACATAGTGAGCTGGTAGTTGACCTTAGGTAGGACATTGGAGATGAAGATATCTACCAATTCCTTGTTAGGAATGGGCCCTTTGCATTGACTAGCCTTGTGTATCCATCATTGTAAGTAATAGGTAAAGGACTCTCCTTCACTCTATTTAATTATGGATAAATTTGTGATGGAAACGTCTTGCTCTATGTTAAATGAGAAGTGGCTTATGAAATTGCTAGATAGTTTGTTGAAGTTATTAATTCCTGGTTACAAATAGGTGGACCACTCAATAGAATGACCTATGAGACTCCATGAAAAGAGTCTCATGAGATAAGTGTCATTGTTTTGTACCTCCATACATGACACTAAAAAGTCTCATACATGCTCTACTAGATCTCCTCTTCCTTTATATTTGTCATCAAATCTACATATTTCAAAATTCTTTGGAAAAGGTAGTGCAGTGATGGAAGGATTGAATGGGAATGAAACTATTTCCTAAAGGGTGTAGGTCTTCTTTTGTTTTCCTACCTACATGTTTGTTATTTTTTGGGTGATGACCTCTAGTTTTAATTCCATCTCTATTTTTAGTACATTTGTTTGCAAGTCTTACATGTAATAGCCCTATTTTCCCACCATGATTTGGTAATAAGTTGGATATAATGGGGGTATCAGACCTTGGTAACTATTTTGAACATAGAGCAAGTTAGGTCATTTTTACGTGTAAGAAGGGTTAGCTCCTTGTTGCTAGGATGAAGTATAATAAAGGTTACCTTGTTGATGTGTTAACATGACACCTTTTTGGTAGGATGAATTGGGAGGAGTGCCATGTGGCCCACCTGGTTGTTGATATGAATTATGCTTAAGGTTTCCCTGATGGTGCATTGACGAGGTACCTTTTTGATGGGACAATTGAAAAAGGGTACCATGTGGCACACCTTGTTCCTGGGAGTGATTATATTGAAGGTTTCACTAATGGTGCATTGGTGGATTACCTTTTTGATGGGACAACTAAAGAATGGTACCGTGTGGTACACCTTGCTATTGGGATGAACTATACTAAAGGTTTCCCTAATGGTACATTGGTGGGTTACCTTGTTGATGGGATGACTGAAGAAGGGTACCATGTGGCACACTTTGTTACTGGGACGAACTATACTAGAGTTTTCCCTAATGATGCATTGATAGGTTACCTTGTTGATGGGATGACTAATGAAGGGTACCATGTGGCACACCTTATTGCTGGGAAGGACTATACTAAAGGTTTCCCTGATGGTGCCTTGGTGGGTTACCTTTTTGATGGGACGAATGAAGAAGGGTACCAAGTGGCACACCATGTTATTGGGAAGGACTATACTGAAGGTTTCCCTGCTGGTGGGTTGACGGGTTACCTTGTTGGTAGGATGAATTGGGAAGGGTACAATATGGCACCCCTTGTTGTTGGGACTAATATGGAAGGGGGACCTATGGTCCACCTTGTTGGTGGTACTACTGATTCAGAAGGGGACCCTGTGGTCCACTTTGTTTGTGGTATTGATTTGGAAGGGGACCTTGTGGTCCACCTTGTTGATGGTATTGATTTGGAAGGGGACCTTGTGGTCCACCTTGTTGATGGTACTGATTTAGAGGGGGGTCCTATGGTCCACCTTGTTGATGGTATTGTGTGTTTTGGGATGGGTTGAAATTCAAAGTGTTTTGAGGTACATATTTTCCAGGAGGTGGATTTTTTTTTTGTGGTATGTACTCAGATGGACCTCATTGATACTATTTTTCCACTACCACTTGTTCAATCTGAGTTGGCTTTCTATACAAGGGGTTTTCCATGGGTTGACCACTATTTTGTGAGAACATGAGTGGCATGTTTGGCATCTCTAGGGGTTCAATTATTTGTCTCACAACTGATTTATCCACTAAGGGAATAAGATTAGGATCCTTGGGGGGCCTCCACATTAAAATCTACTAGTATTTTAGCACCACTCTATGCTAACTTGAAGAAGTATAAATTTGGGTCTTTTCTCAACAAATTTTTGATTAGTTTGAGAACCTTGGGGTTGTTGGAATGTTCAAATAGTTCCTCATCATTTATTTCCTCCTTTGTATCCACCTCCTCTATAACCACTCTATTTGAGTCCTAGTTGCTTTGTTCTATCACTTCCTTTTGTTTGTGGTTTAGCTCTTCCTCACTGAATGTGTCTCTATACATGGGTATCTTTTGGGGTGTTTCAAGGTCACTTGGCCTATAGCCCCATGGGATACCTTCATCGTTCGTGATGTTTTCGGTGGAATGTTGGTGTTGTTATTTATTTCTTCCATTTTCTTCCTATGTTGTGATCTTGTAGTTGTTAGAAATAACTTCCAATCTTTTGTGAACATTTTTGTACGTCCTAGCTTCTAGAAAAGATTTTTCCTATTGGTGCAAACTATAGATAGAAATATTCTGGTGTATTTTGGTGGGTGTGGTATGTAACCTTTGGTGAAATTTTTTGTAGGGTGGTTCTTTAGAAGGAAGAGTATATATTTTAAGTTAAGAATTTTTCTCTTATCGGACCTAAGGATTTTTCTCTTTCTAAAAAGCATGAGGGGCATATATCTATTGCCACATAGAAATTGGTAATTGGGGTCTTTCGGCTGCTATGTCTACTTTCTCTTCCTCTTCATCTAATATTTGTGTTGAGTTTCTCCACTGGTTGGTTGTTTCATTCTTCTCAAACATGACGGTTCTTAAAATACTAATGATATCAGTTTGTTCACCTTCAATGTGAGTGAGGCTAGGTTGTAGGATTGGTGCTACAATGTTCAGTTGTTGAAGTAGAGCAGTCAGTCACGAGATGGCCATAAAGTGTAATGTTTTTGGGATGGTTTCTATGAAGCTCAAGACCCTAAGGTCTATGTATTATTTTGGAATGGTGCTACTTTTTGAAAATCAAAATTTTGAAGGACTAAGGTTGATATTTCACTTCCTTGTCTAGAGGATATGTTGCAAAAATTCTTACTTGAACTATTAGAGAGTCACAAGTAACTATTGATATATTAGACATTTGAGTGGAGGAATGATCCTAGTGGTTTGTTTTGATTTTGATTTCTAACAAGTAGGATGGAAATAATGGATGAGGGACTATATGAATTATCTAGTTTTCTAATTTGTTTTATTCTAATAAGGATCATATAAGGACCTTCAATTTTCTTTTCCCAATTGTCAGTAGGATGGAGCAATAGTCCTAGTTTCTGAGCAACGATACCAAACTATGAGCAAGAGTACTCAGAATTATCAAACACAACCAAAAATTTGTCAAGTGTGTGGGTTTTGGAGAAGCAAGTGCGAGATGGAAAAGAAAGTGTTCCTTCTATGTTTTTCTACCAAATGATATGTTTTACTCAATAAAAAAGTGAGTTTTCTTTGGCAAGTGCAAGCATATGAGTTCCAAGTGCACTAGTTTCTAAGAAGCAAGTGTGTAGGTTATATATCAAGTGTGTAGTTTATGTCAAATGCAACTGATTTTCATAAGAGGATTTTTTGGGAAAAAGAGAAAATGCAATTAAATTGTAGCATCTGTGGAAAAAAAAATGGAGCAATTTTTTTAGAATTTTATGCAAATGCAGTCTTTGTGTGTTTTGTTTCTAATTTGAGCAATCTTTCTTAATATTTTTGCAAGTTTAAAGTTGGTTTTTTCCTCAATTTCTCTATGTTTGGAGTATGGCAAGTGATACAACAACACTTTACTAGCTCAAAAAGCATGGACTTGTGTGACCTTCATGTCTATGGCCTCAAGTTGTGAAATAACGACACCCAAGACATAGTTCCCAAATCTTTACTTTGATCTAATGTAGCTTGAATTTAAATTTGGAATATTTGAAAACCTTTAAGGAAAATAATTTCAAGGAGTGAAAATATAGGGATTCTCTTAAAAGAATAGACTAAGTAAAAGGGTTTTTGATTCAACCATCATGTTTAGTGTTTGTTTGGATTTGTTCTTTTTAGATCAAGCACAAAATTTGGTTTCAAGTTTGTTTAGAATTTTTTTGGAAAGTTTAACATAAACAAACATTTACAACCCTAGGGAAAGAAACCGTTATTTTAGGTAGTCCTACCTCATGCTCCGAAGAGATGAATTTACGTGCAAATTATGGTGCAAGCATGTAGTCGTACTTGGAAAGTAACAAGTCTCATAAATAAATTTTGGTGCACCACTTTCAAAGAATGTTTTTTGAAAAAAGGGTGGCTTCTAAAATAGTTTGGCTTTTAGTAATGTTTTGAGATTATGAATTTTGGTTGTCTATACGTGTGGAATTTTTCTCAATTAAAAGGCCTCCCTACCCTTTCCTATTTTTATGTATCACAAGGATACTGAGGGAGACAAACATAGGTATAAAATAGCCCCAACCAGTGGGTGAGAACATTCTTGACACCCACAATTATTTCTATAGAAGTCCAAAATGAGAATAACGCTTGGGTCTCCTATGAGTTCTCCAACATGGGATGTATCTCAATAGGTAGGCCCTCTAAAGGTTTCCTTTAAAAATAAAGATCTGAAGCTCAGATGTTTTCACTCACCCAAGATTTCCAAAAGGTGTGAGGGGAGAAGACAACCATCTAGCTTTCCAAACACTGAATGCACAATAGACAATTCCTAGCAGTTTGATTCTTTTTAAGCACCTTGAGTAGTGCTATACCAAAAAATATGTGAATAATGCATAACAATTTGTTCTTTTTAATTTCACCAATACAAAGTATTCTAGATATCAATCACTTAAGATAGCAAAGTTACAAGATAGAAAGAATAATTTATCAATTTTTAAGCCGAAATTAGAGTGTTTCTAAAGTGATCCCTATCTTACTTGATCAACAAAAGAAGATATGAGCATGTTTTAACAAAAAGAAACCATTTTGGTCATTTGTGTTTTTTCTTTTTATGCACCAAAATCAAGATTCCTAATTATGGAAACTTTGGAAAGAGTTCATTTTTAGAGCATCCGAATTGAAATGTTTGTTGTTCTTTTTATGCACCAAATGAAAATTCCTAACTTATAAAAAAATTTAAATGGTTGATTTTTAAGAGCACTAGCAATGAAATGTTCATTTGTGTTGTTCTTTTAAAGCACCAAATAAAAATTCCTATTTAAGAAAGATTTCAAATTGTTCATTTTTAGAGCACCAAAAGAAAAATGTTTTTTTTTTGTAGGTTCCTTTTAAGCACCAAAATAAAAGATTCCTACTTTAAGAAAGCTTGAAATGGTTCATCTTAAGAGCACCTTAAAAACAAATGTGTTTTGTTCTTTTTATGCACCAAAACAAAATATTCCTAACTTAAAAAAAAACATTTGTAAATATGGATTTCTTTGACTCTTCATCTTCCCTACAAAAAATGTGTTAGTGTTTCTCAAACCCTACATAAAAAAAGTTAACACTTCTCACATATTCAAAATATAAACATCCCTTAGCAAAAAAATCAACTAAAACTTTGGAGATCTCAGACATAAGTCTATCAGAGCAAAAGTGTAGCAATCTTAGCAAGTGCACCCTCTATCATCAGTCAAATGTGCTAAACAAGAGCAAGTGTTCCCTTTGTCATCTGTTAGATGTGTAGAAAAATAGAAAGTGCACAAGTCTTAGTGTTAATAACACAGGTTTTAGAGGCAAGGGAATGGTTTTCTTGATAGGTATTTGCAAAAATTCCTAGGAAAGTGCATGAAAATTTTTCAACTGTGGTTCAAAAACTTCCAACTTCAATTTAAACTCATGAAAACATTAGTAGTTAGGACCACAGTCTCACTAGGCATGTTAGAATGTGTGAGGGGGAAAATCATAGATTCTAAGCAAGAGAAATGTAATTGAAATCAGAATATAATCTAAGATCAAGCACACTAATCTAAGATCTATTCCTACACTTAAGAAATAAAACTAAGCTATTATAGAATTCAAGAACATGACAATGACATACATGTGCATGTTTTGCACACATGTCTTGTAGAAGATAGGGACCATTTTATTTCACTTTTCACTTGCTCTTGCAAGCTTGCCCCTTCTCGCTTGCTTCACTTTTGCCTTTAGTTTTTTTACTTTGGGGACAAGTTTCCTATGGATTTGGGATGTTTCTGTGATGCCTAAGTGAACTACCAAGGTTTCGTTAAGTTTGGAGGAGTTTCGGAAATTTCATTGTGGGTTTCCATCCATGGGTTTCTATGTGCAGGTTGTCGTCCATGGTTTTTCGTGGGCAGGTCACCATCTGTGGGCTTCCATGTGTGGGTTTCTATGTGTGGAATGACATTTTTTTATGATGCTAGACCCTATGGCTCCCACCTTCCAAATTTATACATTTTAAAAGAAGGGTACAAACTGATAGTTTTCAACATCTAGGGCCCATAAAATTCATGTCTCCATAATCCTAAAGGGATTTGATTCAAATTTTCCAAGTGTTTAGATATTGCAAAAATTTCATTCCGAGAAGCTGTCCACAGGTTTTCATGTGTAGAAGTCCATTAGTGGGTTTCCATGTGGGGAATTCTATTCATGGATTTTTGTGTACAAAAGTCCATCAGTGGGTTTCCATGTGTAGAAGTCTATCCATAGGTTTTCGTGTTTAGAAGTCCATCTGTGGTTTTCAATGTGCGAGTTGCCATCTATGGGTTTCCATGTATGGGTTATCATATATGGGTTTTCGTGTGCGGGTTTCTATCTACGGGTTTCCATGTGTGGAAGTTTGTCCATGAGTTTCCATTTGTGGAATGCCATTGCTAATGGTGCTAGACCCTCTGGGTTCCGCATTCCAAATTTCACATTTTTTGAAAGGGGTCAAATCATTGAGAAATAGGTCTAGGCATCCTTCTAATGCATCTTTCATGTGCTTAATTTGAAAAACTCAAAATTGGTAAGAGTTGTGGCTTTGCAGAACTTATCATGAGGGAAGCTGCCTTGCGGATGCCATGGTCCCCAATGTAATTTTTACTACACAAAGTTGTTTGGATTCCCACCTCACAGTATTTTGAATTTAATGATTTCATGAGTCACACACTTCAGTTCCAAATATCAAAATAAATAAGTCAAATGAACCCTGTGGGCTACCTCTTGTGGAAGTTCATTGACCAAGCTTTATTCCCAACAAAAAAACAAGCACATCCCCTGCATTTGAGGATTTTTCTTTCATTTTCACCACAAGGGGTATAAAGTGTTTCCCCAACAAAATGTTTGAGTCTATAGGTCCACATAGACCTACCCATGTGGGTCTACATATGTTGGTCTCTATGCTCTCTTTTCCTTAAGATGAGATTGCCATGTCATTCCACTACATGGGTCCCATATTCCTTATTTCCCAAAACAAAACTTTGAGCCAAGTAGTGAAAATTCCAAGTGCAAACATCTTTTGTGGGTCCACCCTAGTGGAGTATTGTCCCTAGGAGGTTGTTACCTCTCAGTCATTCTTAGTAGCTAAACCTTACCCTCCTACCATGTATTAGCACTCTCCCTCATGAACCCTGCATATACCATTTTTGCACTTCTCAAGTGATCAAGTATCCAAAGTGAAACTAGGTAAAATGGAAAGTTTCCAAAAATGGAGATTTTTTTGAAACATGAAATTTTCTCAAGATGGACTATAAATTAATACATTCAATATTTTAAATGACATAAATTTATCATTTTGGAGATTTAAATCATAATATTCTATGACATAGATGCTTTTAAGGATACTTGAAGGGATAATGGATCAATTCATCAAAAGAACCAACATATGAAAACATGTCAAGAAGGGAGATTTTAATTCAAATTGTCAAGGTGGAGATAGGCCTACCTATTTATGCGAGCTAGGAAGATGCTACCTAAACATCTAATTGGCAAAGCCCACTTAAGAATCTGTGCCAAGCAATATAACAGTTGGAGAAGTGATTTGAAACAAGACATGGGAGGGGTTGTTTTATTTTCACTGAATGACAATAATGGTGAAGAGCTACCCCCAAGACTGAGGAGGATGATTTTGGTTCTCATGAATACAAATCTACAAGAAGATTCACTTGATTGAATGAAAGGAGGAGTGGAAACACATTAACAAAGGGGTGGCTTTTAATAGTTTTCAGCTATAGTGGAAAAGGCAGCTAAAAGACAAAACAAATACAATAGCTAAAAGATGAAATAGACTACAAGACAAAATAGAGAAGAGGACAAAGTAGTCTATTTTTAAATTGTGAAATATTGGGGGTACGTGAAACTCTAAGTTGTATTGAATTTGGGCCATTCATTGTAAATCAATCATGGTCATTCATTTCACTTTTGGAAAACTATAAATAAGGGCTTGCTCCTCACTTGTAAGGGGGTGGTCAATTGTTTTAAGAGGCATATTGAAGCAATAGAAGGAAGCATTGAAGTTAGTTATTTTCTTTGAGCTTGCTCATTGTGCATTCATGACTTAGCCTCCATGTTTGTGTTAGTTTGTTAGTTTCTTGAATGGATTTAATGGTGGTTATTGTTATAGTATTTGATTAACTTCCAGCCCATATTTTGGAGCTTGTTGATGAAAATATGTTGTGTAAAGTTAACTTGTGCTTATTTTATATATTGCACTTTAGTTCAATTGTATGTTCATGAGGTGAATGCACAATCTAAAAATCTGTAAAGACCCCTTGAAGATTGTATTGGTTTTGTGTAGCTATAGGTTCATCTTGGTCAAGCAAAACTCAATTTTATGGGAGTATGTATACTATAGTATCCTCTATTGTTACTATTCATTCATAGCTTAGACTTAGAATAACTTCTCTCAACCCTTTCCCCTTTTGATATTTCTTTTAGTTATTTGTTAGCTTAGGACCCCAAGCACCATAACAATGTCAAACTTGGTGACTGAAGTGAGTTTCAACTTGCGGTTCTAAGTGTGCAACCACTATTCATCCATTTCCATCATTTTGAAACTCCATTTTCAGACTTGAAACTTCCATGCTTTGTGAACCCTAAAGGACTCCTTGTGATTACCAACAAATCACATCAACCAATCGAACTATTCCAAGCATTGTGATGACCTAACACCGAAGAGACCTTGGGGTGATTTCTAAAACATAGTTGCAGAAATTACCTTCAAGAGAGATAGCATACTTGTATGTTGTCTATGTTGAGAAGGTGCAAAAATACCCATCAATAGAAATGGTGCTAGAAGGAGGGAATGGTTGAGCACAAGGCTACAAAGCTGGAGGTTGAAGGCACTTTCAAGAAATATTTGAGATAGATAGATCTCATTATAAGCGAAATTTTTTAAAATCAAAAAAATTGAAGACAAAGAAACATCTGAGTTGAGATGGAGCAACAATTATAGATCAACATCACTCAAATTCAAGAATATTTGAGTAGGATATTGAAGGAGACATTGTGTCACTTTACATTACTAGATAGATGTGGGACTCACGAAACTTATAGAAACAATGAATTGGAGTGTGTGACATTCTTGGGCAGAATTGAAATGGCGTTGCAAGGATAAATCTTCTTTTGGGATGTGTACCAACCGTTGGCTACTCAGATCCTGAAGAACTTATTGATGTTGCTGCCAAAGCATTTGGATAGTTGATTCAAGAAAAACTGGGTAATGAGGACGGGCTAAGATTAGAAGAAGTGCTAATGTCTAGGTGGTGTAGGGTCCATAATGCCCCTCATTTGGAATTAACTTGTCCTTCATGTGCAAACATCATTTCTCAAACTAGAAGCTATTTGAACCAAATAGAGAAGCCAACCCACAATGAGGATTCATATACTGAGGTAGAAGAACAACTAGCAGTTGAAAGGGAAAATGCGGAGGATGTTCAACCAGATATTTCTACAACAATACATGTTAGAACAACAAACATAGATGATGAAATGAAAGAAAAGATGGTTGAAACCCTTGGGACAGTAGAGAATCCTCATGAAAGTTTAAGTGAAATGGGATTAGAAGACCTTTTCTCAATGGATGAAGATTATTAGGCATTTGAAAAGGAAGATCTAGATGAGTGAGAACAACCACAAGTAGAGGTAATCCACCATCAAACTTCCTCCTGAAGCATTGATGAAGATATGATATCGGAGATCTATAATGAACATATCTTGAGGATGATGAGAGACTGGGCATAATTATGATATCAAATAAATTTGGAGGTGATGTTACTACCAAGTTGGTGTAGGCTTCAAGACTCTGCACATTCAGAGTTCATATGTGAGTTGTGCCAAGAGGCCATCAGGAAAATTAAAGAAGTTGAACAACCCCATACAAGGCCTTCTACTGGTGTTTCAAGGAGTGAACTAGAGGAAAGAGAACTAGAGTTAAGGGACAAATTAGCTGAGATCAACTCCCAACAAGGTGTTGGGGAAACAATGGAAGAAGAACAATACAGTCCCAAACCCCCAGACGATGAAGAAAATCACATGAGATGGCTGCCCATCGATTATCAAGAGTCATCCCCTCTCATAGATGATATACACAAGGTTGATGATCAACCCCAGGAGGAATCCTCACAGGGAAATCACATGCCATATGTTGATCCCCTTGACATGGTAGGGTTATTTACTCATCTCTTCTCGCTTGAGGTTGCGTTGTAGAGATATAACGAGCTTTGGAGGTATAATGAAGTAGAGAAAGGGTATGATTCATAGGAGGGTAGTGACTAGGACATTACACTTGAACCCTTGAATGGCAAAGCATTTGAGCTCCCAGACTGGGAAGAGGATACCATTTCCTTTTACAACAACAATGAACAAGAGGAAATGAGTGAATATCCTAATGAGCCACATAGACTGCAAAGAGAAGAAGATCGAAGTAAGGATGTCTTAGAGGCTACCCACTGAGGTGATATACACCAACCACATGCTACAATAAGGAGTTTTTCCTCCTGATTTGATTCTGATTTTCTTCCCCACTCCATCTATTTTAGCAAAACAGATTCATCTAGGTCATATTTTTATGACATTAACCATAAACAAATTGAGATCAACCTAAAGGAACTTAGAAAGGACAACATGTTTCTTATTGGAAAAAACAACTTAGTGGATGCAAGGGCTGCAAATGATCAGTATGATAGTGCATATCTCCTTGAAAAATAGCTGATGGAGGTTGCAAGTTCCACTGGGAGCTTGGAAGATGGGTTGGCTGAATAATTTTCCCAACCTTATGCAACTCTAGAATCAAGTAGAATGTTCCTTGAATTCAAAAAATTTGATTTATCATAGTGTCTACTACTTGATCAATTTAATTGTTCTTTACAGATTTGCAATGTGAGAGGGATGTTGTGTCATCAATTGCACCTATCAAAGGCAGACGATGCATGGTTGGATGACACCACACATGTTTTGAATCATTAAATACTGCTGCCCTCACACAACATCTAAGTTTTCTCCTTCCTTGCTATTATGGATGTTCATACTTATCATTTTTATTATGGGAATGAGGGATGGTGGACTTGTTTATGGATTGACCATGGGCTTCATGAACTGCCCCAACTGTTGGTTTTTCCTAAAGTTATTGAATTTGAATGTTGTAGTATAAAGTTTTATCTTTTTGAATATAAGGATGAATTCACATTTCTTAGGACTATAACAATCACCCTTCTGCTTGTACATGCATTGTGAAATCCTATGGGAGTAAATGTTAGTTTACCTTGCCTAAACATGCTTCTTCTGAGTCTCTCTATACATAGTTCACTTTGATTAGGTGTAGGTTTCTTTGTACATGGTTTGCTTTCCTTCTTTCATTAGATTAGTTGGTTTGTCATAGATTAGATTCTTTAGGTTAGTTTCCTTTTAGTTTTGTTTGGCATTCCTTCTTTGGTTAGTTTAGGTGTTTGTTTTAGGTTAGTGTACTTTTGGCTTGCTTTCGCTTTGCTTCTTTTCTCAAGGCCTCTTTGTCTTTTGCTAGGTATGTTTTCAAGTGCAATAAACATTTCATTACCTGGAGTTGTTCTAAGTATTTCTTTGAGAAAATTCAATCAAGTTTTTAGAGTGGTTGGTGAGGATCTTTCTCTAGTGTCAAGTGACTTGGATGTTTGGCTCAAACATTGTAAGTTATTGGTTTAATTTGATTCTAAATTATTCTAAAATCTTATATCTATCACACTTTAAGAATTCTGAGGTCACTGTAGGCTCCTTGGTAAAGTCTAGTTAAGTGAAAAATCGAAGATGCTGCTTTAGCACCACTGTGATTCTCAACCTTGATTGCAAGCTTCATTGCTTGCGGGTTGAAAATAAATGAAGATAAAAGAAAAATTAAAAGAAATGAAAAAAATGAAAGAAAAAAAAACAAAATAATGAAAATCAAAAGACAATTCAACTTTTAGGAGAATCTGAATAATTCTACTAGACCTATGGATCCTTGGCTAGTAGAAGAAAAATATTTGGGAGAATCACAACAACAAAATTTTCAGGGCTATGAATGCCTGATTGGCAGTGAGGTAATGTCCAAGATGCTATTGGAGTTAGAATCAATCATGTAGTTTACTTGACGGAGCTTAGGTTCCTATAGTGACTTAAGGATGGAAATAAATACATCTACACACACTTGGATTTTTAGAATACAGAAGGTTGGATTGACTAGTGGTTTTGATCCTTTGGTCGAGTGTTTTGTTTGTTTTCCCTAGAGTGAAGGTCAAAACCAGAGATTATGGGTTCATGATTCAAGTTTTTCATCAAAATGCTCTGGAGCATTTCCCTAGTGGAGTTGCCATTTGTTGTGCATTTTTTGCACACACACCCCATCGAAGGTAGTGACCCTCATTATTTTTTTTCTTTTTCCTTGCTCCTACTAGCTTGTTCCCTTCTCACTTGCTTCCCTTTTTCCTTCCTTTTTTTGAATTTGGGGATTAAATTCCTATGGATTTGGGATGTCGAAGTGATGTCAAAGTGAACTGCCAAGGCTTCGTTGAGTTCAGAGGAGTTGTATAAATTTCATTGTGGGTTATCATCTGTGGGTTTCCTTGTTCAAGTTTCCATCCATTGGTTTTCATGTGTGAGTTTCCATCCGTGGGTTTCTGTGTGTAGGTCATTTTCCATGGGTTTCCATGTGTGGAATGCAAATTTTTTATGGTGCCTAACCCTATGGCTTCCGCCTTCCAAATTTCTGCATTTCAAAAGAATGGTACAAACTTTAAGTTTTCAACATCTAGGCCCCATAAAATGCATGTATCCATAATCCTAAAGGGGTTTGAGCCAAAATTTCCTAGTGTTTAGACATTGCAGAATTTTCACTATGGGAAGTCGTCCATGGGTTTCCGCGTGCGGAAGTCTGTCAGTTGGTTTTCGTGTGCGAGTTGTCATATGTGGGTTTCCGTGTGTGGGTTATCGTCTGTGGGTTTCTGTGTGTGGGTTTTCATCCACAATTTTTCATGTGCAAAATTCTATCTGTGGGTTTCCATGTGTGGAATGTCGTTGTTAATGGCACTGGACCCTCTAGCTTCCACATTCCAAATTTCTGCATTTTTTGAAAGGGTTCAAATCATTGAGAAATAGGTCTAGGCACCCTTCTAATTAATCTTTCATGTACTTAATTTGAAAAACTAAAAATTGATAAGAGTTGTGGCTTTTCAAAACTTTTCATATAGGAAGCTACCTTGCAGATGTCATGGTCCCCAATGTCATTTTTATGGTGCAAACTTGTCTAGCTTCCCACCTCACGATATCCACATCTAGTGCTTTCATGAGTCAAACACTTGAGTCCCAAATATCAAAATCCTTAATTCAAATGGACTACTATGGATCCACCCCTACGGGCTACCTTGTGTGGAAGTTAGTTCACCAAATGTCGTTCCCAATGGAGAAACAAGCATAGCCCCTACATTTGTGGATTCCACTTCCATTTTCACTGCAAGGGGTACAAAGTGTTTCCTTGATAGAATGTTTGAGTGTTCAGGTCCACATTGAACCACCCATGCAGGTTTATGCATATTGGACTCCGTGCTCTCTTTTCCTTATAGTAAGACTATTGCATCATTCCACTACATGGGTCCTGCATGCCATATTTCCCAAAACAAAGCTTTGATCCAAGTAGCAAAAATTACAAGTCCAAACATCTTTTATGGGTTCAACCTAGTGAACTACTATCCTCAGGAGGTTGTTACCCCTTAGCCTTTCTTAGTGGCTAAAACTTAGCCTCCTCCCACCTAGTAGCACTCTACCTCACAGACCTCACATATCCCATTTCCGCATTTCCCAAGTGATCAAATCTCCAAAGCAAAACTAGGAAAAATGGAAAGTTTCCAAAAATGATTTTTTTTTAAACACAATTTTTTCTTGATGGACTATAAATTGATACATTTCAATATTTTAAATGAGAGAAATTTATCATTTTTGGAGATTTAAATCATGATATTCCATGACATAGATGCTTTAAGGGATAGTTGGAGGGATAATGGATCAATTCATCAAAAGAACCAACATATGAAGACATGTCAAGAAGGGAGATTTTAATTCAAATTGTCAAGGTGGAGATACACCTACCTATGGATGTGAGCCAGGAAGATGCTACATGAAAATTTAATTTCCAAAGCCCACTTATGAATTTGTGCTGAGCAATACAACCAATAGAGAAGTACTCTCAAACAAGACAACATTAGAGGGGTTGTTTTATTTTCACTTAATGATAATGATGGTCAAGAGCTGGCTGCAAGACCAAGGAGGATGATTCTACTTCTCATGAATACAAATTTGCAAGAAGATTCACTTGATCAAATGAAAGGAGGGGTGGAAACACATCAATAGAGGGGTAGATTTTAATAGTTTCCAAATACAATGGAAAAGGTAGCTCCACATTTGGAAGTGGGTGGTGAATTGTTGTAAGAGGCATATTGAAGCAATAGAAGGAAGCATTGAAGTTAGTTATTTTCTTTGAGCTTGCTCATTGTGCATGCATGGTTCATCCTCCATGCTTGTTTTAGATTTTTAGTTTCTTGAGTGGCTTTAATGGTGGTTGTTGTTATAGTATTTGATGAACTTCCAAACCATAATTTTGGCACTTGTTGATGAAAAAATATTGTGTAAAGTTATCCTATTCTTATTTCATATGTTGCACTTTAGTTCAATTGTATGTTCATGAGTTGAATGCACAATTTAAAAATCTGCAAAGACCCCTTGGAGATTGCACTAGTTTTGTGTAGTTGTAGGTTCCTCTTGGTCTAGAAAAACTTAGTTTTATTGGATTCTTTCTATGGTAGCATCCTCCATTGTTACTATTCATTCATAGCTTAGACTTAGAATAACTTCTCTCAACCCTTTCCCATTTTGATATTTCTTTTAGTTCTTTATTAGTTTAGGACCCCAAGCACCATAACAATGTCAAACTTGGTGATTGAAGTGAGTTTCAACTTGTTTTTTTGAGTGTGCAACCACTGTTCATTAATTTCTAGTACTTTGAAAATCCATTTGTAGACCTAAAACTTCCATGCTTTGTGAACCCTAAAGGCCTCCTTCTAATTTTCACCAAATCACACCAACCAATTGAACTGTTCCAAGCATTGTCATGACCTAACACCTAAGAGATATTAGGGTTATTTCTAAAACTTAGTTGTAGAAATTACCTTTCAAGAGAGATATCATACTTGTATGCTATCTGTGTTGAGAAGGTAAAAAAACACCCATCAACAATACATAAGCAATTGAATTCAATAATGAAACCGTTACCCATCTCTTATCGAAGTGTGTTCACCTGATGTTGGATTGCTTGTATCTTTGCAAAGCCTCCATAGTTCATGTACAAAAGCTTGATTAATGATGCATTGTTTGTTGGTTGATCAAAGAAATGTGTTGAAGCTTTATCAATGGTGGAACTTATGAAAGTCAAAAGTACTATGCTGTGCAAATGATGTTGATTCTCCAATCCTTTTTTGTGAGGAAAGAGGTTTGTTATATAGAAAATGTGATTCAAAATGGATGATCAGGATTAAACAATGTTGCATCAAGATCGACAAGCACAAGGTGTTGAGAGGATTTAGACATGAATAAATTGTGCAAAGTAGATTACACAATTTGTGTGATTGAGGAATAGATTGGTTAGTCATGATTTAGATTTATCAGATAATATTTAGATTGACCAGTCGATATTTAGATGGCTTAGTTAAGATTTAGATGGTTTATTTAGCAAATTAGATGGCTTAGTTAGCAATCATAATTTTCTCAATCAGAAAGTCGGTGAGGATAATTAACTAATTGATTTAATCAATTAATTAATTTTTTGAGTTGAATGTACAAATCAAGTTTGAATTTCACAAACAAAGTTGCATTAGTTTGATTTGATTTTTTATGATGTTTTGAATAGTTTATTTCAAATTATTACAATTTTGAGGGAAAGTGAGTTAATTAAATTATTATGATTCAATAATTCAATCGACTTAGGGGAATAAAGTGATTTAGTGATGTAATTAAATAATTGGTATTATTTAACTAATCAAGATGAGATAAAATGAGATTAGGACTTTATTAAATAAATGTAATTTATTTAATTGGTCGAAATGATGAAAAATGTGAATTAATTAAACAATGTTTTTTATTTTATTTATAGCAGAAATAGTTTTTTTGATGCTTTTCATGTGAAACATAGTGATGTTTAATGATAATGATGCCAATGATGTGAGAATGTCATTTAGGGTGTGATAATTTTTAAGTCAATTTGACATGTCTAGAAATATAATAATGTTTATTTTCTTTCATTTAAGGGATTAACCTAACTAAAGCAATCTTTTATTTCATTCATAAAAAAATTCATTAATATTCTAAAGCTAATATATGTTTTTGATTTAGGGAAAAACAAGTTTTTATGGGACCCAAAACCCATTACAACAAGGTTTTGAAGGGACCCAAAATCCTTTACAAGGTAAAGAAGCTGCTAGAAAAATAATCAGCATACCAATCACAACCCATCAACAACAACCATACACATATATTCAAATAAAATCAAGTTGTAACAAACAAGTTTTGAAGGGACCTTAAACCTTTTACAACTAGGTTTTGACATACTTAGATGGTCAAAGACACCCAAAAAAAAAGGTTTTTTAAGGTACTGAAAACCCAACAATTTACAATTGCCATACCACAAAAAACCAATCGATCAATGTAAGCAACATTGTGCTAGAACAAAGAGGAAAATAAGAGATCTCTTTTAGAACCGACAATCCATAAGGAAAGATAGAGTACATAGAAGCATTAAAAAACTCATCAAACCAAAAATTTAACTCAATCTACACCTCAAAAGGAGAGATCTCCCCTCTACTAGAGAGGATGTCATGACCAACTTTTCCATCACAACTTAGAAACTTCAGTAACCTCAACCTGCACCTCCATAGGAGAAGCATCCACCTCAAAAGGATCAACAACTAATGAAACTAGAAACTTTAAACCCCCAACTCCACATCAATAAGAGAAGAATCCACCTCAATAGGATCCGAGGAGAAAACTAGCACTCCAACAAAAAAAGTAGCCATACCATCCTTTCACAAACCTAGCAACACAAAGGTATGCAACATCTCCTTGAAGAACATGGGAATAAATAAGCACAACCCATCCAAATCGAGAAAAACCCTTCCAAAAAAGCACAATAAGAGCAACAAGGAGAACCTTCAAGGAACCACTAAGAAACATTCAGCATATACAAATCAGCCTAACTTCCAGAAAGTAGACCATTCATTGATCATCAACAAGAAAAATACACAAGGAAAAAGAGCAAGGGTAAACCATGCAGGAAAAACTAGGGTGTAAACCACATAGATAAGCACAAAATCAGCCCCAACATGCTACTTAGAGCCATAAAAATCTACTCCATAGTGAAAATCCCAACAAGAGACCTGAAGGACATACCAAGAGAGCTCACTCAAAGGATAAATAGCAATAAAACTACCACTAGAACTCCATGAAATTGAAGCCAAAAAGCTACAACTAAGAAAGGATCTGAAACAAAATAGGGAATAAAAATCCTGAGTAGAGGCAAAAAAATAGGGCTCCAAGCCCTCAACAAATGAATACCCACACACAAAGAGAATAACAACAAAAATACCACATGGAGGGGGTAAATCCTTGTAGATAGAAAATTGGAAGCAAGCCAAGCCATTAAACACACCAATTACTCCAATATGCTAGTCAAAGCCATAGAGAGGTCTGAACTCCACAAAAATAGCCAACTGGGAATAACACCAGGCTCCAACAAGAAAACCAAATGCAAAATTCCAAGAGCATAGGCCACAAGAGGGACAAAAAGGAACAATCAATAGAGAAGGCATAACTTGAGAGCTAGGAGAACTCAAGAAAGGGGAGACAAGGAGAAATATAGAAAGAGAAGCACACTAATTACCCCAATATGCCAGTTAGAGCCAAAGATAAGCCACTCCAAAGCCAAAATCCCAACAAGAGGTACACAACCCAAACCAAGATAAAACCATCGCAGAAAAAGAAATATGACAATAAGACTCCTAAACATAAATAATAAGCTTCCAAATAATAGAAATAGAATAGCTTCCACTAGCCACCCAACATCAACAACCAGTGCAAAAAATCAAATGCCACATGATCAACATAAAATGCTAGATGATCTGCCCCAAAAACCCTGCAAGCAAATAAGGCCTCAACAGGGGATAAACCACCTCATCACCAATAGGAGACAACTCCAACAACACCAAAGAGAAAGTTGCAACCTCCCAATCAACAACTCCAATACCTATATACAACACCTCCACAACACAAGAAAACCAGCTATAAACCTCCAACAACAATACATTCACAAGCACACCACACGACTCGGTATAACAAAACCTAGCAATGTTCTAACCACTAAAAATAAGCACAACTATAAGTCGAGCAATTGCCACTAAAGCAAGCAACTCCCCATCCACATCCTTTATAAACCCACAAATGAGCTAGTCACCAAAAAAAACATAGCCATAAGCTAAGCAACCACCACTAAAACAAGTAGCTCCCCATCCATGTCCTCTACAAACCCACAAAAGATCTAGCCACTGAAAATAAGCACAACCATAAGCTGAGAAACTGACACTGAAAAAAGTAGCTCCCAATTCATGTCCTCTAAATCCCCTTCTTTATCATCCTCCTCTAAATATTTGAAACCTACATCTCCTCTCTCGTTCCCACTACTCACCATTAGATAAAGCTAATATATGTTATTGAACATTCAAATGATGAATTTTTTTGATGATCATATCATATAGATCAAGAACACTAAGTATAAGTCAAATCTATTTGTAACAAATATAAATATAAATCTTAATCTTATATGAAGAAGAATGCAAATTACTTTACAAATATATCCATGTATGTTGCATTAATAATAATATAAATGGTTTGAAGCATATTGTGGTTTATATATCTAATTTTATAAGAAAGAAATAAAAAAAACAACCATTTATTGAATATTTTTTTTTAATGCATTTAATTCTTAGGTAATAAGGCATTCCTCAAGACAACCCTAAAAAGAGAATATAAAACCCTAAAACATCAAGATTATCAAACCACCCCTTTTCTTTCCTTGTTAATTTCTTCCTTACACAATCCTTTCCATTGCAATTTTTTGGTAGCTTCCATAGGGTTTGGTTTTTCCCAACAACCTAGAGATGGTTTTCATAAGTGTTAAGTTTGCTAGTAACCAATTAGCTAGTTTAGCATGGTCGTGGTTGTTTTTTTTTTCATTCTAACTCTAATAAATCAAATCCTTCATTTTATTTATAGGTTTGAGCTATACATTGGCTAGCCTATTTGATTTTCTTAATCTTCTGTATTGTTTATTGTTAGCATTATTTTAGGAAAGGAAAATGGAGTTCTCACAAAGGATTGGTTGTCTCCATTACCAAAGAATATATGTGTGTGTGTGTGTGTGTGTGTGTGTGTGTGTGTGTGTGTGTGTGTGTGTGTGTGTGTGTACATATATACATATGTACATATATACATATATATACACATATATACATATACATGTATATACATATATATACTGTAGTGTCAAAAAATATTGTCATGAACATTTTCACACTTGACAGGGGAATAATTAATGATAAATTAGACTTGATATCACCTTGATCTAGTGCTGTGAGATGTTTTACACATCCACATTAGGTCTTGGGCACCTTTTAAGGCAAATTAACTTAACTATGCCTTAATTGAATGTTGTAAAGTGTATTTATTTACACCTTCACATTAAATTTAGGAGGCTTGTAAACTAAATGGATCTAATCTAGAGTTATAATGTGTTCTACACATTCACTTTAGATTTAGGACCCTTCTATGCTAAATAGACAAAATTATTCCTTAATTTAATGTTATAAAATGTATTTATTTACACTTTCACATTGGATTTGGGGGGGCCTATTGAATATATAACCTTAATATAGGCCCTTATGACCCTATATTGTGCATCCCAAGGCATGTTTCAATAAAAAACCCAACAATATAAACTATGAAGTGAATTTTCCTTAATCTCCTTTTTATTTTTGGCTTTTATTCATTTTTGGCTTCGGGATGTGTCCGTGCTTAAAGTAAAAGTTGTTCTGAAAGGTGTGTAATGCACCATGTGGTGGTTGTGTGGTTTTTTTTTATCATCTTCCTATTGGGAGAAAGCTGAGGGACATGTTAGCTTTGTGGGGATTTTCCCCGAGGTTATTTTCATAAATATGAGATTCCCCACTTGCTCGACACATCATCTCTTCACTTTGGGCAGATTGTGCTTTAAGCGAGAAATATCTTTTAGAGTTTTTCAGGCCATGTTGGGTTTTCCTTGTTTCAAGCTGTAACCTTCAAGTCAACTTTGTTAGTCTATGTGACTGGTCAACTAATTTTTCTAGGCTTTTTTGTAGGATATGATTGTTTTTAGATAGAAATATTTGCTAAATATCTAAATGACATAAATGAGGTAGTTGAGAATTAATGAGGAAAGATTTTTGTGACCAATTCAAAGATCTAAAATCAGATAATGAGCTATCAGATGTTGGCATCTAGCATTGTTTACTTTTTAGACGATGATGGTGGTTCTCCCTTTTCAGCTATAAATAAGAGGCGGCGACAAAAAGGAGATCCCTAGAAGTTATTTTTTTATAAGTTCTTTTAGTTTTCCTTAGATATAGACACTTTTTAGAGGTTTAAAGTTTGAAAAAAACTGCTTCTCTCTAGCATGTTATATTGTTTTATCTCAAACTATTATCGGATTGGGACCTGACCTTTATTTTTTAAGTTCATTTTAGGTTAAAGTGAAAATTATTTGGGAGAAATCTTTGAAACTATGCATGTTATTTCCTTTTTCAAGATCTTTCTTTATGTTTTGTTCTAAATAAAAACACTATGTTAAGTTTAGTTCAATAATTTGAGTAATTGATTTTGATGTTGTAAGCTTAAATGATATAGTAATAGCCCATGAGAATTGGATTATGTTCATTGAACTTCTCTAGTTTCTTTACGGGTTATTATTTCTTCATATTATGTTGTAAAAGGAGGAAGAGTTTATGCAATTTTTGAATGTTTTCTATTAACTTTTGGAACTTTTATGCTTGATTGAACCTTAATGAGAACTTTCTATAGGGAGATTTGAAAGACTGCATTGTTCTTGCATTTATCCTTTGTTGCTTGTTCCCTTCCAAACAATGAATGGTTGTGGCATTTTGTGTCTATTATATCATTCATAGGAGAAGGATTGAGTTAAAATGTTGTAAAACATTTGGCACATTGATATTTCTATGTTTTATATTTACATTTCTTTCTATATTTTCCCTAAACTTAAAGACGAGTCAAATTTCTATAAAAATACCAGAGGTATTGAGTGAGGTGCAAATTGGTCCCCCACTTGATAAATTTCCCATAAGGTTGTCAAAGAGGCACAAGCTTTGATGATCAACAATTCTTTTTCTAGCATGCACAGTGGGACCCAAAGTTTTTTGAACATCTGATTGGAAGTCCAAAATATTTCTTATATCAGGCTAAGGGAAGAAGCTAGAAATTCCATGCCTAGATTCCAAATAAAAGCATCCTCAAGAGGCCATTTCTAGTACTCCCAGTTACCCACCTTGGTATCTAGGAGAAGAATACTTATAGGTTTTGTATCACCTATAAGGAGTGATGGAGTGAGAAGTGGTGAGATCCTAAGATTTAGAGCCTTATCTACTCTACCTAGAGGTTGAACTTTCCAAATCAGAATACCAATATCTCCAATTCATAGGAATATTTTCTCCATGGCTCATATAGATGCCCCTACTCCTAGAAATTTCATGACCTAAGATAGTGGTAGTCCACTACAACTGCCCATGCCCCCCGATGTATGGCTTGCCATACCTATTAACACCCTCAAGGCTATTCCAAAATTTTCCAAAGAAGACTTGAAAACCCACTGCAAACACCTCCAAGATACAGCAGAGGTATGTAGGGTACATAACATAGTAGAGGAAAATATTGCTCTTAGGCTGTTGGCCACCTCTTTTAAAGGAAAAGCTCAAGATTAGTATCGATCTGTGACTTCTAGTTCTATTCACTCCTAGAATCAAATCAAAGAAAGGTTGTTCAAATGCTTCTCGGATAAATGAGATCACTCTTCGTTACTACATCAATTAATCACTATTAAAAGAGCACATCAAGAGGCCATGAGTGACTTCAACACCAAGTTTCAGAAAACCTAGCAAAGAATCCATGTGACTAGTCAATCCCAAGTTTTGATGCCATTTATGTTCTACCTAAAGGATTTCAATTCAAACATCACAGTCATGATAACCTCTATGGGAGGGGATATCTTACTTGACACATACGATTTGGTTGTGTGTCTGGACAATAGTTTGATCGACATTGGAAAGCTTCCATCATGACCTCTGATGCTTGTATTCATAGAAATCATCAGTGGTCCTTAGGAAGAAGCTGCTCCAAGTACTTATACTACACAATTGGTGACATCGGTCTCATCACAATCCATGTATGTATACCCTGCCGCATAGCCAAGCACATCAGGCTCTTCCACTCTAGTAGCAGACATCAATGATATGAAGAGTCGCATGTTGTCTTTTGCTAATGATTTAGTTCTCACCAAATAGCAGCAAGTGACACCTTTGATGCAAGCTACTCATACCCATTAGGGGGAAGGACATCCTCTCAACAGAACGTGTACCAAGGACCTGCAAGAGGAGGAGGTCAATAAATGGCACCTACAAATGAGATAGTTTTGGTCACAATCCCACTATAGATGGTCAAAGATAGAAAAATTAAAGAGTTAATCCCAAGCAGAACAACCTGGTGGAAGATGAGAATGTATGGTGCTTCCCCTCTAGTCATGATAGTCACATGCCCAGAAATTGTTTGAGGGAAAATATGCAATAGAAGATAGTGGAGCAAAGAAAAAAGGGCATGCTCTCGAATGCCAAAGAATATAAGTCCCATGAAAAGGAAAATACCCACTTTAGAGTGAAAATTCAAGGGATGTCTTTAGAACAAGAGTTGGATATCACGCTAGAACAAGCACTATTTTCATGGATGGAGGAAGAAGATGTGGTATTCACGAATGAAGCTTTGATGACTAGTGCTCCACAAGTACAATAAAACTATAAAATAATATCTAAAAGAAGGCTAATGGGAGAATACATACAAAAAACTTAGTCACGTCCTCAGCCACATTGGCCATAGTTGCAAGAAGAGCATGCTTCATAGGCAACTGACCAACTTACTTAGTAGTCGTGAACTCTATCATTTCCAAGAAAGGAGTTGGATAAAATTTCAAACCAATTAATGACAGATCGTCTTCCTCCGAAGATGAGAGAGATACCACCATTTAAGCCCAAGGCCCAGCCAATCAGAACACTCAATGTGGTGGAACCATTGAAAAAGGAACCTACTAATGTATCTCTATGGGATGTTATATCTATTCCCAAACAAAAGGCGTCACTTCGGGAAGCATTAAAGAAGGAAGAAAAAATATCACAGATGGATGCAACTCTACCATGTGATCAATATAAAGATAAAGAACCCACGTTGGACCATCAAGATTCAAAAGTCGCAGCTTATGTGAATGATGTAGACAATGCAAAATAGAAAGATGTAAGAAAAATAAAGTCCACGTCTTTCTTTTTAATACTTATTGTGGGAGATAAGATTTTGCATAATAACATGATTGATTTGGGAGCTAGTACAATGGTCATGCCAAAGCAAGTAGCCAATTCCTTGAAACTAAAGTATGAGCCCCTTGAGAAGGGAATCATGAAATTAGAAGGGAAGAAGGTTTCGACCATCAGTCACATAAAAGATATTTCTTTAACCCTTTTCTCATGTCCAAGACAAATAGTCACACAAGAAACAGTGGTGATAGACATTCCCCTAGTATTGGAATGTGTGTTTCAAGAGATTTCACCACAAAGCTTGGAAAATATTTAGCGCTTGATTGGTCCCACCTGATATTGAGGACCAAGCATGGGGAAAAGATGAAAATACTATCTAAATCTTTGCATCTAGAACACATAGTAGACAATGAAGTCCTATGCTTTGAAGTAATACATACCTCCTTCTCACAAAGGGAGAGATATCAAGTGTATAAAATTTGAAGGATGAAGAAGACACAAGTGATCAAACTCTCAAAGAGGAGGTCCTCCTCAACCAATTCATCAACTCCAACCCATTCAACAACTTTCATGCAATGGGACTAGGAACCTATGTGATCTTGAATGACGATCATATATTTCCAAATTTGATAAAGGACCAGGAGGAAAAATATGATATGAGTGACAACTGTCTATGGACCTTACATTTTGATGGTGCCAAATGCAAAGCTAGTTCTAGAGCAAGTGTCCAACTAGTATCTCCAATAGGATCATAAACTGTCAAGGATTTTCATTTTTAGTTCTCATGCTCAAACAATGATGTGGAATATGAATCCTTGGTTCATGGTTTGATTCTTGCAAAATGAATAGGCATGAAGAGAATACAAGAATTTGGAGATTCAAAGTTAGTTGTGAACTAGGTCTATGGGAAAGAAACTACGAAGAATATAAGAATGAATTGATACATACATCGGATATGGGATCTGATTGAGATTTTTGAAGATTTCAATATACAAGCCATTCCTTGATTTCAAAACAGTGTCACCGGTTAGAAGGTTTCAATCAATTATCAATTTGAACCAATTTCTAATTCAACAACAAATCAGGATGCAGTACAAATCATTGTCTAACTAAAAATTCTTGAAAATGATCAATATTGGCAGGTATTTTAGGTTGATATTTACATCACCATGTTTTTACAAAAGTTAGGAAGAGATTATAACTATCCATAGCCCAAAGCAGAATCCCTCAAAGGGAAATTTATCCAGTTAAAAGGAAATAAGCTTTGTCGAGGTTTAATATCCCTTGAAAATATTTTTGACCATGAGGACACAAGATATAGCAAACAAAGGTTCACTACAAATGTGAGAGATTATGAAGAGCTTCATGTCGGAAGTGGCAGAAAGTTAAAGGTCGAAAGGGATGTTCCATAGAAGCATAAGGAAATACTAAGGGATTTATGTTCTAGATATGATGGGGTCATAGTGTGGACCTATGGTGATCTTAGAGGGTATGATGCAGACATAATTCAACATACTATTGACTTGGATGAAGGATCAAATCCCGCTTGACAAAACCAAAGGCTAGTTAATTCAAAATTTGAAGCATTGATCGAAAAAGAGCTCACCAAATTGATCGAATCAAAGATCATATATCCAACTAAGCATTCCACTTGGGTGTCTAATCTGGTACCAGTTTAGAAAAATAATGGTGAGATTAGGCTCTATGTTGACTTTAGAGATTTGAATAAAGCCTTGCTAAAAGACCTATACCCTTTTCCATCAATGGAGTAGATCTTGCAGACTATGGCCATATCAGAGATATTCTCATTGCTTGATGGTTTCTTTGGTTATAATCAGGTATATGATAAGGAAGGTGGCCAACATAAAACAAATTTTATCACTAAGTGGAGAATTTTTGCATACTCACAATGTCATTTGGACTTTTAAATGTTGGTGCAACTTTTTAGTGAGCAATGGATATTGATTTTAGAGGATTAATTAATTAGATTATTTTAATATATATTGATGACCTGATGGTCTTTTCAAAGTAAAAAAATGATCACTTTGATCATCTGGAAAAGGTTTTCCAAAAACGTCAATAGTTTGGGATTTCCTTGAATCCCAAAAAATGTGTCTTCAGAGAGCTCTGAGGTAAGCTACTTGGTTTTGTGGTCTTAAAGGAGGGAATAGAAATAGACCCCAAAATGGTGAGATCTATAATGGAATTACCCCTACCAGTGAATCAAAAAGGCTATAGTCTTTTCTAGGGAAGATCAAATTTGTCAGCAGGTTCATTTCATATTTTGTAGGAATCACAAGGGCCATTACACTGATGCTAAAAAAGAAACTAATGTTCAAAAGGACCCCCGAAGGAAAATCAACTCTCAAGGAGATAAAGGTAGCTATCTATAACATGCCAGTATTGGCTAACCTAGACTTTTCCAAGGATTTTATACTCTATGTATACAATGGCCAACATAACATAGCTTCAGTACTCACTCAAAAGGATGAAGAAAATAATAGAGAGAATCCTATTGCATTCCACTCAAGAAATCTTAAAGGATATGAAGCCAAGTATAATTTTGTTGAAAAGTAATATTTTTCCAGTGTTCAAAGCCTAAAGAAGTTCTGACACTTACTATCGGCCAATAGAATCATCATTCTCGTTGCACATCCTAGTGTGCAGGAGTATATAATAGAGGGTGAGCTAACCGGAAAAAAGGACCAACTAGATTACCAAGATCCTAGAGTATGATGTCGACATTAGACCAACCAAGCTGGTTTGGGGAAGAGGTGTGTGCGAATATCTTGTGTAGGAATAAAGTTTCATAGCTGAGAAGGAGATCGATCAAGTTTACATAATCTAGTTTGAGTCTAATGAGTCCTGGGTGACAGATCAAATGTAGTATATGCAAAAGGGGTAGTTCCTGACCAACCTTCCATCCCACAAAAGGTGATACTAACAACTGCAAGGCACCAAGTATGTATTAGTTGAAGGTATCTTATTTAAAAGGAATTATAATGGTATCCTACTCTAATGCTTGAATAAGCCACATATACGATACTATTGGCCCTCTATGATTTATAAAGTGAACCATCTAGTGCAAAATTGTACTTAGTGCCAATATTTTGTTGGTGAAAGAATTAATTTAGCCTTACCTTTGAGCCTAATTGTAATTGAGGAACCCTTTACTCAATAGGGTTTCGATTTCATCAGGATGATAAATCCTATTTCTAGTGTTGTCCATAAGTGGATCCTTATGGTGACCGACTACTTCACAATGTGGATGGAGGTTGTCGCCCTAAAAAATGGTATAGAGGGTGAGATCGTCAACTTCCTTGAAGAGCTAGTAACTAGATTTGGTTCACCAAAAACTATCATATTTGAAAACACATAGAATTTTGTAAGTTCAGGGATGTTAGATTTTACTATCAAACATGTGGTTTACCTTAAAACTTCATCAAATTACTACCCACAAGGAAATGGGTTAGCGGAATTGACCAACAAAAACCTAATTAGGTTAATCAAGTGCATCAGGTCAGATCGAAAAAGGGACTAGCACAAGCACCTGCGAGTTCCTCTATGGGAAGATTTGATTATGCCCAAGTAGATCTTGAAGGCCTCTCCTTATGAATTGGTATACGGAAAATAGGTAGTGTTACCTATTTCCATAGAGATCCTTGCCTTGCAACTACTAAAAGCCCTAGAGATTGAAGAAAGCGGTGAAATGGAAGTAAGGTTGGAAGAACTCCTGAAACTTGAGGAAGATAGAGAAAAGGATTTTGGAGCAATGGTTGGTTGCCAATAGATAGTTAAATGATGGTTTGATAAAGAGACCTCCAACCCATCTTTTAGGGAAGGAATCCTAGTACTGAAGTACAATGATTGCATTGTGAAACTAGGAATACATACAAAATTTGAAGCGCTATGGAAGGAACCCTTCCAAGTTAGTGTGTGCAAAGAAAATAATACATATGAGCTTGAAGATATGGAAGGAAACACTTTGGGTATACTGGTGAACGATATTTATCTAAAAATTTTCCATTAAAATATGCATGTTCTTTGAAAATTCTCATAGTTATGTACCATATGTAATTTTTTTGTAAATACATTTTAATTTTGAGAATAAGCCATGAGAATAACACTAAGGAAATAGAAAAGTATCATATTATATTATATTCATCAAAATTTTTGCAATGTAATACAAGTTCGAGGATTAGATTTAAACATGAAGCTCTCTCTCGAAAACCAAAAAAGAGTCACAAACTAAAAAGGAAAAAAGGAGGAAATGTGTAAAAAAAAGTAAAGCTAGGCCTCTAGCCATTGTTAAGTAGTCAAAGCGGCTCATCGTCGGGTTCTTCTTCTTCTTCTTCTTCTTCTTCTTCTTCTTCTTCTTTGTCAAGGTGAAAAGGGGGGTGAACATATAGAAAATATGGGCTCGATGCAACATGGACCTCAGTTCTCATTGTCGCAGCTATACACCAGAAACTTAGAGTGTTTCTTCCAGTCGAGCCCATAAACATGCTCCATTCCATTCTCATATAGCATGAAGGTGGCCATTGGCTAAGATGATGAACAGTGCCTCTCAAGGTCCATGGTGTGGAAGTGAATGAGGAAAAGAAACCAAGCTATGTCTATCCCATAATTGATGTACCTATGGATTTCCATGGCACTTAGAATGCCAACACTGGGGATAGCCACTTGCATGATTTTGTCGAGCCCTTCTAGTAGTATGAAGTCAAACATCTGGTGACATAATTCAATTATCATGGGCTTGGCAATGTTCAGGTTAATTAGAGAGGCAACAAAGTGGGAAACAACATTGTAGTTGCTCCTTAACTAGTTCTCATCTACAAAATAGTCTTCGATGACTACCCACTGGAATGCAATGAGGACGAGGCGGTCACATTTCTTCACTATATGCTTAATTTTTTCACAAGTGACCTCACCCATGAAGGTGTATTGTGGCCTCCATGGTAGAAGTTGAATTGGAGTGCCTAGGCCAGTTGACATTATGACAAAGCAATAGAAGCTAACAAAATGGGAGATAGCAGGAAAAACTTGCTAAACTTAAAAGGCTAGTTTTCAAATGAATATTGCAATAAGGTGGCATAGCTATTTATAGAAAAGATGTGCCAAAAAACCTAACTAATAGGAAGTCTATTTTTGGCTGAACGATAATGGAGAAAATACAAAGCAGTAAGAGGATAGGAGACAAATCATAAGGAAAATATGACAATAGGTATTTAGAAATAAATATGGGTGTTGAGAGTAAATTCTTGCATAGGCTTATCATCCACATCTATCCTTTTCCATCATTAGCACTAGCCAACTTTCTTACTTGAAAAGAAATGGATTAATGTGTTAAGTTTTGACAAATTAAATAGGCACATATTTTCAAAAGTACCTTGCATTACTTAAGCATGTTTCTCATAGTGAAAAGCACACTTTCCAATGTAATTAACTTATTTGTGAAAGAGGCAGCGAGGAGAATGTACTAATTCCATTCTCATGGTGTTTTTGGCGTTCCTGAGGGATACAAATCCAAAATCCACATGTATCACCTTGGTGGCAAGATTTAGTGGACCAATAGCAATGGAAAATCCTTAACTACATGTATGTGCAAAGGAATTAATTGCACCCAAAAGAATATTTTTCTAATAGAAAATAAAGTGGTTGTTTCATTGAAGAAACTCTCTGCAACTTCTCAGGTACATCCATGGCGAAAGCATCAACATCTGGTAGAAAGGCTAGTGCCTCATCTAAAAGGCTGGGTTACACCGATATCTTTGGGAGGAATTCATTTGCCAACACCCCATCTCTAGAAGAATGACAATTTGAGTATACCAAATCAATGCTACTAGATAATCGTGTCATAAAAGAGGTGGTGCAGGATTTTTCAAATAACAATTTTTACCCAAAGTTGGCGACTAATCCTAAAGGCCTTAGGGAGGGGGCATTCCAAAGGATAATGCAACATGGTTCGTCTAAAAGTTTCACATCTTGGCTTTGGAATTTTGGTTTCTCATAGTTCATGTTGCTTTCCATACACCCATGCCTGGAGCTGGTAGATGTAGGTGCCAAATGATTCAATAGAGAGATGGGAGTTATTGCTGGCAGCAAAATCAAGGCTACAATTTCTGGAGCAGCCATACAAGATATGTTGTGTATCCCTAAAAATTGGGGTGTCAAACACTTTGATGAGGAAGAGATGGAATTTTTTTGGCAATCTAGAACCAAGAAGGGAAGCTTTCATGAGGATGAGACAAAGGAAAGATTGGAGAGAGGTCACTTTCTTTTTCCTCTCGCATGCAAAAAAATCAAGAAAGACACAATCTATTTTCTCAATGTTGGCCTAGATTTACAACCTTGATTATGATGAAGAAGTCCATCCTTTTTAGGCGGGCTTGGTTTTTCTGCTTAAAAAGGAGAAAATTCAAAAGTAATATGATTTTTCTAATGCAATAGCTGAAAGGATGCTAGAGCAATTGAGGACCTATGATATTGAATATAAATTCAAGTATTCTTCTTTCTTGGTTCACTTTATTTTGTATCAAAATTCTGAGTTTTTGAAGAGATGTTTTTCATTATCTAGGTTTGATGTAAAGGGTTTATATAAGCCAATTTCATTATGGAATCATGTCCTTTCAAAAACATTGGATTACTATTGGTTTATGGATTATTTTATGAAGCCAGTACTTCAAGATTTTCTCCCTTGCCCTCTAGGTAATTTCTCTCCTGAGGTCCTACAATGGATGAAAGTTTCACTGACCCCAATGGATTATTTCTTAGGTGAGGTTTTTACTTTTATCAAATTCCATGGTTTCATTTGGGAGCCTTTAAGACCCCAAATTTGTAACAGATGGAGTTTTTTCTTTGGAGGCATGTCGTTAGGAAATCCTTGCTAAAAATGTCTCTAGAATTAGAAGGCATAAGATGGGGCTTTACCTAATCCCCCTTAGCATTTCCAATAGCTAGGTGACATTAGGGAAGCAGAAGGTGGAGGTTGAGCTTACAAACAAACTGGAAATATTAGGATTGGTTCTAATTTGTGACATGTGGGATTACAATCTAGCAAAACACCTACTGACTTTGAAATGTGAGAGTTGGGAGTATTTTGATTCAAGGAAAAATATGACTTAGGAAGGACCAGAAGTATACATCAACTTGGCTCACATACCATTCAAATGACTAGCATGGCTAAATTTCTATGTTGTGTAAGTAGAGTATCAGAAGAATATCTTGATGGGTAAATCTCTCAACACACAATTGAAATGCAAGGGGTGTTCGAAAAGGAAGAAGGAAGATTTTTGGAGGTTCTGATAAGAGATGAGGTGCCCCGATTCCATATTTGGAAATTTTCAGCCACATGATGAAAGGTTCGATGAATTTTACGATGTAGAGGCCAATATCAATAATAGAAAATTTGGAGACTAGTCATGAGATAGAACAGGATGAGCTTCCACGTCATGCTTCTCAGCCTTAGGAATTGGATAAAAGAAAAAGATCAAGGCGAAAGGACTCACAAGTCACATCCTCAGTCACTTCCTAAAGCAAAGGAAAAATAACCCAATGGTCCATAACAAGGTCTACTACGCTTATTGAAGGCCAACTTTTGGTGGGATCGACCGCCAAAGGATTTGAACGAACTAGTTCGGATCATAAAAAGAGGAGATGAGTCCAAGATCTAGGCAGACCTGATGCATCATTTAGAGGAGGAGAAGAAGAGGAGTCTACTCTGCAAGGAGTTCCAACTACCACAGACCAAGTTTTTCTCCCTCTCTTCTTTCTACATCTGCATCTCTAGTTACTCCTCTGCCCCCACTTGTGGAGAAGATTCCTCCATCTATGGACCCTGATCGTTTGGTTCTTAATGAACCCCTAACCATTTTCAATAATGAACCTTATTAAGTAACCCCATGGGCCAATTGAGTAGCATCTTCTTTGACCACTATTGATTCATTGATCACCCTACCAAGGGCTCCCATTAAAAGAGTTGAAACATCCATGTTGCTCATTACTCTAGGTCTATCCACTTATGAGAAAATGTCTCTCCTTTTTCCCATTTCTCTTTTCACCCTGACTAGTTTTCCCCTTGCCCAATCTCAATTTGGTATCCTACCATTTTCCATGACAACACCTCCATTTGCATCCTTGCATGCTAATACGTCTGAGGTTTCTCCTTCCATCACCATTTTTGGTCTCCCTCTTGGTGCTTCAATTGCTACACAAATCATTGATACCCCACAGTCTCCAAGAACATTTCAATGCAACCAAGTAGGCTGAAAGCCTAGAAAGAAAAAAATGATGGTTAAAGAATTCCATGTTGATCACTACCATGAGGTTGCTTGTGTCCAAGCCCAAGGGAAAAATGTAGATGGAAGATTATGACATCATATCCATGGGTCTATATTTAAATGAAACTCACCCATGCCATAAGGTGGTCCTAGCTAAGGCCACCTAGAAGATGGTATATGTAGATTATGAGAGGGTGGATAGGAAATTGAAGATGCATGAGGTAAAGTTGATAAATGTAAGGGAAATAGTGAGTAGGCTACACAGAGATATAGGCTAGAGATGTCGATATTTCCCACATAAGATAGATACACAATCAACAAGGAGAAGTAACCAAGTTGCTTGAAGAAGCCCAAGGTGAACATGTTCATCTATATGCTAAAATTGAAAAGCTAAGAGTTGAGCTTGCTGCTAAGGGCCAAACAAATGCAGAATACCGATGTACTCAAGAAAACATACAAAGAGAGCTAGATGGTGTCTGATCTCAAGATTTTGACAATTTGCAAAAATCCCAAGCAGATGTAGAAAGGTCAAAACAAGAGAAAAAAGAGATCGTGTTTTCTTTGTAGGCTCATGAATAAGAGGTCAGGAGGTTGAGCTCTGAAGTGACAAATGCCCTTCGATAGAAGAATCAGATGGAGGCGAAAATAAGAGAAAAAAAAGCTCAGTTCCACCAGGAGTTAACTACTGCACAGGGGTCTGGAACCCTCCTAATATTGAAGAGTTTGATATCTACACATTGGGAGAGGATCATAGTTGCGGTTTCTATTCTTAGGCCAACCCTATAGTTCTTAAGGGATGCTCGGGAATTAAATAGAAAAGTTGGCCCAGTGGTCGACCAAATTCTAAAGAAAATGCTCCCCAAGTAGCAGAATCATAGACTCTGATTTCCAGATTGTGTGTAGCCACTGATGAGGCCATAAGAAGTGCAAGGATTCTAGATTGAAGGGCCACCTCAAGAAAAGCAAGTGAATTCATCAACTTCCACAAATTCGTAGAAAAATGCAAGGAACTCTAGGTAGTGCTGAACAAAATGGTCAATGAAATTCAAAATATTTCAATGTTCTGATTAGCTACAATTTTCCTCCCCTTTTCTCACTAGATGGAGAGGTGTTATCGGTTAAACAGATCATAGAGGAAATCAAATAGAAGGTTTGGACTTCTAAAATCCTCTCATGTTTAAGCTTGATTCCCACTGTTGGTGAGATCGAGGATGAGATCTTTCCCCTTTCCCACCTCTATTACCACCTTGGGGCTATTTCACCTAGATGGGGAGTTGTTTCATTATGGAAGTCATTGAACTAGATCAAGTGCATAGGGTCTTTTGTGGTCTCATCCAGCCCACTAATTTGGATTGGGAGGTGTAGCATTTCACTTTCCTCAACCTCTAGGAATTTACATAGCTCTAGGTTCATGCCTCCATAAGAGAAGGCCCCCTGCGAGTCACCTAAACTGTGAAATTTTTTTTCCTTAATATCCTTTTGATTTTTTCCTTTAATTCATTTTTGGCTTTGGGATGTGTCCATGCTTAAAGAAAAAATTGTTCTAAAAGGTGCACAATGCACCACATGGTGGTTGCACAACTTTTGTTTATCATCTTCCTTTCGGGAGAAATTTGGAGCACATGCCAATTTGGCGGGGATTTTCCCCAAGGTTATTTTCATAAATTTGGGATTCCTTTCCTACTCAACACATCATCTCTTCGCTTTAGGCAAGTTCTGCTTTAAGGGAGAAATCTCTTTTGGAGTTTGTCAGAGCATGTTGGGTTTCCCTTGTTTTCAGGCTAGAACCTTCGAGTTGGCATCATCACTCTATGTGATTGGTCAACTAGATTTTTCTAGGATATTTTCTAGGATCTGACTATTTTTAGATAGCAATATTTACTAAATAGCTAAATGACATAAACATGGTAGTTGAGAATTAATGACCAAATATTTCCATGACCTAACCAAAGATCTACAATTGGATCGTGAGCTATCAAACGTTGGAATTTGGCACTAGTTACTTTTGAGATGATGGTGGTGGTTAACCATTTTTAGCTATAAATAGGAGGTGGTGACAAAAAGGAGTTCCTTGGAAGTTCTTTTTTATAAGTTATTTTAGTTTTCCTTACATATAGATGTTTTACAGAGGTTTAAAGTTGGAAAAACACTACTTCTCTCTAGCATGTTATATTGTTTTAACTCAAACTTTTATCGGATTGGCATCCGACCTTTACTTTTTAAGTTCATTTGATATTAAAGTGAAAATTATTTGGGAGAAATATTTGAAACTATGCATGTTATTGTCTTTTTCATGTTCTTTCTTTATGTTTTGTTTAGAATGGAAACACTTTGTTAAGTTTAGTTTGATAGTTTGAGTAGTTAATTTCCATGTTGTAAGCTTATATGATATAGTAATAGCTTGTGGGAATCAAATTATGTCCGTTGAACTTCTCTAATTTCTTGAAGGGTTATTGTTTCTTCATATTATGTTGTAACGAAGAGTTTATGCAATTTCTAAATGTTTTATGATAATTTTTGGAATTTTTATGCTTGATCAGACCTTGATGAGCACTTCCTACTGAGAGGTTTGAAAGACTACACTATTCTTGCATTTAGTATTTGTTGCTCATTCTCTTCCCAACAATGAAGGGTTGTGGAATTTTGTATCTATTATATCATTCATAGGAGAAGGATTGAGTTATAATGTTGTAAAACCTTTGGCGTATTGCCATTTCTATGTTTTATATTTACATTTCTTTCGATCTTTTCCCTAAAATCAAAGAAGAGTTAGCTTTCTGTAAAAATCCCAAAGGTATTTAGTAAAGCGCAAATTGGTCCCCCACTCACTAAATTTCCCATAAGGCTATTGGAGAGGTGCAAGATTTGATGATCAAAATCAAAATATAAACCTAATTTGCACACTCCTTGACACTTTAGCTGGGAAAATTATCGTTGTGGGACCCATTCGACACTTTGGGTAAATGAGTCCCATCTAGGTGGGACTAATTCTCCCAACTTGGTGAATGAGTTCCATCCAGGTGGGCCTCATTCACCCAACTTGGCGAATGTGTACCATTTGGCCTATTTTCAAGGTTTGAGTGGGGAATTTGGGTTTTAAGTTAAAATTTCTTCTATGTCATCCTTTGGGATCAAATTAATGGTTAATTGAGTACATTTCCTATATAAAAGATCTTTTAAATCCTTATTTCATCCAAGCAACACAAGCATACATGTTATCAATTCAAGAAAGAAAGGGTTAAGCATTCCAAGATCATTAAGATAACATAAGAGATCAATTTTAAGGTATGTAAAGGTAGAATTCTTCATCAATTGTTGCAGCAATTCAAGATCCATTATCATGTCAAGCATATCAAGTATCAAGAATGTTATTTATCTAGTGTTGTGATGTAGCTTTAAAGATCCAAGATCAAGCATTGTTCTACACCTATTGTCAAGATCAAGATCTACATCTTTCGTGGCCATTTCATGTTGAGTTGCAAATTAACAAAGAATCATTTACATGACATCATTCAAGGTATTATTTTCCATGATTCATGTTATTTTTTTCATGTTTCATGCCTTCATTTCATTGTCTCTGTGGACACTAAAAAAGTAACCCTTCTACTTTTTATGTCTTGTTTAGGTCCTCCTTGTGACTTTGGCTTAATTGTGCCTTGATTTATTGTTGTAATGTTGATAACACACTCACATTAGGTCTTGGCCCCTAGCAAATTAAAAGAATTCAAGTGGTGTCTTAAGTGTTGTAAAGTGTTGTAACACACTTTCCAACTTTTATAGGACCTTCTTAATATATTTCACCTAAATAACCTCTTTTTATCACTTACCAAGCCTTATTTCAAAGTGTTGTAACAAACTTTCATGCTTTTCTAGGATTTTCATCAATAATTTAACCCTTTCTTATGTTTAAATGACCCCTTTATACACTTACAGGCCTTATTTAAGTGTTTTCTAGAAAATAATCCTATTAAACATCATTTAATACACTTTAATTCCTGACACCCACTTAAAATACCCTGGTGGGACCAAGTTGTTGTTAAAGGTATGAACAAGTTTGGTGGTGGTCATTGATGATGTCATTGTTGTCAACACTATTCAGTATGTTGCAAATTGTACATGTATAGTTGAGATGTTGTTGAGATGTTGTGAGTACATGGAGCTATCTACTATGGCTACAAATGTGTCGTGTTGATAATTTTCCAAGTACTTTTGAGAAAATTAATAAAGAAGAGAAGTCAGAGTGATGAATGCATTTAGATTGTGCTTTGGTATATGCTTCACATTTCTACTGTGTTGATCCTATGCCTGTGTGGTTCTGGAGTTTTCATTACGGTGATTTAGTGATGATTTATGTTGAGTTTCATTTTTTTATGAGATGTTTTGTAAAAGTTGTGTCCACCAGTATGTGTGCTCTACCAGAAGAATCAGTGTTCTATGGACTAGGAGAAATATTTTTGCTCCACAGTCCTTTGTTGTTTCATTTAAGATCTCGCAGATCTAGGATATGTCTTGTGAAGGTCTTTTCCATGCTCTAGCAAAGAAGTTTGAAGTTTGGTAATTTGGAACTCATGTTTCTATATTCCAGTACAGGTTTGCATAGTTCAGATGATCTAGTGAAAGGTATCTAGTGTATGAAGTATATTTTTTTTCTATGGACGTATCTGAAGAAGTCTAAGATGAAGTCTCATGCAAATGGAGGCATGTTGAGTGTCTGTGTGTCATCTTCTTGTTAGGAAGCATGTACATCAATGTTATTTTGTGTTTTCATTAGGTTTGGCCAACTTGTTGTTTACACTTCATTTGAAGAATAAAATTCAATTGAGGAAGTGTGTAGAAGTTTCAAGAAAATAATTTTATTGGTCCTCTCTTATTCCTTTCCACCATAGGAATTTTGAGTTGTCGACCTAATTTGAATTTATGAAATGGGTTATTTATGGCCAACCTTGTTAAATTCTTCTAAGGTTGAGAATGATATAAAAGCAAGTTGAATTGTGAAGAATTGTATGACAATGTGATGCAAAGTGATGAAAGTAAGCCACAAATCATAAGTGTAGAAGTGTGTGTGTGTGAGTTGTGTTGAAGACAATGAGATAAGGGTTTTTGTAATCCTATGATTGTCCTTTAATTGCAATGGTGGATCTTTTTGTTCTCTTTTATATCAGTAGGCAGTGAACCTCCCTATTGGACATTGAGTCCTTTTTGTAGGCAGTGAGCCTTTGTATTTGGACAGTGAGTCCTCTTTTGTGTAGTTAGCCCTTGGAAGTGAGCCTTTGTATTCAATTTATAATCTTTATATTGTGAGTTAACCCTCACCATGGTTTTTCCCTTATTGGATTTTTGACGTAAAAATATGGTGTTCATTGTGTTGATTTACTTTCTCTTATTTGTGTTTCATGCTCATACTTAATAGCATAATAGTGTGGTTGAATAATTGATAAGAAATAAATTTTTAAGTTTAAACTTGTGTGACAAATAATTCACCCCCCCTCCCAGTTATCCTACACCTATTTAACAATTGGTATCATAGCTTTTTGTTCCTTGTGTAGAGCTTAATTGCTTAAGGAAGATTCAATGGCACACAAGTTGGTGATCCCTATGTTTGATAGAATTGAATACAATGATTGGAAGGGATAAATGAGAGGATATATTATCTCTCTTAGTTTCAAGACTTGGAAGGCTATTGAGAATAAGTATACACTTTCGTCTGGTGGTGTTAATTCTGTAGATGAGATCTTTACTTATGAAGAAAATGAGAAGGAAAAGTATGTGATTTGTAGTGGTTTATCTAAAAATGAGTGAGTTAAGGTTAATTCTTTGGATACTACATATGATGTATGGAAGAAGTTGGAAGACATGTATGAAGGAAATGAAAAGGTAAATTTGACAAAGAGGCTAGCAGAAAAGCATAGATTTGTGAACTTGAAGATGGAAGATGGTGAAGAATTTACAAGTTTCTTTCAGAGAGTTGAACTGGCAACAAATGAAGTTAGAAATCTAGGAGGAAAACTAGTAGATGAAGATATAATCGAGAAGATCATGACCACTTTACTGGAATGTTAAAGTGAGAAGATCTCTATTATTGAAGAAATGTATGATCCTAGGAAGTACCTCTAGAAGATATTTTTGACACCTTGCAAGAATTTGAGATAAGAAAATATAAAGGTATGTTACCCTTTAAATTTTTCAGTTGTGGTAACATGATGCAGAGCCAAGGTGGAGATCATTCACAATAATGGAAACTTCAATTCTAAATCAAGGAACTCTTCTTTACAACACATTCATACAACTCACCCTCAAGGGTCTCAACCCTTCAATCTTGTAAGTAAACAATAAAAATTCACCAAGACCTCTACAAAGGTCCTCAACATGCATATAATGACATTTGAATTAGTTGACAACAATCTCCAAGAAAAATTCAATGAAATCTCCAAAACTCACCATTTGTCACAAGTTTCCCTTATAGTAGTGGGAACCTTGTTTTTTGGACTTTTGACTAGACTTCTCCAAAACACATAGAAAACCAATCATGGATTAAAATACCCATTTTGGAGATGTGCCACATACTAGAAAACCAAATACACTTCCTTAAGATCAAACACCTCAAAATTTGACTATTCACAGTTTTAGGCCTCAAATTAGGCCATTTTTACAAAGGGTCTAAATTTAGATCTCCACCCTGGACCTTCTAACCTAAAAATATTCTTGGCATAGGTTCCAAAACCAATTATTTTCTAGGTCTCATGACCCCAAATGATCAAGTAAACCTTCAATTCAAAAACCCTCCTTGTAGCCTAGACAACTCGGGTTATAGGACACCCTTATTGTATCTTCATCTTCCTAGCCACTCCTAGCCAAACCAACTGCTCAAAAACATTTCAATAGGTTCCCCATGCTTAAGGAACATTCAATTGGCCATTACCAATGTGGCTTATTCATTTCACAGGTCTGATCCATCATCTCTTCAAGGAAAAACACACATTTATTGCCCTTATCTCACCCTTTAAGCCAAGGATTCACTCTTTCACACCTCTTTCTTCCTACATATCATTCCATACATTATACAACATAATCCCATTTAGTTACAATTGAATATAGTAGGTGGGATGGTGGTTATGCCATCAAGATAACCACAAAACCTAAAAAATGCTCAAGAACCCAGTATGGGGTTTTTGATGATTCAAAGCCTTAAAAAGTCTAAATCAAACCTTGTCAAAGAACCAAATACAAATTAAAACATCTTCCTACAGATTCATATAAGAAATCAATACATATGGGGCTTGTACAACCTACACATAGTTGGGAAATTCATAAAACTAGTGAAACAATGAGAAAATAGAGTAACTTCAATGTTTATTTTATTTCCTTGGCTTCAACAACAACAAATCAAGCCTCTCAAGGCTTTACATAAAATTTATCAACCTCCTCTAATTGACCAATTCCCAAAGCAACCAAATTTTAAACTTATAACTCTTGGGATTACAAATTTGTTGCATAATGCAACTCACAAATTTGGAACTTTTGGCATTTTCCTACCAATTAAACTAATGACTCAATTACATCATTGAGATACAATCTTTCATGTTTCCTTGTTAGGCTTACAAATTCAATTTGGTGACTCCTTTTAATTCAAAAGTGCATTGGACCACTAAACATAATAATTTATCACTAGGTAGGTAGTTGCTCCTGCACCATACACCCCCCCTAAGAAGAATTCACACCACATGAATTGTAGATGATACCAATAAGTCCAAGCTGGATTGAAATACCATTGATTCACAAGCCATTTCCACCAACCCACACTTCTCTATGCTCCATACTATCCTATCTCCCTACTCTGCCCTGCTTTTGTGGCTTTGTTGTCACTTGTGTGTGTCTCCATCTGCATATTAGGACCTGTCAATGTTCTCCTACCTCTTTCCATCTATTCTATACCTGTAGATAAACAAATTTCATTATTACCATTACCATAAACTTTATTTGTCTTAGTCCCATCTATTTGTCTAGGTTTCCCCTGCCCACACGGTCCTTGTACCTTTGTCATTCTTTGGTCCTCCTGATCTGAAAACCTTTACAACTATACTCTCTCCTTTATGACTTACCACACAACATACAATGGTCCCAACCAACACACCTTTTTGTGTACTCCCTTTAAAATCACTTTTTACCTCTGTTTTTGCAATCACATATGCTGATCCTACTTTATTAGACCAATACTTGTTCACAACATTAGAAAATTTGATTTCTTTCACAACATTCAAAGGTTCTTTGTTCCCACACATGATCACTTTAGCCTTGCCTTTCTCATCTTCTACCCAAGGGGTCAAAACAAACCTATGTCCATCTTTCATTATGGTATACTGATTTTCTCTTCCATCATATATGGTACTTGTATCATACTTCCAAGGTCTTCCAAGGAGTATGTGGCAACAATCCATTGGAAGAATGTCACAAATATCACTGTCCCTATATTCATCAATATGGAAATCTACAACTGCCTGCTCACTAACAAAGATTAACCATTACTTAGCCAATATACCTTTTAAGGAAACTCATGAGGAATTATTTTCAAATTTAGTTTGTTCACCATTTCACATGAAACCATATTTTCAATTGAACTAGAATCAACCACAACTTTACATTTCTTTCCCTTACTCTTACAAGTGGTTTTGAATAGACTTTTCCTATGCATTGGTTCTGCTTCTTTGGAAGTCTTCAAAAGTTGTTTGTGCAACATCAAAGCTTCTCTAAACTCAGGGTTGGTAGAAAATCTTGATGAACCAATACTCTCTACTTCATCCTCTTGCTCAAGTTGAACCCTTTTATCTCCTTTACTTCCACTTGATGTGATCCAGGTGGATCTCTAGAACCTAAAAATTGGAGTGTTCCAGTTTCTCTTGGAAGTGATGCAATCATAGAGAGCTTGAAGAATTGAATCTGGGGCAACTTGAATGGACTCAAAAGGAGTTTGTATGACCAAGATATCAGCGATCAAAGCTTAGTCAAACGCTAGTCAACTCAAGTAGCAGGGATGAGAACAAAGGTGGAAAATTCATCATCACTAAATTGATCAAAGTCACCATCATCGCTAAGAGATCATCGAGAGCTTTCGGGCGATTTTCATTTCATCGAAATTAGAGCTCGTATGTCGGAGATATGGAAGGTCAAAGCTCGTGGTTGACTGGTTTGACTTGAAGGTACAGTGCTGACATCAGCATGACATCATCATGCTGACTTGGCAAATGAGTCATCATATGGATGATAACATAGACCAATGAGGTCTTGACACATGTTAGTCATACAAATGGCATGGTGATGAGTTGGCATGGTGACGTGGCAATCGTACAGTGATGTAGACAACTGACTAGGTAGCAATGTGGATGGCATCAACAAATCATGCCATGTGGCACATGAGTTGGGCCACGTGGCCTCTATCTTCTCTCCTCTTGTGGAATAAGTTCGCTTTACAAAAAAGATGTGGAGGGCCAAGGATTTGAGCCCCCATCCTTGTCAGCAACGGTGATGGGTGTGGCCATTGTGCCACAACTGACACACTAACAATAAGAAGGGCCTGGTTTCTTTTGTTCTTTAACAAATGATAATGGATATATAAATATAGCCGGTCGGGGTTGGAACCCCTGACCGGCGGGTATGCAAAATATTAAGCTACCGATACACCATTGAATGGTGTTTAAAATCATAATGGTTTCAGTTGTTTTTAGATTATTGTTAAGCCCAAATTCTATATATTTGAAACAAAAAATATTAAAAGGTTATTTATTTTGGAATACAAACAAATCCCAAAACCACCAAAGCCTAAAAATATAATAAAACTAAGGGATTTAAAAAAAAATAAATGTTTTTTAAGGGGTTGTAAATTAGTTTTAAGGGATTTGTTTTGATAAGGGTGATTTTTCAAATTTTATGGTTTTCTACCATACTTGGAAAATTTCACATATAAAAAGGGGTGAGTAGGCCAAGTGAAATCAATCGGTGGATCCAATTCCTCATTCCATTCTCTTAGCTTTGTGAGCTTTTTATGAGAAAATTTGGGGGAATAGAGGTATTGAGAAGAATATGGTTCTGGGTCTGTAGTAGGTCATGTTTTTAGGCAAAGTAAATTTTCTTACTCTTTGTTAAACATCCCTAGCTTTGAGAGCTTTTTGAGAGGGGTTTTTGAGTGAGATGCTTTTGTAAGGCTTTGTGGATAGGCTACAAATATTTGTAAAGTAGTGTTGTAAGAGGTTTTGTTAGAGATTGTACTACCAGTTCAAAACATTTCAATAGATTGGTCACTCAGTTGAGCTAGATCCAGAGACGTAGTCCATTCGAATGAACTCTGTAATCAATTTTGTATCTTTTTATCTCTCTTGGTTCTATGTTTGGAATTCTCTTTGTTTAATGTTCCTGTTACTCCATTGGTTAATGTATTTTCACCTTTGTGCATAATCACTTAGCAACGTTTGTCATAGATCCCTTCCGCATTTTTGGATCAAGTGGTATTAGAGCCTAGTTTGGCTGGTTTTGTAGGAGTGATTTTGATTCAGTTTGCTAGAGGTGGACATATGGAGTTTAGAGCAGAGATGGCATCAGAGAAGGGTGAATCTTTAGGTCTGACATTGATCGTATCCATGTTGGATGATTTCATGTCAATGAAAGGCATGGTTGAAGAACTCTATCGAGACCATCAAGAGAGGACTATTAGGATGCAAGAGTTGGAGGAAGCCAATCAACACCTACAAAAAGAGAATGTAGAACTTCAAAGGTTGCTTGAAGAATCCAACATGGAGAAGGAAAGACTACAAGTGTCGTTGCAGGAGGTTTTGGAGGAGCAGAACAGAAGAATTCCTCCTGTATCAAGGAGTGCGCACATATGTCTTCTATCTACATTTTGAGGATACTTCATCCTCGTACTCGCCACTCACCCTACCTGATAGTTTGGAAGCAACTTCAGTAGTGAAGTTTATTGTGGAAGGTCCTAAGTCAAAATTGGCTTGCGGTCATGACTGGGCTAATCCACTTGGTGCAACAAAATGTGCTTACTGTCAATAGATGGAGTATCTGAAGACCTTTGACATACCTAATAGTGACAATAGTTATCAGGTGGCATCTTTTGCATTAGACCAGAAGAAGCAAATGGAGGATGAGCAGAACTCTTTCAGACACTTCGAGAAGCACACTAAAGGCATTGGAAAGAAGCTGCTTGCCAAGATGGGCTATAGCGGTAAAGGCTTGGGCACCTCTACTCAGGGCATTGTAAATCATATTGAGGCCAAGAAAAGACCTCGATATCAAGGATTGGGCCGCAAAACAACTAGATAATCATCCATAACTCTTAACTACTACACCCATTACAAAATCAATGGGCATTGGGATGAGAAATGTTGTAAACTACATCCAAAACTTCATTGAAGGCCGGTGATTGCGGAGTTCGACCAGTAGGAAGTTTTTGAGACAAATGTGGAGCTAGTGATTGCTACGATCCTTGAGGTAGTCCAAGAGGAAACTCAGCGGAAGACTAATCAGCTAGAGAAAGACAGTTCCTTCAAACAACTTCGTAAGAGCTAGGAACACTTTGCCTCTAACTAGTTGTGTCAGCTTTGTGTATGTTACCCTTTTTATAGTGTGGTAATATGTATGTTGATACTAGACTTGTGTGATTTGGAGTATGAAAATCTGAAAAAAAAAATTGTAACATTTTTTTATGAAGTATTTCTCTAGAGGTTGAGATTTTGTAAGGCTCTTGAAGCCGTATCTCTTGTAATCAGAAAATAGAATACTTTATAACTTCTTATTGCAGGTTTTTTTTAAAGGAATTGTACCTGTAGATTTCAAGTGCGAAGCTTTAGTTGAAGAGCACTTTCAGAAAAAGAGTTGCCAAGAATGGTCAACAGTGACCTTGCATGTTCTCAATTTGAAGACTAAGTCAAAGTCATTTTGAGGATAATTCTAAACTCAATTGAAGTTCTTGAAGGATTTTATCTATGACCTTGTTGCTATTCTAAAGTACAAAGGTGAAGGAATATTTTAGGCTGTGACATAGATTCCATGCTAGAGAAGCTTGGAGGAGCAACAAAATCATGCCAGAAGAGATGGCGAGAGATGCAGAATGTCAACTACCCCATGAGAAGCACTGAGAGATAGGTTTACCATACTCAATTTTATTCTTTCTTTGGGTATGCTAAGTTACATTTTGAACTACATCGTGATGAGTTGTGAAGTCCTCCATTGCCAAAATGTAAGACCCCTATAGAGGGTAGATGTGGTGATAGGGAAGCTCTTGCTAATAGTACTTTTCCAAATTATAAGACCCCAGCAGACGGATGTGGTAGTGTGTACATCCTAGTGTTGAGACCATGGTGAGTGGCAAGATGCAGAATGGGAGATAATTGCAATGGAGCTATAAAATTTTGGAGGACCAAAAGTTCTTTAATGAGGAGGTTTGATCTAGGTGGATCTCTAGAACCTAAAAATTGAAGTGTTTTATTTTCTCCTAGAAGTGATGCCATCACAGAGAGCTCGAAGAACTGAATTTGGCGCAACTTGAACAAGCTCAAAAGGAGTTCGTATGAACAAGATATTTCTAGTCAAAGCTCGGTCAAACACTAGTCAACTTAGGTACCAGGGATGAGAAAAAATATGGAAAATTCATGATCACCAAATTGATTGAAGTTAACATCATCATAAAGAACTCATCGAGATCTTTTTGACGACATTCGTTCCATCAAAATCGGAGCTCGTATGGGTGACATATGGAAGGTCAATTCTCGTGGTTGACTTGAAGGGACAGTGCTGACATCATCATGATGTCATCATGCTAACTTGGAGGTTTGATCTAGGTGGATCTCCAAAATCTAAAAATTGAAGTGTTCTAGTTTCTCTTGGAAGTGATGCCATCACAAAGAGCTCGAAGAACTAAATTCGGCACAACTTGAATGGGCTCGAAAGGAGTCTATATGACCAAGATATCCCCAGTCAAAGCTTGGTCAAACGTTGGTCAAATTAGGTACCAGGGATGAGAAAAAGGGTGGAAAATTCATCATCACCAAGTTGATCAAAGTCAAAATCATTGTAAAGAGCTCATCGAGAGATTTCCAATGACGTTCGTTTTGTTGAAATCGAAGATTGTATGTGCAAGATATGCAAGGTAAAAGCTTGTGGTTGACTAGGTTGATTGAAGGTAAAGTGTTGAAATCAACATGACATCATCATTTTGACTTGGCAGATGAGTCATTGTACAGTTGCTGACATGGACCAATGAGGTCTTGACACATGTCAGTTGTACAGATGGCGTAGCGTCCATGTGGCATGGTGACATGGCAACCGTACGGTGACATAGAAAGTTGACTAGGTGGCAACGTGGGCAGTGTCAATGAATCATGCCATGTGGCACATCGGTTGGGTGCCACGTGGTGTCTATCTTCTCTCCTTCTGTAGAATTAGTTCACTTTACAAAAAAGATGTGGAGGGCCGGGGATTTGAACCCCCGACCCCATCAACAATGGCGATGGGTGTGGACATTGTGCCACAACTGGCGTGCTAACAATAAGCAGGGCCTAGTTTCTTTTGTTCTTTAAGAAATGATAATGGCTATTTAAATATAGTCGGTCGAGGTTGGGACCCCCGATCAGAGGGTATGCAAAATATTAAGTTGTTGATGCACCATTGAATGGTGTTTAAAATCATAACTGGCTCGGTTGTTTTTAGACTATTGTTAAGCCTGAATTCTATTTATTTGGGAATGCAAACAAATCCCAAAACTACCAAAGCCCAAAAATATAATAAAACAAGGGTTTTAAAAACAAATTAAATGTTTTTTAAGGGGTTGTTAATTATATTTAGGATATTTGTTTCGATAAGTGTGATTTTTCAAATTTTATGGTTTTCTACCATACTTGGAAAATTTCACATATAAAAAGGGGTGAGTAGGCCAAGTGAAATCAATCGGTGGATCCAATTCCTCATTCCATTCTCTTAGCTTTGTGAGCTTTTTGTGAGAGAATGTGGCGGAATAGAGGTATTGAGAAAAATATGGTTATGAGTCTATAGTAGGTCCTGTTTTTAGGAAAAGTCAGTTTTCTTACTCTTTGGAAAACATCCCTAGATTTGAGACTTTTTGAGAGGGGTTTTTGAGTGAGATAATTTTGTAAGGCTTTGTGGATAGGCTACAGATATTTGTAAAGTAGTGTTGCAAGATGCTCCATTGGAGATTGTACTACTAGTTTAGAACAATTCAATAGATTGGTCACTTAGTTGAGCTAGACCTGGAGATGTAGTCCATTCAGACGAACTCTGTAATCAATTTTGTGTCTTTTTCTCTCTCTTGGTTCTATGTTTAGAATTCTCTCTATTTAATGTTCATGTTACTCCATTGGTTAATGCCTTTTCACCTTTGTGCATAATCACTTAGCAATGTTTGTCATAGATCCCTTTCGCATTTTCGGATCATGATGAAGCACCAATGTTCTCAGAACATTTGAAGGATGGATGGCCAAATTAATTACAAGGATAACATCTACCTAAAAACACATTGTTAGAACTCCTACCTCCTCCAAATCTTCCTCTTGTACCTCTCCATCCAGCTCTAGAATTAGATTTCTCTAGTCCTTTCATGACATCTTCTTGATTATCATTAGCTGGCTTTGAATTAGGCATAGATCCTCTTCCTCTTGATGCATTACCTCTACCTCTAATTGATTTTTCTTGCCCTCTCTTCATTTTCTCCTCCACCCTGATAGCCATTTGGTAACATTCCTCTACATTCGTAGGGTTAGCCAAAACCAATTCATCTTGTATGTTTAACCTCAAACCACCCATGTATCTTGCAACTTTTTCATCTTCATTCTCATGATGACCAGATCTTAAACATAATTTATAAAATTCCTCAGAATAAGACTTAATATCCATTTCCTTTTGTCTTAAGCTTTGAAATTTCTTAAAAATTTGAACCTGATGATTCTTGGGTAAGAGTTTACCTTTAAGTTTTGATATCATCTTGTCCCATGAGGTGATTTTAGCATTTCCTTGCTTCGTCCTCTTTGACAGAAAGTAATCCCACCATACCAAAGTATGGCCTTGCAACTTTTTCTTTGCAATTTTTACTCTTTTCTCCTCAGGAACCTCATCACATTCAAAATGGTTATCTAATGCAACAATCCAATCAAGTATTTCTTCATCATTTAAACTCCCACTATATTTAGGAACATCAATTTTAACCTTAGGTCTGACATCTTTCACTGCCTTTAGGAACTTTGCAATTCTTTGATCCTCTAGAGTAAGCTCTTTTTCCACATCTTCAAACTCATCATATTCCTCTTCATCTGACTCAATATCTTCAACTTCCCTTTTTTTTTTTTGTCTCCAAGGCTATTATTCTTTCCTTCAAGTCTCTGAGTTCCCTAGCATGTCTATCTTTCATCTCCTTCATCTCTTTAGCCATATCATTCTTCTTTGGAGGCATCTTGTCAACCTTGCCTCTTCACCTTCTTCTTCAACCTACAAAATGAAAAAAAAATACTCCCTGATGCTCTAATACCACTATAATGTAGAGCTAAGGTAGAGATCATTCACAATAATCAAAACGTAAATTCTAAATCAAGGAACTCTTCTTTACAACACATTCATACAACTCATCCTCAAGGGTCATACAACTCACCCTCAAGGGTCTCAACCCTTCAATCTTGCAAGTAAAAAAAAAATTCACCAAGACCTCTACAAAGGTCCTCAACATGCATATAATGAAATTTGAATCAATTGAAAAAATCCTCCAAGACAAATTCAATGAAATCTCCAAAACTCACCATCTGTCACAAGTTTTCCTTGTAGTAGTGGGAACCCTATTTTTTAGACTTTTGACAAGACTTTTCCTAAACACATCAAAAAAAAATCATGGATTCAAATACCCATTTTAGAGATGTACAACATACTAGAAAACCAGATACACTTCCTTAAGATCAAACACCTCAAAATTCGACTGTTCATAGTTTTAGGCCTTAAATTAGGCCATTTTTACAAAGGGTCTACCTCTAGATCTCCACCATGGACCTTCTAACCTAAAAATATTCTTGGAATAGGTTCCAAAACCAATTATTTTCTAGTTCTCATGACCCCAAATGATCAAGTAAACCTTCAATTCAAAAACCCTCCTTGTAGCCTAGACAAATCAGGTTATAGGACACCCTTATTGTATCTTCATTTTCCTAGCCACTCCTAACCAAACCAACTGCTCAAAAACCTTTCAATAGGTTCTCCCATGCTTAAGGAACATTCACTTTGCCATTAACAATGTAGCTTATTCAATTCATAGGTCTAACCCATCATCTCTTCAAAGAAAAACACACATTTACTGCCCTTATCTCACCCTTTAAGCCAAGGAATCACTCTTTCATACCTCTTTCTTCCTAAATATAATTCCCTACATTCTACAACATCATCCCATTGAGTTACAATTGAAGATAGTAGGTGGGATGATGGTTATGCCATCAAGATAACCACAAAACCTAAAAAATGCTCAAGAACCCAGTATGAGGTTTTTGATGATTCAAAGCCTTAAAAAGTCTAAATCAAACCCTGTCAAACCACCAAATACAAATTAAAACATATTCATATAGATTCATATAGGAAATCAATGCATATGGGTCCTGTACGACCTACACACAGTTGGGAAATTCAAAAAACCAGTGAAATAATGAGAAAATAGAGTAACTTCAATGTTTATTTTATTTCCTTGGCTTCAACAACAACAAATCAAGCCTCTCAAGGCTTTACATAACATTTCTCAACCTCCTATAACTAACCAATTCCCAAAGCAACCAAATTTTAAACTTATAACCGTTGGGATTACACATTTGTTGCATAATACAATTCACAAATTTGGAACTTTTGGAATTTTCCTACCAATTAAACTAATGACTGAATTACATCATTGATATAAAATATTTCATGTTTCCTTTTTAGGCTTACAAATTCAGTTTGGTGACTCCTTTTAATACAAAAGTTAATTCAACCACTAAACATAAGAATTTGTCACTACGTAGGTAGGTGCCGCTGGGTTAGGGGTACATACCACTGGCTTTGAGCCCTTGAGCCACATGTGGATCCACACGATCTCTCCATGATGCTCAGTCACTGGAATCACCATGTCTGCTATAGTACTCTTCACTCGGCGCTCTCCAAATTGCTAAGGTAAATAGTGAAAATGAATTGATTTTTAGCCCTTTATCAACCTATTTATAAAGTCAAAATGACATTTGTCAAATATTTTATTACTGGAGGCCCTTTTGGCCAAATTTGACCACTCTTTTGGCTACTCTAAACATGTCAGAATCCAAAACTATCTGTGCCATTGTCTTTCTCGTCACAAAATTGACTTATTGGGACACTTTCCAAATTTTTTTGGCACTGGCTAAAATTCAAAAAATTTCTTGAGGGGGCATCGATACTCTATACCTTCGTCAGGGCATATTTTTGACTTATTTTCTTTGTCACAATGCGACATGCTACATTATGACAAAGAGGGAAAAAATGTAGACACATAAAAATGACCTAGGCTTGCAAGCTCTATTTTACCACTTTCGTCCTAGTATAATTATGATATTTAATTATGTCCTTGGTCCACTTCCTACTATTAATTAAATAATTTATAATTGTTTAATTAATTCATATCTCTTTAATTCTTCATTATTATTAAATAAATAATTTTTATTTATTTATTCAATATGTCTTTAATTGTCTAAATCTTCCCACAATTAAATTAATTTATTTTAATTATCTTTGTTCATTTATGTCTTCTTGATTATTAAATAAATGAATTTAATTTATTTATTTAATATGTCACTAATTCTCATAGTTAAATGAATTTATTAATTCATTTAATTATTGGTCATAATCCTCTAAATTAAATAATTATGTTTAATTATTTAATTACCTAATTTAACATTTCCTTTATTTTAAATAAAAAAATTATTTAAACTGATCTCACATTGTTAACTATCACTTCCTTTTAGTAAATAATCTAAAAATTGATTATTTATTGTCACAAAAAATCCATATTTTGAATTAATTTAATTTAAAAAGGTAATCTTTTTCCAAAAATCAAGTAATTGAGCAGATTCTTGATTTTACAAATCTGATTTTTCAGTTCAACCCTTATTGATTTTTTGAATCTTACAAATCAAGCAGTCTTTATCTTCTTTATTTTAAATTTTTTTTATCTTTTTAGTTAATTATCACATTTATTCTTGACTGCCGATTCGATTTTCTCAAATGACATCTCGACCATTCATTTAATAATTTTTCCCTAACCTTGACTAGGGATTGTCACATGAAATCTTGACCACTGATTTTAGGCTTTGTCAGCTTTCAATCTCGTCCATCTGCCCAAAATTGTATTTTCTATAAAATGTCAATTTTGGTCACATTTTTGGGGACTTTCATTATTTTGACATGTTTATGCTTAGATTTTACTCGCATACTTTGCACTTAGCTTATTTAATTTGATTACTTGTCATAGGAATTATGGTCATTTGTCATAGTCATTATTTGTCATTCAAATCCTTCAAAACTCGCATAGGGCATGGTCACAATCATTTTCTCACACAAATCTGAGGGTAATCATCATACAATCGCTACAAGCTAGAAGGTGCTATGGAAATGAATCATGAAGGCTTCACCCATTATCTGGTATAATCATTTTTATTACTTGCTTTCATTGTATTTCATAGTTTGATTGGGTTTTAATATTATTAATCTACTAATCTGCTAACCCTTTGAAAGTAACTAGAACGTAGGATCGCACCACATTTGCTGCATAGAGTGATGCATTTGCTTGGTAACTTTTTCTTCTTTTTTGCATTCAAGTTTTCCTTTTTTTTTGTTCTTTTTTTTTTACATTCTAGTTTTCTTCTGCATTCTACATAGCTTACATGTTTTCCGTGTTACTAATATTTTTTCGTAGTGTGTGGCAGTTACATTTTGCGGGCCGAAGACCATTTGATAAAACTCATAACAAGTGATTTTGCAGGTTTGAGTGTCCAAGATTCATCTCAAAAACATTGTGTTTTTTTTTAAAATAGAAAATATTTCTTTTGGTGCACATAACATGAACATGCTTTCAATATTGTTTGACTATGTTTGAAAGTGGTAGGAAAATATGCTCTTAGCCTATGCAAACTAGGTGATTAGAAAGCTAGACCCACTTTGTTTTTGTGTAACCCTGATGCAATAATCGTAGTATCCTCTCCCCTTGTGTACTCATGTGATCCTGGGTGTAAGATAAATGGTTATTGCCAGGGGATTTCATCACCTCTAGGTGACTCAAACCAGCAACAGAGCTAAGGTCAAGCTACCCTCGACCGATATATAAATGTGAATCTTAAGGGAAAACCTAAGATTACAAGTGCGAATGTGTCATATGGACCAAGTAGTACTCCCCAAAACCCTATTGAGCTTAACCTCTTTAGGTTGGAGTTCCTCCTAAATGAAGATTAATCTTGTGCCCCATGTATGGCCACTCAAACGGGGGTCCTGAATTAAATGCCATTGTTTAGTAGTAAAAAACCTTCTATCTGCTAGCGCAACACCAGTCGGTGTGAAGGTATCCACATCTTTGCAATTTGTAGTAGAGGTGATCAATCTACCATGGGAGTTTAATGGGGGTTGGAAGCTTGGTTGGCCTGAGAAGAGAGTGCACTATAAGGGGGAGCCCATGCAGCCAAGCTTCTAAATTCACACTCTACTGATATATGGCTGGGGAAAACCACATGGAATCTAGCGGATACTATCTTGGCTTAACCATAGGATTGTACTTGTTCTCTTTTGTGTTTGATTACTTTCAAAATATCATGCTTCCAAGTGTTTGTTGGATATTGAAATGAAACAAACAACATTCAAACATCTGGAAACAAACAGTCAAACTTAAAATAATTTAGTTTTTTGACCAAAACATCAAAAAATTTGACTTTTTACATTCTGCACCGCATATGTTAAACTACATTTGTCTTCTTTGCACCACATTTTCAATCTGTAAGGCCACATTTGATATAGTAAACCAAATTTTCTATCTACAAAGCTACAGTTGATAAACTGCACTACATTTTCCATCTGAAGCAACACATTTGATCACTGCAACACATTTTCCACCCGCAATGACTCATTTGCCTGGAAGAAAAAAAAACACTATCACATACCTGAATCTAAGTCCAAACACCTTAGCCTACTGTCAAATATCTTTTTAGAAAAAGTCTTTGTCAGAAACTAGAACTGAAATTGCTCAAAACGTCCATCATTTGCATTCAATAGCTTGCATTTTGACCATAGGTTCAAATTTCCAAATTTTAGTTGCATTCCCTAGGCATCATAATCGTCACTTCTAGCATAAAATGGTCCTTAGGTTTCATCTTGGAAAACTCTGAATTAGGCCAATTCACCACACTTTGCAAAACAATTGTTTTCAAAACTAGGTTATCCTGGGACATAGTCATTATTCCTCTTTTTGGTCATTGTCCTTTTGTGAGAACCTCCAACTCAACAATCTAGTTAGGAATGCTCACTCGTCATTTCGACGTTGTCATTTAGTCCCCTTAGCAAGTCCTTTTGATAACCAAAATTGAAACATAAGTCAAGCTTAGAGTGGTTAAGCAAAAACTTTCTCCAAATATTGTCCAAACTTAGTCCTCATTTTAAACTTAGACTTTGCATTGTCCATCTCTAGTCCTCATTTTGAACCTAGACTTTACATTAATAATCTTATTCCTTAGTCAACATTATCATCTTAGTCCTCATTTGGTACTTTGACCTTGACAACCTTGTCATCTTGCCTTAATCATTTCCTTAGGAAAAAGTTATCATCACCTTGCATTGTCATCCTTTATTCCAAAAATACAAAAAAATTAGTATCCTAACTTGTCTTCATCTTACATTAGTCATGTCCTTTAGACAACATTGTCACATTGGCATCCCTTATTACTGAAAATCCAAAAACATAGTCTTGCATTGTCATCCTTTATCACAAAAATCCAAAAAAAAAAACATAGGCTAGCATCATCCTTACATTTAGCCATCATTCTCATCACTCTCATTTGAGAAATTCCCTTTTATGGTGGAAACTGGACTCCAAAGAAAGAAAAGACAAATGGAAAACTTTGGAAAAGACTCCAATTCCAATATCACCAATCACACTTATGACCCGAATTGGACTTTTGATGACCCATTTAACAACATGAATACCCAACCTCTCACGACCATTCCATCCTCATCAAACAACCCCTTTGAACCATTCTTACGTAAGGATGAATATGGAAAAATACTTGAGGAAAACCTAGAGGTAGTAGCACAAGATCCAGAGGCGGCCTAATTCATAGAACAAATGGTCTTATATGAAAAAGATAGATATTTGGCCATACTTTTAAGTCAAGAAGCTAAATTACTCCGTGGGTTTGACATTAATACTTTGAGACTGACATTTCCTAACCATAATGTCGATAATACAAACCTGTCCAATAATGATCAACCTCCAAACAACACAAGCAATACCTTTTTTGATGCTACCTCATAAATTGTCACAACTACCATGAGTGCTACCTCCAACAATGCCAATACAATCAACACAACATCCATTGGAGGAACACAATCCATCACATTACCAACAATGTCCACAATATCACCACAATTGATTGGAGCCACCTTTGGGTCCTCGACAATGTGGGCAAGTTATTCCAACCCTTTATTTACCACTTTGGTTAATGTCATGGGGGCATCATCAAACCATTCAAATCCTCCATTGACAACTACATCTACTACCATGAATACATCCTCACCAAATCCTCTCATTAATACCTCACTTAATTCTTTGGGAGGAAATAAACAATGTGTCTTTATTCAAGGACCACAACCAACTATTAATACAATAGCACAAGTTAATACCAACCTCTCCCAAGGAAAAAACACAAACATATCTCCTAGACAAGGAAACCAAAACACATAACCTATGGCACCCATCAGACACCAAAATATTCATGGTCACCATATTCCTCAAATATCGACCAAAATGGCTAGGGCACACATTTTGACATATTCATCCCATATCCATACCCATCAACATGCCTCCAATCCAAGCTTTCAATACCAACAACACACAAACCAAAACACATCATACATGTCACAACAACACATCCCTCAACAAAACACCAACATCTACTCACAATAAATGGGGACGCTTGGTGTACCAATCAATCCAATATATGGTACCAAAAATAACCCTATAATCGATGCCTTGCAAGCTAAGATAATGGGTCTAGAGAAAACCATAGAAAACATGCAAATGTACAACAAGAAATCACAAGTGTCATATGATTTATCTTTATATCCCTTTGACATGAACTTATACATGCCGCCATTTCCTTTTGGATATGTGTCACCAAATTTTACCAAATATAGAGGAAAGAAAAACCTTGTCAAACATGTCTGAGAATTCACAACCAACTGATGGACATCACCTATGAAAAAATTTACTTGATGAGACTCTTTTCTAAAGTCTCACAGGTCCTTCCCTTGAATGGTTATCCACTCAAAAGGATATCAGAACATGGGACGAACTTAAATGAAAATTCATAAAAAATTACTCATACAACATTGACATGGACACCTCTATTACTAGCCTATGTACTCTCACGCAAGAGGATGTAGGTGAAACTTGTATCCCATTCTTCCAAAAATGGAGAAGTCTAGCTAGTCATTGTCACATCGACATACCTGAGAGAGCAAAGGTTGACATGTTTGTTCAAACACTTCTAGGCCCCTTAAACTATGGATTGTAAGTGCATTGTTGCACAACTTTCATAGACCTAGTTGAAAAGGGTGCCTAGATTGAGAAATCCCTTATTGCAAAGGGAGAGCTAAAATACGATCCTAAAAACACAAATGCAAATCCTCTCGCTGACAAAAAAACACTGGGTCAAAAAAAAACATGTTACAAATGACGGTGTTGTCAATGCCAAGGCTGTAAACACTATGGGTCCTATACTGGATCTGAAAGGGACTCAACCGCAAAAAAGACCAATGACAATACTAAGACCCCCACCAATGCCATCCCAAACAACCAAAATGGTCAAAACAGTCAAAGTCAAGGACAATTCTGTCAAAATCAACAATTCCCAAAAAGATGAACATACTCTGCTTTGGGAGAACCAATTGAGGATGTTCTTAGGAAGCTCCTCCAAAATGACCTCATCACACTTGAAGAACCAAAGCCATATGACCTAGGACAATTTAAACCATCATGGTGGGATGATAATGCTTTCTGTGATTACCATTGAGCTAAAGGACATAAGACATTGTCTTGTTGACAACTCATAAATATTGTGCAAGACCTCATTGAGAGTTGAATAATCAAATTGGGTGGGCTAAAATTTCCATCAAATGTTGACCATACCATTCATAAGAACCCAATGCAAGACCATGGTTCTAATAACGCTTCCATGTCAGGTCCTAAGACAAACAATAATCAAGCCAATTATGCCTGCGCAAAGTATGGCTATTCTAGTGGACCTATTATTAACAACGTCCAAACTAATATTGAGTGTGTCAATACTATCACAGTCAATAGAGCACCTCAATGCAACACCACTACTCGAAGTGGAAAGGTCACCATAGCTAGTCCACCTCCTGCTAGGCAATCTAAAATCACCATACCTATTCCATCTCCTAGGTAATCACAACCTAGTTCATCTGCAAAGCAGTGGCAACCCAAGAGTTAGTTCAACCTTATCGATCATCTTGGAAAAAATCCTATGCAGATTTCCATACTCGAGTTGCTTTGCATTCCCCCTGCGCATAAAGCTATACTCGATAAAACCTTACAGGAGTCGTCCGTCTCGTAGGAGATGAATGTTAACCAATTCAAAACCATGGTGGGATACCTCACTATGCCTCGCCATATAACATTCTTTGACCAAGACTATTCGTCACCCAAGACCAACCATAATGACACATTACACATCAAAACTTTCATCCATAACCACAAGGTCAAAAGAGTTTTAGTAGATGGCAAAGCAAGATTGAATTAATTCTCCCTAAAACTGGTTAAGGCTCTAGGATTTTTTGATGCGTGTGTTGACCCTACAAAGAGCATAGTCATAAAGGGATATGATGACGAAGAACGTTTTTCTTGAGGCATTATTTCTCTTCCTATCAGAGTTGGGCCAGTCATTGTGGATACAACTTGCCAAGTCCTGGCTCTGGAATTACCTTACAACATATTGCTTGGCCACCCATGGATTCACACCCTAAATTTTGTTCCCTCCACATATCACCAATGCTTGAAATTTCCCTTTGATGACACAAAAATCACAATATATGGAGACCCCAACCCTTTTCAATATTGTACCGACCTAAGGGGTATTTTTGAAAATTGAGTGCCCATTAACCATGAAGTTCCTAGCTCTTCTTCTTCCAAGTACATTGAACCATCCACACTTGCATCATTGTCCATGTCCACTTCATCCACATCTTCCACTATACCACCATCTTCCTCACTTCCTAAGGCTAAATCCACTATCAAGATCCAGGACCTAGGCTGTGGAGAATTTAAACTGAATATGACATATAGCATCACAAAAATACCCAAGTCTCTGAAGGTCTATGGTCTGCCATGTTTTAGAATGGAACCTAAAGAAATTTTTAAAGTTCCACCAAAAATAGTTTCATAAAATGGGGAGACATGAACAACGAAGAAATTGCCGACATCACAGGATGGCTTTATAAAGAAATGGGTGACTTATCGCCATTACCAGTTGAGATATATGGCAAAGGATATGACATGATGAAGGCTAAAGGCTATGATTGAACTAGTGGCCTTCATAGAAATAAAACTGGGCAAAGAGACCCCATAGAACATTCCAAAAGACCAAAATATCTTGGGTTAGGGTATGGACTATTCGAAAATGACGATCGACGTACTAGTGGAATTTCGAGTGAGAATGTGAATGCTTCAGAAAGTGTTGAGACCATTAAGGAATCCCTTACTAAAACTAACTCCCAAGAGTGGGAATTTGTCTCCCAATGATCCCTAAGTGACTATTGCCTTGATGATTTATTCCTTGAACCAAGGGAACTCACCTCTGAATAAAGATTTTGGAAAAAAATTAAAATTGATCTAGCAATGAATAATCACAATCCAAAAGATCTAAGGAACAATGACAAGCTAGAGTCTTCCTCTACTCCCATTAACCCTTATTGTGATGTACCGGTCCAACTATCTAAACCCAATAACCATCAGTTGGATTCATCCAAATTGCCACATGACACTGATTGCTTCATCCCCTACTTTGATAATGAATATGAGACAAGTGTAGGGGAATATTGGATAGAGTTAGATGTGGAATTAGATGATGAAAATTTCATTTACAATGTCTATGAATCCATCTGAATTCTTTCTGCATCCTCCCCACAATTCACCAACGCTGATAATGGAATTTTGTTACTCTACCTACAACTAATCGATTGGGACCAACAAGGCTCGCCAGTCCTGGACACCTTTCAGAATGATGCGACTATTGCAAAATTTATGGGATTACGTGAGGGCATACCCAGTGGGGATCACAAGGAAGGATTCACCATTGACCTAGATTGTGCAGCTTACTTTGGGGAGATTGTTCCATCCTCCAGCACAAAATGAAAAATACAAATAAGACAAAAAAGAAACAACTTTAGGTGAAAACCAAAAGGAACCTTTTGAAGAAAAAAAAATAAAAATAAAGGACGTATCTATAGATGAAAACCTCCATGAGGTGCCCAAAGATGGAGGACTGGGCTTTCTTCCTGTAACTCAAGAGAAATCAGCTATGCTCATAGAGGACACCATAGAAGACAACATATCGATAGTAGAATATCCCAAAATGATCGTCTTTGCCACATCCTTGATTGAAGAAGAGAAACCAAAATTTCAAAAGTTCTTTGCAAACCATAAAATCAACTTCGCATGGTCCTACGCTGACATGCCAGGATTAGACCCAGAACTTGTTTTGCACCACTTGCCATTATTTCCAAACGTCAAGCTAGTAAATTTTTTTTTGCACAAAATGCATCCTCATGTCACTGTGTTAGTCAAGGTTGAGTTGAAGAAACTTCTAGACACTAGGTTCATATGGTCTATTGATTATGCTAAATGTATATCTAACCTTGTGCCAGTAACAAAGCCAAATGGAATGATTCGTGTCTACATAGATTTTAGAGATTTAAACAAGGCATGTCCAAAAGATGACTTTTTGTTGCTAAATATTGATATCATAGTCGAACTCACGATAGGATATGAGATGTTGTCCCTCATGGATGGTTTCTCAAGCTATAATCAGATTCATATTGCCCCTGAAGGTCAACATAAAACAAATTTCACTTGCCATTGGGGTACATACTACTGGAATGTCATGTCATTTCATCTAAAAAATATAGGTGCCACGTATCAGAGAGCTATGACCACCGTATTCCATGATATGATGCAAAAGATAATGGAAGATTATGTGGATGACCTTTTGGCTAAATTAGTGACAAGAAAAGATCATCTAAAAGTGTTATATACAATTTTTAAGAGACTAGAAGAATACAAGGGTTGACTGAATCCCAAGAAATGCATCTTTGGCGTAACATCTAGAAAACTATTGGGATACATAGTTTCTAGAAGGGGCACTGAGGTTGACCCAACCAAAGTAAAAGCCATCATGGACATGTCTCCTCCCAGAGGAATTAGTGAACTTAGAACATTACAAGGCAGGGTGCAATCTATTCGGCACTTCATAGCACAATTGGCCGACAAGTTTCAAAAATTCCAATATCTTATGTGCAAAGGTATCCCCTTTGTGTGGAGAAATAAATGCCAAGAATCCTTTTAGCAAATAAAATACTACCTACTATCACTGCTAGTCCTTATGCCTCCCATTCAAGGAAAACCTTTGATCTTATACATCTCGACAACAACTTCGGCATTGGGGGCATTACTGGCACAAAATGACCATGATGAGAAAGAAAGGGACATATATTATATTAGTCAGACACTGGTTGGGTATGATCTGAATTACACATCAATTGAATGTGCTTGTCTAGCAATTTTTTTTGCAACTCAGAAGCTAAGACATTATATGTTGAGTCATCAAACAAAGTTGGTAGCAAAGATTGACCCCCTCGAATATTTATTAAGTCAGGCAACATTGATAGGACATCTAGCAAAATGGGTCATGATTCTGAGTGAATATGACATCTAGTATGTAGAAAGAAAAGAAATCAAAGGATAAGTGATTGCAAACCAACTGGCAGATGTGCCTATACAAAGTGACCATCCCTTAGTGGCATATTTCCAAGATGAGTCAATATTCCATACAAAACCTAAGGCACCTTCAAGTTTATACTTTGATGGATCTCATACCAATCATGGCTCGAGGGCAGGAATACTATTTATCACCCCTCAAGAAGATTCCATTCCTAAGTCTTTCCACATAGATTTTCCATGCACAAACACTGTGGTGGAATATGAGGCACTTGTTACAGGACTTAGAATGGAAATAAAATGGAAAATTAGAGCACTACATGTCTATGGGGATTCTTAGTTAGTTATCAACCAAGTTAATGATGACTACAACACTAAGGATGAGAAAATAATGCCCTACAAACGAATGGTTGACAACTTTCAAACATATTTGCACATGATGATTCTTGAGCAAGTTCTAAGAGCACAAAACAAGGTAGTAGATGCAATGGCTATGATTGGCTCTCTCCTTGACATTCCAAGCAATATGCCTCAATTGGAGTTCTTGGTAGAACAACAGTTTGTCCCCGCCTATGATATTCCTAAATTGGAGATGGTCTGCGAGCTTGTTGGTCCTAATTCTCCCTAGTACCAAGACATTCATGACTACCTTAAGTCCCAAACCCTTCCCCTAATCTGTCCAATAACCAGAGGAAGTCCTTTATCTAAAAAGCCACAAGATATGCCATCGTCAGTGACACCCTTTACCGTCGTAGCTTTGATGATGCCCTCTTTAGATGTCACGACACCAATGAAGCACACACAACCTTATGCAAAGTACATGAGGGTATATGCGGGTCTCATTCGAGTGGTCCTACTCTGGCCAAGAATAATGAGACTTGGGTACTAATGGATAACCATTGAGAAAGATGCACTAGAATATGTTAGGGCTTGTCACCAATGTCAGATTCACAGCAATTTGATTCATGCTCCAACACAAGAACTTTGGTCGATAGCTTCTTTATGGCCCTTTGCACAATGGGGACTTGACCTCATGGGAAAGATCCATCCTACCTCATCCAATGGACATAAATTCATCATCATTTCCACTGAGTACTTTACAAAGTGGATCAAAGCCATCCCCCTAACATACATAACCAGAAAACAAATCTCCAAACTCATTCTTAACTACATCATTTTCTGGTATGGCCTTCCATAATCCATCATCACTGACAATGGATGTTCATTGAAAAACTAAGACATTCGTGAGTTATGTGAGCGATTTCATATCCAACATCATTTTTCCTCTCCATATTACCCACAAAGAAATGGTCAAGCCAAGGTTTCTAATAAAACCATCATTAAAATCCTAAAAAAGACCATCAATGATGCTAGCCACAGCTGGCATATCCAACTTAACCCTACTCAGTGGGCCTACCGCACCAGCATTCGTACACCTATGAGAGCCACTCCATTTTCCCTGGTCTTTGGAGCTAAGGCCATCTTGCCCATCGAGGTGGAAATTCATTCCTTATGAGTCTCCCTAAAGTGTCTAACTAATGAGGAGTACAGACAGTCATGCCTATGCGAGCTAGAGATGCTAGAGGAAAGAAGGCATAATTCCCTGAACCATCTGCAGGAATATCAAAACCATCTCTATCACATTTACAACAAGAAATTCATGGTCAGGAAGTTTGACATTGGTGACCTAGACCTCTTCATGCAAAATCCTAAGAATTAGGCTGACAGAGAAAAGTCGGGCAAGTTTGAACCAAATTGGTTGGGTCCTTACGTCATCATATCCTCTTTTGGTTTTGGAGCATATCAATTGGCTACTCTAGACAGTGAACAATTGACAAAGCCTAACAATAGTCTACATCTTCGAAAGTTCTATGCATAACATCAGAAAGTTGAGAAGACAACCTTAAAAATACAAAAAAATGAAAAAATATAAAAAAATCATCACCCTAATGAAAACTTGGAAAACAGGCCTTTGGGTAACACCAAAAAATTTGAAAAAATGAAAAAAATAGTAAATACAAACAATTCATCCAACAATGAGAACTTGAAAAACATGCGCTTTGGATAAGTACCATGGCGAAAACTTGGCAAACAGGTGCTATGCATAGTCAATCATTGCTCTGCCATCTACTATCACTTTATCTATTTTGGCCTATTATGAAACACATTTTCTAGCACGACTATGACATTCACCATGACATCAAACCCTTTCTCTCATGATTGATAAATGGTTGACATCAAGTCTTGCATACTGTCCCTCCAATATCTCATGTGTATCTTGGAACTAACTAGGGGAAAATTTTTATCATGTGATTGCGGCGGTATCGCACATGGTTTTGACAATTGTAAAATGGCCTGAAAAAAGAAAAAAAATCATAAATGTGCTAAGAAAATAATAATAATAAAAGAAAAAAAAGAAGGAAAAAGAAAAAAAATCATAAAATTCCCTAAAAAAAGAAGACAAAAATAGCATAAAATGTCTTGAAAAAAGACAAAAAATAGCATAAAATGTCCTGAAAAACAACATAAACATCATATAAAGTCTTGAAAAAAGATAAAAACATCATAAAATATCCTGAAAAAATACACAAACATCGTAAAACATCCTGAAGAAAGACCTAAAAATTGAAAAATGTCCTGAAGAAACCCCAAAAAGGTCACAATGTCTAGAAAACACAAAAATAGAGTCATTTCTGGTCAAGTCCGTCAAATTAGTTAGTCTTTGTCACTTGGCCAAACTACATTGTCTCTGCGTATTTGCTACATAGGCAAGACTCATCTTCGAGTCCCCGAGACATTAGGTCAGTCCTTTTAGTTTTGTCAAAATAAAATCATGACTCAATCTTTAGTCATCAAGACAAAGTCATTGGTCATGTCGAACTACAAGGTCTCTGAGTGCATGACGTAGGAAAGGCCATTTGTCGATGAGCCCCTGAGGCCGCACTAGGTCAGTCCATTAGGGTTCATGACACTACATTGGCACACACATCAAAAGTCTTCACATCAAGATGAATCATTTCCAAATGGAGAAACTCCAAAAATGAATTACAACAATCATTTATTCCGCATGACAATATCGACATATGGTAAAACTTCAATCAAGCTAAGTCAAAATAGGTCAAATTGTCACAACTGGTCAAACTATGAACTCTTGGTTATCCTTCAGATGTGTCCTTCTAAAGAATAGTCTCTATCATTTATGCCTTAGGATGTGTCCTTCCTAGGAATCCTCACTATCACCTGACATTTTGAGAGATCCTCCTGACATTCAAGGATCGCTCCTCTTGACATCAATATCCTTCAAATGTGTCCTTTTGAAGAATAACTCTATCATTTATGCCTTAGGATGTGTCCTTCCTAGGCATTGTCACTGGCATTCGACATGTTGAGGGATCCTCTTGGCATTTAAGAATTGATCCTCTTGACATCAACATTATTCAGGATGTGTCCTTCCTGAATTTGACAAATCTTCGACATTTTGTCATCTCGACATTGTCAAACTTGATATCTTGACATTAAAAAGCTTGACATCTAGACACACTTGGAAAACACTTGGAACTTTTCTATTGATTTTTCATCATGTTTCTAGTTTTTCAGCGAGGTCCTAACAATACGATTTAGAGAATACCGATGTATCAGGACGCTTCAGCTTGTCTTTTGACACTCATGTTACTAGTTTCTCAGCAATGTCCTAACTACAAAATTTGGAAAAATAATGACATATCCTGATCATGGCTTTATTTTGTCCTTTTGGAAATCATGTTGCTAGTTTCTCAAGGATGTCCTGGGAACAGGATTTAGAGAAGCAACAACGTTTCATGACTTGTCCTTCTTGTCTTTTTCTACTTGCATTTGGTTATGAAAAAAAGACTGGGGCAACTGCACCCATAGTATGAGTCATGATCATCCATGTTTGTGACTACTTACCTTATGTGATGGCACAACCTTGCACACCTTGATCTATGTCATATCATGGTGTTTGTTGGCCATTACAATAATCTTCCTAATGATGATTAAGAGCAATATATATTAAAGTCCCATGGTAAGGTTTTTAAGGATTTGGTCTAGGAACTAACATGCATCTCCTTCTGTCTCATCATCTTCTCTCATCCATCTCTTGATGATATCTTGTGACATACAAAAACATAAGTGCATACATAAGCATATTGACATTGCATTAGGTCCATACATACATTATTCATATCATTAAATCATATAAATCACATTACATATTGCATTATACATAGTCATGCATTCACATAATCATAAACCTAACATCCATTCAAGTAAATACATTATACATATCAACATCATCATTGCATCACATCATCAACAACCATAAAAAATGCATACATGATAGGGCATATAAATAATGTCATCATCATAGAAAGAGAAAATGCATGTCACATAGGAATCACATGGTAATCATATCTACATCATCAACACGTAAACATACATCATAATGCATAAATAAAATAGCATCACATCACATCATATATAGGCTACATCAAAACTACATCATATATATCATATCAAAAATAAATGACATAGGATAGAGTCATGAGATATCCCAAAAATATGAGCATGCAGGCTCAATGGTCAAAATATGAATATCACAACATATGTGTCTGAAATGTCCTGAAGATAAACAAATAAAAGATCTATGATGCAATCTCCTCATCTCATTGAGGAGAGGACCTAGGAGATCAATGCTCAGCCAAGGGACTAGAGGCCATCATCGTAGCATTCACATGTGTCTGTGATGCAGAAGGGTCTACCACCATGATTTCGATCTGTGAAATTGATGGAAGATCAACTGAATGCCACACTAATTTTATGACTGATGGGTCTACTGAAGGAGGCTAACTCTAAGAAGACCTGTGGCTATGCCCTGACCTGTGGCTGTTCCCAGACCTATGGGAATGGCCAAATCGGTGCCCTGATGACTGCCCTGAAGATGTCGACCCCCCTACACTACTCTAGCTATTACTGCCACTACCTTACCTACTGCCACTACCTGTCTATGTCCTAGTCAGAGTGGGATCTCTCATCTCGGATGGCACGACCTACTCCTATAACTTCCTATATTTCTTGAGTTGTACACTAACCCTACCAAACTCACGTGCCAAATTTGCAGATGGTCCTATACATATTTGTGCAAACTTTGTATACCATAGTGCTACCTCCTATTGGCGAATCATTGCCTGATCCTGCTCTACCTAAGTCACCTCTAACTCTACCTACAGTGCTCTGACCTATGTGACAATCTCTTCCAATCCCCTCTTTAAGTCTTCCACCCTCTGGTCTATCATGGCATTGTGGGGAAATGTCGAGCTAGATGGTAGCTCCTCCTCTCCCTCTACCATGATCTATCTCAACAATCTCTCAGCCTCATCAATGGCCTCATCCTCATCCTCCTCCCATCTATCCTCCTCTCCTTTGACCCCCTTCTCCCACAACATATCAACCTCCATCTCAGTCTCCTATCGAATCACCTCCTCTCCAACCTCCTACTCTTGTATGGCCTCCTTGACCACATGCTCCTCCTCGGCCATGTGCTCCTCCTTGGGACCCACACCCTCTTGCTCCCATCTAGACTCCTCTCTCTCCTCCTTAATTTCCTCTGGGATGGAATCCAATTCCCCTCTCACCGAAAGTTGTTTCACTCTCCTAGCCTGGCTCCTACCATCTCTCCTTTGTCATCCCCATCATCTCCATCATTTCCATATCTCCCTCCACCTCTAGCTCTGTCCCTACCTCCATCTCTCCCTCTGCCTCTATCTCCACCTTTTCCCCCTCACATACCTCATGGTACATGTGGTATAACTGATCTCCTATCAATCAACACTGGCCCATCTGGATTTGTTAGTGGCACTGGATGATGTGCCTACCACCACAAATCATAGTTTTTTGTCATCTTAGGATCTGCAATCCCACCCCTCCATCCCCACTATTGCGCCACAAGCCCATCAATCTATTGCATGGAAAAAGGTACAAGAATAGGCAGACCTCAGGCTACCTCCCTCAAAGATCTGCCATACTCAGTTGTGCCTACTAGTACACCTTGCTACTCTCCAAATTGTCGTAGTACATGCTATGGAAGATACATCTTATAATGAGTTGACTCTACACTATCCTACCAATCAAATATTGGTACTATCTATAGAAGCTGAGATGGTCATCCTCATCATCCCACTGCTCGTAGTCTGTGTAAGGCTTCCAAATGGATGAAATCATGGTGTCGATCTGATGGTGCCACCAACCTATCTCTCCCACCCTCATCTACTGTAAGGCACCAACATAATAATAAGTATATGGCATCCCATCTATTAGCTACAGTCTCTGGATAAGAGGTTAGAATATAGCCACATGCTCCCAAGTCCATATCATCAAAAATGTTGTACCGCATCCAGTGCTCTTTTCCCTCCTATAGGCCACCTCGTGGAGCTGATGGTAAAGAATGCCTAACAAACAAGGCCCTCAGGCATAAACGGTCCTATCCTATCTCATGCCCACTAGAACATCACCCCAACCAATGGAAAACCCATGTCCATGGCAGTAAGGAATCAGTACTCCATTGATCAATGTCACCAACAATGCATCAAACCAAACCATAGTGCTCCGCCATAAACTCCTAGTGGATCTCGTATCCCTCAATGCCAAGTAATGCACCCTCATCATGATAGTAAGATGTAAAGGTATGATGGCTGTGCTGAGGGTCATAAACAACCCACTCTCCTTGGATTGGTAGACGCAGAATAAGGTAGACATCCTTGAGTGTAATGGTGGCCTCTCATGTTGGAAAATGGCAAGAGCATGTCTCTAAGTTCCATCTCTCACACAATGCAGTCAACAGTCCCCTATTCACCCAGATAATAGGCATATAGGAAACATAATAAAAACTCAACCACATCAACTAGTGTCACTCTTATGGACTTAGCTAATATCAGAATCTGAAGGTCGATGGCATGCTCTCCCATGTATAGATGGGTGCTAGCTATCTCTGCACATGGTGAAACAATGCATCAGCACCTTATAGACAATCATCATTATCATTTATGTCACTCAAAAGCAATTAAAACTTGAAACCCATCAAAGTTAGCCTTAGTCAAAGTACAAGTCAAATGCATCGCATTGACTTCAAATGCATCATGAAAAATAATTTGTGTCGCTCTGTACCTCAATTACATAGCGATATGTCGAATGCATCATTCTGGTTGTCATTTGCATCGTAATAGAGCGTTTGCATCACAAATTTTGGCATATGCATAATTTAAAACCTCAAATGCGTCACAATGTTGCAAATGTGACATTCCATCTATCAATTGTGGCTCACTTTCGCGAATGTGTTCTGATTTCTTGTGAATGTGACACAACCAGTGGACCTATCCTAAAAATCCTTTGCAGTTGTGTCACAATGCATCAAATGCGTCAAATGTGACTACAAATGCGGCTTACATGCACGCATATGAGTGACGATGCTTTTTTTGTTGACCCTAAAACCCTAAATTTTGCACACAAAATGATAAAATGACAAAGTGGGTTAGGGGTACATACCACTGGCTCTGAGCCCTCAGGCCACTTGTGGGTCTGCAGGATCTCTCTGTGATGCTCGGTCACTAGAATCACCATGTCTTCTATATTCCTCCTCGCTCGGAACTCTCCAAATTGCTAGGGTAAATGGGGAAAATGAATTGACTTTTACCCCTTTATCAACCTATGTATAAAGTCAAAATGGCATTTATCAAATATTTTATTACTAAAGGCCCTTTTGACCGAGTTTGACCACTCTTTTGGCTACTCTAAATATGTCAAAATCCAAAACCATCTACGCCATTGTCTTTCTCATCACAAAATTGACTTATCGGGACACTTTCCAAATTTTTCTAGCACCTAGCTAAAATTCAGAATTTTCTCTGTACTTTTGTTGGGGCATATTTTTGACTTATTTTCTTTGTCACAATGCAACATGCTACATTATGACAAAGAGGGGAAAAGTATAGACACATAAAAATGACCTAGGCCTGCAAGCTCTATTTTACCACTTTCATCCTAGTATAATTATGACATTTAATTATGCCCTTGGTCCACTTCCTACTATTAATTAAATACTTTATAATTGTTTAATTAATTCATCTCTTTTATTCTTCATGACTATTAAATAAATAATTTTGATTTATTTATTCAATACGTCTTTAATTGTCTAAATCTTCTCACAATTAAATAAATTTATTAATTTATTTTAACTACCTTTGTTCATTTATGTCTTCTTGATTATTAAATAAATGAATTTTATTTATTTATTTAATATGTCACTAATTCTCATAATTAAATAAATTTATTAATTCAACTAATTATCGGTCATAATCCTCTAAATTAAATAATTATGTTTAGTTATTTAATTACCTAATTTAACATTTCCCTCATTTTAAATAAAAAAATTATTTAAAATGACCTCACATTGTTAACTGTCACTTCCTTTTAGTAAATAATCTGAAAATTGATTATTTACTATCACACAAAATCCATATTTTGAATTAATTTAATTCAAAAAGGTAATCTTCTTCCAAAAATCAAGTAATTGAGCAAATTCTTGATTTTACAAATCTGATTTTTCAGTTCAACCCTTATCTTATTGATTTTTTGAATCTTACAAATCAAGCAGTCTTTATCTTCTTGATTTTCAAAAATCTTTATCTTTTTAGTTAATTATCACATTTATTCTCGACCGCCGATTTGATTTTCTAAAATGACATCTTGACCATTCATTTAATAATTTTTCCCTAACCCTGATTAGGGATTGTCACATGAAATCTCAACCACTGATTTTAGGCTTTGTCATCTTTCAATCTCGTCCGTCCGCCCAAAATTGCATTTTCTATAAAATGCCAATTTTGCTCACATTTTTGGGGACTTTCATTATTTTAACACATTTATGCTTAGATTTTACTCGTATACTTTGCACTTAGCTTATTTAATTTGATTACTTGTCACAGGAATTATAGTCATTTGTCATAGTATTAGGCATAGTCATTATTTGTCATTCAAATCCTTCAAAACTCACATAGGGCATGGTCACAATCATTTTCTCACACAAATCGTAGGGAAATCATCATACAATTGCTATGAGCTAGAAGGTGTTATGGAAATGAATCATGAAGGCTTCACACATTATCTGGTATAATCATTTTTATTACTTGCTTTCATTGTATTTCATAGTTTCATTGGGTTTTAATATTATTAATCTGCTAATCTACTAACCCTTCAAAAATTACCCATTGATATAGAGTGCACAATACTAATGATGTATATTATGTGAAGGGTTTGAGGCATAACCTTCTGAGTGTTGGTCAGATGTGTAGCAATAGCTTTAAACTTGTTTTTCAAAAAAATTCCTGTGAAATTAGAAAAGGATATGGAAATGGAGATATGATTGTTGTTGGAAGAAGAACTTGTGGAAACATCTATCAATTGAAGGGAGTTGATGGTCATTGTCTTGTATCTGAAATCAGTGAAAGTTGGTTATGGTACTGGAGAATGGGACATGTGAACTTTGACAACCTAGTCAAGATCAATACTAAGGAGATTGTTAATGGACTAACCAGAATCACAAGACCTACTAATGCAATTTACAGAAGTTGTCAATTGGGGAAGCATATAAGATGTAGCTTTAAGGGAAAAGAACATTCCACTATTAGAATGCTAGATTTGATTCACACTAATCTCTGTGGTCCAACCAAGACTAGAAGCCTAAATGGAGATAGGTACTCTATGTTGCTTATTAATGATTATACTTGAATGGCATTGGTTGAATTTCTTAGAGAAAAGAATCAAGACCTAGATAGGTTTAAGGTATTCAAAGCAAGAGTGGAAAATGAAGTAAAACTAAAAATCAAGTGTTTGAGATCTGATAGAGGTGGTGAATTCACTTCTGGTGAATTTAATGCATTTTATGAGAAGCATGGCATAAAAAGATAGTTTTCTGCTCCAAGAACCCCTCAACAATATGGAGTAGTTGAAAGGAAAAATAGGACAATATAGGAAACTGCTAGAACTATGATGAAAGAGTCCAATGTACTAGATGTATATTGGAGAGAAGTAATACATACTGTTGTTTATGTTCTTAATAGAGTTCAGATCAGACACAACAACACAAAGACACCTTTTGAGTTATGGACTGACATACCTAGACCTATTGAGATAAGTGAAGTTGAACCTGATGATCCTATCTATGGAAATGTACCTAAGGAGAACAAGAAGAAGGAAGAAGAAGAATATAATCAACCAAAAACTCCTACTAGGACTTGTAAATATGTACAAAAAAATCATCTGAAAGATCAAATAATTGGAGACAAGAGTGAAGGTGTGAAGACAAGAAGCAGAGTTGCAATTGAGGTAAATTTGATTTTAATTTCTAAAATAGAACCTAAATCTATTAAAGAATCATGTGAAGATGAAGGTTGGATGAGAGCCATGAAAGAGGAATTGTTCATGATAGAAAAGAATCAGACATGGGAAATAGTCCCTAGGCTTGTGAACAAAAATGTGATTATCTCTAAATGGGTGTTCTGGAATAATATGAATGAAAATGAAGTAGTAAGGAATAAGGAAAGACTGGTATGCAAAGGATATTCACAAGTTGAAGGTATAAATTTTGAAGAAAAAATTTCTCCTATGGCCAAAATGGAAGCTATCAAAATATTTTTGGCATTTTCTTCCCACAAGGACTTCAAGGTATATTAGATGGATGTTAAGTCAACTTTTTTGAATGGTGAGTTGGAGGAAGAAGTGTACATGGAGCAACCTGAAGGGTTTTAGTTTTCTGACAAACCACACATGGTTTGTAAATTGAAGAAGGCATTGTGTGGGCTGAAGCAAGCTCCCAAAGCTTGGTATGCAAGACTGGACAATATATCTAAAAAAGTATGGATTCAATAAAGGTTATGTTGAAATCAACCTCTACTTCAAAGTTCAATGTAATAAGATGTTGATTGTAGTCATTTATGTTGATGATATAATTTTTGGTGGAAATGATGGCATGTATAAAAAGTTTGTTGAAGAGATGCAAAAAGAATTTGAGATGTCTATGATTGGTGAATTGAATTTCTTCCTTGGTCTACAAGTGAATCACACTAATAAAGGGATATTCATTTCACAATCTAAGTATGTAAAAGAGTTGTTGAAGAAGTTTGGGATGGAATATTCTAAACTAGTTTGTACTCCTATGGTAATTGAATGTAAGTCAAGAAAAGTTGATGAATATGCTAATAATGATTAGACCAAATACAGATCCATGATTGGCGGACCATTGTATCTTGCTGCTACCAAACCAGATATTATGCATGCAATGTGTTTAGTTGCTAGATTCCAAATAGATCCTAAAGAGACACATGTTGTAGCTGTAAAGAGGATATTTAGATACCTTAAAGGTACACAAGATTATGAACTATGGTACCCTAAGAGTAATGATTTCACCTTGAGTTCCTATATAGATGTTGATTGGGCCAGATGTGTGGATGACTGGAAGAGTACCAGTGGTGGTGCTTTCTCTCTTGGTGGAAGATTAGTTTCATGGTTGAGTAAAAAGAAAGACTCAGTTTCTTTATCCATTGTTGAGGAAGAATATATTGTTGCAGCATCCTATTGCAAACAATTTTTGTGGATGAATCAAAATCTGAAATACATTGGTGTTGTATGTGATGAGCCTATCTCTATTTTTATATGACAATACAAGTGCAATAATTTTTTTGAATAACTTAGTTATGCATTCAAGAACAAAGCACATATCTATCAAGTATCATTTTTTAAGAGAAAAAGTGCTAGAGAATGAGGTCAGACTGGAGTATGTGACAACAAAGAAACAGATTGCAGACATATTTACTAAGGCTCTTCTGAAGGATACTTTTGAGCATATTAGGGAGATGTTGGGGCTCATTGGCCCTCCTAACTAGTTGCACATGAAGGTGTATCAGTCCAGTGAATTCACAGATTCTTCATTTATCTAGACTGATAAATGGGTCTACACCATAAGGGGAGTAGAAAAGGATTTCATTGTTGTAGTATGGGTGTACTCCTAAGGGGGAGTAATAAACATTGTTGATCTTTTCCATTGATGTCAAAGAGGGAGAGTTTGTTGTAAGGGGGAGAAAAAAGTCATGTGAAAAAATAGTTCTCTCGGTATTGTGAAGGATGATGTTGTCTTTGATGGTTTTTTCACATCTTGTGTTGCCATCAATGACAAAGGGGGATATTGTTGCAGGTATGAGAAAGTTTGGTGGTGTTGTCATTATTGTCAATACTATTTGAAGTATGTTGCAGATTGTACATGTATAGTTGATATGTTGTTGAGATGTTGTGAGTACATGGAGCTATCTTATATAGCTATAGATGTGTTATGTTGATGAGTTTCCAAGTGCTTTTGAGAAAATCAATAAAGAAGAGAAGTTAGAGTGATGAATGCATTCAAATTGTGCTTCGGTATGTGCTTTGTATTTCTATTGTGTTGATCCTATGCCTGTACAATTTTGGGATTTTCATTGCGGTGATTTAGTGATGATTTATTCTGAGTTTCAGCTTCTGGTGAGATGGTTCATAAAAGTTGTGTCCACTAGTATGTGTGCTCTACTGGAAAACTCTATGTTCTATGGACTGGGAGAAATGCTTTTGCTCCGTAGTCCTCTATTGTTTCATCTTAGATCTTGTGGATCTAGGATATGTCTTGTGAAGGTATTTTCCATGATTTGGAGAAGAAGGTTGAAATTTGGTAATTTGGAAATCATGTTTCTATATTCTTGTACAAGTTTGCATAGTTCATATGATTTGGTGAAAGGTATTTAGTGTATGAAGTATATTATTTTGCTACGAATGTATCTGAAGAAGTCTAAGATGAAGTCTTGTGCATATGGAAGCATGTTGAGGTGTTTGTGTTTCATCTTATTGTTAGGAATCATGTGCATCAATGTTATTTTGTGTTTTTAGTAGGTTTGGCTGACCTGCTATTTACACTTCATTCGAAGAATAAAATTCAATTGAGGAAGTGTGTAGAAGTTTCAAGAAAATTTTTTTATTGGTCCACTCCTATTCCTTTCCACCATGAGAATTTTGAGTTGCTGACCTAATTTGAATTTATGAAATGGGTTATTAGTGGAAAACCTTGGTAAATGCTTCTAAGGTTGAGAATGATATAAAAGCAAGTTGAATTGTGAATAATTGTATGAAAATGTGATGCAAAGTGATGAAAGTAATCCACAAATCATAAGAACAGAAGTGTGGGTGTGTGATTTGTGTTGAAGATAGTGAGATAAGGGTTTCTGTAATCCTGCAATTATGCTTTAATTGTAGTGGTGGATCTTTTTGTTCTCTTTTGTATCAGTAGGTCATGAGCCTCCGTATTGGACAGTGAGTCCTTTTTGTAGGTAGTGATCCTTTGTATTTGGAAAATGAGTCCTCTTTTGGGCAGCGAGCCTTTGTATTTAGTTTACAATCTTTATATTGTGAGTTAACCCTCACCGTGGTTTTTCCCTTATTGGGTTTTCCATGTAAAAATCTGGTGCTCATTATGTTGATTTACTTTCTGTTATTTCTGTTTCATGCTCATACTTAATAACAAAATAGTGTGGTTGAAGAATTGATAAGCAATAAAGTTTTAATTTTTAACTTGTGTGACAACTAATTTTCCCCCCTCTCAATTGTCCTACGCCTGTTTAACAGTCACCACTAGGGGTGACTTAGTCCCATTTGGCTCAAAAATTAAAGTTCTTTCAAAATTATGGTGAGATATTATTTTCTAAACCTTGAGGTTGGCCTGTGATGTGGTATTTTTAGGAAATTTAGTATAATCATGTATAAATATAGGGTTTTCCTCTTATTTTTCATCTCCTTAATCACCAACACTTTCTTAATTATCTAATGAAGTAATCAATTGATTTTTGCATTCAAGTATTTTTTCTAGAAGAGTATTCAAGCACTTTGGAGCCATTACTTGCATATCTTTAGATTTCTACTTCAAGGGTTTGGTGAGTTGTAGCATTGCATGTTGTTCATTCATTATTCTCTTTGCATTTCTTTTCATTTTCAAGGTTTTAATTAACAATCCAGGGTTTTGACCAAGGAAAAGCCCTATGCACTAACCCTTAACACTTTCCCCCCTCTTTGCATGTGTTTTGCAGGTCTTGTATGTGTATTTTTCAAAGATAAAGGTGTAAAATGTTTTCAACAATTCATCAAGGTCATTCAAAGTCAACAAAACCCTAAAACAAGATTGGCGAACATCTACAGGTCAGATTTTGCAAATTTGGATCATGAAACCTATCAAGAGCTCATGTGTAGACTGGGAGCTCTAGATTGTATCTTCGAATTTCTTGAAATTGAAGGTGGACTAAGTCACCATTAGTTTTGAATTAGTCCCACTACCAGGCCTAGAAGGCGTTTTATGTAGTTTTGAATACCCTTTTGGTTGAAACCTGTTCTGATAGAATTTCCCTATAACATGACTAAGTTTTCCAACTTGGCATAAGTATCCCATTAGGCTTCAATAGTGATTTCTATAGGATTCCAGAGCTCCTTTCCATTACTTTCTAGTTCCCAGGTGCACCTCTTTAGTTTCACTTATTTCTGTTACAGTTTATTTGCATTCTTTGATCATTTTGTATATCACATTGTTTTTTCAAACATTTTGTATTTTCTTAGTTTTTCATTCATAGTTCATCTTCTTTATCAATTTCCATCCTTAGGAACAATCTTCTTTGATAGATTTCAATCATAATTTTCATTGGAATCTCAGGGAATTGTTCTTGAGTGTGAACATTGCAAAATTGGATTCCTCTTCCTTCATTCCCCTTTTAAGTGTGGATAAGAGAAGTTGTGACTTTTATTCCCTTTGTTCACATTTTAGTGAAACTGACTTTAGAACATTATATTTTTCATTTCAAATGCATTTACATCCTAGAGTTACATTGCATTGCATTTTACATTATTTAATTTGAAATTTGGGGTTTTAAAATTTGCATTAGTGAAAATATCATCTAGCTTGCATTTTTGCACTTCATTTCCTTAAAAATTAACAAAATTTCGCATTTTCATACTGTATCCACAACTAAAAAGCATAAAAACCACTTCAATTTTTTTGAAAAATTTCAAAAAAATCACTACCTAGACTCATTCGCCACCCTGGGCGACTTAGTGCAGTTGCATATTTTTCACTGCATTTTCTGGGATTTAATCTACAATTTCTGAGTTTTTGTTTGTTGTTTCTACTTTTCATTTTTATTTTTCAGAATTTCAGTTTTAAGCATTTCATTCTTATTAGTTTACATTGCTTTTGCATTCGCCCCACATTTAGAGACCTTTGCATGAGTGTTTGGTGTCCTATTGCTAACACCTTAGTGAGAAGAAGTTTGAGACTCATTTTATCCTATGATAACACACTCGTTGTGGATCTTGAGTTATCTAAAGCTTCCACTCCTAGTATTAAAACTAGTACACTATACATGGATAATAGGTTTAGCAACTCGTTGACTTCAAATACTTTGCAAGTAGACACACAAACTAATCATATCCCGCAAGAAAAAATAATTCACATTCATGAGGACTTAACACATCTCCAACATCAAGTAAGCCTTGATAACATTTCAACCATTGCAATTCCCACAATAGAAAACATCCATCACATGCTTGAAAGTGAAGAAGGCTTGGACGTTGTGAAACACATAGTTGAGATATATACAAAAAATATTTCTTCAAACTCTAGTATCTCTTAACTAGCAAAAAATATGGTAATCCAAGGAGGACCTCAAACTCCTCCTCCCTCAACCATAGCCTCAATACCTACCTATACCACTCCTCACATCACAACAACACTGCAAAAATTTAGTAATGTGATTCCTTCCTTGAGTATTCCTATTAGCATCCCTAGTTCCTATGTGACATCACATATTCTATCCTCTTCTACAATACCATATATAAGCATTCCATTCGCTTTCCCTACCACTACATACACTCCACCAATTTCACTTCCAGCACATACCACTTACAATGACCCTCTCATAACACAACTTTTCCAGACTATTTCATCCATGAAAAAACAAATCTCCACCATAAACCAAAATCAAAATTGACCACCCACATATTATGTTAGAACTAGCCCATTATCTTTGGAAATATTACGAACACCGATGCCACAAGGAGTAGAGATTCCTATATTTGAGAAATATGGAGGGAAGGGAGATCCTTCTAACCATGTTAATGCCTACACCACCTTATGTAGTGAATTTTTCCTTGATGATAAATTGTTGGCAATATTATTTCTAGGAACTTAAAAGACACTGCCTTGGAATGGTTCTCATCTTTACCAAACAATTCAATTTGTTCATTCAATCAACTATTTGATTTCTTTATAAATCATTTCCAAGTGCATATGAATCCCAAGAAAACCTTGGCAGATTTGATGAGATGCAAGAAAAATGTGGATGAAAAGATAACCAATTTTATCTCACACTATCAATTACTTTATTTCTAAATCAATGTCAAGATTCTAAATGCATACCTTCAAAAGATGTTTATAGAAAAATTGCAAACTAAAATTTAGGACAAACTCACCATGATGAAATTCCCCTCCTTCATGTACTTGTGTACTGCCCTTTGTGACCACCATAATTTGGTTAGTAGTAACGATACAAGGTCCACTTCTAGCCGAGTTGAGAAATATGAACATGCTAACCAAAACAATTCCCAAGCATTTAGAAAGAAAAAAAAAGGGTTCTTATAGTTCAATCCCCCTCAGCAACTAGCTCAAATTGTCAACAAAGTAGTAACTATTAAAACCATGGTACCCTTCACTTATGGAGATCCGAAAAGACAATTCACACCTATACCTGAAACCCTTCATAACACAATGTCCTAACTTTTACAACAGCAAATGATTACCTTACTTGTCATCAAAGCATTTGATTCTACTAATCCTTTACCTTTGAACTTTAAATCCAATTCTTATTACCATTATCATAGAAAAAATGGACATGATATGAAACATTGTAAGCATCTTAAACATATTGTGCAACACCTCATTGATTTCAACCATTTATCCATTGCAGGTGTTGATGATCAAGGTAATAAGTATATTGCCCCTCCAAATCAAAACTTGCAAATTTTCACTGATCCAATTCCCAAACATGATATTGCATTTTCCAAAGCTAGTGAAACTACATAGAATGATGTGATGATTTTTGATAATGAACATCCTAATCTTACTCATGTTAATCCTATGGATGAAATGGTAGGTGTGATAGATGTTATCCCTCGTAAGGGCCAACCTAAGAAATCTATTGATATTAATTTCTCCTCTAAGGAAATACTTAAAATTCTACCCAATGGTCCTCCCTACATAGCCAGTCGTATCTATGACAAGCCCACTAATGGGATACTAATAGATATTTCTTGTGGAGAGAATGTGATCAACAAGGAATTTTTGGTATTACATGACCTTTATAGAGATGACTATGATAAACTGAACACATGGATCAAGACACACAATGGTTTTTCTTTCCCTATGATAGGATCAATCATCCTTCCATTACAAATAGGGCCAAAAACATTGGATGTCACATTCTCCATCATCTCATAGTCAGACCAGTTTCATTTGAGGCTAGGCCATTGATGGCTTTGCTCAATGAAAGTTGTTCCTTCAGTTATTCACAAATGCTTTAAGTTTCCATTTGACAATGGAATATTTACTATTCACCATAGTGGCTTTAACCCCTTGTCTCCCAAAGGAAACTTTTACTAAGAAGTCTTTTTTCCTGAACCCATAGAACCTATAATGCCTCAACAAGACTTATTTTTCATAGTTTACCAAAAATTTAAAGCAAAGAAAATAGCAAAATTGTCTCTTCGCAAGATGTCCCAATCCACTTCTGACACTCCAATCCTAGATGAAACAATGCTTCAAACCGAACAAGAACCAAACAACAAATACCAACCAACACTAGAAACTTCTCTGACATTTTCCAAAAGACCAAGAGACAATGAAAGTAACTTTATCATGCCTCCTCGCATAAAATAGGTTTACAAAGTAAAGGAGAAAGTGGATGAACAACCTTCCATTCCTCCCCTTAGGGAAGAAAAGAAACCTATGGTTGATCAACTTGCTTCTTCGCAAACACAACTCAACAACAAAACCAAAAGAAACAGAGGAGCCAAGGAGTGTAGGTGTAGATTTCATGCCCTTGCTCACAAGTTACATGAAGAATCAAACAAAGAAAATAAAGACCCACATTTGACAGAAGCAATGCATGATAACCCTCCTCCCCAATAACAAAATGATCCCATACAACAATAAAAACAAGAGGTATACTCTTTCATGGACATTATCATTTTTCCTCCTATTGTGATTAATTTGGATGACGATGATGAGATCGCTAAAATCAACGAAGAGGTGCACAATGATTTGAACACATTTTTTTCCTCTTCCATAAGCTTAAACGATAAATATCCTATAAAGAGTGTTGACCCTTGTGCTTCCCCTAGTTCGACACTTGCTCTTGTCCCTTTGGCCAGTTGCTTGCCCTTAGTATATCATGAACATGACTGGGAGGTAGATGACTTGCATTTGCCTTACTAACTATATTTTTAATTTTTCCTTTTGTGTGTTTGCATGTATGTAATGTGATCCCCTGTGAGGTTTTGTTTGATGTTCTCTCTCTTTGTGCCATTCCTCTATTTATACCTTCATTCTTCTCTATGTCATACATTGCTTTCACCTTTTATTTTGTCTTCCTTTTGGGGATGACGCAAGAAATTGAGACATTCATGTGTCTTTCATGTTGACCCAAAAGGATTTTCTTTTTCTTTTCCTTTTTCTTTTGTCTTTTTCTTGTGTTTTCCTTTTGAGCATGACACAAGGAAATGATACATTCATGTCTCTTTCATGTTGACCCAAAAGAATTTTCTTTTTATTTTCCTTTTTATTTTGTCTTTTTTCTTACGTTTTCCTATTGGGGATGACATAAGGCATTGAGACATTCATGTCTCCTACATGTTCACCCAAAAGCTTTTCCTTTTTCTTTTTCCTTTTATTTGTCAATTGTATTGTGTTTTCCTTTTGGGGATGATGCAAGGCATTAAGACACCCTATGTCTCTTCCATGTTGACCCAAAAGGTTCTTTCTTTCTCTTAGTTTCCTCTCTCTTTGTGTCATTCTTATAGGTTTATGTATTTGGGGGTGTTAGCTCTCAAAAACGTAGGTGAAAAGCCTCAAGAGGTTTCCAATATCTTGGCACATTTCAGGGTAACAGACAAGGTCAAATGATTTAGACCTTCTACTCTTCAGGCGCTGCTAGACCTAGGTGGGTGTACCTATATGAGTGAAGAAGACTTGAGTTTATGCTTATCTCTTTGAAATGTTTTTCCCACAATGGCAGATGGGAGTGGACAAATGAAACCTGATTATAACTTGTATAAACATGCAAGACTGTGACTACCAAGTTCTTCTTAGTGATCGAAATGAATTTCTTGGATTACTATGACCAATTAAAAGGATTTAATCTTTCCTTGAAAGCACCGATCAATCAACCACACAGATACAACAAATGTGCACTTATAAACTGAATATAAACTTGTTACATCAATTTAAATAGCCAAAAACCATCAATCTTGGAGACAAATTTGGTAATTTACTTTCAATAAGCACAACAGACAATTGACACCAGGAATATACTACCACATCAACTGATTCTCATTAATATCTCTGTATTTTTAAAACATGCATCATAGTCTCATAGTATGACATTTTTGGTCTACTGTATCTTCCCCTAATCTATCTTCTATCCTATCTACCGTCTTATTTTCACAATCAAAAGTGAACATTTATACACTGGCATTTGAAAGGACACATCGCTTCGCATTCAAATGTCGGCAATTAGTTGTATTTGGGTTTCTGTTAATATTTTCCAAACACTCGCCGAGATATCTTGCAGTCATACCAACCTTCAATGTCTCACCAACAATCATCCTATGCATCGCTATAATGTCATATCGTCTCATCGATGTTTGGAGTCTTACCAATAGTCATCCTTTCATCTTGTGTGTCGCTGTGACAATTCAAAGTCGAGATGTCTCATAGGTTACCTTGTGCTATACTGAGATACCCCTTTGGTATGATTTTTGGTCGCTGAGACATATTAACTTTCTCATCGATAGAACCATACTTTGGTGTAACATATAGGTCGGAAAGACTATATGACTTTACCCTAATAATCCTTTGATAGAGTCCCCTTCACTTTGTCGGCAAGGCCCGATGTACTTGCTAAGACTTTACTCTGATACCATTCAGTCTAGTCGATAAGTCTTTCAGTGCACTAGTCAGTATGACATAAATCATTCGGCAAGACCACATACTAAAGACATTTGGTTTGGCCTAAGTCTGTACGCGTCCCGGTTGATAAGACAATATAACTTCGCTATGACTCATCCCGATGAAAGATTTCTCACCGATATGTTCTTTTTGTCACTGGTCGGTAAGACATAATGTATTCGGTGAGACCTCACTCCAAAGACTTTTGGTTTGGCTGAAACATGCTGGTCGATGAGACATATATGGATTCATTATGACATATCCTGGCGAGAGATTTCTCACCGATATGTTCTTTCTGTCGCCGAGACAATGATTTGTGTCCTGTCGATAGGTGATTGCATATGAATTCTGATCAGTGTGACATCCCTGAAGTCTTGCCGATAGACTACAACAGATGTATACTGGAAAAAGAAAGCATTATGGATTGGGGAGACCCTCATCAACTCATGCCGATGAGAATTATACTGTGAGATATTCAAGACTTGATGGATTTTACAGGAACCACATGGAAAAATATGAGCAAAATGCTGTGAAAAGAAGATTTTGTGCTTATGTAAAGGACTCATTTGGAAACTCAGGGGTATGAAACAACTTGTAAAATATTCATAATTTTATAGTTCTAACAGTGGCCCCATCTGGGGATGAATGGTTGTGAAATCATTGTAAGGATCCAGATTTTTGGGTGAGCAAACCAGACTCAAGGTGATGGACCTGTGAGCAAGATGGAATGAATGGAAATGGAAATGAATTTGAAATGGAGATGAACAAAACCCTAAACTACTATGCATGGAAAATAATTTTTAAGAGGATTATCAAGAGTTGTCCATGCACTGGCAACCCTTAATCCTCTATGTTTTAAGTTCATCTGTTTTGAATTGTTACAGTCTAAAATTCAAACCATAAATGATGGCTCAAGGCCATCCAAAAGAAAGGCCCAGAATTTCCTCTGTCAAACACCCGGCTTTGCTTTGAGTTCATCAGATTCTTCTTGAAGATATTCATGCAATCTTCCCTATCACTGTTATTGAAATTTTTTAGAGAATCATCGTGCTCAGGTTCGACCAAATTCCCTTCACCATTCTGTAGTTCAAATTCTCCATCATCATGGGACAAATCTTTGTTATCTTCAACATAAAAAGTACATGCATACTCAATGCAACATTTCTCATTATCTTTCTTGTTGTTATGTATTATAAAACACTCTCCCAGTTGTACTAAAAATTTACCATCAAAGTGCTTCTCTTGAGAATCAAAAAATTCTATCATATCAACACTCTTTGAGACAAAAAAATTTGAAACCTTTTGTACCTCTTCCATATCACCATTTGGAGACAACACTGGATTATGACTCATATCTTCAATATCTTGCATATATGAACCAATCAATGTTGGACTTATATCATCCCTGGTATACAAATAAATGTATTCTCCACAAGAGTTAGAAATTTCAAAATCACATACCTCTTCTCAAATGGATATAGATTTTTGATCAACTTCAAAGGTTTCTGCATCATTTTGAAAAATGCACTGGGAGTCATATGAATCATTGCACAAAGAATTTTCACTGTCAAAAAAAATGTAAGCTAGATAGAGGACTTCAGAATCACCTTCATGTGCACATCTCTGGTATTCAAGAGTTAGCAAATCTGAAATTTTTTCACTACTGAGTGAACATATTTCTCCTTCCATATCTTCTATTATTTCTCCCTCTTCTTGATCTCCACAAGTGATGGAAATATCTCCTTGTTGTAAATCAATATTGACATGATTGCCCTCAAACTCTTCCTCATTGTGACATGATAAACAATCCCCTTCCATTTCATTTTCCAATTCATCAACATGGAAAATGTCAAGATCATTATAGTTATTCTCTTCACATGTTGATGTGCTCTCCCCTTCATTTGAGCACGTTCCATCCTCATCATGGAGTGGATTAAAAAAGAAATCATTTTGTAGCACACCTTGGCCAGATTTCATTTGAGTTTCTTCTGTTATTTGATCATACAATAGTTTTGAAGAAAAATTAAAACTATTTTCAAGTGTGCAATCTTCTTGTTCATCAATCATGTCTTCATGGTTATGAGCTATAGCTAAAGGGTTTATTTGTTCACTGTCAAATGGATCCAAATTTTCCATTGCTTCTTCCTCTTGATCACCACAAGAACTACAATAATCACCTTGATGTAAATCAAATTCAATAGGTTCATCTTCACAATCAGAATATTCATTAGATCCCTCATAACATACACTACTTTCCTTGTCACAATATGTTATGGAAGAGAGATCTCTTGTATCTTCATCTTCCTCATGCAAGCTATCATATGAACCATTTTGACTTGCACTTGTCTCATCTTCTATTGGCTGCATTTTTTTTATCAATTTCTCTTTCTTCATCAATGGCATCACCATTTTTTTCATATCTTATCCTCTGCATGGCATCAATAAATTTATTCACTAGATCAAAGGTACGTCATTTTGATGACTCTGGCCAATAAACTGATTTAGGCTCTCGTGCTCTTACAAACTGTTCAACAAATAGGGCCCTTGTAGGCCTACAATGAGAAGGTATTTGCATACAAATTTTTATCATTATGTTGTACAAAGAAACTATATCTTCTCCTTCATACTTCCTTATGTCAATAAATACATCCAAGGGGGAAATTGTGGATCCTGATTCTATGATAGAGTCCTGGCTTTGAGTATGTACATACTCAGCTTCTTCTTCTTCAAATTGTTGATTTTGGCATACATATTGTTGCAAGTTCTGATTATTTTGAATCTCTAATAACCCATTGGAAACCCAATTTGGTGCAGACAAATTTCCATATTTCTCAATAAATTGATCCTGAAATCCTTGGAGAGAATCAATAGAAGCAATCAGTAGGCTATTAAACCAATCCCTAGCTTCATGAATGAGTGACATCAAAAATAATCTCATATGTAGATCCTCATATGGCACATCCAAGTCTTTAATGAAAGCATTGAAGTTCCTTAAATGATCTTCAGTAGTGATTGCACTACTCTCTATAAACTTAGGGACAAGGCTTCTCCAACTTCCATCCATTGGGTAAGGGTATAATTGAAACCCTGCCAGGTCGAATTGTTTGATCATTGTTCTGTATTGATGGGGGGGAGGGTTATGCGGATGCTGAAACTGGTATAACAGATTATTGTATTGTGTATGAGAATGTGGCACATATTGTTGACCATGAGGTGATTGTGGTGAATATATATTATGTTGTGCATGATATGAATTTCCTCCATTGTGAAAATTTCCAATTGTATTATCAGGCACTTGAGGGGTCCAATGCCCACCTGCATTTGTGTATTCATTCTTATTGCAAAATTCTCTTAATTGTAACAGTTGCTGCTCCAATTGTTTAATTCCTCTTATCAACTGCCGCCTTTCAAAATATTCTTTTGTTCCATACACAAAAATTTTATCCATTCTTCATCAGGTTTTTACCAGAGCCGCCGCCTACTTTTCCTAAAGTAGGAAAATGTTTCTTTTAAAATTATTTCTAATTTTCCCCAGCAAAATCACTTTTTCTAAAACTTCTCAAATTATGAATTCTTCTTCAATGACTCTATATGATGGTCTTCACCTAAATATTCTGAAATATCTCCCCATTAGAGTCACCAATTTGTTAGCTCTCAAAAACATAGGCAAAAAGCCTCAAGAGGTTTCCAATCTCATGGTACGTTTCAGGGTAACAGACAAGGTCAAAAGATTTAGACCTTCTACTCTTCAAGTGCTGCTAGACCTAGGCGGGTGTACCTATATGAGTGAAGCAGACTTGACTTTATGCTTATCTCTTTGAAATGTTTTTCCCACAATGGCAGATGGGAGTGGACAAATGAAACTTGATTTGGTATAAATTGTATAGCAATATTAAAACTAAAACCTAATATTCTTAGTTAACAGATGTAAAAAATATGAATGAAACTAAATGGTGAAAAATGCAAAGACTAGTGCCTTATTGGGTATGCAGAGTCAAATGAAATATAAATGGGCAACTTATTTCTAGAAAGTACTCAAATTGTTTGGCATATGTTTCTGTTTATAACTTGTATAAACATGCAAGACTGTTGTTGATGGTGTTTTTATGCACTTTTCAACACAGGCAGTGCGTAGGTGCACTACCTCTCTTGAAAGACAATATCCCATAATCGAATTGCAGAACACTATCCCAAGGTCTCTCGGATGTCAGGTCATGACAATGCTTAGATACCTCAGTAGTTTGATGTGATTTGCTGGAATCACAAGGCGGTCTTACAGAAAATACAAAGCAAGGACACAAAGCATGGAAGTTGGATCTTAAAATGGAGTTCTTAGGGTGGGAAGTTGTTATGTGTCGGCTGTAGGTTCAAACAACAATCTTGGACTCCATCTAGTTATTGGATTTGGCTTTACAATATGCAATGAACCTTAGCATAGGTTAGTTACTAAAAAAAAAAGGAAAAGGGAAAAAGAGAGGAAAAGTTCCTAAGTCTGAAGCTTGCTATGAATAGTGACAATGGAGTTCCTACAATGGACAATCCCTCAAAACAATATCCCACTTAACTAGGGATTTCACAGTATCATGGAAATTGTGCTATCTTCTAAGGGCTGCAGATATTTCATCCTTCATCCACCACATACATGCATGAATCAAAGATAAATGTTTGGAGCAGCTTTAAAATCAAGTCCAGGCTAACTTTGCACAGCTATTTACCATCAGCAAACAACAAAAAGTATGGACTAAGGGATCATCAACAAGGTAGGAATTTTCACAATCACCCAACAACATTCCTAAGATTTATCCAAAGAAATAAGATAGCTAACTAAACAGCAATAAGATCTAAGTCAAACATCTAACATTGGAGAATGAATCAAGCAACATGGGAGAAACCAAGAAAATACACCAAGTCAATGCTATTTCTTATAAATTTCTACAGCATGTCTTTACAACAACTCAACTCTCTCTTTGCAAATGAGAGGAGTGCCCTATTTATAGTTTTCAAAAAGTTGAATGAATGGCCAAGATTCATTCTCATTGTGTGGCCATGATTCATTACAAAATAGGGTTTCACCTACCCCCAAATAGATCTCAATTAAAAATTACATTCCTTTCTTCTTCCCTATTTCATCTTCTTGTGGATGGCACTGTAGCTCTTTCGTCCTTTAGTGGATTGCTGTTTTCTTTGCTGTAGCTACTCTTCAGGAAGGTCTTCATTTTTTGTTGGGTTGTCCTCTTGTTCCTCGGAAGCTGTGTGTTCTATGTACTTGAGGATGACGGCCTGGAGCTTGTCTATCTCGAGGATTTCACATCACAACGCCTGATAGCTCCATTCCTTAGCATTTTCTTCCAGCCTTTTCCAATCTTCGTTATACTTTGAGCCTTGGTCCCTAAACAACTCTGATTGGTCGAAGGCGCGGGCAGCAAAACTTAGGAACTCTATTGTGATTTCTCTAGCTGTCCCGTCCTTCATCTTCTCCTGGAAGTATGGTTTGATCTTCTTTGGATCCATTCGCATAGTGGGCATATCATAGCCCGTCATTAACTTAAGATATTGGGCACATTCTGCCTGGATCTCCTTGATCCACTCAATGTCTAGATCCACTTTGCTCAGGATTTGCTCCAACCTCTCCTTCCAGTTGTCAAAGTCCCTGCGCCACACATCTACTAGCCAGTGATCTTCCCTTTTAAGCTCTAGCTTCTCTTCCCACATGGCCTTAGGCATTTGAAGGATGGCCTTGATCCTTGAGAAGGTGGAGTCGTAGGTTGCGGGGAAATTGGTGCAGAGCCTCTTCGTGCTCTCCAGAGATTGCATCAAGTCTAAGAACTTGTTGGCTGTCCGCACAGCCCTACTGATTCCCATGTTTCTGACATATGTGACCTATCGGAACCAATCCTCAATGGTTTTCTCCAAGTTCTTCCTTCTTTCCATTTTATCGATCTGTTCTTTGGAAAGCAACTGTGGTGTGGCTGTGGAGGTAGTGGGCAGGTCATCCACTGAGGACCATTGTTGTATGTAATCAGTTAATGCTGCAACTTGCACCTTGAGCTCATCCTTGGAGACTTTGTTCTGCTTTATCAGGTACACCACTGTGGCCACCGACTCCTCAAGGTGCCCGACCTTTTGCTCCCTGGTTGCTGTTCCCAAGTCAATGGTGGAGATATTGTAGCTTACCCCTACCTGGCCAATAGTAGGCGTTGCAATTTGTGCTGCTTGGGAGTCAGAAGCATCCATTGTTATCTTGGATCGGACCTTGGGCTTCTTCTCCTTCTTCGTCGTGATCTGGGATCGAGCCAAGATGGCCTCCAACCTTGCCCTTGGGTCCTTCAGCACTGGGGTCATCTTCTCAAGTTGCCTTTCCAACCAATCAGGCATAGTAGACTTATCCTTGGGTGAATCACGGCTATCTTTGCCCTTCTTAGTCAGAGGCAAGACCTCCGCCCCCTTCTCCTTTTGGGGCTCTTCTTTCTCTTTGGTAGCATCCTCCACCTCTTCGTTGGAGTCATGAATGAATATGAGGCATTTGATAGGAAGCTCGGTGAACGGTTGCCGGATAGGATTTTCTTCTTTTGCTGCTTCTTCTTCTTTCTTCTCCTCGGTAGCCTCATCCTCAAGGATCTTGGCAATATAGGTCTCAGCCTCGGTTAAGTCCTTTATCTATTGCTCTTCTGGTGGCTGCCCCTCTTCACCATGTGGTGACTCTTCTGCCTCCGCCCCCACGTCCTTTAGCTGCTGTACCATCTCCTCCTCAAGGTCCTCATCGAAATTCTGGATGATTTCCTTAGCACTCAAGCCACCCTCTTCATCTCCACTCTTGGAAGAGCCCATCTCCTCCCCCTCATAAACCACCCTGTTGATGGTTTGGTGCTCGTACTCAGGGTGTTCATGATACTCATCAGCCTCCTCCTCTATAGACTTCGAGGCTTCCTGCTCTCGTTCCTCCAACTCTTTTGAGATTTTCATTGTGCCCTCCATAGCTGGCGGCCCTGTTGGCGGTTGTGAAGGCTGAGCCGTTGCAAGGACTTGGGCAAGGGCTGCTTGGAGAGTTGGATCCATTAAGATCTGTGAGAGCTCAGGGGGAGGTTTTGCATATGTCGTATAAGACCCTCAGACATAGTGGCAGTAGGAATAGGCGATGTTATTGTTGCCAGAGGGAGTGATGTAATTAGAGACATGGTAGCAGAGGAAGGGGGAGTGGTCATGCCAAAAGAGGAATCTATGATGACCACCGACCCGGCCGGGGGCGAAGGAGCAAGATGGACAGAAATGTCCACTACCGGCGGAGATGCGGCGACCATAGCTAGCGAGGTAGGGGGTGCAACAGGAGGAGCAGGAAGAGCCAAGGGAGGTCGAGATTCTTCTACACTCACCACTTGTTTAAGCCTTTTGGGAGATGGGCCTCCCATTTCTTTCTTTGCTTGTTCCTTGGGATCTGGAGACTGCGCAGTTTTTGTTCCTTTCCTTTTTTGGGCCTTAGTGACCAGAGGAGACTTGGAGGTCTCACCAATTGACGTGGTGGCAGCAACATCCTCTGTGGCACTTGGCTCGCTCTTGAGCCCTTGATAGGTCAGGACCACCCCTTGTCGCTTCAGATGTGCCACCTGCCCATTGATCCACTCCCTGGTATGAGTCAGAATCAGCTGGGTTATGGTATCTAGGTCGTCGACCTCTTGTTCATCCCAGTTGATCGACGGTATTGGCAGGTTAGCAACTACAGGGTACCTTGGGTGCATCATGGTGGACTCGTCCTCCTCGACTTGGTCTGGTACTGGGAATGGTTGTACCCTCCTTAGGAACAACACCATCATGCGCATGTAGTGCTTTGTGCGCACTTCTTTATCATCTTGGCAGTTGGCCCATAAATCTTCAATGTGATATTAGTGGGCATATGCTGGCCCCAGTGCTTTCCTGACGTGGCCATATGGGTCCATCCGTGGGCGAGCGGTGTACCAGTCGAAATGGTAATCCTTGAGCTCCTTCTCAGAGTTAGTGGCACATTATGATGTCTGTAGTTGGTACATGCCTTGGCCGAGAGTCATGGGGTAGGAGATTCCCGCTATGTGCTTGTTGCTAAAGATTGCCTGGATATGTTGGAGCTATCGAGAAAGCTCCAGGAGGATGATCTTGTCATTGGGGTAGCGAGGCAACCTATTCAGCCTTTCAGTGAAACCCTAAGCCCAGATGTACGTAAACTTTGGGAACTGGATGAACATGAAAGCATATTGTTTTAGGAGCGCCCTGACACTGTGGGAGACCCTCCTTTTGAAGTCTCCGGCGATCAACCTGATAATGTGGCTGATGAAGGCGTCATTGACCCTGCAGTTCTCCTTCTTGAAATTTTGGTATTGGAGCTGCGGGTACTTGTCATAAGCCTTAAGTCTTCACTTCTACCCCTGATCGGGTGCTACAAACAGCCCACTGTATTGTCTTTGATCTGCCAGGGAGTAGATGGGGTAGGAGGTCATGTAGAATTTGGAGCTCTTCTTCACGTTAACAAATTGCTCATGGAAGCAGTTGCTAATGATGCCTCCCCAGTAGAATGAGACCTTGGTTGTAACATCCTCATTTCCCCGCAAGATTTGCTCAATGAAATAGGCCATCCATTCTTGGAAGTAGGCGGCCGTTGGGAGACCCATAACCCTGCTCAATAAGGTTACTAGGTAGTGGTAGTCCTCATGGAAATCGCTACGGAAGAGTTCCTAGGGAACCTTCGTAGCGCTGCCCCGTTTTTCCTTAAGCCAATGCAGATTTATTAACCTTTTACAATTTGTTGTATTCGCATCCCACGCCGCCTGGTATTCTTCTAATGTGGGGACCTCCATCTCTTGGAACGTGGGAATGTGGAATGTCTTAGTGATCCCCTCTGGCGATATGTCAGCGATAATGTTTCCTTCCCTATCAACAATTGTTCTGGTCTCTGTTTGATAGGCTTCTCGGCAAGCCATGACTAACTCGGGCGCCACAAGAGAGGGAGGGAAACCAGCGGCCTTGGCTATTCCACTTTGCCGTATTAATCTGACATTCTTCGTTGTTGGGTTGACCCTGACCCTCTGAGTGAATTCATCTATATCTACCTGGCCAATATTAGTATCTGAGATCTCCTTCCAGTCCATTGAGACTTTTGAGTGGAGCAGTTCACCCTGGAACTGATACTTCATTTGATCTTTGTCTTCCTTTCCCCGAGGGGTCCTTCCTAATTTCTTACCCTTGTCCTTCTTGGCAGATGCCCCTGAAGTTTCCGCACCTGATTCCATATATTCTATAAGCAAGGGCAAAGCCAGTGCAATAAAACATCAAAAGAGTTCATGTTAGTCCATATCTCAAAAATAACATCTCCAAATAATCAATCAAGTATATCATAAATTTTATTTCTAGATGTTATTGATCTTCGTTTCAGGGCATTTGGACAATTCGGGCCAGGAGGGCCGGACTTCCTTGGCAGGAATGTTGTTTGGAAGGGAAAACATAGCCGAACGCTCCTGGAGGCCTTCTTTGGTCAGATTTTGATGCTTCGAGAAGGCTCATGATGGAGAAGAGCAAAATTTGGGACATGGGTCGAGGTTAGATTCCGGATTTGGGCTTGCTAGGATCGATTAAAGGGAGCTCAGAGGTTTCAGGTTGGGAAGCCGCCAGGAAACGACAATTGGCGACAATTGATAGCCAACGAAAATCTGGTAGAGGAAGTCCGAGGACTGGGGCCCAGAGGACCAAAAGGCGTCCGATGTTCAGTTTAGCGTTTAAGTTCAGTGGCATTTGGAACGGCGGGGCTCAGGGGCCGGGGCCCCGGTCGACCTTTTCTGTCAGAAACCGCGGGTGAGAGGTGGACTTCTGAGGGCGGAAGTCTGGATACCGACGCCTGGAGAGCGGACGATAGAGCAGAGATCTCCATTCGGAAAGGCGGGTGAGGACCAAAATCCTGAGACACGAGGCCTGACGAGTTGACGGCCGTGAGAAGTTTTGCGAGAAAACATGGCAGATGAAAGCTCGGGGCCCGGCGACCGGGCGGACGGAGCGAAGTTTCCGACGGTAGGAGAGTGACGGACTTCCGAGAACGGAAGTCCGGGAGCCGGGGCTCGGGAACGTGGGAGTCGCGGTTTGAAAAAAAAATGCCGACGACGGAGCGGAAGGCGGGGCCCGGAGCCCAGAAAGCATTGGTAAGTTCGCCGAAAGACCGCGCAGTGGGAACAACAGAAAAAAGGGCAGGGAAACCCGCCGTCCGGGGCCCGAGGGCAAAAATGATGGATCAATTTCATTTGTCAAAGGTTTAATAAGCTGAAGCATCGGTGGAGCTCGGACGCTGGGGCGCCGAGCAACGTTCGTCGTTGCCAAAGGCAAATCTCCCGCAGAACTCCAGAGATGGAACTCCGGGGTTCCAGGCCCGAGACGACCAAAGGACGCCGGTTCGGATTTTCAAATTTTCACGGCAGAGCCAAGATCAAGATCCGACAGTCGGGGAGGTAGGGTGCTTTGGTAATTCAAGCGCGACGAATGGTAAACGAAAGTCTGAGGTAGGAAACCTGACGAACCGGGCCTCGAGAGGAGGACTGCCATCGGCAGGTGTTTGGAGTTTGAATTTTGACGGCGAAGACGGGTTTCGGGCCCGGGAAGGATGTTTTCCCTGCGCGAAGAACAGCCGCGGCAGGGAGAAGTCCCGAATCGGCAAGGAGGGCAATTAATGAGGTTTGCTTGGTTTTCTGCCACATGTGTTTGGTGCGCAATTTGATATTCTACCGTATTATACCCCCTATCAATTTGTTCAATTATTTAAATCTTTGAAAATCACAAAAAAACCATACGGGAGGGCAATTGATGGCCTACCTCGAACACGCGGAGTGGGGAGATGTGGGATCTACCGGGGGTTGACAAAATGATGTTGACGACGATGATCGTGACGTTGTCGAAGGTGGTGGGCTCCAGATGATAGCTTCTCCAATTCACTCCAATTCTACAGAATGATAATGACTGCTCAGATTGGGCCTTTTATACCCAAACCACCATGAATGACTGCAATAAATGTTTGTATGACCCCAGGGAAAGTTAGTGAAATTGAAGATAATTCGGCGGCGGCGGCGGGAACGCTGGGGCCCGACGGTCGGGAAGACGCGATGCGACGACCGCCCTAATATTTTTGCATTGTTTCAATCGGCGATGGTGGGGAGAGGCCAGGGGCCCATAGTCCAGGATTCCTCCAATGATCTGCCGTCAGGGACGGCAGGACCGCCACGGAATTCCAGGCGGCAGGGCCCGGAATGGTCGACGACAGTCAGGGATATATGCAAATATCAGTCGGCGAAGAGCACGGCGGGACCCGGGAGGCGGGTCACCGCACGAGGTTCACCGTCACGGATGGCAAAACCAGAATGGAACCCCAGAAGCGGACTTCCGGGGTTCGGGGCCCGGTGGGGCGGGCGCCGTCCAAATTTTTTTAACAAGGTTCAGACAGAGGGCCGCAGGATGGACGCCGAGGTCTAGAAAGACGCTCGGCGAACGCCGAGGTCTAGAAAGACGCTCGGCGAACGCCGAGGTCTAGAAAGACGCTCGGAAAACGCCGCAAAGGACGACATTTCGAGAGGGAAAACCCGAAGAGGGAACCCCGGACGCCTGGGCCCGCCAGGGGCCGGAGCCGTTTTAGGGCAAAAATGCCACCGAGATTTCGCAAGGCCCCCGGATGCAGCAAAAAACCAAAAGTGGAGGCATAATCGATTTATGATGGAACTTTGGAGCAACATCGATCATCCAAAACATCAAAAAAAGAAAGGGGAACGCAAAATGAGGCAGCCCCAAAAGGACCCGACAAAGCAAAAGAAAAGAGGGTCCCCATTCCAAACGAGGCGTGTGTGCTAAGGGCACAACAATTGTGACTACCAAGTTCTTCTTAGTGATCTAGATGAATTTCCCTAACTACTATGACCAATTAAAAGGATTCAATCTTTCCTTGAAAGAACCAATCAATCAACCACACGGATACAAAAAATGTGCACTGATAAACTAATTATAAACTTGTTACATCAATTTAAATAACTAGAAAGCATAAATCTTGGAGACAACTTTGGTAATACTTTCAATAAGCACAATAGACAATTGACACCAAAAATATGCTGCCACATCAATTGATTCTCATTAATATCTCCATATTTTTAAAACATGCATCATAGTCTCATAGTATGACATTTTTTGTCTACTGTATCTTCCCCTAATCTATCTTCTATCCTATCTACCGTCTTCTTTTCACACTCAAAAGTGAACATTTATACACTAGCATTTGAAAGGAAACATCGCTTTGCATTCAAATGTCGACAATTAGTTGTATTCAGGTTTTTGTTAACATTCGCCAAACACTCACCAAGATATCTTGTAGTCATACCAATAGTCATCCTGTGCATCACTATAATGTCATTCCATCTCATCGACATTTGGAGTCTCACTGATAGTCGTCCTTTCATCTTGTGTGCTGCTTTGACAATTTAGAGTTAGGGAGATGTCTCATAGGTTACCTTGTGCTATACCGAGATACCCCGTTGGTATGCTTTTTGGTCGCTGAGACGTATTAACTTTCTCACCGATAGAACCATGCTTCGGCGTAACATACGGGTCGGCAAGACTATATGACTTTACCTCTATAATCCTTTGATAGAGTCCCCTTCACTTTGTCGGCAAGACTCGATGTACTCGCTAAGACTTTACTTCAATACCATTCAGTCTGGCCGATAAGTCTTTTGGTGCACTAGTCGGTATGACATAAAGCATTCAACAAGACCACATACTGAAGACATTTGGTTTGGCTGAAGTGTATACGCATCTCAATCGGTAAGACAATATAACTTCACTATGACTCATCCCGATGAAATATTTCTCACCGATATGTTCTTTTTGTCACCGATCGGTAAAACATAATGTATTCAGTGAGACCTCACTCTGAAGACTTTTGGTTTGGCTAAAATATTTTGGACTGTGAGACATATATGGATTCGTTATGACATATCCCGATGAGAGCTTTCTCACCAATATGTTCTTTCTAACGCTGAGACAATGATTTGTGTCTTGCCGATAGGTGCTTGCATATGAATTTTGATTGGTGTGACATCCTTGAAGTCTTGCCGATAGACTACAACAAATGTATATTGGAAAAAGAAGGCATTATGGATTGAGGAGACCCTCATCAACTCATGTTGATAAGAATTATACTATGAGATATTCAAGACTTGATGGATTTTACAAGAACCACATGGAAAAATATGAGCAAAATGTTGTGAAGAGAGGATTTTGTGCTTATGGCAAGGACTCATTTGGAAACTCAAGGGTATGAAACAACTTGTAAAATATTCAGAATTTTATAGTTCTAACAAGGGGATGATGACAATTTTGAGCTCTCTAAACAAAACATTGCAGCAAAAAACATATGGACCCCAAATCCATATATCCCTTATGTGTTTGGTGTTTTTCTTTTTGGGGAAACCCCTTCCTTTCCTTTTTCTCTTTCCTTTCCTTCACATGATGTAGCCTTTCTTAGAAAAATATGACTTGGCATAGGGCTTTCCAAGTTTAAGGCTCTCATGTCTTTCTTCTTGTTTTAATCTTTCCTTTACTACTTTAAATTAATTGTTCATAGTATAGTGTGTAGTAATTCCTTTAAAGTGGGGGCATACATAGGCATTATCATTTTGCATTCTTCCTTTTTCTTGGTACAACCTTCTTACTTCATACAATGCCTTTTGTCACTTTGTACATGGACATTGGGTGTGATGTCCTTCATGAGCATGATCTATCTTATCATATTATATTTCTCTTGGTGGCTTGATGCAACACACTGCAAACCCTAAGTTGCAAATTTTCTATTCTTTTATTGATCCTCTCTTGGAGACATTAGACACAATGTTCCCTAAGTTAAATACCTCGTGTGAACTAAGAAAGACTCTTTTGAACATCCTTTGCATGTTGCATTTTGCATTTTTTATATGGCCACCTTGCATAACATAGCTTGCATGTTTATGGCACCATCACGTTTGTTCATGAGCTCCAAGCATACAAAGTTTTGCTTATCTTGTGAAGCTCAAAAAGTTATTTTCTTTTGTGGTACCTTATTAAAGTTATCAGGAGGTATAACTTTGGTATGGTTAAGCAGGAAGCCCATTCTAAGGCATGAATTTCCCCATAGCCCCCTACATGTGTGTGAGTGCATACAACCATGAGTGTATGTTTCTCACCTTTTATGGCTTCTCACTTGGTGGACAACCAGGAGTTCTGTTGCCTTAGAGTAAGTATGCATTTTTTTGGAAAAATAGCCTAGATCTAATCCACATCGTTGGAAAAATAGTCGAAGCTTGATCCCATTCATTCATTCTTTCTCTTTCCTTTTTCTCTCTTTCATGCCTGGCATTGAGTGCTTGTGCCTTGTCATTGTTCTAGATATCATGTGTGTTCCCTTTGTGCTTGTGATGGTTTGTCATGAGATCTGGATCCTAGGGTCTTGATCACCCCTCTTGATTGTGGTTGTCCCATCTTCCTAGAATTAGTTCATGGGAACCCCTCTTGATTGTGTGTGGGTCTACATTAGTAAGAGTTTGAAGCAATTTCATCCTCTCACTAAAGTGGGGGATAAATGTGGACACTAAAAAAGTAACCCTTCTACTTTTTTTGTCTTGTTTAAGTCCTCCTTGTGACTTTGGCTTAGTTGTTCCTTGATTTAATGTTGAAATGTGGATAACACATTCACATTAGGTCTTGGGCCCTAGCAATTTAAAAGAATTCAAGCAGTGTCATACTTAAATGTTGTAAAGAGTTGTAACACACTTTCACACTTTTCTAGGACCTTCTTAATATATTTCACCTAAATAACCTCTTTTTATCACTTACCAAGCCTTATTTCAAAGTGTTGTAAAGTGTTGTAATAAACTTTCACACTTTTCTAGGATTCTCATCAATAATTTAACCCTTTCTTATGTTTAAATGACCCCTTTATACACTTACATGCCTTATTTAAGTGTATTTTAGAGAATAATCCCGTTAAAAATAATTTAACACACTTTAATTCCCGACACCCACTTAAAATGCCCTAGTAGGACCAAGTTGCCACTAGGGGCGACTTAGTCCCATTTGGCTCAAAAATCAAAATTATCTCAAAATTCTAGTGGGATATTATTTTCTAAACCTTGAGGTCAATGTGTGATGTGGTATTTTCAAGAAATTTAGTATAATCATGTATAAATATAGGGTTTTCCTCTCATTTTTCATCTCCTTAATCTCCAACAGTTTCTTAATTGTCTAATTTAGAAATCAAGTGATTTTTGCATTCAAACATTTTTTCCACAAGAATATTCAAGCACTTTGGAGCCATTACTTGCATATATTCATATTTCTACTTCAAGGGTTTGGTGAGTTGTAGCATTACGTGTTGTTCATTCATCATTATCTTTTTATTTATTTTCATTTTCAATGGTTTAAATACCAAATCATGGTTTTGACCAAGAAAAACCCCTATGCACTAACCCTTAACACTTTCCCCCCTCTTTGCATATATTTTATAGGTCTTGTATGCAAATTTTTCAAAGAGAAAGGTGTAAAATATTTTCAACAATTCATCAAGGTCATTCAAAGTCAACAAAACTCAAAAAGAAGCTTGGAGAATACCTATAAGTCAGATTCTACAGATTGTGAGTTAATCCTCATCATGGTTTTTTCCTTATTGGGTTTTCTATGTAAAATCCAGTGTTCATTGTGTTGATTTTGCTTTATGTTATATGCTTTTTATGTTCATATTTAATAACAAAAAAGTGTGGTTGTGAAATTGGTAAGTGTTTAAGTTTTGAGTTTAAATTTGGTGACAATTGATTCACCCCCCCTCCTAGTTGTCCCATGCCTTTTAACAATTGGTATTAGAGCCAGGTTCATTGCTCTAGAGCTTAACCACTTGAGGAAGATCCTGAAGGTTGATCAAATGGATGATAAAGAAGAACTTTGAACTGCACTTGAAGATTTTGATAAGGCACAAAATTAAAACAAAGACTTGAAAGAAAATCTAGATGAGGCTAATGAATGTATCCAGAAGTTGAAAGAATAATTAAATAAATTCAAGGAAATACATAGAGAAGTGAGTGAGTAGCAAAAACAAGAACTGCTTGCTGGATAGAATCCAAGTAAAGACAAAGGTGGCTTGGGAAATGAAATAGGTGAAAGTTTAAGGGAAAATAGAAAGACGCAAGATAAAGGGAAGCAAAAAATAAATTCAAGAAATATTTCAAAGTGATGGCTTGTGAGATAGCCTAATGCACAAAGGTATCCATCTTTCAATGCTATTTGTTTTTTCTGTAATGAATATGGTCACAAGGAAGCATAATGCAGGAGTAGGATGAATCAATTTTCTAGTTCTTTCTCTAGAAAATGTTTCTCATGCAAGAAGTTTGGACATAAATCCATTGAATGCAAATCTTAGGTAAGAATGTTCAATCAAGTGATGATGAATAGGTTTAATGAAGGAAAAATGAATCAATCATTTAATGGCTACTACTATATCTGTTACAAATTTAGAAACAAATAAAATCAATGTAGATCGAGAAGTAATGGAGATCAAACTAATCAAAAAAGTGTCGTCTACTATAATTGTAACAAACCTAGACATAACTCAAAGGTTTATAGAAGTTAGAAGGGAAAGCAACCTGCTCCTGTAGAGAAGAGTGAACCAATAAAGAAAATCAACAAAGATGAGATGAAGCAAGAGATGAATAAGATATGGAGGAAGAAAGAAGAAGAACCTAAAACTGTTGATGTGTCTATGACCTCATCCGGTACAGACAATTCCTCTAAAAATTAGACCTAGCATGGTCTTAGGGGGACCATTATCAAAAAACTATAAAACCCCCCTAGATGAATGGTGTGTCAAAGGTTTTCACGAGGATGCATTGTGAAGAATGAATAAACAAAGGTTTTGGAAAATAATTCAAAAGAAAACATGTCAGTATGCTATTTTCTGGATTGAATTAGAGTTTTCTGCGTTGTGAAGAATGGTTTTAGCAGCTTTTTGAAGTCTGACACATTTAATGCGAATTAGGGAAAAATGATGGTGTATAAGGTAAAATTCATAAGTCTTTTGGATCACTTGAGCACTAGAAGAGTTTGAAAGGTGTCATGAAGTGATCTTGAAGCGATCTAAAGCAATTCTGAAGAAATTTGAAGGAATTATTATGGATACTTAGGAATTATTTCTCAGTTTACAAAGGGAAAGAAGGGAAAAGGAAGGAGTTTCAACTAAACAATAATGAATTCAAGAAAAGGTAAGCACAACAATGGATGGAGGATCGAGTGGTGAAATTTCACTAAAGTTGGAAGGAGTTGAATTGGAAGAATTTGATCATAGAAAGATGAAGGAAATGGAAATAGGGATGAAGAAAAATGAGTTACAACACATAGAACCTTAGGCGTGGATTTATGGGGAGAATTTCAATGGTTTGCAGATAAAGAATTCATCTTGTTCTTGTTAAGTCGATTCAAGAATGGTAGTATTATGTTGGACAAACCCTACTTGATCATGAGGGATGCAATCAAAGTGATTATTGGTTTAGGTATTGGGGATCTCCCTTAGAAGAAAAATGTGAAATACAAAGATGTGAAGGAACTTAATCTCATTGATAAAGACCCTAGAGCTCTAGTAAATAAACACTCTTATAGATTCTGCTGTAAGGTATGTTGCGTACAACATTTCTTATAAAATATATTTTAGAAATCATGAAGGTTTGACTTTAGCTATTGTTGGATATCTTGCACACATGATGGTTAAGGAAAACAAGCAGTTTGATTTGTGTAGCCTATTAATTGAAAACCTTACTAAGAATGCATGCATGTCGTTGGTTGAGGGTTATATTGTTGGAAGATGAATTACTCTGAGAGGGGAGGGGGTGAATAAGAGTAATGTACAATTTTTCAAACTTTTAACTTCATGAGAAAATTAAACAATGACCTTGAGACAACTTTATGAACCCTCTTAACTTGCAAAGTGAACCTTAACACATCCTAGAAATTTTAACAAAATGATTGATTGATAAAAGACTTACATAACAATGTCAAAGCATGATGTTGATTGTTCACGTAAACTTGATTGAACAATTCCTTTTAATGCTTTATTTCCACAAGACTTCATCTATACTTTGAACACTTTTATAAAAGAATGAAATGTTTAGCTAAGTATCAACATAAATGACATAATGAAAACATTAACACTTAAGCACATGGGTTGAAACACAAATGCATAGATTTCATCACATAACACACTATTTCTTGAGTGGAAAAACCCTCATGGGGTATAAAAAGCACTCGTGAAATATTCCTTTTATTCATTCAAAGAGCACCAACTCCAAGTACAAACCGAAGCACCCACTTCAAGTTAGGAGCACAACCTCCTAGTTTTACAAATGTCACAAATGATAAACCATTAAGACCTTAGAACTGCATCGATTTGCAGTCATAAAACCTTAACTATGCACTAGTAATATGATATTCAATAAAACCTTAAGAAGGTTGCCAAATGACTGAGAATTTCAAAAGAAACTAAGGATATTCAAAAAATGTCATTGTGTATAACATCTTCATCATTATCTTTGTTTTAAAAGAAGATTGGAGATAGACCCATTTTCTCTTCTAGTTACTGTTGTCTTAACCAATATCTCACTACATATTCCCCTTCAAATCTCTCACCGAGCAATCGCAAAATGGCATGCTTAAATAAATAATGAAATTTGTGTAAATTGCCAAAACTCTCAACCTCAAACTTGAGTAACCAAAACAAAAAGCACCGTTATCTATAACTATTTTTTTATCGTAAACCATTTTTCAATCTTCATTTTGAAATGACAGATATATTGTCAAGATTTTCCCTCATTTTATGTCAGCTAAATGTCAAACAAAAATCTCATACAACTCACCAAGAATACCATCATTTCCAGTTTCAAAACAAACAAAAATCTCAATAATACCTTAATTTTAGCTAGCACAAACAAGAGTTCACGAAATACTAGCTCTACAATTTTTTGGATGGCGGATAGGGTTTCACCTTCAATCGAATGATAATTACAAAAATCATTTTTCCCTATTCCTTTTCCTTCAAATACTTTATCCAAATTTACAATCATTTCAATTCTGATAAAAAAACAATGATAAACATCATTTTAAATCCATACCATTGACATGATGGCCCACTCAATTTCCACTCATCTTGCCCACATGTATTATACTATCCACACGACTCATTGAATTGAGTCGTCAATTGCAATAACCTATTGACTATCCAAAGTATTCTATACTTTACAATTAGGTCGACACAAAATAGTTACAATGTGAAATATGTCATCGACTATCCAAGTTTCCCAATTCCTAAGTCGATACAAATAAATATAGTGCAAAATATCATGATAATCAATGTCAACTATCTTTCAAGGCCGATACAAATAAAGTACCAACATGATAACCAATAGCCATTTAAATGGCTTATATTTTAATCAACAAAGGTTGATGTGTGTAACATTTAAAACTTTAACCATAAGTCCTTGAAGCCTGATAAATGTGACTTCATTTACCATTTGAAACCATATGGGCCCGATCATCTCTACAAAGAATATATTTGCTATGTGAAACACAAACCACCGATGCCAAAGTGTAATATTAAAATGATAACAAAGCCATGCCAAATATAAAGAGCTTGATAAGTACCAAGGGAAAATGCAACATGTCCCCTTGTGAAAGACTTTAACATCAAGTGAAACCGAGGTGAAGCCAAGTAAACCAATATAACCTGTAGATGTCATTTTATAAACCTATTACTAGCACCTAAAACAACCTTCAAACATATCCATGATCTTGTCAAATGTGCCACCAAATGTAAAATAAATTCATTGAAATGCCAATAACCAAGTGAACCAAGAGTATGTTCACTAAAATGCCAATAACCAAGTGAACCAAGTGAACCAAAGCATGCCATGAAAAGAGTGAACCAATGCCAACTGAATACCATAGTGCAACCAACTGTAGTTTTGACATCAAGGAAAAAAATGCCAATAGAAGAAATCCAACATATACTTTTTGGTTTGGATCTTTATTCATGTTTTTTAACTTTTAACTTTTTGAAATAACTACTAGGAAAAGAAAATGTTGAGTTGGAATTCAGTATTACTATTGGAAAAAAAGTTTACAAATACTTAGAATCATTGGCGGATAATGTAACTATTTGTAGAACATATTTGACATCTCTAAAGACAAATCTATGCTTTAGTCTTTCAGTACCTAGTCAGTCTTGTTATCTCTCAAAAACGCAGGTAAAGATACCTCAAGAGGCTGCCAATCTCTTGGTACGTTTTAGGGTAACATACAAATCCAAATGGTTTAAGCTTTCTACTCTTCAGGTGCTGCTAGATCTAGGTAGGTGAACCTATAAGAATTGGGCAGACTTGACTTATGATCTTCTCTCTTGTAGTGATTTGTCCACGATGGCAGATGAAAATGGACAAATAAAATAAAATTTGGTATAAATTGTATAACAATATTCAAAACTAAATCCTAATATATTTAGTTAACAGATGTAAAGAAAACAAATGAATCTAAACAGTAAAATGCAGAAACTAGTGCCTTATTAGGTATGCGGAGTCAAATGAAATAGCAATGGGCAACTTCTTCTTGGTAGAAACTCAAATTTTTTGGCATATGTTTTGTTTATAACTTGTATAAACATGCAAGACTGTGACTACTAAGCTCTTCTTAATGATCCAAATGAATTTCCCTAGTTACTGTGATTAATCAAAAGGATTTAATCTCTCCTTGAAAGAACCAGTTAATTAACCACATAGATACAACAAATGTGTACTGATAAACTGAATATAAACTTGTTATATTAATTTAAACAACCAGAAAGCATCAATCTTGGAGACAACTTAATAATATTTTCAATAAATTCAATAGACAATTGACACCAGAAATGAGCCGCCACATCAATTGATCTTCATTGAAAACTCCATTTTAAAATCATACATCATAGCCTCTGTTCTGTGGAAATTTTATCCAATTGTATATTATCTACCCTATGTACTATATCTCGAATATCTAATCTTATCCCATTATTTACAATTAAGAATGAATATTTATACATCTCCATTTGAAGAGACACAATGCTTCACATTCAAATGTCGGTGATCAATAGTGTTCGGGCCCTTGTTAACATTCGCTGAGGACTTGCCGAGACATTCTGTAGTCATACTGATCCTCAATGTTACACTGACAGTCATCTTGTGCATCGCTATGAAGTCATGCCATCTTATTGACACTTTGAGTCTCACCGACGAATGTCCATTCATCCCATGTGCTTCGCTGTGACATTCCGATGTCGGGGAGATGTTTCATAGATCATATTATGTCTCATCAATATGTATTCTTTTGTCTTCATGTGTCGCTGTAACATTCTGTTGTCGGGGAGATGTCCAACAGATATCTTTGTCATACTGAAACACCACGTGATGCATTCTTTTCACTGAGACATATGGGATTTCTCGCCGATGAGACAACATATCAGCGTGACAAAAAAGTCGGCAAGACGGTATAACCTTACTCTGAAAACTGTTGATAGAACCTTCCCATGCATTGTCGGCAAGACCGGAGGCATTCGCCAAGACTTCACTCTGATACATATTAGTCTTATCGAAGTGTATATCCTTATCGCTGGTCAGTAAGACACTACAAATTCGCTGAGACCTCACCTTGGTGAAAAATCTCTCACCGACATGCTCCTTCTACCACCAGTTAGTGAGACATAAAGATCTCGCTAAGACCTCAGTCCGATGACCTGACTTCTACCTATAAACCTCTTTATGCATTAATCGATGAGACATGACCCATTCGGTGAGACCTCACCCTGGTGATATCACTCTTGCCGATATGAATTTTCTCCTGTGGCCGAAATAATGCATGTCCTACCGATAGGTGCCTCTATATGACTTCTGATTGGTGAGACATCCCTGAGGTCTTGCCGATAGGAAACAACATACATATATTAGCAAAAATACATTATGGGTCGGGGAGACCTTGACCATCTCATGTCGATAGGGACTATAATGTGAATTATTCAAGACTTGATGGATTTATAGGAACACATGGCTGAATATGGGAAAAATGTTAGCAAAATTTTATGAAGAGAAGGCCTTTGCATAGGGTGATGATTATTTTGGAAACTCAGGGGCAAGAAAAACTTGTGAAATTATTCAGAATTTTACAGTTCTAACAGTGGATCGATCTGGGGATGAATGATTGTGAGATCATTACAATGATCTAGATCTTTGGGTGAGCAAACCAGAATCAAAATGATGAACTAGTGAAAAAAATGGGAATGGAAATGAATGTGAAATGGAGATGAACAAAACCCTAAACTACTGTGCATGGAAAAGTATTTTAAAGAGGATCATCAAGAGTTGTCCATGCACTAGCAACCCTTAATCCTCTGTATTTCAACTTCATCATTTTTGAATTGTTACGATCTGAAACTCAAACCATAAATGATGGTTCAAGGCCATCCAAAAGAAAGGCCCATACTTCCCTCTGTCAAACACCCAAATTTTCTTTGAGTTCCTTAGATTCTTCTTGAAGATATTCATGTAATCTTCCCTATCATTGTTATTGAAAGTTTTTAGAAAATCATCATGATCAGCCTAGCCCAAATTCCCTTCATCATTCTATAATTCAAAATTTCCATCATCATGGGACAAATCTTTGTTATCTTTAACATACAAAGTACATGCATATTCAATGCAAAATTTCTCATTATCTTTCTCACTGTTATGAATTATAAAACATTCTCCCAACTATACTAAAAATTCACCATCAGATTGCTTATCTTGAGAATCAAAAAATTATGTCATATCAACATTGTTTGAGACAAACAAATTTGAAACCTTTTGCACCTCTTCCATATCACCATTTGGAGATGACATTGGATTATGACTCATATCTTCAATATCATGCATATATGACCCAATCAATGTTGGACCTCTATCCTCCTTGGTATGCAAATAAATGTTTTCTCCAGATGAGTTAGAAATTTCAAAATCACATACCTCTTCATGAATGGACAAAGATTCTTGATCAAATTCAAAGGTTTCTTCATCATTTTGAGAAATGCACTGAGAGTCAAATGAATCATTGCACAAAGAAATTTCACTGTCAAAACAAATGTAAGCTAGAAAAAAACCTTCAGGATCATGCCCTCATGTACACATCTCTGATATTCAAGAGTTAGCAAATCTGAAATTTGCTCACTGTTGAGTGAACAAGTCTCTATATCTTCATTATTACAATTGTATTCTTCACTTTTATCATCATCAAAAAGAGGTCCAAGATCCTCAGAGAATGAAAAATCAAAAATATTACCAGCACAATCATTTATTACATCATTTTGTTTGTCTAAAAATATCCTCTCTTTACCATAAAGTGGATTTGAAAATACCTGAAATTCATTCTTGGGCACACCTTTGCAAAATATCTTCTGATCTTCTTTTAGTTCTTCATCATACAATGGGTTTGAAATTTTTTGGAAACCATCATCAAATGTACAAACCTCTTCTTCATCCTGATCTTTATAAGAGGTGGAAAAATCCCTTGATTGCAGATAAAGTCCTCAGGTTCATCATCATAATCTGAATATTCACTGGATCCCTCATAACATACACTGCTTTCCATGTCATAATATGTTATGCGGGAAAGAATTTCAATATCTTCGACTTTCTCATGCAAGTTGTCAAATGAATCATATTGACTTGCACATGTCTCATCTTCTATTGGCTACAGATACTCATCTATGATGTCACTATTTTCTTCATACCTTTTCCCCTGCATGGTATCAAAAAAATTATTCGCTAGATCAAATGTACGTTGTTTTGATGACTCTGGCCAATAAACTGAGTTAGGCTCTCATGCTCCACCAAAGTACATCTTCCACACACCATTTCAGTCATGCACAACATACTTCTCAATTGGATCAGTACTGAATAGCTCTATCTGGGCTGATTCTATCTTGAAATTGCCAAGATCCACATCACAAAAACAATTGATTTGATCTTGAGGTACATAGTCAACAACCTGGCTCATCCTTGGCTCCCTATACAACTTGAATTCTTGACCATTCACTGAAATAGTTGCATAAGACAAATCAAATTGGACATTTCACCCAACTGCTGCTATCCACTATCTTGATAAAAGAATCCCAAACTGAGGAGGGGTATCAATTACTGTTATATCTATATTATAAGCCACCTATGGATAAGTAGCCAGTTTGACTTCAACATCTCTCATAATACCTTCCACAGGAACATGTTTGTTATCCATTGCATAGCACTTTCCCCCATTAGTATCAATCCACATGCCGAGCTACTTCAAAACTCCTACTGGCATAATATTTATGGCAGCCCCAGAGTCTATCATGCAATTCCTCAACAATTTGTTATTTATGAGTAATGTAGTGAAAAAAGGATCAACTTGTGGGGGAGTTGTTAATACATCACTCAAGCAAACTTCTGGGATATTTACTTTCTCTTGCCTATTGACTGCTTTAGTAGCCACCCTATTTTCAGAATTCATTATCAATTGAACAACACTGTCTCTGTATTCCTTAATTTTCATCATCTCAAGTAATGGAACATACATTTTTACCTGAGATAACACCTGAGTGAAATCAAAAGAGGATCCTTCTTCCATAATCATTTTCTTCTACTCCAATGTTTCTCCTTTGTTTTCTTCCTTCTGATCAGTCTCTTGCATTTCTTTGCACAACTATTTAACTTCCTCCTTTTGGACCAGCTTCTGTTCGTTTTTATCATGCTATCTATTTTATGCTTTTTTCACAATTCCTTGTGTCGCCTTTTGATCCTTCATGAAGATTACCCTGGGGACACCTTCCTTCTCATTCACCATCCTATTTCTCAACCAATACTTACCCTTTGCTTCTTGAACTACAGCAATGGTTAATCTCTCTATCTCCTCTTCGGTGAGTTTCCTCATGCTGCATTGAGTAGGAACCTCAACAGAATGCTGCTTTGTATAATCTTCCTTAGAATAAAAAATGATCTACTGCTCAGCCATGTGGACATTGTATTTTTGATTTGAAACATCATACTCATAACCTTCATCCTTTGAAGATGAGTACCTCTCCTCCACATGGTGAAAAGTGTTTGAAGTTAAATAAACAGTGTGATCTTCTCCACTGTTTCCCATCAACATTCCTTCCTCTTGCATTCTTTGGGATACAACACAATAATCTGGGGAATGTGGCTTATCACAGGCTTCACAAAAATAATTGCTATTTACCATATAGGTTCCCTTCTTTCTCAATGGATCAAGAGTTTCTTTGTTTCTAGGCCTATCTGTTATAGGTTTTCCATCCTTCCAATTTGTGTTATAAGGAATTTCATGCAACCTAGGCCTTTCATTCCTGTATGTGTTCTCCTGCTTGTATTGATAATAATTGGTTTGTTGGGGAGCCTTATGATTGTCTCTTTTATCAATTATCCCAGCAGCCCTCCTATTATTTTCAATTGTTAATGTTGTCTTCTGAGCTTCAGCCAAGTCTCTTGGGAATCTATTTCTCAGTTCATACCCTATTTTAGGGTCGAACACATTCAAATAAACAATCATTGCCACAAAGTCTAGCAATTTTGATCTAGGAGGAATTTTATTCTGTAGTTTATTGAATCTTCGGTTGAAATCATAAATTGAGTCATTCTATTTTTTTTGAATTTGCATCAATTCATGAAGAGCAACATCAGGTGCACTTTGATTCCCATATTGCTCGAGGAATCGGTCCTGGAATATTTGGAGAGAATCAATAGAGGCTGTTGTTAGGCTATTGAACCAATCTCTGGCTTCTTCAGTAAGCAACATCATAAATAGCCTCATGTGTAAATCTTCATATGGCACATCTAAATCTTGGATGAAAGCATTGAAACTCCTCAAATGATCTTCAACAGCGATTGTGTTGCTCCCTGTAAACTTTTGGACAAGACTCCTCCAACTGCCATCCATAGGGTAAGGGTATAACCGAAAACCTGCTAAGTCAAATTGTCTGATCATTGTTGTGTACTGGTGAGGGGGATGGTTAGGTGGATACTGATATTGGTACATCGGATTATTGAATTGTGTATGATGATGTGGCACATAATGTTGACCATGAGGTGGCTGTGTATTTGTATATTGTGTGGGAATATGAGGTGGATGCTTTGGCTATCTGTATTGATTCCCTACTTGATGGTGAGGAGCCCTTGGTGGATTAGAAGGACCTGCACTATGATTACCCTGCTTATGAGGTGGTACATACCTTGGGGGGCAACCAACTGTCTGAGCACTGTTCTAAGCTTTTTGCAATTCAAATTCTCTCATTTCTTGTATCATCTGGGTTTTCTCTTGTTCTTCTCTCTCCTTTCTTTGAGATTCAAACCGTGCTTTTACTTCTTCATAAGTTAAAGATTCATAATCTTCTTGAGGAGTTTCTTGATCAATGGGTCCATTATGATTACCTTCCATTTTTTTATCATATTCATGTTGAATTCTAATTCCCTCTGCTTCGAGTTTAGCATCAAGCTCTGTCTGTTTCTGAGGAACATAAAATGGAAATGGATTTCATTGTTCCTCAGGGGTACAAAGATCTGCACTCGAATTATCTCTCCATGTGTCATATCGGTCATAAGTTTCACAATGTTGTTTCATTGCTTTGTCTTTGTTGGTTATGCACATGTCCTCATTGATCCTCTTACCCTTATCAACCCTATCATCCTTGTGTGTCCACCTACTGTTGCCAGCAGGAGCTCCAGTATGACCTCCCTTATATTGAGATCTTCTTCCATTCATGTTTGAACAGATGCAATGTTTCTATCAGAGTCACCACTCACTTTTTTCAAAAGTGAGAAAGTGTTTGATAATTATTATTCCTAGTAGAGTTTGTACAAAGTTTATGACTCTATGATTAAGGCCTTGATTATGAATTAACTCCCTAGCAGAGTCACAAATTTGTTAGCTCTCAAAAATGCAGGTAAAGATACCTCAAGAGGCTGCCAATCTCTTGGTACGTTTTAGGGTAACAGACAAAGCCAAATGGTTTAAGCTCTCTACTCTTCAGGTGCTGCTAGACCTAGGCGGGTGTACCTATATGAATTGGGCAGACTTGACTTATGATCTTCTCTCTTGCAATGATTTGTCCATGATGGAAGATGAAAATGGACAAATAAAATAAAATTTGGTATAAATTATATAACAATATTCAAAACTAAATCCTAATATGTTTAGTTAATAGATGTAAAGAAAATGAATGAATCTAAATGGTAAATGCAGAGACTAGTGCCTTATTGGGTATGCAAAGTCAAATGAAATAGCAATGGGCAACTTCTTCCTGGCAGAAACTCAAATTGTTTGGCATATTTTTTGTTTATAACTTGTATAAACATGCAAGACTGTGACTACTAAGCTCTTCTTAATGATCCAAATGAATTTCCCTAATTACTGTGATTAATCAAAAGGATTTAATCTCTCCTTGAAAGAACCAGTTAATTAACCACACAGATACAACAAATGTGCACTGATAAACTGAATATAAACTTGTTATATCAATTTAAACAACTAGAAAGCATCAATCTTGGAGACAACTTAATAATACTTTCAATAAATTCAACAGACAATTGACACTAGAAATGAGTAGCCACATCAACTGATCTTCATTGAAAACTCCATTTTAAAATCATACATCATAGCCTCTATTATGTGGAAATTTTATCCAACTGTATATTATCTACCCTATCTAGTGTATCTCGAATATCTAATCTTATCCCCTTATTTACAATTGAGAATGAATATTTATACATCTGCATCTGAATAGACACAACACTTTGCATTCAAATGTTGGCGATCAACAGTATTCGAGCCCTTGTTAACATTTGCTTAGGACTCGCCGAGACATTCTGTAGTCATTCTGATCCTCAATGTTACACCGAAAGTCATCCTGTGCATCACGGTGAAGTCATGCCATCTTATCGACACTTTGAGTCTCACCGACGAATGTCCATTCATCCCATGTGCTTCGCTGTGACATTCCGATGTCGGGGAGACGTTTCATAGATCATATTATGTCTCATCAATATGTATTCTTTTGTCTTCATGTGTCGCTGTAACATTCTGTTGTCGGGGAGATGTCCAACAGATATCTTTATCATACTGAAACACCACGTGATGCATTCTTTTTGTTGAGATATATGGGCTTTCTCGCCAATGAGACAACATATCAGCGTGACAAAAAAGTTGGCAAGACGGTATAACCTTACTCCGAAAACTGTTGATAGAACCTTCCCATGCATTGTCGGCAAGACTGGAGGCATTTTCCAAGACTTCACTCTGATACATATTAGTCTTATCGAAGTGTATATCCTTATTGCTGGTCGGTAAGACACTACAAATTTGTTGAGACCTCAGCCCGGTGAAAAATCTCTCACCGAAATGCTCCTTTTGCCGCCGGTCGGTGAGACATAAAGATCTCGCTAAGACCTCAATCCAACGACCTGAATTCTGCCGATAAACTCCTTATGCATTAGTCGATGAGACACGACCCATTTGGTGAGACCTCACCCCGGTGATATCACTCTCGCTGATATGAATTTTCTCCTGTCGCTGAAACAATGTGTATGTCCTACCGATAGGTGCCTGTATATGATTTCTGATTGGTGAGACATCCCTGAGGTCTTTCGGATGGGCAACAACAGACATATATTAGGAAAAATACATTATGGGTTGGGGAGACCCTAACCATCTCATGCTGATAGGGACTATAATGTGAATTATTCAAGACTTGATGGATTTATGGGAGCACATGGCTGAATATGGGAAAAATGTTAGAAAAATGTTATGAAGAGAAGGCCTTTGAATATGGTGACGATTATTTTGGAAACTCAGGGGCAAGAAAAACTTCTGAAATTATTCATAATTTTATAGTTCTAACAATTTTGAAGTGGGTTCATTATTCGGTAAGAAAGAATTGGAATTTATCATTAGTGAGTCCCCTCTAGAACCTAAAAGGAGGGAATTTTTTGTAACAAATACCTCAGAAGAAAAGAAGAATGTTCAAAGAATATTTTATGCCTGGATCTTACTTCTTTGATCTAGAGGATATACAAATGATGCTAGACAAGGGTGAAATGAAGAAGATTGGTGAAATGTGGAATGCATGCTCTCTGATTGAGAGACTTAAAGTTGATGATGTACTTGGTGACTATTTTCTCAATAAGGGTATTTTAGTTTCAGATGTATTAGACTCTTTACCAAATGATTTAGTAGAGATTATCAAGAAAAGAGAACATTTTTGGAAGGAACCAAAGGTCATAAGTTCAAAGCTATGGTTGAAAGAAGATGTAACAAAGCCAAACAAGTGTTGTCTAAACACATGAATGAGACAAAAGAATGCATCAAAGAAATATCTGACATCTATAGGTATTGTCTTTGGTGGCCTGTAGTTGTTGACAATTTTAGAAGCAAAATTGAAGTCATTGAATCTAAGATGAATATTATTGGAAATAATACAAAGAACATGGTGAAAAACAGAGAATAAGAGTTGGTGAATTACAGGTGGAATTTTTGACTACTCAGAGGCAAAGAGAAGATATGGTTAAAACCTTCTAGTTGGTTAAGAATGTTGTTGAGGTTCAGCTGGATCATCTCTCTCGAATTCTCTCTGATGCAAAAAATTGTGAATGATTGTATCTTTCTTCTAATTAGACACCCTCCTTTATGCTTTATTATCTTTACTGGATGGTATGAGTGCAAGAATGAATTTGGTTGTGCTTTCTTGAAAAAGTATTCTTCCAATCATAAGAGAGAGGTACAAGAAAATATTTCATGTAAAAAGTGTCATTCTCATTTGAATGTTTGGAATAGGAAGCTAGAATTTATGTGTATATACAAGGTTATAATATACATACGTTCACATCCTACCTTTTGGCTGCCATTCGCCATTGATTTTAAAGGGGGAGAGAGTTATGTGAAGAACAACTACAGTGATAGGAGAGAATGTGTGATTTTATAATTTTTTGGCACATGTTGCCATTAGTCACAAAGGGGGATATTGTTGGAAGAATGAAGAAGAATGGCTATCTCTATAGTTTTCGGTTGTCATTGATGTCACCATGTTATACGGGTTGTGACTGCAAGTCTAAGTCAGTATTTGATTTGGTATTTTGGTTCGGTATCTGAACCCATATACAAGCCACACTCTCCCATATTTTGGTCCACAATCCTCCGTGGCTAATAGTTGCTACTTGTAGTTTTGGGAAATAGTTTATGAGTGTTGAAAGCATGTATATTCAAAATCTCTCATGCTTTGGTTCTCGTATGGTGTATCGAAATTATTTTTTTGATTACTTTTCGAAATTAAGTCTATTTATGGCTGACTTCATGAATAAGTTGTGATATGATAAATCAATTTTTGTTATGTGGATATATGTGTGACCTATCTTAGGTCTATGTTGAAACAATAAAGTATGCTACATGTTTTGATTTATTGGCTAGAAATATTTTGCAAATATTTGAGGTCAATAGTTGGTATTTTTGGTAAATAGGGAATGAATCTAATTAGGCCGACCTAATTAATGCTTATAGATGAATCGAGTATATATATTGGACAGGTTTGAAAATTGATGAATGGAGAAGTAGCAGTTGTTGTGAAGAAGTGAATGTGAAAAGTGTGAAGATGATGAAGTGCATTAAGTATGTTTATTGAGCATCACTAGAATTGTATCAACACTTGTTAGGTGCACTCTCTTCAGTTCATTTTGGCTGTGAAGCCAATTTTATTTTGTAATATTTTTGTAGGAAGTGAACCTCCTTGTGTAAGCAATGAGATTTTGTATCTAGATAGTGAGTCCTATCTAGGTCAGTGATCCCTTAGAAGTGAGCCTTATATATTTAATTTTGGAACTACTTTATATTGTGAGTTAATCCTCACTGTGGTTTTTCCCTTATTGGGTTTTCCACGTAAAATCCAGAGTTCATTGTGTTGATTTTTCTTTCTGTTATCTACATTTTATGTTAATATTTAATAATAGAAAAGTGTGGTGAAATTGATAAGTGTTGAAGTTTTGAGTTTAAATTTGGTGACAACTTATTCACCACCCCCTCTTAGTTGTCCTATGCCTTTGAACATCAATATCATAGTTATTGTATATAACCTATGAATGTTATTATGATACTTATTAATACTATTGGTTGGAAGTGTATGAATACACACATCATGATGTAATTCCATTAGAGTCCTTATGATAAAGTGTTGTTGACAAGACATGATTTATTTTTTATTTAGGATGTTTAAATTTTAAGCAAAATTTTGGATTATGATGGGGGATGGTAGATGTGGATGGATTATTTAGAATTTTAGATGTACTATTTTATATTTTCCATACTTGGGATGGTGGATGATCAATTTTATATTTTAGGTTAGAATTGTGTTTATGTTTGAAACCAACAATTGTATATATTCATTGCATGATGAAATCAATGACCATTTTAAAGGAGGTGGACACTTATTATATGTGGTAATAATTTTTTCTTATGGATCCACATTTTTCTTATCTATTGGATATGAATTTCTTACTTTGTTTGATCTAGTTTATTTTAGGATCTATTTTCACTTCATGCCTCCACTTAGATTTATGGATTCAATAACTTTTAACATTTTACTTTGATCCTTTTATTTGTAATAGTTTTTTCCTCTGGTTCTAATTAGTTGGTTTAAGGATTTGGGAATGATGATTTGCAATGTGGGTGGGAAGATTATTGGTAGAAACATTATGGAAAGGAATATACATGGTCAATATCTTGATGGTTTTACTAGATGAATTTGAACCAAATGCCATAGGGGTATAAATAACATCATTAGATTTCTCAATTAAATAATAGTCAGGGCGTTGATATTTAGGATTTGTACAAAGTTTGTACACAATAAATAAAACTCCTTGTTCACATACACTTAATCCTCTTCCTTGATACTACATGTTTTGGAATATTTTATCTATGATGGGATTTTTTTGTTATGGAAGCAATATGATAATCCATATTTATGTAATTGAAAAAATTACTATTTCATATTTTCTCTTCTACATAAAACATTTCTTTGACAAAAGTGGATGATGCTAGTTGATAGGATAAAGGGTCTTTCTCCTTCTTCATGTTTACTTTATCTTGGTCATTTAAGACGTCAATGTGATCCATTGTCTATTTTATCAACCTATCTGATGTGACCCATGTCATTTGTTTGATTATCTATGTGTCCAAGGGAGGCAAGTGTCTCATCATAGGAATTGGAGGGATTTTTACTATGGAAAGAATCATCTTCAATTTTGTGATCATGCATTTGATAAAGGTGGATGAATGGACCATTATACATTTCTTGATCATAGATAGTATATTGATCAAATATTGGCTTATTTTCTATGTTAACATCATCTATGGGGCATTCTTGGATGGACTTGGAGATAGGATCTTGACCAAATACTTGATTATCATGAATGTTGTGATCATATATGGGATATTTATCAAATATTAGATTATCATGGACATAAAATATTATGGATGGATTGCATGAAGGTTCTTGATCTAAGGTCTCTTGAGCACAAATAATATCTTGATTTATAATAGAGAATATTTGGATATTCCTTTGACCAAATTCTTGGCACATGTGGATTTGTTTAGATGATATGAAGAAGTATTGGTGCCTTTTTTTTATAGAAATTAGTATCTGGAGGTACTCTTTGAGATGTGCAAATAAATTGGATGAGGACCTTCTATTCTTATAGAAGTTGGAATTAATGGATTTTATTTATGTGAGGGTTTTGGAATTCCCATACTCAATATTTCTTTGGATAAGATATAACTACTAATGGGGTGTGATGAAATAACCTTGTTTGTGCATTGGAGCTTAAGATCCTTTGCTATTAGTCCTTGGAGAAAATCCATAAATCAAACTATATTGCATGGTTAACAAAAGGAAATAGGTTGCTCCACCTTTTAGGAGATGGAACACACACAAGGGGAAAAGGGATCCTCCTATTTCACTCTAGTTCATTAAAGGAAACCTTGGATATCTCATTTTAATGGTTCAATTGAGAGATGGGGTTATTATAAGGTCTCATTGGGTGTGAATAAATAAGGGGGGTTCACCACTAAGAAAATGTTTATAATGAAAGAGATGAATGCAACATGTAAATATAACTATATCACCTAGAATATGAAACTTGAAATCAGAATAATAAATAAAAAGATATAGAAATGTACCTGGAGGATAGGAGGTGACTAAGAAATATATAAAAACCTTGAAATTTGTTATTGATGATGTGTACATGGACTCATATGCTAGACTAGGCAATTTTCTCCCAATCTAGGGTTTCTAGGCAAAAATTGGAATTTCACAATAAGTCTGAATCCACTGAAATCTAGAAAAAGTGCTATACCAAGACTCATACGCCCCAAGTGGTCATTTAGATCCATTCAATTTTTTCAAAAATTCAGGATCTAAATCTATTCTTCTATCTCTTCACGTCCTTCCTATGTTTTCCAAACTTCGCTTCTGGATCCAAACCTACTAAAATCTGCAAGACAAAGTATTGTGTTGATTTTCTTATGGGGGGATTGCCTTAGTCAAAATCCTAGTTTGCTAATTAAAACTTGATAAAAAGAATAGATCTTGAAAGGAAATGTGTGTGAAAGTTCTAATCTTAAGTGCACACATCTAAGATTAAGAGGTCTAAAATACCATGAAACCCTATTCTAATATGTTGTAATAGGATGCATAGATGAAATATGAAGATGATGGCTCACTTTGGGAGATATCTATTCACCATAATAAGCCACAATAATGCATGTACCTTCCTTTAGGCAGAAAGTAAGATGATAATGGAAGGTGGAGTCACTTAGGAAACAAGTAATTAGGTTTGGTTCAATGACTAGTTGCATTTCCCCAACCTAGAATGCATCATTATTCTTCATAGGCAACCATCATCAATCCTTGACAATGTTAGTTCTTAAAATGAAAGTGAGCTTGAAGACCTGCAAAAACATTATTATGTTTCTCCAAGACTTCAACCTTTACTTCCTCCTTGATTTTGAATGCTTGAAAATCTCTCTTAAAGGATAGAGCTTGCTTGAAAATTCTAGGATTAATTAGGTGAAATAATGATTCAAAACTTTAGCTTTATAGGCATCTCATCTAATTTATCCTTTATTAGATCCCAAATGCCAAAATTTGCAAAATTTGTATTAAAAACTTGATTTTTCTCATTCAAACCCTTAAAAGAGGCCAAATTGAACTCATACGCCCAAGGTGGTGTATGGGTCCAACCCTTATGCCCAAGGTGGCATATGAGTCCCACCTTACCTTTTCAAAGTGAGAAAATATCAAGGTGTTAGAAAATTGAATGTATTTGTTGATTTTTTCAAGATTTCAATTAAAATAAGCCTTGGGATCCAAAATAAAGGGTCTTAAGGACCTATTAATGATAATTTAAAGTGTATTATTGCAAAGGTACTAGAATATCTCCAAATTAAGTGTGAAATTATTATGCTATCTTCAAGAAAGGAGTACAATTTTCTACACTACAGATGGATTTTTGGATTTAGAAGGCATGCATTGCAATAGTTGAGAGGATGAGCCTATATTAGGATAGGAATTTGAGGCTATAATACTTTCTTCATTTGGGAATGGGGATAAGGATTTAGGATATAAATAAGATTTAGTGATTAGGGAGATGGATTGGTGTTAAAGGAAGCATCAATTAAAAGATGGAGAACCAATGTATATTTCTTAGGGATTAATTATATGGATTGTGCTAACTAGTTCTTAATATTTAGAATTGATGCATGGGTGACAAGATATTATGGGTTATTGTAAATGTTTTTGTTGGTATGGAGGGTAGATGGATATATGACTAAATCTTGTGGTTTGTTGGAAAGTAGGGTAGATAGATTAATGATAACTTGTGGTTTCTTGGTATGGATGTAGATGGATGGATGACTAGGGATTGTGGAAAAATTTCCTAAGAAAATATACTCTTTAAGGTTTCATCATCATAGGGGTCATACCGTTGTTGATCCAAATACTGTCATTATCATTGAATAAGGGTAATACTCTAGTTGATAAAAAAACTCTCATCATCGGTATAAGGATCATACTCTAATTGATCCACAAGAATCCCATCATCATCAAAGAAGGTTTTTTTAATTTGACTAATGAGATTATCAAGATAAGATAAAGGTATGGTTATAAATTTTTACTAGGATGGATAATAGGATTATTTAGATGGATAAGTTGGTATATTTTAGGTTTGAATGCGAGCCCTAGAGAGAGGTAAGGATAAAAAAAAAACTCTTTTATTTTTTAGTTATTTTTAGTTATTTATTTTTTTAAATCTCACACTAAAAAGAAGACAAAAGATTAAAAAATATAATGGTATGTGCAGGATCATGATGGGCCAAAAAGTGGCAATATGATGGGAATTTGTAGGGTATGTAGCTGATGACTTTTTTTTTACCCAAAATTGATGAAATGGAAAGGGTTTTTAAAGGATATTTTCAGCTTTCCACCAATATAAATTATGCTTTACTTTGAATTTAATAAATAACTATTATTCATTTTCTATTTGAATTATGACTGAATCTTGATTGATAGGCTGATTGAAAAACATCTATAGCTTCCAAACGATATCGCATTTTTGGAATCCAAAACATGCATCACATTCTATGCTTCCATACTATAGGATTAAAAAAATAAAATTTGAATTTCATGAAGTTTTGACCAAGTTAAGGTGGTCAGACATACGAGTTTTTATATTTTTTAAAAGTTGTAATAAAAAAATCATAATTAATTATTTACTTGGAAACAAATTACAAAAAATATGCATCACATCCAAACATGAGTCCTCTACTGATTTCTAAAATATTATAAAAGTATTATCATTTTATTGTGGTTAGGGTGGTCGACAAACACCTACTTCTTATTTTTTCCCTAAAATTTAAGTATGTTGCATTGAAATTTCAAATTTTCACCAATAGATTTAAAAAAATAAAATAAACCTAGTAGTTTAGAAACTATATTCATTTTTCTATAGATTCTATTCTTACATATTTTTGAAATAATATAGATAACTTATTCAAATTTTTATGTCAAGTTTCCTAACTCTGATTTTTCTAATTTTTTTGCCACTTAAGGGCCTATTTTTTCCATGATGATCCTGCACATACCCATAAGAAACAAAAGGATGAGGTCCCAATTTGGATTCAAGTGAGAAGGTTCTAATCTAATATGAAAAGTGCACTATACACAACAATAATCTTGGAATAAATTAGTTGGGAGTGACTCCAAGTGTGGGCCCATAGATAGTGTTGTTTATCAAGTGATGGATATTTAGTGAATGTAAGGGAATGCACAATCTATATGTACCCCTTTCTTTAGAGGCCAAATCCTTACCCAAAGTTAGCTCTATCTCCCAACTATGAAAGCATATTTTGAGTAACTTCAAGGGGTTATCCGTGTCCCTTGGACCACACGAAAAGATGATTAAAGGGTCTTATATAGACTATACATGTACATTCCAAGAGAATCCAAGATATAACACAAGGGAATGTAAGACCTAACCCATGATTTTGAAAGTGAAAAATATCAAGTAGCTAGGAGAATAGGGTAATCCATCCTTCTCCTACACTTCCCAAAGGTATAAAGTTCCTGGGGGCTTATCCAAAATGATAAAGTCACAACTTTTAAGAGGCATGTTTTTTGATCCACCATGCTCTTTATGATTTTATAGAACATTGGAGTTGATATTGTCATCTAGGGTAATGAAATCCATAGATAGGCCTCCTTAAAATAAAAGGGAAAATTTGGTGATTTTGATTCTCAAGATCAAGGAAAAGTGTGAGAGATCATACACACACACTCCTTTGGGATTAAAATGTAGTGGTTCTTAATTTAACTGAACTAAAATATGTATGGTTCATTTTAATCTCACAAAGTACTAGCTTGAAGAGACACACAAATAGACAAAGCACACACAAAAATAAAATGTCTATAAACTTATCTTCTAACACCCATCCTACAAGACCAATAAGTCATAACTTTCATTTTTTGTGCTTTCTCTTGTGAAAAAGATTTCTTGTGCATCTTATTATTTGATGAAAATATGACGTTGTATTAAGAAGACTAGTTATAAATATAAAATATAAAATTCTTCAAATGAAAATAAACTACACTCTTAGATTTTGTGCAAAATTTTGATATTTTTTTTAAATCATCAAAAAAATGAGTTCATTTATGCAACTTATGCTCATTTGAAGTTTAATTTGGAAAGACTCACTTTGGAAAATGTACATGATTTTTAGTGCATGATTTCAATGAATGGCTTACTCTATAGTGTCCAACATAAAACCAACTTTCTAATTCCTATAAAAAATGAAAATTTGATAAGTGGATCAAACGTTATCAATGTTTTAGGAAAGGAAATTTTTGAGCAATAGATAGGTGGTTTTAGTTTGGAAATTAATGGTTCAGCCAAAATACATGTGGTTTTTATTTAGCACAAGTTTTTTCTAGTTAAAAATACATGGTATTAAGTTTAGCACAAGTGATCTTTTAAATAAAAACACATGGTTGTTACAAAATGTAATGTGGTTTTACCAAAATCCAATGGTTTTGACATGGTTTTAACGATGGTTTTAGACAATAAATATGATTTTTACAACAACACATGTAGTTTTCATTTATTTTGATTGGTTTTTACTAGTTTTAGAATGATTTTGGATATTTTTATCTAGATAGAGGCAATTTTAACTAATTTTGACTAGATTTAGTGTGGTTTTAAAAAACATGGTTTTGACATAGATATGTGGAAAATTTAACAATATATAGTAGGGTTTTCACTTTATAATACATAGTTTTAACATCAATACCATATTTTTTCCCCAAAAATATGCATATTCCATATAGTTTTCCAAGAAATAGCTTAGTTTTGACTCGAGATTCTTGGTTTGATACAATGTATTTTCAACTATTCTTTTACATGGCTTAGAGGTTTAACAATAGATAGATGGGTTTAATAGTAGATAGGACAAATTTTTATAAAATAGTTTATGGTTTTAACCAAGACACAATGGTTTTAGCAAATATTTCATGTTTTAGAGGGTTAATAGTATTTTTTTCACTTTAACCTCATGATTTTAGCATAAAAAATGTGGCTTTGGGGTTTCAAATTCAAATAGTGGTTTCAACTAGTTTTGATTAGTTTTTACTAGGTTCTAGAGATAATTTTCACCTTGTACAACATTGTTTTTACCTTGTACAAAATTGTGAATTTGGCCTAGGCATAGTTTTCGCTTCTAGATGGTGGATTTTAACCTAGAAACTAGCAATTAATACTTTGAATATGCATGGATTGATGATACACAAAGTAGCTTTTGCTTACTACATGCATTTTTTTAATAAAAATGCATGGTATTAAGCTTATCGAAGGTGGTTTTCAATCAAAATGTGTGGTTTTTATGGCTTTTGAATAGTTTTAATGAAGAAAATTGTGGTTTTGACAAGAGAAAGGTGATTTCCCACCAAAATACTAGTAGTTTTGAGGATTAGATGATGGTTTGGGGCCTAAAAGCTATGATTTTAGACTCTAGAAGTTGATTTTCCTATATATATTGCAAATAGAAAGCATTAGGAAAATATATAGAATGAATAAATATTAACATATAAATGATAAAAACCACTTAAAATTTTGATTTTTAAGCCTTCTGAAAAGCCCTACAACCTTCAAGATAAACACACTCATAGAGAAATAAAATAATTAGAAGATTAGTGTTCACATCAAGTTCACCAGAATGTATGTAATGAAAATAAAAAATATGAAAAAAATAACTCAATACTTTGGGGACTGACACCTTAGATTTGATCATCTACTAAGATGTAGAGAAAAATATTAAAGTACAAATATATTTTGCCAACATATAATAATGATAACATTCACAATATGAACCTATATATAAACACTAAAAAATATTCGCCTAGCCTAATCGTCGTGGTATCATTAATCTTTAATTCTCATATCCATTTATTTCACATTTCATTTATCATTTATTAATCATCACATCACATATTATAATTAATTAATTAATAATAATCCATTTTTCTATTTATTCATTTAGTTAAATAATATTTGAAGTATTTAATTAAATGAGATATAATTATCCATTTTCAAATGAATTCTGTTTTTGTCTCTTCACTCAACTTCTTGATCACTGTTGAGTTAACTTTATCTCATTTTAGAGACTTCATCACTCATTAGTTAACTCCATCTTATTTTCCAATCTTCCTCTATTTTCTAAGGAAAAACTCACTAGGAGATGAGGATGAGAATGGAAACCTAAGTTAATTGAATTGATTGTGGAGTCAACTTAACTAAAAAGAAAAAAAATATCATTCAAATCCATTGGGAGGCAATAATAAATTATTTACGTAAATTGATGGATAATGTGAGGAATAAGTTTTCAGTAGAAGATAGAGTTTCACTAATGAATGTAGAGGAAGATTCTATAATCAAACAAGGTTAACTGATGAGTGATGAAGAAGTTTCTCAAATGAGCTAGAGTTAACTGATCAATGGCAAAGGAGTTGACTAAAGAAACAAAAATGGATATTTTTTAAATGGATAATTAGATCTCAATTAAATAATTAAACTATTAGTTAACTAATTGAATAAATAGAATAAAAGGAAATTGTTATTAATTAGTAAATAAATGATAATATGTGATGTGATGATTAATAAATGATAAATGGTATGAGAAAGAAATCAATGTGTTGATTAAAGATTATTTATATGATGATAATTAGGTTAGGTGATTGTTTTTTAGTGTCTACAGTGTATGATGTATATATAGTGAATTTTATCATTATTATATGTTTGTAAAATATATTATGTTTTATCTTTTTTTCTACATCTTAGCAATTGATCAAGTCAAAGGTGTCAATCCCGTAAGTATAGCTATTGGCACTTGATCAATAAAAGTAGTGAATCCATTGACCTACTACTAATAAATTCTTATAGAAAATATACAAGGAGGTAAGAGACCTGTAATCAAGGATCACTTCTAATTACGATGCAATCTCAAAGATATAGAAAGGTCAAAGGGCATCAAGATCATTCTCATGATAAAGATGCTAAATTTGCATTGTTAGATCCTTGTACCTACAATACTATTCATGTTTCTCCTACACATGCCATCACAAACACATTAGTATCCAATTAGTCATAAAAATAACACACATATAAGTATAACCATGTTATACACTGAGATGAAAACCAATTAGTTCATGACCTTTTAATTACTTGTTAAATGTAACAATTAACAATCAAAAATATTAAATGTATGACATTAATCTTTGAATCCATTCAACATGCAAAATTGTCAATACTATTATAGTTTAAATGTTAGAATTCTTACCTTAATCTAAATTATATCCAAACATCAAGCATTTAGTACCAAAAAAATGTAGAGTTTCTGGAAATATGACAACACAATTTAGTACCAAAAAAATATAGAGTTTGTGGAAATATGACAACTAAACCACAAATCGCAACCTACACAACCCATAAATCTGTTGAAATTTTTGAATTGTTATGTATTTATGCCAATGTAATATATATACACACAAGCTTCAAATTATTTTTCCATCTACTTATTCAATCTCACAACTAGAATAATAACCATCCTGACTACCATATGCCAACATGCCAACATTCTTGAAAAGTCTATCCAGCCCCCAAAATACACCTTTGATCCTATTTATTAATTAATTGAAAATAAAACTGGACTGTTGGGCTGGGTCACCCGAACACCCATGTTGTATTAAAAAGAATAAAATCAATTAATTAATAAATAGTCAAATGTGCAATCTGGATGATTAATAGACAATTGTAACATTATCGACCTTTCCACCATTCCCTCATATTGTCTATCCAACATTATGTATGCACATCTTACTGTATTTATTGATTGATTCAAATTCTGAATAATGTGCACGTTGTCATGTTTTTGCAACCGTTTCCGGAAATTCTTGGAAAACATTCCAGGTGGTTTTAACCAGTCTTCGTTCTCCATTTCCATGTCTTCTCTGTACCACCTCAGGCAGCAGTACAATTTTATTCCTTTTATCCATTGTTCCAGTTCAGCTTCCCACAATTGCAGTTGTTTCTTCCACCGTTCCAGGCTTTGCATCTGTTTTCCCGATTCTTCCACGTTTTTATTGACGCACTTTTCAACGTTAACCAGGAATCCCTTAAAATCCTTGAGGAATGCCTTCAAGTTTTCATCATAGAAAATCTCGGAATTGTTGAAACCTATGAGCTCTGCTGTAAAACTTACCGCCTCTTCTTTCAAATCTTCCAGGTGCTCAGCTTCCAATCCTTCCGCTTCTTCTTTCCAATCTTCCAGGTGCTCAGCTTCCAATCCTTCCGCTTCTTCTTTCGAATCTTCCAGGTGCTCAGCTTTTAATCCTTTCAACTTTTGTATCAAACCTTCAAAGACTTCTTTTAAACCTTCTAGATGTCTTTTGAAATCTTCTACCCGGCACATTACCTATCATTAAAAATATTAGTACTAAGCTGCTTAATTTACTGTCCCTAGAACAAAACTAGAAAGAAATAAATGATTTAACAAAAATATTTGTCTAGAAAGATGTAACTTTCCTTCAAACAATAGAGGGTGGAACTACCCAAATGAAAATGATATATATGATAAAAGTTATTTGTTCAGAATACTTTATGGTTGTTATTTTTCACTTGTACAAAAAAAAGGTGTATACTTTAAGGTAATTGTTAAATTATCATTTTGTTAATTATAATTTGTTGTTGTATATTTATATTATGTTAGATTGTAATCAGATAGTTAATGGTTAAGATTTTATAGAAAAATTGTTTTCAAAATTAAAAGGTGGGTGAATAATGTAATAAATTAATAAACTCAGCATAATATATTTTTTATGGACTCCTTTTCATCATTTGCAAATCTAATTTTTTATTACTTTCTGTGCATTTAATTCTAGTTCATGTTGTGGTAATAGAACCTAGTATATGAAAAAATGATGAACATGAATATTTTTGTCAAATGATGTTTAGAGAAGAGATTGTCGAAGGATTCCAAACAAATTATTCAGGTTTTATTTTTGTCAGGAGTTGTTCAACATGCAATTTTATCATTTTCCCTAAAATTTTGACATTTACTAATTGCACCATCCATTTTAAGATATTTTCACATATAGACATGCAATTGGTAAAAGCTTGAATTCTATCTATAACGGTTATTCTATAAAGCATTAAAAAGAAGCTTACATTCAATAGATTTTATCTTCATGCATCGCCATTAATTGCCAAGCCTTTAAAATGAATTAGAAAAGTAACTTATGATAGATCTATTTGCAAGGGTTAATTTTTTAAAATTTTGGTCACTATTTTATTTGTGTCTAGAGTTACAATGTTATATTGTAAATGGTTTCTTAAGATAGACACCCAAATTTATATATATGGACACATAACATATATACATTATAGTCATTCAAGATTCAATGTTAGAGTAAATGGATAAAGTGTAACAAAGTGAAAGAGGAAATTGGTGGATAATCTCATCTTGACTTATCATCCAAATCTTTTAGTTCTCTCTCCTTTAGATCAATAGGTGTTGTATCGGTGAATGTGTTTTAATGTTTTAGCAACCAAGGCAATGAATTTTTTTGGCCATGATAATGAAAGTGGAATAGTTTTGGTAATCAGGTGGAGGATGAATAATTGTGGTAACCAATGAAATGAATTTCTAGTATCCATGATATGTAAATGAGTAATTTTTTTAGTAACCGATGCAATAAAGTTTAGAATGTTATAGTTTAGTGGGTGGGTAAGTGCACCAAGATGGTCGCACTTTTGTGGCCAAAAAAGTGAAAAATGCGACATAACGCATACGCGTTATGGCTTTTTAAAAGAAAAAAAAAAGTCAATCAAAATATCATTTGTCATTTGGTTTTTACTGGTTTTCATCTCCGCCCGCAGCCAAAAACCATGCATTACGCGCTCGTGTTGTTGGGGAGGTGATTTCTTCACATTTCATCAACTTCAGTTGGATTTTCTTCACAAATATGGCGCCACGACGACGAAGAGATGCAAGAGGTAAGTTTTATTTGGTATTTGTTATGAATTTTTTTGTTTTAAATTGATTTTGTTTGTTTTAGTTTAGAAATGAATGATTTTTTTTAATTTGTAGGAAATCCTCAACCAAATCAACCTCAACAAAATCAACCTCCCCCACCATTCTCTCAATACCCTCCTGACACTCAAGAAAATTTGAGGAGTGAAATTGAAAACAATAGAAAATAAGTTGAGGATCTTATTAGTAGGTTGAGTGATCAAAATTCTTCAACCACAGAAATGATACATCTAGCAGATTCATTGAAGGATTTGTTAAAAAATGTGGATGCAATTACCCAACAAATATCTGGATGGCAAAATAGGAGGAAAACATCGAGGGAATATTATGCAGACAAATTATCATATAAACAAGTTAAAGATTTAAAGATTACTAAAGGCAATTTGTGCTCTCTATTCACTGACCCTAGAACAAATCAAAACCTCACCCTCAATGTAAAGAGGTTTCCTATCCATTGGTGCCACCACCAAGAGATTAGGAACCATTTTTATGATAGATGGTATATGGTCTTTGATTACCCACCATCCAATAACTGTGAAGTCCCCCAATATTTTCTTAGGAAATTATACTGTGAGTTTGTGTTGAACCAAATCCTGAATTATTTTGATATGAGGGAGTTTCAGGGGAGAGGTGGGGGGTCATCACAGGATAGGCCCGGTGCACAGCCGGATCCTACATGACAGGGGAGATGACATCTCGCTAGGCACCCTCCTGAGCAGATTGTGATGCCTATAGTTGCAAAGGAGAGTGCTGATGTAGAGACTTTGTAGGCGATCACATCCTTGACTCGGAGTGTCATCCACCACACTAGCCCCATCCTTGACTCGGAGTGTCATCCACCACACTAGCCCCATTGTACAGTGCAATCTAGGGGAGTCTTCAGGTGGTGGCCTTCGAGGCCATGTGTGTCGATCTTGCGGAGCCACTTGTTCGTATGACCCTATCGGCCCTCAGGAGGGTGCTATGCAGGATCCATATCCTTCTACGCAGCGTGATCCGTATGCATCTATGGGGATGGAGAGGGCGGCTGACATTCTGCATGATGCATATGGTATTGACAGTCAGGTAAAATTCAACATGTTCATTGAATTTAGTTTATTAAATTTCGATTGTGAAATGCAAGATTAACTAATTTAGTTTTATTATTTTAATAAAATTGTAGGGTCATAGCGTTGAGCCTAGATATACTAGTCATCAGCCTGTTTATTTTTGCAGTACACCTGTCAGTGGGGTATGTAAAGTTAGTAAACAATTCTAAATTTAGTACACATGTGTTAATAGCATTGTTTTACTAATGGTATTTTTAAATGTTATTTTGGATGTTGAACAGGGTACTGTCGAAGGATTCAAGGGAACAACTTCGAGTGCGAGTAGATTTAATCAAACATTCATAGAGGTAATATAGAATAAAGAGAACTTAACTAATGAATTTTAAGTTTAATCTAGATTTGTGTATATATAGTCATAAGAGTATATGGGTTCACTAGGTTATTATTCAAGCTTTTAAGAATCATCCTACTATGATTGTTTGTCTTAGAATTCCTACACTAGCAAGCTATATATAATAAAAATTTAACATGGAATTGACAAAGGTAGAGCTACATTCTACTCCATCCTATATAATTTTTTGTGATGTCATCATAACCAAGAATAAGACTATGGATGTCCTACACATGATGTCAATGTAACCAAAAATAAAACTTCTATCCTCGACCCTATCTATCAACCACTTGACTCCTTCAATATCTCCTAGATGCTTGGAGATGCTTAAGACTAGGTCAAAATACCCTATATTCTCTTCATTTGTTTTATAGCTCATCAAGTTTCCCTATATGTTCTCTAACTAATCATGATTGCATGGAAAGAAGTTATGAAAGTACTCATTAAACTCTACAGCTAATTGGAGCCTCCTCAAACTTTCCCATAGGGCGGTAAAATGCTTAGAAATGATTAAATTCCTAATAGAGGGTGTGGAGATCTTTAGGAAAAGGCTTATTTGGCCTTACTAATTTGATCCATTGAATTCTTCTTCATTCTTATATATTCCTCAAATATACCTTGCAATACACCTATCATACCTAAATCTACTACATTCATGTCCTTGTTAGCTAGCATGTAGGTGATATAGTATGGTCCATGAATTTTTATGTCTTCTTTTTTCATTTTTCTATACAGTCCTCTTTTATCTCACTACTAGGTCCTCACATAAAAAGAAAAGAAAAACATTACTTCTTTTTCTCATCTAAAGCCCCTAAGGTTTTAAACCCCTTAGATGCAAGGATTCAAACCACATCAACCATGTAGTACAAATGACTAAATCCCAAAGA